>JAYKKI010000005.1:39652500-40885000 GCA_039881145.1 Druceiella hillmani | reverse complement strand
TGTGTGTGTGTGTGTGTGTGTGTGTGTGTGTTTGTGTGTGTGTGTGTTTGTGTGTTTGTGTGTGTGTGTTTGTGTGTGTGTGTGTGTGTGTGTGTGTGTAATAACAAAATAATAATGGAAGTTCAATTATCTTAATTTTATTATTTTTAATTATTACTAAAACTGTTCATAATGTAACCTTGTGAACATAACCAATAAATGTAAATGATCCAAAGTTTATCGGACTTGAAAATAATAAAAAATTATTTATAAAAAGAAAACTTGAAAAATTGAACCAAACGTATTTGCCTAATTAAGATATTTTAAAAGCAGGAATTATTTCCACCCTGCAGAAGGAAATTTTAAAAAAAATCCGAGCAGATAATTTCGAGCCACGAATCAAAAGTAGACTGGATAACTAATAATAAAAAAGAGCTGACTAGAAGATGAATACAAATAAATTCAAACTGTACGTGGCTGAATAAGATCGAAAGAAGTTTCTCTTTAAAAAACTATATGGTATAAAAAATCAGTATGACGATGACAAAGTAAATGAAACGTGCAAAACCTGTACTGTCATCTTCACCATGCTTCGCTAGAGAAAGGAATGAAAATATAAGAGAGAACATTAGTTTACAAGAAATATGAAACGAAATAAAAATTCTCTTTTATTTTTCTTGTAGTTTGATATGGAAATATGAAATTAAATTAAAATTCTATTTTTATGAAATAAAATTAAAATTCTATTTTTATGAAATAAAATTAAAATTCTATTTTATTATCAATGGAGTTTGACACGTTGTACGGACGTTTTAAAACTAACGAATGATGCAAACTTGATCATTAAATACCTTTAAATTTTGACAGAGATTTTATACGTAGTTTGAACCGTACACTATATGCGCTCATACTGAAATATAATTTACTTATTGCATTAAATAACGTAGTCATGACGTAATTTCTATTTGTTCTTGGAGTTCGCTTTAAAAATTACATTAATTTAACTCCATTAAAAATATTAGTTACCTTTTAGAGTTTAAACTAATCTTCTATTTTCGCCGGTTTCTATATATTGGTAATAAAATAAAGTAAGAATCATTATGCAAGAAAATCAGAGAAGTTAACTTTGTTAAGAGATAGATGCACGCGTATAATGGAAAAGTTATATCTAGTGTTGGGTTTTTCATTTATTTTACAGACAAAATTAATAAATATTATAATAAGTGTATCGATACGTTCTTCACTAATTCGCTTTTACATAATTACATTTTAAAAAGATCATGGATTAATTTTGGAAACAACCAGTAGCCCAAAACACCCAGTTGATTCTAAAGAACATCTTCGTAGCAGTTAATAAGTTTCTCATATCGCATACAATCCTTCACAAATAGCAGCATAGGGAGAATATGTTTGTACAAACGAGCTTTGCTATATTCATTAAAACTTATTATTGGAGATTATGAGTACCGCTCAGCTATACAAGGATCTATTGGCAAATGACGAAATGTAGGTATTAAATGACCATAACTTTCATATTAGTAATATTTTACCTCGAAATTTAGTAACTATAAATAGCCACCTAAAGGATGAACAATTTGGTAAAAGGGTGAAAATTGAAGTAATTTTCATAAATGCATAGACAGTATTCTCGTATCGAAAATTTGAGCGAGTGCAGTAATAACACAGTTGCTTAATTTCTCTCTAGTTTCTCTATCCGAAGAGTGTAAACAAAACCTATTGCTCTTTCCCAATTGTTTTCCACCAAATTTGCACATGTTTTGTTTGATATGTAATGTATAATATACGGTTTTGTAAGTTGTTCAGCCACAAAAGAATTCAAATATACCAAAAAATATTCAGAGGCACATATTCGTAAAAGTGATTACAAAAAAAACTGTTAACGGATAAGTGTAATCGATGTATTGCTGCAAATAAATTCGAGTAAAAATTAAAAAAACATGCAAAATCATTAATTTGAAATTTCAGCTCGTGACAGTGGAAAATATGAAAACTGGATGTCCCCCCTTCTATCTTATTCTATTAATCTTATAGAATACAAATAAATTTCAACTTGAAATTGAATTTCGTTTAGAAAAAATTGAGTTTTTGATTTCTTTGGCTTACGCACATAAAGAAAAAAAAACAGAAATTAAATTTTATGTAAATTTGCGAATAATAAAATCAGTCTTATATAGCTCATAAAAAATACTAACTACCTTAAATTATTAAACTTTTTTACATACCTGAGTGTGTTTTGAACCCTCTTAGTGCTTGATATTAATATTTGATAGTTTTTATTTTTGAGATACCCTGATTACGAAATAGAGTGTTGATTAATTGATATAGCAAGACTTTTTTCAGTTTCTGTCCAAAAACATAAGATGAAAATAATCTATAACATTTTTTGAAATGAATATTTCTCACGGAAATCGAGCTATTTAAGAAAAATATTTTTTATTTTCTGCATTTTCTGAATCAAAATTACATTTAAACTTTTCATTACCCCAAACGAGCCGTCAGTAAACAAAAAGCAAGAGACTATTAGCAAGAGACTAAAGCAAGAGAGTATATAACTATTACCAGTGTAACTAATTTCTTTGCGCGAAATAATAAAAATTATTCAAGATCAAATAAGAAGTCGAATGCATCGATTCGAATATCGCTTTGATAGAAGTGCATTCATATATACAGGATTTACACATTTAACATATTTAAGAACTAAAACTTTTTTCAACTAAAAATTCAAAAATAAGTTTTTTTTTTCTTTTGAAAACTCGAACAAAATGTTCTCTTGTCGTGAAAATATTTATTGCCTTTTTAGGATTCTGTCTTATTTATACTTTAAATTCAATCTGCCTTTTACAAAACTTGTTTAATTTTAGTAAAATGTGTGGTCTTTGCTTTATTCTCAAAACATAATTTTATTACAATTCAATAATTTATCTCAATTAATTTATTATACCTTCAATATCTTCGAAATTTGTCCCAAATCAGCTTTGATTACTGTGAAATCAGTGAATCTGAATTGTCTTAATTAAACGATAATTTAAGATTCAAATCCCCTGTGCTTAATTGTGTGATAAAATTACTCGATTTGAATAAATATGTAAAAGATAAATTCCAAAAAAGCTAAATGCCAATAAAACGTTTTAAGAACACATGTACTATATGAAGGTAACTATTTTGGAACATCGTTATAAAACTGGTTTTTCTCATGACATGAGAAATGCTTTAGGAATACGTATTGAATAAAGGAACGATATTTTGGATGAAAACGGCCCAAGTAGCCGTAGTACATGGAATAGCTATGAGTGTCATTTAATGGATGAGTTTAAAATATTTGTGGAGTGTTTGCAATGAAAATATCGATAAAGATTTAAGAGAGGAAACTTATTATGAAATTTGTCACAGTACATATGATACTAATGTACATTATCTGTAAGAAATCATTTTAAATGGAATTTTTGCTATTAATCAATGTGGTTTTATTTTACTTCTAAACTATTTACATTATATAGAAAAATTATCCTTCTTTCTACTACATACACTTCTAATCTATTGATAAATAGAAAAACTAGCTAATAGCTTTGCTCATACTTTGAAGAACGTCTCAGAAATTAGTTAAATATAAGGTTATATTGAGATACTATTTCTTTCGGCTCGGTACTAACTACGTAAAATACTCTTAGTATTTAATGCATATCTATATATTTAGAGGAAATATTTTAACTCGTTTAGTAAATCAAATATACCATATAATTTTCTTTTTACACAAAGGCGCTACGTTTCTTATTCAGGATTCATATGTGTCACTTTGTGAATTAGTTTATTTCCCTTCAAAAACGGAACCACTTTTAACAGATTTTAGTAAACGAGGTACATACTCTTAACATAAGTATATTATTCCGAGTAACATAAAATTTTACGTGACTTTAAAATACAATAAAAATAGCTCTCGTTTCAATTTATATACGAAAAAATATAAAAAACCGTAAAATGAAACCAGTTTATTTATTTATTTACTTTTTTGACACATATCTTTATCGATATGCCATGGATAATATATTTAAAACGATAAAATATTAATGGCTAAACAAAATTGAAAATTATGGATTAAATCTGAATACAAAAACACAAAAGAACTAAAAAAGGTAACGAAAACACATTCAACAAATTTACCTTCGCTCACCATAAAAAAGTTACACTCTAGTGCGGCCCTGATTAGATGATTCAGCAGTTGTATATCGCGGGTATCTCGATAGTTTCATCTTAATTTAGTGTTAGGGGGTGGCATAGCAAAAAGGTTATGATTGAGTGAGAACACTAAATTATGGGGTAAGAAGAATGAAACTTTACTCAATATTTATTTAATATTTATGTACTTTTAATTAATCTAATTGACACATATGGCGGACTTATTGCTACGAGAGCAACCTCTTATAGTATCTCAGAACACCAGTCCACTTCGCTTGATAAGCGGACGGGAATTTAATCCAGGTCCCCGCGTTGCGCCACGACTTCAAAGGCCGTATGTCTTGTTATCAACCCAACACACCTCTTGACTGTTAGAAAATAAATTTCAAAGCATCTCTTCCGAGTTGCAAAAATTATTTTAAATATGGCATCATAATTGAGAGCTTCTTTAGAAAATTCCAAAAATATATAATAATTTTAATATATATTAGAAAACACTTCGGGAGAAATGATAAATTTGATAAGGAGAAATAATGATAAATGGTTGATAAGTTGAATACTGCAGGAAACTAGACAGTTCCGGTATTATTCGGTTCCAGAGAGTGGTAGAGGATGATAGCGTGAGCATAGAAAATTGTAAGGTGCAAAGAATAAAAGTTTACTCAATAATGGAGGACATAGAATGTTTCCTTTTACTTGTTGGAAGATAAATTTCAAAAACAAAAAGTCTCCACTGTTTTGCAAAAAATTTATTATCAGAAATGTAGTGTCATAGTCAGTAGCTTATTTAGAAGATTCCTAAAAGGTATAAGAATGTTAATATTTATTGTTCCATAATCGGATTAGAACAAGTGATAAATAAGTAATAAATTACTAATAAATAACTTGCTCAGAATCATTGCGTGTCATTTTTATTATTTTAGAAAACGAATTTTACAATAAAAATTATTGTAATAATAAAAATAAACAATAAGCCTTTAGTTCAGTTGGCAGTTCTCGCACAAGTCCACTTGATGGTGGAGTAGTGTGTACCTGCGTGCCCAGTAAAGAAGAAAAGTAAGGAAATTTACATAACTTTACAGAAGTTTTGCTATAATAGCTCATATTTCAATAAAAACTTAGTTAAAATAAAATAATTATTTAGGTACGATATGTTACATTTAAAGTTAAAACTAGCGTATTATTAAGATCCTTTATCATAAATCTGTTGTAATTTTAATTAAAATTATTCTTTACATTCTCTCTTTCATCGAGGTACCTTTTATTTTAGCTATACAAAAAAATTAACTACAAATTACTTTTATTTGTTTTATCAATATTTAATAAAATATATTTAGATCCGTAGATCTTTCTGTCAATATAAATTATTGCTTTAATGTCTTATTATTTTAAAAAAATAAGTGTTTATTCACTTTAAGTCTATATAGCTATTAATAAACATATTTTGTATTCCATCGTCTACTTAAACAATTTAGTAGATAATTATGTAACTTCAAGAAGTCTTAAGTTTAAAATTTAATAATTGAAAATCGAATGGTATCTGGAAGATTTTGATCAAAATTTAAATTAAGTATAAAACCATTTGTAAATGTTAACTATGAAGTGCCCCTGGAATATGATATAGAATAGCTGCTTTTCTTCAAATTCAACCCTTAAAATTAAAATTGAAGAAGAGCATCTATTAATTGAAATCAGATTACTTTAATGGTACCTGATCAAAATAAATATACTGGCATTATAAAATCCAATAAAATGAACTATTACCCTTACTAAGAAATTAAAATTTTAAAACTGAAAATTAGAATTAGTTAGAATTCGGAGTTTAATGACAGTCTCTGCATGAGACCACAATACTAATTTAAAAACAACAGATTTCACGATTTAATTTGGTCTAAAATATAATCATTTTCAATTATATTTTCAAGACTCAAACATGTTGCTTCCCGTATGGCGGACAGGTCTGACGGCTGAGACGTCAGGTTTGATAGTAGCAATCATTCTTCAATATTCCATTCTCTAAGTCTACAAATAAAGCCAAATCAGGTGTAAAGTAAACTTAGAGGATGCATTTATCAAGATATGGGTGATCAATGACTACGACATCTCAAAATCATTAAAAATTCACTATGCCATAGCTGAAGTGATCGCATTATATAATTATCCTGTATCCATCAAAGGACGTTGGTTTTCATGGACTGATTAATTTATTAATACCGAAATACGAAATATGTGGAAGAAAACATATGAGTGAAATCATTTTTTCAAAGCTCTTGCAGAGCTCCATTTGCTAAAACAAAAACTTACACAAATTATGAGTATCAGATGGAATTGTACGTTTTACATATTTCCGAAAATTGTGGCACAACCTATTTCCGTAACGTAAGTGAGCATCTATATCTAGTCCTAAAAAATATTATAAGGTCAATTACAAGATTATACATATGGTACGTGAAAATACGTGGGACGTAAGTTATACGCCTTTGTTTATGTCATGTATTATACGAGTAACTTGATGGGGAACACAATGAGACAGTACTGATGATGATATGTTATATAATTATATAACTTTATTTAAATATCATTAATCTTTATATTTACTCCTCTACACGTATGGTTTATATTATAAATTTTTATATAACTTATTAGCACTTTCTCTATATTTTAATACCATTTTTAATATAATTATTCTTTACTCTTAATGTGACTGCAGAACCAAACCAATACCCATTCAATGGACCTTTCTGTATTTATGATTAAGAAAAATTTGAAAGATTTATAAGTTCAAAATTTTGCTATGCATTTTTCTTTAAATTTTCACGGAATATACGTATAAAAATGTAATATTTATACAATTCATATGGAAGAAACATTATGTATTAAAACATATTATAAAAGACTTTCCTAAAACAATTATTGGTTGCTAAAATTGACCAAATACGAAATAACTTGACGAGTTACGATTAATTTTTCAAGTAAATTGGTTCATGCATCATTCTCGTGATAACTACAGAAATAAAAAGGACTTCTTAAAAGATATCGAAAAAAAAAGGATCAATAATAAAACTCTACTTGCAAATTCGTATTTTATATAAAAATATACATATGTGTACTCAAATAAAAATAGATATATTACATATAGGTTATATAATTATGAACAAGGCTCATCACAAAAATCATTCTTTTTAGAAAATTTTATTTAAATTTTGATATTTCGTGTCTTGTCTAAAAAGTGCTTATGTTTTTTTAATTGATTATTTGTAAGTTTACTTTATGGTTTAAAAATTGCGGATAATGTTTTCGTTGATTGCTTTATTATATTAATTCATTTTTCTATTTTTTACTTTATACTCAACATGACATGTAATAAATTTATCTGTTAGGTATTTATAAATATATATTATAAATGTATATATATATATATATATATATATATATATAAATATATATATATATATATATATATATATATAATATATATATATATATATATATATATATATATATATATATATATAAATATATATATCTCTTTATACTTGTTTAAATACTGCTCGTCGTAAATATTAAACTTTTATTGCTTGCTTCTTCTAAAAATATATTGACCGTATAATTTTAATTACTCAGCTTCATATGATCCTTCACCTCATGAGGTCATATGTTAGTAAATAGATGTATGATAATGTGCTGGGAAGTTACTGCTACCTCCTAGTTATTAAACAAAAATGACGTTAATTAAAAAATATGCTAGCTAATTTCTAACACTAATCTAATACATTGACTAAATATTATTTAACCGTTTTGAGAAGATTTTTGTATTGTAATAAGAATTAAATTTAATGAACAATTTTCAAATTAATTTATATATCCGTTGTTAATATACGTATTTGTCTAAGAATATATGACCATATTTCCGACTTAAGGCCGCGATTCAACTAGATGAAATACGACATCGGTGTAATTTATGTATTCTTTGTCTTCTCTTCGATCTATTTAAGTATCCTTGTAGACTCTGTTACCTCATTTCAAGGTTCTAATCTCTAGGGGTTCGCGGTCTTGGATTATGTTCTAAATTGCTCCTTTCTCTCTATATTCCAGATTTTACACTACTTTCTACGACTACTACTTTATTATAGTAGCTGCTAAATTCTCAAATAAACTTGATCTTAACATTCGAAACGCTTCGTCAATTATGTTGTCAAAAGTTATCTGAAAAATCTATTCCGATCTCAATGCTCTATCACTCTCCAATTTCGTCATTTTCCTTCTCATATTCACATCTAAATGATTTGTTATTCTAGTTACTCTTTTTTGAACTTTTATTATGTATATATTTTTTATATATGAAATAGTTAAATTTAGTAGTTAATTTGAAAATGCTTAATGCTTAATGAAAAATTAATAATTTCGCCATACCCGTAAATACGTTAAAGTCCACAAAAATAAATAAAATTAATAAAAAATTAACTAAGACCAAAATGAAATATTGTATTATTTTATTAATCGAAATACTGTCCCAATTTTCTAAAATTATTACAAACATTCAATAAAATTGTTCAATTTTGTTTTGTTGGATCAAAATCATTATCACACATGGCATAAATGAGCACGATTAGGAACAAAATATTCGAAATGTTTCTGTATGATTATATAACTTTATTGATATATCATTAATCTTTATATTCATATCATTGTTTTCACCATCGCTATTTGAGTAGTTGTCTCTGATAACTTTATCTAAAAAAAGGATAACATAATAGACAGAAAGATAATTTTATTATTACTTGAACCGTGACATTTTGTATTGAGTTTTAATGACCTGTTTAAACAAACTTGGTAAAATCGTTTATGCAAGAACCATATCTGATTAAAGAAATACGTCATTAAATTAAAATTATTATTCTGAAATGGAACATCTTGTTTTTTGCCATAAAATCTTTATAGTTAACTAGGTATTTCAAGAGAATTTGGTTGTATAAAAGATTAACTAATCTTTAATAATTGCCTAGTTGAATGATGGAACCGGTTTCTTTTTTAAATAATTTTATTTATTTCGACAATAAAAAACGAATATTTTTATCTGCACACGTCGAAGTTAAAACATAAATATTTTGATTGTAGGATCTATAAATACGTATTTATATTTGTTCTTTAATTCGGCTTAATAAAAAAATGATCTCTGGATGAGTTCTGGGTAAAAATTAGATATAAAAATTGACGTAATACCAATGGAATGTAAAAATACATGAAAAAATTATTATCAAAATCTATTATGGGTTAATGATCACAGTTTCCTAAATTTTAAAAGTACGTAACTTAAATAGGGAATGAGATATACATAAAACACATCCGGGGCAACAACAAGGTGAATATAAAATAAAATAAAAAAAGTAATTATTCGAAACAGACCAGTTGCATTAGATGCCAACCCATTTCTTTTCGTGCCCTCCGTCACTTCTCTAAAATCATGGAAATAAGACATTTTGGTCAGTTTATCAAATTCAGACTCTTAAAATATGTCGAAATGTGCAATATAAAAAAATGTATCTTAACGCAAAATTTAGAAATAACATTCATATACTAAAAATTAAATAAAATCTCAATTCATGAAAATAATTTAAGAAACAGAAACAATATTCTGATAAAAGCAATAATTTACTGTTACTAACTCATACAATTTAATTATTTTTTAATACAAAGCAGAGGGCGTATGTAAAAATTATGTAACAAAAGGCATGAATAAAACATACAATAAGTCTAAACTAAATAGACATGGGTATATATTTAAATTACATGGGTTATTAATAGTAAAATGACAATGAAATACTTGATAAAAAATCATCCGACTTTACTGTCTTTATTGTCAATGTCTCTTCCGTTTTTTATTCAGAAATACTTTTTTGTAGTTGAATTTTAATAACATTAACTTCAAATTACTTCAACCTAGTCAGTACGCATGCAAAATTACCGTTATATTTTAAATCGTCTCTATCAGTCTGAAATTGCCCCACCGTTTTGAAATCGGATATCCTCCTTGTAATATCTTCGGTGTGAATTTCAAGAAAAATATTATCTGGAAAGCTGCTTTTGTCGGGACGTCTCCATTGTCTGTCTTATTTTGCGAGTGCGAGAAGTATGAGCGAAATCCTTCGAAGCGCTTTTGATGCGAGCACCAGAGATAAAAAATATGAAATCACATTTCACGAAAATCACAATCAGAAATATGAAATCACGCTATGATATCTACCTATCATGTAAAGAAGTTGGTTTGTCAGCAGGATTATTAAAAACCTGCATAAAATACGTCTTAGAAAAATCTATATCAAACAATTGTTGGGTTAATTAAAATGGAAATATTTATTTATAAAAATATACAAAAATCTGATATATGGATTCGATAAATCATATAAAATTTATTATTTTAATTACAGCTTGTTATATAAATTGAATCGTTTTATAATATTTCTATATACTTTTTATGTACGAATATTCTGATAGGAATATATAGTCAGAATAGTTAGAGGTAATTACCTTAGATAATGAAGTATTCAGTAGAAAAAAATTATGCAGTCGTCAATTGGTATAATTATCGGTATAAGCAGAATAAATAAAGAGGAGTTAAATATGATATATTTATGTGCATGTAAAAAATATCTTATTGCATAATTTTGATTGTCTTTTTAAATTTTCATTTTAAAACTGATGTTGTTGGATAAGGGAGAGGCAAATATATTCGATAAATCAAATGTAAGACATAATTATGAATACTTGTCAGTGTATTTACGCGTCCGCATAAGTGGAAGTCATGACTCAATAAGTCAAGAAACGGGATCAAAATTATGTACGCCATTTAAGTTATTTATAATTGGATATTTGTCTAGTTTTGCCAGCTAACAAGTTAGGATTCAACAATCGCAACTTAAAACAAATGTTTGTCTGAAAAACAATGAATTACTTTATATTAAGTGATGTTTTTCGCAAAGTACGGATATGTCTAAATTTAAAAGTAGTGTAAAAAAACACGCGCTCGATATGTTTAATCGTTGTCTAAGAACGGACATTTGCATTCTCTGCCGTATTTTTCTTTTTGCTTTAATTAAGTAATATATCTATATCTTTATTTAAAAAAGCTAAATTAAGCTTTATATCGTTTAAATTTAAACTGTAATTTTTTTATATTTAATATTTAACATTATTCTATTAAACAGGGAGTGAAATTTTATCACTATATGTATGTGTAAAAAGCAACATCAGGAAGTAGATCTGCCTGTCTATGAGTTAAATTATAACTTGATTTCTATTAAATGGTAAACTAATAATCGCAAGTTTCATTGTAATAGAGAATATTTATTCAGAAAAAATGGTATACCGCATCGACATAAAATCTTACTGTGTAGATATTTGTCTCGTCATGTTGTGTCTTCATGGCTGCTTGGATAATTACAAAGCGCTATGTATATCGCGACGAGGCCATCAACACTGGTGACCGGGAGAATTCTTTTTGTCTGAGTAATGTTCAAATTTAGTCGCTTATCGCAGAAGTTGTGAACATCAGAATTTCTACGCGGACGGACCAGCGAAAAGAAACTTGTGTGTTTCCAAGTTTGCTATGAACATGCATACATTTTTAATTATGTCAAAATAATTGGAGGCCATTCCCATTTCAAATATTATCTTTACTTTTTTTCACCGAATATATCCTAAATAATGATTGTAGATATACGCAGGTAGGAGCAAATATTTCTACACGTAGTTACATTTACATATAGTAAATTATCAAGCACGAGGTAAGGTCACCAGGTACAGTGAATGTTTTGATAAAGAAAAATGTATTACTGGTATATTGCTACTTATCTCCTTTAAGTACTCACTCACACACTATCTTGCTTGCAATAATGCCCAAGTTACATTGCGAAATATTTTTGGAAGTTATGTTTGTGGATGTCTTTGACTAAACTATCATACCTGCTACAGTCGACTGAAATTGTTTGTCTTTTTGATTTTGAAGACAATTACAATTTATACGGTGTTAGATACGCGTTGTAAGATTGTTGTTTCACTGAAATTATAGTAAGTAAAAAGATGAGAGGCAAGTAGCTTTTTGTGGTGAAAAATGGAACTGTTTTTCTACTTTTCTTATTGTTTCTCTTGAATATTGTACCTTACTTGCTCTAGTATTTTTTTTATTAATCAAGTATATATTTGAAATAATTCTTCACAACATCTTTCTCAGTCTATTACACTGAAAGACTTCGTGATCTTTCTTCGTTTTCAAATGAGTGGCATTCATAAAGAAATCGCTCGAACAAGCAGTATTTTTGTCATTAGAGCAAATTTCACCATGAATTTATTTTGAAATTTCAGCTTTTACCTCAGTAATTTTTGTAGATTGAAATAAAATTTCATGTTAATGAATTCCTTAGTATGTTTTTTTCATAACATTCTTTAAAACCAACCTGAAATGAACCATTGATAACATCAAACAAGTTCGTCAAAAAATTCGTTACACATTGAAGACTAGACATGTCAAGCCCTGCATTGAAAATGTTTGAATGGTTTTTATATGACATACCGTATCAACATTCAGCAATATTTTTGATCACACTTAGTATAGATACACATATGAATCAACCCTTAAGCAGAAAAAGTTTTTGTTGGATAAAACTTTCAAAGATTCAAACGGCTAAAGCACTATTTGAAATCTTTTAACAGAACCGCAGAAAGAACTTCTTTGAAAGAAACGCGAAAAGAAGCCTCGTTAGAGAAGCTACGAAACCTGTGCGGAATTTTGAATCGTGTGTTGTGTGCAATCTGAATGCTAAATTGGACACACAAGGTGTTATGCAAATATTTTTGGCAGTTTTGCATAAAATATGCCTTTTGTTTCCGTGGTAGCACATAGCTTTTTTCTACTGAGTACAAACTTTAGCATTATCGGTACCGTAGTATCATCAATTTGAATATAGCCAGGATTAAATCTCCTTTTGTTTCTTTCACTATTGATTTATTTTCTGTTTTTGACCAAATGACCCTTTTTTATTTTCTTTGTTTATTTATCTTGATAAATAATTTGTTTTGACTTAATAAAAAAATTGATATTTTTGTAAACGACTTAAATATTTTTTATTGCATTTTTTATTTAGAAGTTTATTTCAAAATTTAAGATAAATAACATTTTATTATGGACGAAAGTTTTTCCATCCCTAATAAAGTAATTAATTATGATTTTTAAGTTTAATATACCTACACAAAAAATTATTTGAAAAATTTACCTGAATAAATTTTTTGTCTTGCAGAACCTTTAGGCCTACGGAGCGATTAACTTATTTTATTCGATTTGTAAATATTACACTTTCCTCAACTTATTGCGAGGTTTCACAAAGTTTTAACAGTCATTGGAAACGCGGATACTAAAACTCCATCATTTTACGGTGTGTCTCTGTTCTCAGTATACATTATAGGTGAAGCGTTGTCATTTAAATACAAATAGAATCCACACTTTAGGAACACATGGGTGCACATTAAACGCATGTCATTACCATCAGGATAAATTACAAAACTTTTAAAAACTTACGATACGAAAATAAAAGTTGTAGTTATGTGTGTAAAACTGCATTTACTTATAGTTCCCATTTATATAATTTTATTGTTATGTCAATTGAAATACCATATGATACTATTGAAAGCAAATATAGTAACGATCATAGAGAATAAAAGACAAATATCGAAGAACAAACAAGGGATTGGATGATTTCGTTATTAAAAAATGTGAACGGTTAAACTGAACCAAATGAAAGTATGAAAAGTTAAGAGAAAAACTATTGAATTAGATTTACAGAGAAAGTGTAATATAAAGTCCTAAGTTAGTACATCGCTTATCATGTCATAAAAAATAAAGAGAAAACCGATAGGATGAAAAAGGTTTTGAAATTATCATTTTATAAATTAAATAAAACCTTACTTCGGAGATACAATATAAACTAAATAATCCCTTATAAGGATAAGGTTTTATAATCAGCGTACAGATGACAACAAACAATAAAAGAAATAAACATACACACGGATTGAAACCATGCTAACCCACTACACAGTATATATAATTAAATGTCTAATAAGTGAAAACTAAAATATGGATAAGTTGTTTAATACGTTCATTGTAGACGCGCGTTGTCGACGTAAGTTAAGTTAATGTGATAAATTTTAATACGTAATCAAAGTACTGAATTTTATATATGTAAAAAATAGTTAAAAGAAAATAAATGAAGATAAGCAAAGAAGAAAAAATATCACCAAACCGTAAAGGCCCTATTAGTAAAACAATAATATTTATAACTTAAACTCAAGTTGTGCTTAGAATTGTTAATTTTAGGGTATCCAAGTTCTAACTTCATTTTAAAAATGTTATTAATAAACATGATTTAACGACTAATTAACTATACATTTATTACACCTCGGCTAAACCCTGATTGATGATAATCCAGACGTAATTTCCACCATAATTATTTAAAATTCTATGTATTGTTTGTTGAACAAAAAAAAAATATTAAATATATATATATATATATATATATATATAAATATATATATATATATATATATATATATATATATATATACATATATATATATATATATATATATAAATTACACTAATGACATTTAGAGCCTTTTATGTCTTTGAAATGGAACATTTTTCCACGTTTTAATAAACTTGAAAAATGAGTCAAAAGCGAAATCAATCGGTAAATTGGGAGGAGGAAGAAAAAGTAAGTATTTATGAAGATTTATTTGAAAATTAAATGTTATATCTCGAATATTACTTAGGGGGTATAAATACATTTTATTCTCGGTGGTCAGCACTTCTCCAAGTTACTTTTATTCGCTAGGATTCCTCTTTTTATTGTGTATCAATTCATTTATCTTTATGAATACGCTTTTATCCTCCGTCTTAATGATAAAAGAAATATTTTTTTAATAACAGACAATAACTAAAGTTAAAGACATTGCAATGCAAACTGATAATAAGCTTCAGGAATTTTCATTATATCTACAGACACACACACATACATATATATATATATATATATATATATATATACATATATATATATATATATATATTTATATATATATATATATATATATATATATACATATGTATATATATGTACGATAATTTTTTATCCCAAGCAGAACACTTATATTTCCTAATACAGGCATCAATTTTTTTTACAACTCTTACGGATAATGAGAAGATACATTTTTTTTCTTTCATTATTACTTGACTATTCAAGTTTGTGGCTGTTGACTTTTTCAGACGTAAAACTTACGTATTCGATGTTTATCATTTTCATTTTCTTTTCTCAAATATTTATTGCAGAAGGGATTTGCATTTAATATGAATACTGAAACATCACTCACAGAATAATCTTTATTACCAAATTATAGTGGTACATGAAGATTATGTGATCATTGTTTAAGGAATATTTAGGAATATATCTACAAAAATTAAATGGGAATTGGTAACAGAAAGAAACTGTTGGCAACGTCGGTAGTTAAGTCTAATGAAATTAATAATTGTGATTTTAATTTATAATTTATTATTTTTAAGAATAACACAGTTCAAGAGGGAAAACAAAAAATCGTAGTAAAACGTAGTTCATGTGCCCATTTGTCGACTGTTACAGCTGCTTTTTTTCAGAAACCGCTTAATTCAGGAACTTAAAGTTTGGCACAGTAATAAGGGATATTAATTGAAACAAATCAAGGTATCTTACACTCCCATTTATTAATATGAAAATTTTAGTGATGTGAAGGAAGGTGGTTGCAAATGAAATTCATGGGAAACAAAATAATTCCATGGTCAATATTTGCAAAACTACTGTACTCAAATATATGAAAAAATATGGTCTTAGATGCCAAAGTAAAAAATATACGAAAACGCAAACCTTTAATTTGTAACATATTTTGACGTGGTTTAAATGAAAATGTATATTTCCATCATGCGAGATAAGTTTTGAATTTTTCATATAGCCTATTCATAATTTTTCATATAGTCAATATGACGAATTCAACGATACCTTTTTCCTGAAATAACTTCAGTAATGCGATCCCTAATATGAAACATCTATGTCCATATACGCATATGCATAACTTACTAAAATCAAAACTCTTTTTCGGCCTTGTTATAGTTGGATAAAACTAGGAATAAAATACATAAAATGGACGAACTAAAATGGGAAATTAACTTACTGACAAATCGATTAAGCGTAGAAATTAGAATAATACCCTGCCGAAAACGCAACTAAAATATAAAAATAAATTTTAAGGATCGAAATACAGTTGCCACCAAAAATTGTAAGTACTACTAGATAAAAAAGATAAACTTTAGGAAGCGTTATGTTAACATTTTTAATTTTACTTTATTTTTTCTCTCAATAACATTATATGTGGGAAATACTTTATAGAATTTCTTATAACTCTTACAAAAGTATGAGTACTTTGATACAGCACAAATATTATTTAAGGTTTTGTATTCCTAAGGGTGAATATTAATAGGGTCCTAAGACAAACTTTTGCAGGCATGAGATAGTAAGTCAAGCAGCTACAGGGTTTAAACTTCCTATTATATCCTATTATGTTTACTTAGTGAGTGACATTACTTTATTCCACCAATCAACTTTCTAATTTGTAACACGAGTACTACTGGTATAAAAATATGATATAGTTTAATATTCTGTATTGAAATGAATATAAATTTTTAATTACACCAATATTATAACTACGTGGCAAAACGAGAGATATTTTGCATAGTTCCAATTAAAACTTAATATTTTTGGCATGATATTTTCTTAAATTTTTTTGTATGTATATTTAATAACATGTGTTTGCTTTATTGATTAATAGCTGGGTTAGTCGGCTTCGCTCAGGAAATAAATATGATATTGCGTTGTAGTTAAAAGGATAAACTTTAAAATATAAGACGTAACATTTTTTATTGAAAACGTATTTAAATTATTTATAATACTTGATTATACACAGCATTTTTCATTTTGTTATCCGGGGTACATGTGTACATATTTTTTTAATTTCCTACTCGAGAGCAAGCTACGTATTGCTGACCGTGAGAAAAACAGGATTCTTTGAAGATTATGCTGCAATTTTGAAATTAAAACTTTGAAATAAATTATTTTTTACATTTTTCTAAATATTTTTGGTATATTTTCTAAATTGTTTTGTATGTGTATTTAATAACATAACTTGATGTAACAAGTACCCAATTACTATTTAGAGCTTTCTCGCTCTGGAATAAGTATTTCACCGCATGAAATAGCTACTTTTATTTCAACTTGAAATGCTTTTAGGAAATACTTTGTTTATATTTTTAATTTTTTTGTCCCGTTATTTTAACTTGCGATTTTTTTCACTAAATTGGCCCTTATGTTATTCTATTTATTAAATAATTTTCCGTTAAAAATTTGCTAAAAACTTGTTCTTCAATCAAATAAAAGAAGAAAAGAAATAAATGATTGAAAAGATATAGTGGTATGAATTTTATAATAAAATGATGTGCTCTCCATATCGAAATGTTTCCAAGTTTGTTTTTTATGGTATATTTCATATGCTTAATTAGTTTCATAGATTATGAAGCGTAAATTATAATCTAATATATATATGGAAGCTATAATTTAAAATATATGGAGCGGATTAACCTAGCTAAAGCATAGAAGCTTTCATTTAGTATAAAATTGTAACACTTAAACAAAGCGATGTGCGTTCTTACGCTAACCAATCGTCTCATTGGTTTTGTCGTTGAGTGCATATTGAAGAATTATAAATTAATATGAGAAGTGAAATTAAAGAAGGCTGCTATAAATACTGTATTATGTCTAGCTAGTATGATCACAACGAATTTTTCTTATGCGTACCTTTGCGTAAAAAAATAGAAAGAAAGAGTGAAAGTGATGAAGCATGAATTATTTTTTGAAAGTATAAAATATGTTTATGAAAATCATTTTAATTGGTCTTCTATTGACGAATATATATATTATTGATTATTATATACGAGAGTAGGTTTATTACTTTCGAAAAGTTATCTTACCTATGATTAAATAAATTTGTTTAGTACTGTTATTCGATAGCTATTTGACTATCATCTTTGTTCCATTGCATAGTTTTGGTGAGTTGAGATTTCTGTGTAATGGGATTCGTGGTTGGAAGTTGACCCTTTCTTTATTGTTTACCACCATGTCGATCGATTCGCATATCCTCTCTTCACCGGGAATTTTCTCTTGAATATTAAAATTTATATCGTCGTCAATATTGTTTTTAGTTGTCAAAATTGCCCTCTGAAATAGTTACTCTGAATTAATATAGTTGTGAACAATGTTTGGATAAAATTGGTCGATGAGTTCGTTCTCAGTGTTAGCTATGTTGCAGAAATCATTATTGATTTCAATAAGGTCGGTCGTCTGATCAGTATGATATGTGCCTTCGCCTATTTGTAAAAGTTTTGAGCAAAATGTCCTGTTGTTTAGTCTTTCGATAGCTCAACTTTCATATTTTTTAGTTGCCACATTTGTATGTGTGCTAGTATTATAGCGAATAAGTATCTGATTCGTTCAGCTGAGACTGTCAGAATAAACGACAACCAATAGAAATTAACACTATATCTTGTAGTTTAATTTCCAGTGGTTGTCGTTTTCCAGCAGTGCTAAGCGTTGTTCTATGTAAGTCATGTTGCTACGTATGTATAGCATAGGTAACCGTCAATAGTCTTGAGAAATATCAAACCTGTTGTTTCCCGTATTTCGTGTAGCAACATCCGGAGATAGAATTATTCGGCGTTTTTCAGATATATGGTGTATATTCGACCTAGTACGTTAGTTTTCTTGATTCCTGGATATTCCCCTACTGAAATTCTTTGTTTTAGTAGTTGAATTCTTTTTTGCCACGTTCCACGTATAATACAGGTTGTCCAGTGGCAGATTTCAAAGTTTGAACAAACATAGTTTCTGAACGCAACACATGAGAGGGGCGCGAGGGGCGTCGTTAGAAGCGCAAGCGGTGCGGATATTTAGTAGCCATGGAACAGTGAAGTGGAGAGCACCGCGCTTTTCCCGTCGGGGCGTACATTTCGAGTGGATTTTCGCTGTCTGTAGCACGCCGTCGATTTAATAATCGTTACAGTATGCGTCGATTACGTGATGGACCATCGATCAACCTCATTCAGTCATGGGTAGCAAGGTTCAGAGCTACAGGATCAACATTAAATAGGCCCAGGCCAGGACCTACACCATTGGTAACTACAGATGAAAACGTCGAGCGTGTTATGGTTTCTGTCGTTGAAAATCCCCGTTTATCACTGCGTACACGTTTTGGGAATTCCGAAATCAACTTTACAGGTAATAATGCAAAAAAGCTCAAGTTAGCCATATAAAATTCAAATTGTTCAAAATTTACACGATTCTGACTTTGAATTAAGAAAAACTTACGCGGAGGTGATGTTGTTGAGATTTCGTATTGCCACCCGGATGGGTAACATATTCTTTAGTGACGAAGCTCACTTTCACATTGGAGGATATGTGAATAAGCAGAACTTTCATTACTGGGATATCCACAACCCAAGACAAATGCATCAAAAGCCTTTACATAAGCCTAACGTAACAGTCTGGTGTGCCAAGTCTGCATCTGCAATCATAGAGCCTTATTTCTTTGAAAATAAACGTGGCCAAACTGTAACTGTGAATTTGGAGAGATATGCTCAGATGTTAAATGAATTTTTCAGAGTAGAACTACAGAATAGTCCATCCTTCAACCAAAACACATGGTTCCAGCAGGACGGGGCCACAGCTTACACTGCTAATCTGTCCATGAATGCAGTGCGGTAGTTATTTCCAGAAAAAAACATATCCCGAAACGGTACCTTACCGTAGCCACCTAGGTCACCCGATTTAAGCCTATTTGACTTTTTCTTATGGGGATACTTAAAATCCTTTGTTTACAAAACAAATCCGAGCACTGTGACACAACTTAAAGAAAATATTCGAGCCGAAGTCAGTAGGATACCCCAGTCGCTCTGCAAACGCGTTTTTGAAAACATGCGTGCTAGACTCGAAGAGTGTGTCAGACTCGATGGCCGCCATTTGGAAAACGTGGTTTTTAAAAAACGAAATCTGCATTTGTTGTTATAAAGTTAAAATAAACCTACTTTGTATTAGAAGTGTAGTTTTTTTTACAATTTTTCAAACATTGAAATCTGCCACTGCACACCCTGTAGTTAGGGACATCGACATATAATAATGTGTTAATGCTGTTCCTAGGTGATTCGCTTGCAATTTTTAAGACGGTATTGTTTGTGAAATAAATTCTCTGTCCATTTTTAAAATGTACTGCTAGTATTTTCCCAGTTTCCTCTCTACATGAGTTAACTCTCTACATCACCATCGTCGCCTCTGTTCACTGTTTCATATTCATAGTATTTATTTTCCACATGTTTCTAGTGTCTACATTCACACACGTGTTTTAGTTTTATATAAATGCGATTTATATATGTGCTAATAAATTATATTCAGTAGTGATTTAAATTCAATACTTTGATTAATATATTTACTATTCGTAAATATTAGTAAAAAAATTATGTTTATAGACTTTTTCAAGTGCTCCAATATAATTGAGTTTATCTATCCGTTTGTATTATTTATTGATATGAATTAAAAAATTATTATTTAATATAATTAATACTAAATATTATTAATGTTAAATATTTATTATTGGTTATTCAATATTTTAAAAGTAAATAAATAAATTTAATAATAAATTCAATTTGAATTCATTGAATTTAAGTTTATTCAAGTTTGAAATATTGTTATCATTTTCTTACTTTAATATTCACTTTTCATTTTTATCAAAAAGTTTTCATTAAATTTGTTCATTTATTTTTATAAATATTTATTATTTATTTATAAATATTGAAAATTAATATTTTAATTTGATGTTTAATTTTAATTTTTATTACAAATTTTTTATTAAATATTTTATAAAATTTATTTCTTTATTTTGAAAATATTAAATATATTTATGTATAGAAAATGAATTAACTTAAATTCAATTTTTTAAATTATTAAATTTATTCATTTACTTTTAAAATATTAAATAATCAATAATAAACATTTAAAATTAAGAATCTTTTAATAATTTAGTACAAATTATGTCCTATATATTTATTATTCTCTAAATTTTATTTTTAATGATTGTATATATATGTATATATATATATATATATATATATATATATATATATATGTGTATATATAATTTAATTATTAATTTACAATTTTTTAAATTTATTATGAATTATTAAATATTAAATTTAGAAAATTATAATTATTTCGATAATAAATAAATGAAACCTGGTTAGACAATGATGAGTCGATTAGTATACCAAATTTCAATTGTATAATACAATATAAACGATCAAACGTTCGAGCTGGAGGAGTTGCCATTTATCAGAATATGCACGACACTATCAATATCATTACTCCAAACATTGATATGACTGTAAGACAGGCGGAATTGGCAAGTTCAACAGTGACATCAGTTAGTGACTTTTGTGCAGCTGAATGCAAAATGGAAGATGGCAACAAAATTGTTTTGATGGTACTTTACATTACTCCAAATCAAGAAATGGACGACATCATTCATTCCTTGAAAAGATTATTATGGCCATATACAACAGCTGGAGGAGAATATCTTGGTAGAGGAGAAGACAAGTTACCGATAATTTTAAGTGGGGACTTCAACGTCAATTTTTCCCGTGAAGATGCTCGTCCACTTATTGATTTCCTCCAAAATGACTTGAATCTAGCCATGAATAATAATCCTCTGGTTTCGACAACATGACATGGCACTACCATAGATGCTGTATTTGTACGATATCTCAACGCTGTTAATACATGACTTTTTGTATCATATTTTAGTTATCATAAGCCACTGATAACTGAAGTTCCGATTCAGTCATTACCGGAAGATGCTATGGCAGTGGTCATAATTTAAAAATAACATTCGGATAATAAAAGAATTTATGTTACCCTTAATGTAAGAAAATAAATATTTATTTATTTAATTTTTCAAATTTAAACTGAACTTTATTAACTGTGTTGACTATCCTTTTCCAGTCCTTTTATTATTTTATTGTAATTTATTATTTGCATACAATTAAAAACTATTTTTTAATGATGCCAAAGAAGTATAACTTCTCATGCGCGTACATAAGTACACGCACCCTTTTTTTTGGCTATTTGAAATACTGCTATGTCGCTGCCTTTATTGACATATTTACAGACATATTTAATGGATTTCACTGAATTGCAGTATTCTTCGTTTAAAATATCTGTTCTGAGAGTTCAATAGGAAAAGAAGAATATTTCATAAAAAATATTGATAATATCGTTGTTGTTAGCAATTGTTCAATTAAATGATTTTGAAAATTATTACTTTATATTTATATTTGATTCATAGATTTAAGATATGTCGAAGTTTAACAGGAAAATAGGTGGATAAGACAAAACTACATATTTGCAAAAATGACAGTCACAAAAATATTACTTATTTCATCCCTGCAAAATTTAAATAAATTACATTATTTAAATTACAAAGAATGCAGAAAAACAGTTACTAAATAATAATATTTGTGGTAATAAAAAATAATCACAAAAATTTTCCGTTCGGGTGGCTAAAAATATTTGATTGAATTGTCGTCTAAATATAAAAAGTATTATATGACCTGTTTCAGGATGTAGAGCAGTTGAATACCGCGGGTCATGGGGGAGTTCCAATGTAATTTAGATCTAGATGGTGATGTAGCAAAAAGGGATGATTGTTTGAGCACAGTAAGTTCTTAGCGACGAAGAATGAAAGGCTATTCAATAATACAGGGTATACAATTTTTCAATTTAATAGCTGAAAGATAAATTTTATAACCGCAACGTCTCTTTTGAGTTAATAGAAATGAAAATATCTAAGAGGAAATTTTTAGAAAATAGAGAGGAGAAATAACCATACTGTGTCGTATAAAGAAGTCGAAAGAACGTTTTCTGCACACATTTAGTTATCAAGATGTATTTGGTTCAGTGAGGGCTACAAAAAATGAAGCTAGATTCTTATCATCTTTGCACTAATGAAGTTTACAGCAGGTTAATTGATGGCATGAATTGAAAATCCTTGAAATATGCAATATAAATCCAAGTTTCCGAAACCATTTCTTGCTGCGCCTTTTCTTGAATCGCGAATCAAATCTTATTCAAAAATTAACGATATCCTGCTACGGATGGAGTAGGATCTCGCTGACTGCCTGTTTGTATTTAATAAGATCATGTGCTTGGTTAAAACTTACTATTGAACGTTTGTTTGCGTTATACTGTAAGGCGCTTGCTGCTCTTTAATTAAAGAAGACGCTAATGTCACTTTACAAACGTTTACCATTTGTTGCGTTCTTAACCACTATAAAAAGTTTCATGTCGTCCGCGAATAATAAACAGAGCATAGTCTTCAGCAACAAAATACAATTTATTTGGATAATGAAAAATAGTTAGTGGCCCAAAGTTTGAACATTGGCTCACTCTTAATTCTGCAAATTAAATTTCAGATATATAGTGGCCCACTCGTATGTATTGCTTTCTACCCGCAACACGCGAAAAGAACAATCATAAAAGTCGAACGGGGAACTCTGAAAACTATATTAGAGATAGATCATGACAAATTCAGAATAACCCTGTTACTATTTAAAACCAAAGTTAAAGATTATCATTCGAATTTTATTCATGGTTATTATATTTTTGGTGTGACGCAGCATAATTTGGTTATAAAAACAATAAAGTAGAATAGAATAGAAAAATACTGGGTTTTGTTTTAAACTTTGTATGAATATATTTAATTTTTTTTTATGTTTGATTCTTCAAGAATGTGTTAAAGCACTACCTTGTTGGTGTTGTACAATGCAATGTCAACGAAATTTTTTTGAAGACATTAAATTTGCATATCATTTGATTGAATCAACAAATTGTGATAAAATAAAAATATTACAAAATCTTGACCCTTAAGTACTTATAAAAACCTAATTTGGTCATTAGTTAATACAAGCACAGATAAACATCCAAACAAATTCCAAAAATGGTCTTTAAGTAATTTACAGAAGCAAGTACTCAAATGTAGTATAGTAAATAAAATTGCCCTTTAATATATAGAACCTAAATAACTGAATTTATTCGGCCACGATATGTACTTTTACACATAAAGTTCGAGACAGAGACCGATAAACTTTAAAGGAGATGGAACATAGTGCACCCGCCTATAAACGTAACCGTGCTCGCGGCTTTTCCGCCGCCAACTGCCGAGAACTGGACGACAGCTTGTTGCTTAAACCGATCGCTCGCAAGTAGACCTCGAGTAGCGCGCGCTGAGGGTTGACTGAAAGGGGTGATCTTCAGGCCGACCGCTCGGAGGTAGTCATCGCACATCGCGTGCCGACTGCTGATTTTTCTTCATCTTTTGGAATTGTCTTCATTCATACCTTCGTCCTTTTAACATTTCTTTTTTACAAAAAAAATTAATGTCCAGACACACCAATTTTACAGCTTTGTTCTATATTCGAATTTCAATAAACAAAGTATTATCTACAAAATTTATTTTTTTAATTGGCCAATGAAAGATTTACAGATTTTTGAGACGAGGTCATAATTAGTCAGTTTAAGCATATATTTTCATTGCAGTTTATTTAGGAAAATCTTTATTTGGGTGATACTAAAATGGTAAAATAAACATTCGTTTTATTTTCAATGGATCGTATTACCTATCGAGCTTTATAGCTTTTGAAACTATAATTATATCTAATAAATGGCCACGTGATAATCAGGTACGCTTTACCAAATTTCCGTAACATTATGTTTGACAAATAAATGTATATTTAATTTAAACTGGGATATAGGTATATACATACCTATATCCCATTCTGGTTGAAACTATATTTTAAAGTCAAATCAGAGAAGTTTGTGATAAATAAAGAACTTGTATTTCCATTACTACTTAAAAATTATCGATATCAGATGGTCCAGAACTTTAAAAGCGTAGCCACGTGCGATCGATTGTCTTTTTTGAAATAGGCTACTTACGGAAGGTACAAGCTTGTAATTAGTTGAAATAGTCTTGACATGTCGGTTATTTTTATTGTTATTCAGAACACTTATCTTTATACTGATTAGTTTATTTTCAGTTATTTGTAATATATCCGTTGTTTGTTTACGTGTGAAATAATTGATTAGTAAATCTACTTTATAAAAAAGCAACGTACAAAAGACCAAGAAGTCCCTCAATTATTTTATGATTCATATCTGACATTTTATTCACTCCAATATTTCCTATTTTCAATGTTAATATATTGCAGCAATTTAACAACAGACTGTATTTATACTTAAATTTGTTTATTCGAAAAACGAATGAAAATGCTTTTAAAAATAATTATTTTCAACGGATCTACAGTTGTAGTTTTAGGTAAATTTAGTAAATTGGAATGTTTTTTTTGTCAAAACAATACTACACAGAGGAAGAGAATCTTATAATTAAGACAATTAGTTTTAAACGAAGATGTAAATTAAATTTAGAGAAGTGTTTCGACCCTTGCATCTTCTCTTACTTTATTATAATTTTATATATTAGCAAGTATGTTAAATATATCTTTTTGACTTCATATTAGCAATCTTTGCAATCGTGGTAAAGAACTTAAAGAAAGTAGAAATAATACTACATCATGTAGTTTCATTTAATTGTGGATATTTGACGGTACTAAGTCAAAACAATGGCAGAATGTATGACAGAATTTTTAAATTGATTTCTTCTTTATTTATTGAATCTTTGCTAATATCCCACCTGAAGATGTTGTAATACAACGAAACCTAGGTCGTGGTAAAGAAATTAAAGAAAGTAGAAATAATACTACATCACGTAGTTTCATTTAATTGTAAAAATAGTACGTTAAAATGTAAAATCAAAATATTAATCTTTAAGTTTCACAAAATACCGATCATCAAAAGTTATGCTTTAATTCGGTAAATAAAATCATAGTCAGTAAATAAATAGTAAATTAATAAAATAATATATTTATAGTACGATTTTCTCAAAGTAATTTTTTTACCTTTTTTTTACTTTTTGATGCAAATTTCTTCTTTTCCTTTACACTGTGACTTATATAAGTTTTAAATATTACAAAATCTATCATAATTACATTTTCTATTCACTGCTAATCCTTGTAACGTTTTTTATTCTAGAAAACGCAACATGTGTTAAACCAATAAAAATTTATTTTTCTCCAATGTCTACAACAACCTATAATGTGAACATTGAAATTTGTGAATTGTGATTGCAAAATCTAGTTGTAAATGAAACTGTTTCCTTGAACCTACAGTATTTCTACTTTTCAAAAATATTGTCAGTTATTGGAACACAGCCACAATTTTTAGGATTTTATTCGAAGATAATAATTTTCGAAACGCACCGTTATGACTCTGTCATTTGACCAGGAAGACCGTGACTTTCTTCGTAAATTACATCTTCAACGTAACCGAAAATTTTATTAACTAATCCTTTTTCAACTCATGAATTAGGTCGTAACATAAATTTATATCTAATTCAAAATGGGTAAAATCCACGTAATATTAGTGCACTTGCCAATTTTGTTCAAGAGCAAATGTTAATAAGCGGAATATAAGCAATTTGTTGAAGCAATTCTTTTAACATTTGATGGTTAAACTCTTTTTTGTCTTTATTTGTCATAAATAACTTGAAGGCATGATACTCAATTGGAAAATGGATTTTTGTAATCTCTAAATCTACATATATCGTTAGTAATACAATCAAGTGTATCTCGAAATATTTGTTGATATTAATTTTGTCGAAATAATGAAGATGAAGGAAATGCTTCTGGATGCCTGATGCAAATAATAATTTTACTTGTAAAAGTAATTCACTTCCTTTCATTTTATCATTGTAAAGTGGCCTGTGACACAATATATATAAATAATCTTGTCTTAAAGGAATAGGGCCGCGTAATAAAACATCATTTTTCCTTCAAAAATTACATCAAATTTCATTCATTTAACCAATACAAATAAATTTTTACCCCTGAATTTCCTCTTTTAATTGGCGTAAGCAATTGATATGTTGATGGTCCCCATGTCTAATTTAATGTAGAAGTGAAATAATTAGTTAAAGTAATTCTTCCCGATTCGACCTCTCCTTAAAAAATATTATTTGAATAGGTTGTTTTTTTCATGACCTTGTAGATTAATAAGTAATTTATCAATTAAATTAATCAGTTCTTGCTCTTCGTAAGAAAAAATAATATCAGAGAAATTAAATATATATATATATATATATATATCAGTCACATGATACCTTAAATTTTATGTAACTTTTTCATTTTCAACAAGTTTTTCTGACGATTTCAATAGTTATTCATTTAAAATAAAATGCCAATTGTGTCTGAAACCATTTTCTTCTCTCCAAACTAGTTATTGTTTGCCTTACCAGGATCATATTTAATTTTCAACTAGAATAAAAGTTAGCTTTCACTCAATATAAATTATACCTATTTCATAATTTCTTGTAAAAAATTATATAAAGACGTTTCCTCAAATTTCTCTGATCATTGTTGATCTCAAAAAAAATTCAAATAAAAATTCTCCCGTCCTCTTTATTCATATTCAAATACTTTCACATCACATTTCATTATCGGATAAATTAGTTCTAACAAATTGTCGAGAAAGTCGATGCGTGGGCCAACTCCTGAATCTAAGATATTTCCTGCACAGAATAGTTAATTTCCCCACACAATTTTATTGAATTTTTTAGATTATTTGTTGAGCATTACTATTATTATATGACTTGTGTTTTGCTTGTCAAATAAAATCCTTACTAGCATATTTAGCAATAGTACTTTACTAGCATATTTAGCAATACTTATATTTAAAAGCACTATGAATATAAATAAAACGACAAATAGTATCAGGAAAATTTCGTTTTTTTCTTTTATAATATGTTTCCGTATTTTTTAATGCCCGTATTGAGCGCATGTAATTAACATCTTAATAAATTATCTTAGAGAAATGTAATGTGGATAATTATATGCATTCAAGAGAAAAAAGATCTTGATGCTAAACAAATAGGAATTCATCAAAATATTTAATAATTTCTTATATCCTTACCATATTACCTGAATTGAAATTTTTAACATCAAGAACATTTTCAAACGAGATAAGGCAATAAATAGAAGGACGACCTTTATGTTGGAAATCAATACTTAAACAAAATTTTTAAAAATATTGTTTAGGAAAGTTCTGCGTAAATCCTCCAACCACTTGTGAAAAAAATTATAAAAAAGTATTGGTTTAGATTTTAGTAACTTTGATTTACAAATAAATTCAGAATTTGAATTGAGGTTGACGTAAAAATAATCAAGTTATGCCATACGATAAACATCTTGCTAATAGAAATCATCTGCACTTAAACACATGAATACAAATAACTATAAAACGTAACGACGACACATTTCGACTTATTTATTTTCACTTATAAATAAATCACACAATAATGCGCGACTGCAATAGAGTGGTTGAGCAGTTGAATACCGGGGGAAAATAGAGAGTTCCGACATAGTTCGGTTCTAGAGGGATGTACAACAAGCAAGTGAAGATTGTGTGAACGCAGGAAATTGTCATGTACGAAGAATGAAAGTTAACACTATAATACAGGGTATAGAATTTTTCCATTTAATAGTTGAAAGATAAATTTCATAAGCGCAAAGTTTGTTCTGAGTTTCAAGGAATGAAAACTTTGTATACTCAAGAGAAAATCGACCGGAAATAGAAAGGAGAAATAACCATACTTCTTCATAAACAAATATTGTCCAAGACGTAAGTAACGTCTTTTGCACACGTTTGGGCTCTAAGTAATGGAATCGGATTCTAATCGGACCTGCACCAATGAAATGTACAGCAGATGAATTAATGATATACATTGAAAATATTTTGAAATATTTAACAAAGATCTAAGTTTCTGAAATGATTTGTTTGCTACATCGGCCATGTGCCCGACGAAACGTAAATTGCGAATCTAACTCCCAACTCAACGACCTAATACGGACGATGAAATTGGATTCAGCTAACAGTATATTCGCAATTTACAGGAGAGTGTGCTCGGCTGTAACTTACTATTGAAGATTTGCATGTGTTAAGCCGTAAGCAGCTTACTGCACTTCACACAATGATGGTTCTGATTTCACGTTACAACCTTTGGCCGTCTGCTGCAAACTCGACGAGTGTAGAAAGTTTCATTTCGTCCGCAAATAAAAAACAACGCGCAGTTTTCACCGCACAATCAATATCGTTTACCAGAATTGTGAAAAGTAGAGATCTTAGATTCGAACCCTTGCCACTCCCAATTTTGTGATACTTTACACGATTGGATATAAAGTTGCCCACTCGTACTGATTGCTTTCTATCCGTAAGATAGAAAGTGGAACGGAGAACCCCACTTCGCTAAGGAGATCTGATAAGATATCGTTATCTACATGATCGAAAGCACGTTGTAAAAATCTAAAACATTTACTTGAAATCCGAAGTCAATATGATAATGAAATAATGAGGTGAACATCCGTAGTTGGATATTGTCAAGATATTTTTTTAAGAGAAATATATATATATATATATATATATATATATATATATATATATATATATATATATATATATATATATATATATATATATATATATATATATATATATCATTTGTTATGTTAACCCAGACTTTTTTGGAGTTAAACATTTTACAGTCTTGAAATTTACACTCATTTAGAATACCAGTTTTAGTCATAGCCAAGAAACAGAAGTAATATTTCAAATAAGAGATTTTCAATTTTTTACAATACCGAGATATTCAACAAAAAAGTACCTTTTGATTTTCTACTTAAAATGTTTATATGTTACTACGACTCGCCGTCGCCAGCCAGTTATTTTTCAATAACGGTATTTCAAACTATTTGTAACTTGATCAGTACATACGCCAACGAGTTTCAAAGAAAATCTCAGTTATCTAGTTAAATAGCTGTAATTTCACCCAAGTGGGAGATCATCACCTCAATCGGGTGAAAATGGAGATAAAGAATTTTTACAATTTACCTTCACCACGATAGAGTTCGCCAGTTTTAGATCATTGAAAAATTATCAAAATAATCCTAATATACCTATGATTATCCCAGCCATAATTGATTTCTTTTATTTTTCCGTCTAAGACTACAAATCTTAGTAATAAAACACAAATTGAAGTGGCTTAGAAGCATGGAATACTTCCAAATATTATTTACTGAAACTAAAATTATAATAGTTTTTAAAATGTTGTTAACCGAATATGTATAAGACAACCCATCGATTTATCAGTGATTTTTTTTATTTTTAATCGATTGGACTTTTCAACGAGGATGCGAGGATGGTGTTATGAATTCTTTGTTATGATTTATTTATCTAAGCCCGCGTCTTTGTTCACACGGATCGTCAAGTTTTTATTATTATTTGACTGTCTACCCTCGCGACTTCATCCACATGGATCATTTGGAGAATATTATTAAATTAAATGGAATATCGAAAACATGCAACGCTATCTATAATAACTATAATTTTTTTCAAGTATTGACTTTGTATTGAAATTTTTAATTACCATATATTTTTATAGTCGATCAATTGCAACAAAGCAAAACACCACATGTTACTCTAACAAAATTTAGAAGTGACAACATCATCAGAATCTTGCGATATGTTCGAACAAACAGACTTAAATATATGAAATGGTGCATGGATCGTTGGGAAAATCTAATTTTAGTAATAAGAATAAGCCAAAAATATCTTATCAAGAAACTCCGTATAAAGAAAAAACAAAACCGCATGCCAAAACCAAAGCATCCGTCAGGAAGGTGAATTTTGTTTAATTTCATAATCGGTGTTATTTACCTTGTTAAAAAAAATTTTAAAAATTCAATTGAAAGGAAATATATATATATATATATATATATATACATATATATATATATATATATATATATATATATATATATATATATATATATATATATATATTGCATTGTTTTCTAAAATTCCAATTTGAATTGGCCCTTCCACTTGCGAAAAAATTTAGTTGAAAATGCAATTTTTCAGTAAAATCTAGTTGAATTTTAGCAGAAACCAAATCAGTGTTTTAAATTTAAATTTAATTTTGATTTATAAAAAATAAAACCTGGAGAGGAAAATTAATTGGCAATTAAGTCGGTAGCGGGAAGTTATTTTTATATCTAGTTTAGATGGCATAACTACCTACGGCGCGTGAGAAAATTTAAAATAATATAACGAATCATCAAAATAATATAACGTCAATTTTTAGTGCCAAATTTCAACTAGATTGAAAAATATTTTCAGTTATTAAATTAAAAACTAAGTATTAAGTTAAAAGTATTAAGTTAAAAACTTAACTCATTTCAAGTCAGTGTTCCCATTAAAATTTGAAATAAATCAGTTCACTTCTTAGATTAATGCTGAAAATATTTGAAATCTTAAAATAAAACTTAAACTTCGATCTATCCAAAATATTTCCAGTCATAGCACCAAAATTATTGCAGAGCTTTATAACTTATTATTATGTAAATTATAATCTTAAGTTTGGGTTCATTGCGTTAATTTGTTATTTTTGACGATATTGAATTGCATATTTTTAATATATAGTACATTTTTATTATATATAATACATTTCCTCTCATTAAGTATATTTTTTTTCAGTTACAGCCTAAATGAAAATTCAATACTTCGGGAATTAGGGAAACACAAAATTAATTTCTTTCCTTACAGAGCTTTTTTAATATTTTTTCCTTGCAATTTAATATATTGCCTGAATAATTTCGCAACAGCTTTTCCTGTTATTATATCATAATTTTACCCATATTCATTGACTTTTGTTCTAAATTCAAACTTTTTCAATTTTCCTACGTTTTCTATTTAGATGAAATATAACAACGATATAATTAACATAGATTTACATAATGTAAAAGAATTTTAAATTTACATACAATTTGTTTTACAGTACTGCATAATTATAGTATACTGTAATTATCTAACACTGAATACTGTAATTTTGTCAGTTCATTTTAATCCAAATTACTGCGGTATAACTCAAACAAACAAGGGACTTATTAAACCCGGCTCTTAGTTCATAATCAAATTAAAACACATTATTCCAACATCAATTGTTTTCATTGTAGTTGCTCTGTTTTTACAGCAAGTCACGACCACGACGTACAATTGAAAATAGTTTGAAAAGGTAATTCCAGATGCTCAGGAAGGGTTAAAAAAAGGTAACAATATGACAAGAGCAACCAAGTGGCGACCGGTTTCTTTTGCTATTAATAAACGTACTTGTCATTTATATTTTTTCTGCTTCAGTGTTATTATTTTCCTTAAAAATTTGTTTAGTGACACAAATTTTCTTACATTTCATTTTATTTTTAATGCTTTATAGGAATTATTTTATATATTTAGCCTGTTAGATAATAATAGGAATATGTTTGAAGTTTAATAGAATGTTTTATTATTTGAGTGCAGACGAGACGTCAAGTAGTTTTAAGTTCTGTCGTTTGTAGAAATTATGCCGGTTCAAACTACATAAATACTGAAAAATAGTCGTAAGAACTTAAAACAGGCCGTGGCTCGGTATGACTGCGGTTTTTACATAAACTGAAATCAGGAAATTTTAGTCGGTAATTCTAATCAAATTATTACACAATTAAGAGGAATTTAAAGACTTTTCGTTTTCTTTCAAATTTATTATTATAGAATTTATTACTTTCTTTGCATCTTTGATCTTCAATGCTCATTACGTTTGCTGAATCTATGAAGTTAGCCTGAAATTACATTATTATGGATGTGACTATGGTATATAGTTTAGAGAGTTTTTTTATTGAGGCAAATGTTCATTATTTACGCTTTATAACCAGAAAACGTAATGGAAAATTGAAAGTCTTGAACCTACGGTATTTGATTTCAGTGGACCTCAAAACCAATCTCCAAGAATTGTCCAGATAAAATTATTTTCATTCTCATGTACAATTCCTGGAATTTTGAGGAATAAAGTTGAGATTATACTTTTACAATTGGGAGGATTTTTCCTCTCACATAAAAAGTATTTTTGTTACTTAAGCAAGTTCACAATTGATAAAATGAAATTTAATGAAATATTTAGACGGAAAATTGCTAAAACAACGAAAATCTTCATTAACTTAAAACACTGGAAGCCTGTGAAATTTTATGGAAAAATTCTAGTTACCGTAATTTGTACAAATATTTCAAAGCCATTTGAAAACTTATAGGAAAAAATATATGCACGTAATTTTTAATAACACTTTAAAATGAAAAATAGTGAATGCAATCTCATTTTCTTTTTGAAAGATCTTTTCTATGATATCCCGCTCTACAAAATGGCGAAGAAACATTTTCGCCTCCACCTTACATGTATGGATATACATTTTTTTACACACAAAGTCCAACACAATACAAAGAATATTGCTATCATAAACGGATTTATGGGATTTGAATGGAATTTGAATTTTCATATAAGTTGCTTTTTCAAAATAGTACCCTAAATAAACGACGCGAACTTGCAGTCAAAGTATGAATTTTAATCCAACGGAAGTTCCGTCCACTAGCAATCTTTGTTTTCTATAACTTTAGTTTAATAATTATTCAAATGTAACATGCATATACTATAGATCTTTTTAAGTCCAAATATGAATAAGTGCGCAATGGCGTAATAGTTCAAGTGTTCGTGTGTTTAAGTTTAATCACGAATTTCAGTCTTTGTATTTTTTCTCTGTCTTACAATCGTTATATATCTACTATTTTATATGCATTTGAAAATATTAGAGAAAGTTTGGTGTAGTATTTTCTTGACACACAGAATTTTTCTATAGGTTCCAGTGCCTAAATGAACTGATATACGTATTATAATTGCAAAACCAAGCAATAATTAAATAATGGAAGTTGTAAACTAAACAATAATTCACAAAAAAAATCACACATGTGCTTATAGGATGTTTTCATTTCTTAAAAATTCATAAAATTTTTTCACTTTTCTGAATTGATACATTTTTTAATCACATAGGAAAGGCGAACACTTTCTATTCTCCTTATTATTCAAGCAAGACACAAAGAAATCCTAACTGCAATTGAAATACAAGATACTTTCCACTCAATAATAAATAAAAAGCCAAGTGCGGGTCTAGGGGTTTCGTTTGAAGGAAAATTGCTTTATTTATCTTAAATCATCACTAATCATCCATATACTATGTATAATGAATATGTCGAATGATTTGATATTCACAATCATCGTTATTCAAATTCTAATAACCGTAATGTATATCTTTTGAAATAAATATTCCAGTATCGTGGAAAAAATATTTTTGCCAACGTTTGCAAACAATTTTCCACACTATGACTGGACTATTAAACATTTTTCAGTTATTAATTCACGCTCCTAAAATGTTTATGTAATATTCTTCAGGATTAGCTATAGAGATATATGGAGGTGAATGTATTTTTTGAATGTACCAAATTTCAAATTTCACGTCAAACGGGACGAAATGTTAAGGTTTCTGAAAAAAAATTTACAGTGATTGATGTAAGAGTATTTTATAAGGATTCCGTTTTTACTTTTGAAGTATGTAATCACAAAATGATCAAATATGTACCTTTTTACCCTCAAACGAAACCCCTAGTCCTTCAAACAAAACCCCTAGACCTTTTGTAAACTGTAATGGCCTACATCTCTTGAAATGATATTTACAAGTTAGCAGACACAGTGAAGGCACTAATAAAATTTTAGCACCTAGCCTTATATATTACAAAAATGATCTTAAAATAAACAATGATAAAGAGAAGCTAAATTCCATATTAAAAAATCAGTATATTTTCTCCTTAATAAAGTATATGAAAAAACATTTCCCCGTTCTTTACATTTATAAGGAGGAATAATAAAAAGAATTATAATTGTATTTCCACGAATTAAATGATATATACTTATTTTATTATTTTTATGAAATTTTACTACAAGCTTATAATGTTAATTATATAGTGGCGGACTTAGAAAAGAAAAATTGTTGACGGTTCACCACAGTGAATCAAGTAAGGAAAAACAAATATAATGGCAGACTCTAAATTATTGGTAAATGTTAATAAAACAGGGTCACGTTATAAATAGAGGAGAAATAAGGATGATGTATAGATGCGGTCTATATTGATAAATTATGAAAGTAAATGTAATTTATTTAAATAAAAATTCCCCCCACAATGCAGTTTTGTGGTGAATTAGGATGTACAAAGCATTGATAATAGAATGATGTAAAGCATATATTTACAAAATATATTGCTTTAATATAGCTATACTAGCTTTAAAGGTTTTTGCCTGGTAACTTTGCCTCCACTTAAATCGTTATTGAATACATTTGGCGTTAATTTTATAGAAATTTATTATTCACAATTAAACAAAATTACATTATGTAGTATCATTCCTACTATATTAAAATACTTTACCATGACCTAGGTTTCATTGTATTACAATATCTTCAGGTGAGTAATAAGCAAAGGTAGGGAAAAAAATATTTGTTAACTGCCAATTTCTACTTTATTTAAAGTAGAAATAATACTATATCATTTAGTTTCATTTTATTGTAAATCATTATTGTTTATATTACATATTCTTAGAAAAATATTATGAACTCTAGCCAATCTGGATATCATAAAATGTACAATAGGGAAAGTCACGTCGATCGAATAGGCCGCTTCTATACCGATGCCTAAAAATAAATAAAACTACAAAACATTCCTCTTCATAAAACTTTCCTCATCATGATTACAGTAGGTGGGTCGACATCTGTAGTCGCTATGGCGCTGGAGATTGCAAGAATGAAGATACATTTATTAGATCGACGCTTACTGGAGATCAAAGGTCTGTAACATATTTATCGACTATTGATCGAAATCTCGAACCATTCAGATCGACATCCCTAGCATGATTCAGGAAGAAGCGATCAAAATAAATCCTTTTAGTGCAGCGCACTTCAAACAATAAGCTTTTCTTGACTTAACGTCTCTTGGTCAGACACTGGTAACACATAAGCGCCATATACCTCATTATCATTGTGCATGTGGCCTATTTACAGGCCTACACAGAGTTATTGGTGTGTCACACTACCTGATCTCATTACGCTCCACTGCTGTAAATGTCAGCTCGAGGTGGTCAACCGAAAAAGCTATTTATCGTACACGACAGCTTTATTGGTGATTGCCGCCAATTCCGCGGTCATTAAGCCCAAACTACAATATTTATATTTCGCATTGTTTTCATATTTCCAAATATGAAAACAATATTTCAACTATATGCAACTAAATATAAAAATAATATAAAAATTGTGACAAATAGACTTACAGACAAGACGATATTTTAAGAGTTTTGCAAGGAAAAACTAAAAATAGAAATTATTCATATTAGATCTGTTTGCAAGTTAGTTAAACCGAACGCCCATCGCTTCATTCTCATCGTGTAAACAATATATTCAAACCTTTTTCAAAAAAATTAATATCTACTTTTAATCAGGTAATATGCTTTATCAATTTTGTGGAACTGAATGCCATTTTGGAATAGCTTTGTAGTTACACGTAATAACTCCTTTTATATTTTTGTACTCATTCGAAACACAGTAACGAAAATACGACGGTATCAAAATTCTTTACGTACATCATCATTAAAAAGGAAAGTAAATACAAAGCGGCGTATGTTTTATTTGAATATGATGATAATTGAACCTTTCGAGAGGTACAAAAATAGACTGCTTTCACGCACAATGAAGTACTCAAATATCAAAGCACACTTTAAGCCGGTTATTACCGACGCAGGGAAGGGAAGCATGACAAATATACCCTCATTGAAACAAGATACTTTTGTAAGGATATCATTAATACGAGGAAGACTCCTTTTCGTCCTTCAAGCGTCACATGCGACGTAATAGCTCCTCATTAGCCCATTTCGAGGATACATGAGAGAATTGTATCGGGATGCGGTTCACCGCAAACCAAAATAATAACTAAAATCTGATTTTAGTTAAAAATTTACTGGAATTAGAATAAAACAAAGTTGTATTGGAAATAGACGAGTACACTAATGGTAAGATATCGAAGTCGATAAGTTATAATATTCAAAGATGAGAAATCTACTATTTCTTCAAAAATGACATTCTGTTTATAATACATCTTATATTTTGGTTAATGTATAACAAGTGATGAATTAATAGTCATATAAAGGCATCTACCGGTGTAAATTTATCCAACAAGATGATGTCAGCATCATATAGCGATAAACTAATAAACTTTTTATTACACCACTATTATTTTTTAAAATCTTACGATAATTATATCCCACCATATTTACAACATAACTTGTCTTAAATAAGTTCTCTCCTTTGTTATTCGTACTTTTCCTTATTCATACAATATTCACTTGAAGCTCTATTTTATAATTCCACCCATTTTGGAATAACAATATACACTGTTTTTGACACACATATAACTAAAATTTCTTGGCGGTTTGAACGGTTTTAGCCACGTTTATATCTATTATGTTTATCGTTCATTTTAATTCGCCGATATGATAAGAAAACATGAACTCACGTTTCTGTTTTCGAAGTTAAATTTTTATTTCTATCATAGTGTTAGTTTGTAGGTTGAGAAAAGTGACTGTAAAAAAAAGTAAAATATATCGGTAGTGGGAAAAACAAGCAATGGATCAAAAACAAATGCCACTCACTCAGAGCGCGTCAATTGATAGCAGACCACTACTAAAATAAGCCTAGCTTGTTTCAGTTTTATTTATATTCGAATTGTAATATAGCGGATATACTTTTTCATTAATAATATTACGATGATTAGTATGAACAATTGTATATGTGTTAATATCTTACACGGCTATGAACCACTTTCTGATAGAAAAGCCAAAATGACTTTGGCGGTGGGCAAAGAAAGTAATACTTTTAGTCATGTCACTGTGGGAAATACAAATAACTCCTGCGTTATTACCTGAAGATGTTTCTCTTATTCGCGCATATACAAATGGAACGACTGAGAGCGAAATAGACGATTGTCTTTTCCGCTTCCCAATAACTTCCGCTCCTCAATAACTTCCCCTCTAAACTGACGCAATAAATTCGCCGTGAGCTGACAAGAGGTTCACACTTCTATGAATAATTCAAAATAATTTTTTTTCTCTCTTAATACCCAATTACCTTAATACTTTACTTCTTTCATTCAGGATAATGATATGTAAAATAATTCTTGCTCCTAACGCGAGTGACAATTGCGTATAGTTTTTTGGGTTCCATAGATGGATGACAAAGATCATTTCGTCATATCATTTATTATTTCGTCATATGGTGTGTTCTTCTGACCGTCATATCATCTGATAAAATTGCATAAAATTTTACAGACAGACGTACACCGTCGAATAACGTAACTCTATGTTCACAATATAGGAAAATATTTATTTATTTACTTGTTTCTTTAACATGGAGAGGCTAAACTTGGGCATATCCGCGGACCTTATCAAATATCATATAATAACGGAGAGGTCTTTTAAAAATCAATCAAAAATCTCTTGTAATATATTTTGATTTGGTGTCTTCTTTTTGAGACTTAGGTGCCATGTATGCCAAAATCTTTAAACGAAACGGCACTAACTAAGCACTTTAATACATATTTCGGTGAAATTGCATTGATAAATAAAGGAACATTGAGATTTGTCATATTACCTACCCTTGTAAAAGATATATTAGGGGATATATATGTATATACATTTAAATATTAAAGCATGTATTTAATTGTTTACGGAAAGTGGTGATAGCTCTAATCGTAATCAAACAATGTTTCTTTTGAAAAAATACAATTGGATTTTGAAAAAAAAAGGATCAATTTAATTCACTTATGTAATTCAGACATTCTATACGCTATATTATGTATGAAACCAAAAAAACCATTCATGCTAGTATTATAAGTAAAATATCGTTTACTATTGGTTTCACCTGTAACTATTTAATGGGAAACAACATTTTTTTGAATGTTATTTTCATAGATTCATTTTTTTATTTTCATACATTTATTTCATTTGATACACATTTTTTTTAATGTTATTTTCATACATTTTTTTGAAAGTTATTTTCATACATTCATCTTGGAGAATTATTTGATTTAAAATTTTAGTATAAGAAAATTTCATTGGAAAACTATATTATGATTTTGATTAGGATATGAAACTCCTTGCGATATTTTCAAAAAAATTGTAACATCCATCTGGACAAAGTGCTAAGCTAACTCGAATTATTCTACTGCATTTTTAGCAAAATATCTCTTTGCATCAACTATTTAATTCTTGTAAGATACGTAGACTCTACGAGGTATATAGGTGTTTAGAAAAATAAAATGATACTTTTATTTTTAGGTAAAACGATTCCAATCCATTAAGATATCCGGTTGTGTGCGGCGATTTATTAAGAATACATTACACGCATTAGTTTCGTGTGGTCGTTCGTAGTGTCGCCGTTCCGAGGACCAAAACCTTAGTTGTTGATCATATAATATGTGCCCAGATTGAGATAATGATTATGGCCAGCAGTACGTTGGCCTTGCGAAGGATGTTTAATAATTAGAATAATTATAGAAGGGGTTATTGACACTGTCGCTTAACGGTGATTTCGGTTCATCATTTATATTATTAACTAGAAATTATTATGTAAACGACGTGATGTAATTATTGTAAAAGAAACTAAATTAGATGAATGATATGACGACATCAATTCCGCCCCAAATTGTGTTCAGATTTGAATCAAATTATAAATGTTAATTCGGCGACTAATTACAAATAGAAACACGAAATTAATACAAAGACGAAAATGAAAAAAAAAAACAATAACATGCCTTTTTCTTCTAATATGGAGTTCAGAATATATTATAACAAGCAAACCGAGCAATAGAACAGCGCACAGAGCAATAGACAATATACGTAAAAACGTGAATGAAGGTGTACTTTCCTACATCACTGCAATAATTTATTTTAAAGAAGAAAATTTTCTTATCTTCGATAATTCTTTCCAAAGCAACCTCCAATATTAAATCTTAAAAATTAAAGAGCCTAAACAGATCCCATTTTAATTTCGTGTTTATTGACAAAGATACTCTCAAGCACTTATACCGCAATATAAAAAGAAATCTTCACGCTTTGGGAAAGATATGTAAATATTCTGTTTGCCTTTCACATGTGCTGACACTGATGCAATTAATGTGTCAACAAAAGGGCAATTAATGTGTCAACTTAATCATTTCAAGTTATTTTCGACGTCATTTAAGAATTTAACAAGTCAAAGTACCGTTAAAAACGGATTGTAAACTTTAAAGCTTTCTGATTATATCTGAAAAAAAGTTCACGATTAACGGTATTTTACGTAATAAGTTTTAGGAAAGTCCTTACCTTAAAAGAACTAGAGCAGTAAACTATTTACTTGTATCATTAAATCAATCAAACTAACAACAATTTTCAGAATTTTGTTTCAATGTAAAGAAATAAAAAGATTGTCATAAAACTTTTAAAATTTAATAGCGGATTTGACATCATTATTCTGAATATGCAATCTAAGGAAGATTTTGTCGTTTATTGAGAGGCAGTAGTAAACATATATACTCAATATTAAAAGCACGGTCGAAGGACATGTTTTTAGTTAAGATTTTAATAATCGCGTGTTATGTTACAATTGTATTTCAAATTTATATGAAAATGACACACATTATATTTATAATGTCAACTTGCCTCGTCCAACCTTTAAAAATTTAGAATGAATATTGCTATGGGGTATTGGGTTGATGATGCGCTTACGACCTTTGGCAGTGTACCGCACAGCAGGAATTTGGGCTTGATTCTCGGCCGCCCATTAAACGGGTCTGGATTGATCTTCTGGATGACTGTAAGGGATTGTGCTCTTGTAGCAGTAAGTTCGTCATATGTGTCGATTGTGTGGTTTACTGCCTATAAATAACTAAATTAATAAAATAAAATAATCAAATTACCTTTATTCTTTATGACGTTAAACATTTATTCTACTATACCAAACTTGATTAAATATATTGCTGGTTGCGTACATGTAAAAAAAACCGGTTAAATTCTTTAACCCCACCGAACGTTCAAGCTCACGATACCTGAGCACATACATCACAATTTTGTGATATGGGCGCTCTAGGGTTTAATTGAGTAACAAAAGTGGGTCTACTGACTTGTTTAGTTGTTATTTCTGGATTAAATAAAGTTAGGCCACTTATTAGAAGTATCTAACGAACTATTTCGCAACCCTATTTACCACTAAAGAAGTATATAACGAACTATTCCTTTTCCATACTCACCACTATTACCGTCGTTTATAAAAAAATCGTGCTCAATTTAGAAATGATGTGATATATATGTACTATTATATCAATAAAGAAACAGTGACTGATTGTGGTTATGTTCACACTAATCCAAGGAAAGAAGTGTTAAGAAATATATAAAAGATATATATATATATATATATATATATATCTTTTATATATTTCTTAATAGTCTATAGGTACCGTAACTAAAATAAGTTCAACAGATATTTAAATAAAATGTACATGCACATGCAAACTCAAATTCTACTAGAAATTCCCCCACGTTATAAACAAATCACTCAAAGTAATTATGAGCAACAAAAGTATAATAAAGGTCTAAAAAGCAAGCTAGCAGCCGCGCAAAAAATATAAGCGTAGTTTTTTACGGACAAGTTGTAAAGTCGGGCCGAGATAAAAGCTTCAAATTATTATGAGCTTGTTTAAAAGCTCCTATAATGACAGAATATCCGTAGCACATACAACCTCACAACACACGGATACGTCACCATATCTTCCGCTTCAAGAACTTTAAAGCGATGTGTACGCTATCTTTGTTTTGAAGGAAAAATGATTTATTACTATTCTTATTCAAATATTTTCATATACATTTACGTTCAGCTTCAATAAACGTATTAGTCAAAAATTTAAGTATTTTTTTTGAACCTTTGAAATAAAATGGTGTAATAGAAAGTAATCTTAATTATAAAATCACTGAAATATTAAAAAAAAAATTATAAAAATCGGGCAAAGCGTTTCTGAGTTACAGCTGTAAAATAAAGATAAGTTACCTATTAAAAAAATATACGCGTCGAATTGAGACCCTTTAAATTTTAAAGTCGTTAAAAAATTATATCCTATAAAAAATATAAACAAAAATTATTGAAAATATGTCTTCTAAGACATATTGCAATTTAGCAATTCAGTTCAACGCCAGTGTAAATTTCAATTGTTTATTTCTTTAAATGAAAGAATGTATTTAAAAATTTTATATAATTTAAAAAAAATCGCCCATAAAAATATTTTTGAAACAGGTAATTTTATAAGCCTTTTTATTACTTAAAAACAGCTGCCAAACCTTAAATTTGAAATGCATATTTTTACACTGCATTTTTTAAATTTTTTTGGCGATTTGAAATTGTTTTTGAAAATCATAAACTCTCATTCTTCTGTGATCTCTAATGCCTCTACGTGTTTGTGGTTTAGCAGCACGAATAACAGTAATTAAGTGCAAAACCGCCGTCCAAAACTGTCTAAATAAATATTTTAGATATACGTATGTATGTGTGTGTGTGTATATATATATATATACATATATATATATATATATATATATATATACACATATACATATATATATATATATATATATATATATATATATATTAGGTAACATATCCATTATCACTAAAATAAAATATATTTTTTTCAATATATATAAACTGAATATTACTTTAATTACTTACATCCTTGACTTTTTATTTAAAAAGTATGAAACTTATTAATAGTCTAATATTGTGAATGATGATATTAAACTAATCACGTCACTAAAATATATATATTTTATAATTTATTTATTAAAAAATAGTATACAAATTTATCTAAAAAATTATTTAAAAGTGGCATAATAGAGCGCAATATAATTGTCTATGCTATCTAATTTCCAAAAACATTCCTTCCGCTTCTCGCTTTCGATGAATAGACAGTTAAAAGTTTTATTTTTGAACATTTTCAGATGTAAGCAACTGCCGGACTATTGGTGATTAAGTGAAACATAGGAATAATTCTGAGACCTAAAATAAATAATCTTTTTTCTTTAAGCTTCAGTATATTTCCATTTAATTTCGGACACTATTACCAAAACTATAATAAACCCGGATGAATATTTGCATATATTTTTGCGGTTGGAAGACCACATTGTCAATTTGCAAATGTTTCCAGTGAAATAGGTCCTGACACTAGAAACTCGTTATGTATTTGCTTTCAAAAAGCTGTGTGAAAAATTTCTCTCTTAACTTCTTAGTCCTACCTCTCCTTAATTCCATTTTCCCTTTCCGCAAACGTGCTAAGTCAAGATTTGCATTTTTTGTATTTTTTCCTACTCTTTTCTTTATTCATTTAATTTTTCTTTTTTATATAACCTTTTTTCTGCTCATTCTTTAAAGAAAGTTTATTTTAAATCAATATATATATATATATATATATATATATATATATATACATATATATATTTATATATTTATTATATATATATATATATATATATATATATATATATATATACATATAATTCTACGTAGAAGTTTGATTTAAATAAATATAAAAAAATCGTTTAAAGTCTTAGCAAGTTTCTCTACTGCTGTTAGTCATTATGTGAACATTTTATTGGCTAAATATTTTATACCCAGTGTTATATATAAAAGTATGAAACAATTAAATGTATTTATTTACGCTACCTCTATTGTATAAATAATATGGAATACCATAAACTCTTTAATGACATTAATCTCTATATTATGGTCTCAAGGAGAAAGTAAAATAAATAATACATTAAAACATTCAGCCTTAATTAGGCTAGAAATTAAATTGACATTAAGTAATTTATGAAAGTTAAACGAAATTTAATAGTACTCTTACACAAAAAAAATTAACTATTGCAATCCTAACTGATATCCGAATCCTAACTCTAATATTAAAAACATGGAGTGATTTTGTTGGTTAATCTTGCCTTCCCGTTTCCAATACTTCATTTACTTTTTGTGAATTCATGTATACAGCCTGTATCGTAGGGTATTGTTTTTATCTTCGAATAGATTTTTTTTATTTGGGTAGGAAAACCGTTAATGTAAATATTCATGCTTATTTGTATGGTAATTAGACAATATCATTTTGGTTTTACAAATGTTTGTCTCGACCCGTAAAATATATTAACAAAAAATTACAACAAGTCTAATTGTTTAAAAAAGTAATGTTACAATTGAAAAAATGAGTTTATTAGTTTTCAATAACTAAACAATTTCCAATTTTGCGACTCAATATACTAATAAGAAAACCATATTTAAATTATATTACCCAAAAAAATTTTCAAATCATATTAGAATTTTGGTTCTAACTTCAAGTGAATCAAGATGAAAACTAAGCTAAAATACACAAATTTAAATATTAATAACAAGTTTTAGAAGATCAAATTGTAACTGAAAATTTTACTTTTTAAATTTAAATATATGGCGGAAGTTTTTATTTTGAGAATATGGTTTCTACGATAGAGTTTGCCGTCCAAATGAGATAAACAATTTTGTAGTCTCATCCGCACCTACATACAATATATTCTATTATGGTCACCTCGCACTGTAATCTTATTAGCAAATACTCTGTTTGGCCCCTTTGTATCTTTCTAGAATGATTAAATTACCCCCATCAAGTTTCGGTTAAAAAATCACTCGTAATTCATCTAACATGAAAATCACTGTTAATCATTTCCCGTAAATTCCCATCTTGATATGAATTTATCTCAGTTTCTGTGATGCTGGATACTGTATTTTCTCCCATCCTCTTCCGTAATTCGAATGTGTACGAGTCGCTTAGGTGGGTTCCGCTCTAGGATTCTCGCCAACTTAAATAGCAAGTAGGTGGATCTTCTCTGCCTCTCTGGTGGCAATGTAATTCCGTCAGTCGACGCAGGTGACGTGGCAAATTGTGCAGCTGCTGAATTTGAGAAAGAAGCTCTTCATCAGATGCTCAATGCTGTATTAAATTATCTAAAGTGGACAGAAATGTAGTATTAGTCACAAAATTAAAATGTGAGTCCATTGCTAACAACGTTTCACTCTTCCGCATTCATATTTTCGTCCACTACTTGCACTTATAAACATATCTCTTAGGAGATATCCCATAATGACGCATTTTTATCTCTTTTCTTTTTAATTATTCAATATTTATATTCGTACACATACGCTTTCGTATGTGCTATTTTATATTTATTTCTTTGCATGTAATATATCTAGCTCTTTCTTAATTTGTTTTTTCTTTATCTGTCTCGATTTTTTAAAGTCTCTTTGTGTAGTGTTTCCCTTTCTTCATAATCATATTATTGTTAAAAACCTGCGATTATGAACTTGTCATTTACCTTTTCCGTATTGGTAAGTCTTCAAATCAATTTTGTACGGTCTTTGATTCTTGTCTTCTAGACTTATTTGTTTTAGGTGCTTGTACAGTATTGGTGTACAAGCACCTTAATGTATAGCTACTCACATTTCCTGATGTCAGGACCTATTTTATCGGAAACATTTGCAAATTGGATAAAAGGGTTTTTGTCACAAAATATTTTCATGAGTATGTAAAGCTACTCACTTGATACTCCTTTTTATTCAATACTTTCATAAATTTTAGCGTATTGTAATCTGTCAATCACATATAAAATTAGTGTGCCACTAAACCTTTTATTGTGTATTACGTAAAGTTATCAAAGAAATGGTATATATTCGCATTAAAACTGAAATATTTTTTATTGGGTCTATATGGTCAGCCCAAATTATTCAACTAGTATATATGTATATATATATATATATATATATATATATATATATATATATATATATATATATATATGTATATATATATATATATATATATATATGTATATATATATATATATGTATATATATATATAAATATATGAGAGTGTGCGTGCGCGTGCGTTCTCAAAAGTTTCAAAACAATTTTTTTTCTATCTTTTAATATACCACCCCTTAATAAGGAGAAGGAATGAAAAACAAATGTTTCCGAGATAGTGACAGATAAAATTATAATCCCTCTTGGATTATAATAATAATAATAATAAGATTTTATTTCAGACATAGTCCATACAGTTGTGTTAATAGGGAACAATATTCTTAATCTAATGTTAGTATAAATAGTGAATAATTACATCATTAATAAATCGTAAAATATGCAATAAAATGAAATCAATACTAAATGGAGTCAAACCCAATTGCAGTAAAAAAATTTAAAATTAATACAAATTAAATCATAATAAATTAAGTTAATGAAATCTGATAAAATTAAACTGTATCAAACTACACCAAATTAAATTACTTAAGTCAGATCAAATTAAATAAAATTAAATAAATCAAGTCAAAAACTACTCAAATCAAACTCAAAGTAAAATAGTAATAAAATCAATTAATTTAATTAACTCGATCACAACTTCATTTAACTTAAATCATAATGGCGCATGTAGGCCTATCCAGTGTGTCAAAAGAGGTAGGTCCAGTCGGCCCGCGCACGTGACCAGCATATTGCTGGAGCTTCCCGGCACCCTCGCCATCATGGACGCACTGCGCTTGCGCATTATAGCGTGAAAGTCGTCCACGCGCGCGTGCGCAAACATACCACTGGCGCTGCAGTGCCGCGGAAACCCCATCAAGACCCTGAACGCGTTATTATATTGTACCCGCAGGGCGTCAAATGCCCGGCCCGTATAATCAACCCACAAACTGCACGAGTAGAAAGTCTGGCAGAATGCCCTAAACAGTGTAATCTTTACTGGTTCCGTGCATCGTGCAAATCTTCGAGCCAACATATTGCAGCGCACAGTCAACGCCCTGCGTTCCCTGTCCATATCCATGTCGTCCTTGAGGTCTTCATTGACCCAATGACCCAGATATTTAAAATGACTGACTCTATTTAAAGATGTCATAGAGGGCTACCGAGTGACTGGATATGGTTTTTTGGGTACTCTAAAAATCATAACTTTTTTTTACATTGTATCGGAGTCCGTGATCCTCCGCTTACAGTTCACATATACGTAGCAGCTTGCGTAACGCGCCGATAGAAGGGCTGAGCAGCACCATGTCGTCCGCGTAGCTGATGTTATTAACTCACACTCCGTCTATATGACATCCGATTCCGATACTGCTCAGCTCTCCAATCAACCCGTTTACACATATATATTAAACAGTTTAGGTGAGGTCAACCCCCCCTGACGTACCCCGCACTCAAGACCATATTCGTCCGACTCACTATCCGCCCACCTCACTGTGTTTTTTTGATTATTGTACTACTTAAACATAGATATAATTTCAGGAGGCAAACTAGCGTCATTTCGCAACTTGGCCCATAGCAAGTCGTACGAAACCATATCGAATGCCCGGGACAGGTCCAGGAAGCTGGCATACACTGGTGTTTTACGCTTGGTGTAGTACTGCACAGTCTGCTTGAGACACAGAATGGCACTTTCAGTGGATAGGCCCGCCCGAAAGCTGAACTGACCATCGTGCAGTTGTATGCTCCTAGTTAAGTGACCATCAAGCAGACCATCCAGCACCTTCGCAATAACCGTAGCTAATGAGATAGGCCTGTAGTTTGAACCATCCGAGACATCCCCTGTCCTGTTTTTTACAATGGGTACAACAATTGTATACATTAGCTTTTTGGGTTGGTAGACGTGGCTAACACACATATTATATAATAATGTTAGGATTCTAGGCAAGTGCTCTCCAGCATTCCGAAGGTGCTCGATGCTAAGGCTGTCATAACCTGGTGACTTACCTCTTTTCATTGATTTAATCACTGAGGCTATATCTTTCTCTGTGAAGCTTACGTTAATGTCGGTGGCCCCGGTTGCGCAGACTCAGTAGAGGCTTTCACACAAAATCGCTGACGAAACAATTCCGCTATTGCAGAGGGGTCCTGCACACCGTCAACATTCACGGGGCGGCTAGGCTTAAGGTTCAACTTGTTTGTTGTTTTCCAAAATTTAGAGAAGTTATTTTTGTTGTGATGTTGTGCTATTATATCCATCTTAATTTGTTGTTGATTATTTTGACACCATTTTAATTTTGCCTTAAATAATCGTCTAGACTCAACCTTCTCACTATACACCCAGCCACTGCCTGGTTTCCCATACAATAACCAATTTTAATAACATTGGCGAGCCTTCCCGTGAGCCTCCCTCACATAGTTGTTCCACCCTATTATGCGTTTACTCCTACCGGGTATCGCCTTCACAGTATGAGACTGCTTTGCTCCCTCACTTAAAATATACACTAGGTTGTTATAAAAATCATTGATTAATAACTTATGAATTTCACAATTACACATTTTATTAGTACGCGTACAAGTTGCAAGGTCGGCTGGGAGGTCTATATCCCTTAACCTGTCATGACAAAAGTTGTAATACAATTCAATTTGATCAGTCTGCCTCTCCCTCCATATTATTTAATTTTTATAAAAATTATTACAATTAGATACAATCTTGGGATTTACTAAATTTATATTACATGTTACCTGCATCGGATAATGATCAGACCAATAAGTGTCATATAATATAGTCACGCGATCAATAGTCTCACGCGCCGCGCCTGTGACCACACAGTGATCGAGCCACCGGCGGCACCCGTGTGCTTCACTGACAAAGGTATGCGAGTCGCTCGCTAACACATCGATATCAACACATGTCAAGGATTGTTCCACACAAAAGTATAAGAGTTGATTAGCAAATAACTCACCCGGATGTGCGTTGAAATCCCCCATCACATACAGATTCCACATCACTATTCTCAATTATGGAATTTACCTCGCCTAGACATTCGGTAAACTCAATTAGATTTTCTCTCGAATCCGTAGGCATGTACAATGATATAATTATCATAGAACGATCACCGATGTCAATCTTGGCACCCGCTACGCGATCACTAGTACACGGTAACAGTGACACTGATGGAAACACATACTTCCTCCACAAAACTGCCACACCTACGTACGGTCGGCCACGGAGCACACCCGCCGAGGTGTCTACGGCAGACTTGCCCGTGTATTCTTATGGAACCCTAAAAATATTTACGAATATAGTAAACATCTCCAGAGTAAACATAGCAAGACGCCACCTATTATACTTCCCCGGCTTCCTCAAAACCTACCCGTTTACTTTAATGAGCTTTGGCTGACTCTAAGCGCCGTCCGCTCTATGATCCTTTTATTTGAACAGAGATTTTTTTATTTAAGCTGCAAAGCCAAGGCTTTTCATTGCTAGATAAAAGCTCCATTGACTCAATGGAATATAACCACAACCAAGCTATAACACATTCAGCAGATTGGTTGACTTAGGGTCGAAATTATACCGAATATATTTAGTTTTATATATGTATGATATGGAATAAACAATTACGTTTTTATTTTGTATGGGGATACCTTAATTAAATTCATGTAACACAGTATCAATGATCATGAAATTAATACTTAATTTTTTCATCTTTAAAACTAGTATTACTCTCAAGTATTTTGTGGCTAAATAGACTGTAAAAATTATATAATGTGGTAGTTATATGTTAATGGGGATATTTGTAAAATTAATTAAGAAAAATGTAGCAAAGTAAAAGGAATAGTAAAAGTCTACACCAAATAAAATTAAATAAATATACAATACCGTACCGTATCAGTAAATGTGAGTTTTTCAGAACCTATTTTTAACTCCAAGACCCGTATTATTTTTAACTATATTATCGTTTTATTCCTTTTTCATGTATGGGTAAAAACAGATACGAATCATAGTTGAGATTTTTACGTATTGAGTTAACTTTTATCCTAATGTTTCTACATCAAAATAACACTTTACGTACATAGATCCTAAAACGTATGTACATTAAATGCGAAAAAAATTGTGATGCTTTACATTAAATTATAAAAGTTATAACATAATGATAAACAATTATAAAATTCGATATTCATTATAAAATCATGAAAATCATCGTCAATAATAGAAAAAGTAATAATAATTCTGTAATAATAATTAGAACTACGTGACAGCAGACATGATAATTTATATTGTGTCTGTTGTCACGTTAAATAAACAAAGATTAATAACGTAATGGCACATGGTTTCAAAGGACTGATGGTTGTACAAGATCCATAGAATTGACTGGTAGTGTTAAAATAATGAGCTAGGGAATATGTTCCGAAAACGGAATATTCTGTCGCAACCAACACTAAACCTATGCAGTGGTGTGCGGACTCTAGCATTGATATGAGCAGTAGGTAGGTAGCAAAGCGCAGAGTTACGAGCCGCTCTCCTTAGCATACGAAATAACAACTATATTGACGCAATCGTAAAGACTATAACATATATTATAAAGTAAAATTGCACCTAGTTATCATGCCTTTAAAGGATAGTACGGTATTTAAATGAGTACAATGCATTAAATTAATATTTTTAGGCGTGTTGAAGCAACATGGCAATGTACGTATAAGATATTTTTGCGCCCCTTTGATCATATCAGAACTTGTGACATAGTATGAGTTCCAGACTGCTAGAGCACATTCAAGTTGAGACCGCACAAGAGTTGTAAAGAGGACTCGATATGTTTTAATTTGCTTAAAAGAATTTGGTAGTTCTTACAATGAATCCCGGCTAAGCATAAGCTCGCGCAGTAATCTGCTTAACATGAATATTAATGTATAAGCTATGATCAAATATCAAACCAAGATCGCGAATGTAAATAATATATTCCAGGGAATGGCCATTGTTTTTACAGATTTTAAAATCGATTATCTGTTTTTAGACAAAAATGATCGAATTACACTTAATTAACTTTTACGTATCTTGTTTAGTCTACAGTATGCATCTAGTATATTACTTCTTGTAGCTTTGCATTATCAGTGGAAACTCTTATTTTGGTGAAAATTTTGAGGTTGTTGTAACAGGAACTTGCTCCATAAACATTGTCATTTGTAAATATTATGCACAAAAAGGGAACCAAAATAAAAACTTATGGCACACTGAAATCATAAGAACATGGTCTGAAACCGTTAATTTATACTGCTAGTTGCTTCTTATCAGTAAAGTAGTAAAATATTAGAGAAGTAATCGGGTTGGTATTAGTATTGGTATTAGTGAAGTAATAAAATATCAGCAAACAATTAATTTTGAATACAATATTTTAGAAAATAATTGTTATAGAAATACATTGTGTGCATTTACTGGATAAAAAGGTAAATAAAATTATTTGAAAGATAAATAAATTTATTTTAAACTTACAAAGGACCGATGTTACGAGATACACTTAATGGTTATTGAAAAGCATGGCAAAATATTGAAAAGCGTTTTCTATAAAATTATATAATAAAAGTATGTAACAAAGAAAATATATTATAATTTTTCAACTCTTGTATAATTAATAGATGCCCTGATAAAAAGTAAGTAAAAACACAAAATATGAACTCATTACAAGAATAACTTCAAGTGGCTTGTCAGTGGAAAAATTTAGAAATATAACGTAAATTTAGGTTTTAATAAAAAATTAACAAATCCTTTAATTAAAAACTTTATTTGGGTAATTTCAATGAAACTGGCTTAAAATTACAAAATAATGATGAAAAATATAATTGGTTGCTTAATCATAATAAAAATCGTTTTTAAAAATAATAAAAAAAAAAAAATAATAAAAATATTGCGATTTTGTCTTGAAACTGGTAACGATTTTCTTGATTTTCTTGAATAATTACGGCCAGGATCCTGTAATTATTCAATCTCGAGCTTCCGGTCCGCAGACTAACAACGGTGCTTCAGTAACGTGTTTGACACAACGTTTGATAGCCTGGATGTGACAAGTATAGCGGAAGACTTCCTTCAATCTGTCCTTATTTGAGATTACTTCCTGTAATTCAGAATTACTAAACTGCTTTGTAGGCGGTGGTTCATAGATATTTTCTTTGATCCAGTCTATTACGTCATAGTAAACTAAAGTTTCAAATTGAAGCTGTGGAATGAAAAACTGGAATGATCAACAATAAATATTTATGGTCGGTTCTTAGGGACTCTTGGCCAATGTTTGGCAGTTTTGTGTGAGTGAGTTCAAAATTAGTTACTTCTTTCATTAAACAGATATTAAGTAATTTACCGATGCTACCAGAAAAGCTATTTGGACCTGTAGTTGTTCAGTCCAGCTACATGAACAAATGACGCCAAGGCAATTCATTCACGTGTAACAAACAGATAAGCCAGTGTAGCGGCCGATTCAAGTGTCTCTCTAATAAAGCAATCGCATTATTTTTGGGCTCATTTTAACTGCTATGCCATCACATCTGACTGCCACCGAAGTTGAAGTATAGTCAAATTTATTTTGGAAGAACTGCACAAACCCCGTTTTAATGACAATGGATTTTCCTGAGATTACAGCAATATGTCCAAGATATAATGGTTCTAGTTCAGTAATTAACGAGGTGTGATCTTCAATTACAGTGAGGCGATGTTGTTGGTTATCTGTAGTAGAAGTGACTAAAGTTTTGTCTTTGCACCCATAAAAATACAGTAAGAATATATAAACTTTTCTTTCGGGAAATTGCTGCAAAATTTTGAGATTTTCTTACGCTCACACCATAATTTGCGTCGATCAATGACTTTCGAAAATTCAGCTCCAGTAATTATATTTAAATCTGAAAACGTTGCATTCACAATATTTGTTGCTTATCTATTTATCTGGAACCCCAGTTTGATCGCAAGCGACAGCTAAATTTTGTAAAGGTACACGCATTTGCTTTTGTTCGCCCTCAGAAGTATTTGCAGAAGCAATTATAGTTTCTAAAATTAAAGACTGACTTGAGGATTTAATGGAATAGTCTTTGAAGTTAGAATTGTCAGAAAGTTCTTAAATAATATCAATAGGTTTTGATGTACTTGGAGTTTCAATGCATTTTTACATATTCTTTTTTTAACATCTTTCATCTTTTTTAACATCATTTTTAAAGTTGCCACTTTATCCAAACTTCCAATGTACATTTGGCGCTGACTTTGCTTACCTTTCAAAAATGCAACTTCTAGATGCAACTTTCTATTGCCATGTATAAATATTTTACATGGCAATTGCAAGGTTCAACATACAAATAATTTTTTGGATGCATCAAGAAACTCTTGTTTTTTTTAATTGCTCCTTAATTTCTTTACATTCTTATATTTGTTGTAGTGTCATATATATCACAATACGTCGGCAACATAGTTTATATTAATATTTTTGTAGATCACCAAACAGCGGACAAGGTGAATCTTTTCTCGTTTCAGATTATATATATATATATATATATATATATATATATATATATATACTTATAAATTAAGGGTATGATAACAAAAACTAGGTAATGTAAGAAATAAACGTTTTAGGGATAATTAGATGCTGTACTCTTAAATATATCCTAGACAAATTATATTTTATGTAAGAGTTACTAATTACCAGCTCGAAGAATAAGAGCTTCGAAGTGGTAAATATGTGTATAAAACGTGTTCATGCTTTTAATTATCACCACAAAAAATAATTAATAAAATTTAACTACATTTTACCTTAAATACATAAAAATTTTACTTTCAAAATATAATAAAAGATAAATCACTAGAAGTAGTTTTGATAAGGATTTATTAATCACAATATGAGTAACCCATTAACAATGATTTTTTTGATTCTGAAAATAAATATTTATATAAATATTTTGAGGAACTATCAAGTCAATCTCGTTATTATTTCGAAGTGTAATGAATTCGAAATCAAGCGAATTTCTTCGAATAAATTTATTTTCGTTTTGTCTCGAAATAGAAAACCTTCTCAATTACTCGAAATAAGGAAACCGTCTAATTAGATTTTATAAAATCAAAAAAATAATTATTTCCGCTTTTATACAAAATTAAAATTAAGAGCGATTATCGTTAATTATTACCGTTTAGTCATTGGAGGAATATTAAAACGGAGATATCAAATAAATTAAACAATCATCATACATTTCCGTTTACAATCGTTATTCAGTTTGAGTTTTTCCGGAGTGGATGTGTTGTCTTGAGTGTCATCATGTTGCTACTCTCATATAGTGACTCAATTGGATTCCAGTTAGTAGATATATTTTATTTATATTTATTTATACACTAATTCGCTTCAGTTTTGGCTTCATCACAATAAATTTAAGGATAAAACTCCTATACTAGTGAGTAGATACTATTATTAAAAAAATAAGGGAAGGTTTTGACAAATTAAATACACAAAATTGGGTAAATTCTTTTAAAAACTGTTGATAAGGAAATAGATCCAAAATCCATAGATACTTGAATAATGTAATCATAAAAAGCAACGGAACAAAAAATATTGTGACAACCTTACATTTTATCAGAAAATTACATCAATTTCTCGAGAAAGATTTGGTCGAATATTTGCAATTTATAATTTAAATTAAAAGATGTATCAAACAGCTACATCAATATGGAAATTAGTGTGTCTATAGACGATCATTAAAAAGATATGTGTAATTTGATTCTACTTTCCTGGACATTTTATTCATAATTAGATATAATTGTTGTAATAACAGTTGTTTTATTTCAACCATATAGTCAATATTCTGACATGACCATAAATCCTATAACGAATTACTAAAAACTTCATCAGAACATGGTCATTGCTCATATAAATATGTTTATTTATTTTGATAACATGTTGCATGCTATTAAAATGAATAAACATAATAAATTAACCTGTAAAATAAATTTACAAATACCGACATTTATGTCACATCTCTGAGAAAATAAAGCAACGTTGTAGCTACAGGCCTATTATAGTATTAATGTGAACTTTTATTAATACTGGAATTTAAAAAAAATACATATTCCAAAAAAATGTTTGCGCACTACGGAAGTTTATTCCTTGAAAACATTTTAATTAATTGGTTGGGCAAACAAAAATACATTTATATTTATTTTTAAATATTCCGTATTTCATATAAAGGTGTAAACAAATTAATTTAAAAAATCCCCCAAAAAGTCTAGTCAAAACATTAAAGCTTACATTTTCCTTTGTATCAACGATAATCCCTCAACAAAGGTTATAAAATATTATTTCTTCAAAATATTTCTGGAACATTTTCTTTACATACGCTTTTTGAAATATTTTGAAATATATCGAGCATTGCACGAGGACTTATTTCATGCCTTTATTCAAACCCGTTTCCTTCGAAGAAAGTTCCGAAAAATTTACAAAAGCTCGAGAGAGACTACTTTACAACAAGGTCTGACGTCACAACATATCGTCAATATTAGGTCGAGAACATACAGTGTAAAAAGTTGAAAATCTTTTCATATGCACGTGTGGTTTAGTTATTAAATTACACTTTTTAATTATCATTGTTGTGATCCAATGATAATTGGTTACAATAGTGAATCTATGTGTAATTCACACACCCTTAAATTAAATTAGTTATTTTAATGCGAAGATATAAGTTAGGAATAAATAAAATTCATCTATAATTGGAAAATCCCAGAAAATATTAGCTACCTAAGAAAATCTAATAATTTCGTTTCCTCTATTAGGCAAATGACCCATCAAACCATGGTGACATAAATTTTCAATAATGTACTTATATCATTGTCTCTGCTCAAAAAAATCGAATGTGATTATTAAATTATATTTCCTTAAACATACTAGAGGAGAAAAAATCGGGACGCATCTGTAATTGTGTGTATTGAGTTGTTTGAAGAGTATATGACAGGATGTCTGAATACTATTCATTGAAATATTCATAGAGCAAGATCCGACAAAATCAACATTACTTAAAAATAAATTGTAAAACGTTAGTTAAAAGAACATACATTACGCCCGTACTGCTGAAAGAAAATTAATAGAAAATATGAAAAGTGGGAGAAATTTCTGTATAGATTCATCAAATATTGATAGAAATAATTATTGAATATATATGGCGTTGATTTTTTAGAAATTCACTATTCACAATTAAATGAAACTATGCGATATGGTATTATTTCTACTTTTCTTAAGTTCTTTACCATGACCTAGGTTTCGTTGCATTGCAACATTTTTAGGTAGGCTATTAACAAAAATTTGCTAATCATCCACCGAAGATGTAGTAAAACAACGAAATCTAGGTTGTGGTTAAGGAATTCAAGAAAGTAGAAATAATAATACATCACGTAGTTTTATTTAATTGTGAAGAACAATTGTATAAAAAATTACATTTTCTTGAAACTCCTATGCTTGAAGAAATGAAAATGCAAATAGTTTATTTATTTCTCATAATGCTATCACTATGATTGTGACTAAACTTCCAATTGAGAATTTCTGAACAAAAATTGTGAAAAAATTTCTGTTCTATAAAATATTATTAAAAATTTGACATAATTATAAATCATATTAAACAATATATATTTTAATAGATAAAACGAAATAAATTATGTAAAAGTTTTAGAAGGGAAAATAAAAAACTAAATCTTTTTTTCAATTTCAAGTGTCATGAGAAAGATACAGTTAAAAGGGGGATTTAGAAGGGATACAAAGCTATTTTCCATAATATTTTTTATAATGTAGATTTAAGGTTTCCTAAAAATAACCAAAAAGACAAGCCACGTTCAATGTTTCCGAATGTGCTGGAGACAAAAATACGAAAAAGTAGATTTACCAAAGCATATTTAAAGATTTAGGGATAACATAGCGAGGAGTGTAAATCTGAGGAATTATGATGTATTTATGTTATCCTTACACCGGCGAAAATAGAACATAGAAATATAATATATAAACGTACATATATATATATATATATTTATTTATATATATATATATATATATATATATATATATATATATATATATATATATATATATATATATATATATATTTATATATACTCACGCTGAAGTGTGCTAGTAAATTTGGCTGCATAAAAAAGATGCCTGTTTAATTGTTTTCCATTGATGCCCAAAGAGCTTACTGATTTCAATGAAGTTTTACGTGCAGTTAGTAAACATGCTAGGTTAAAAACTGACTATAATGAAGTTGTAATTTAAAGACGCAGGGCGGTGAACATAAAAGCAAAATAAAATTATGCCAGCGCACCAATACCATATCTGGTAAATTTTGTTCAAAATAATACTTACCTCTTAACTATATGTTGGCCCTTGCAATTTGTACCAATTTCTCTAAAAGAAGTCTTGACTTTTGGTATTGCTACGCGAGCAAAGCTACGGTAAAAAATTAGTAATATTAATATACATCAATAGTTTAATGGTGATATAGCACATATCATTACATGTATTTTAATATGTAACTGAATGTGCTAGGAAGCCTTGTAGTACGTGATCTTTTCGTACTTAACAGACTTTTATCATTCTGTAAGAGAAATTCAGTAATAAATAAATGATTTCAATTACTTATTACACTCTCATGCTGACAGGATCCTACTTCCATATAAAGATCTGTGAATAAGTTTGAAGACGTAGTGAACCATCCAAAAAGTGTCAAATAAACCACAATTTTTAAGATGAAACTAAACGAGATAAATTAAGTTATTCTTGTTACTTAATTGACGTTTTTTAATTGATATTTTTATGATTAATTATCTGAGATGATAACCTTATTTACGCAGACCTTTGAAAATATAATCAGTATAAGTTGAACATTTTTTCAGGTAAGTGCGCTTTGTTTTGAAATTTAAAATTATCACATCTTAATTTTTAGTGTTGCAATTAAGGAATTCTAAACCTAAGTTACTTTAGGCCCCACAAAATTCATAAAAAACCTTATTTAAATCCCTTCAGTATTCTGTGTATTCTGTGCCAGACGAGACAGACAAATAATATTTCCGTAAAAAATATTATTGCGTTCTGTCGCTTTTAACATACCTATATATATATGTGTATATATATATATATATATATATATATATGAGAGTGTGTATGTGTGTGCGTATATGTGTGTGTACTCTGTTGACATAAGAGTTGTCGGCCGCCAACTTCATCCCATTCAAAACACGTGCGTTGCGTTGCATGTTGATGTTGATTATTATATTTGCATTTCAATTAAAGAGACAAAATTTGACACGATAAAATTTAATATTTAAATTATATTTACTCAAAAGAGCATTGAATTTTTTTTGTTTCATATTGAAATTTTAATTATGCTTTTCCTCAGTTTTCTATATTAGTTAACAATTTTATTAAAAACTTAATCTCAAACAATCAAATTTAGACTTATTTAATGTGACCTTAAAATTTATACTTACATCACATAATAATTTATAAAATAATGTTTTGGAATTGTTTAATACACACTACAAAAAAAAATATTGACTTACAATTAAACACCAAAATTATTTAAGAGGATGTAAAAGTGTATGGGCTCATGTACACGTGCGCGCGTGTGTGGATGCATACAAACGTGCGCATGCGCCTGCGTGTGATCCGATTTAATCTAGTTTTCCATATCGTTGGCTGTACGAGATTATTCTCGTAGCGATAAGTTTGTCATATGTAACAACTGTATGTATTAAAATATGTAAGTATATAAAATAAATAAATGTATTGGGAATTACATTCGTTTTTTCTATCTATTGATACCTCTTAATTGAGATTTTATCTCAAGTTATCAGAATTTCGTGAAAAAGTGTCTAATAAAATAAAAATTGTGAGTACACAGATAGTCGCATATCACCAGTATTATTAATTTATTAATTCATTTATCAAAAACCCTCAATTTACAACTTAACCCAAAGCACCGGACATGGGCAAACACTAAAACCATACCAATTTACAGTACATATATCATGAATCACAACCAATGAAAGAGAAAAAAACGTAAATTAACTCAAATTAAACATAAAACTAATTCATTGGTTAATAACCGTCCGTAAAAAAATATATGATATTTGTGCGCGTTCCAGGCACTTGAAATTACCTAGAACACAGTCCTTTCACATAATGCACGTTCAAAAGCAAATCCCTTTAAAGTCAAAATTAATTACATCCAACCATGGTCATTATAAAATATTAAGGAAACAAATTAGGGAAGTTCTCGTACATTTCTTCATATAAAATCTATTAATCTTTTTTAATACTTTCTCCAAAATAAGTGTAGAAGTTGTTTCAGACGGAGACCAAACGACAAACTTTGCTCAATTCAGGAATTAGGATTGTCAAGAAAATGAAAGAGGTGAAAAAAAAATTATGAGCCGCAGAAGGACAAAAGAGAATACATTTGGCAAAGAGGTCTTTTTGTTAATTTAAGGAGGATAACAATTATTTTTATATCTTACGAAAGAGAAAATACACATATCAAGGTTTTACAGTGCCAGTTGCGTTCATGTGTACTCTCTGAATGTAATAGAAGGACCCGGAAAGAATTTTTTGAGTCAAAATTTAAAGACTCGTGCTTCCAGAGAATTGGTGTAATTAAAATGTCAAATGTCCAGTCGTCAACGCGTAGCTGCAAGTATAATTACCATAAAAATTGTCAAGTGTTCTGAAAAGTGCAATGAAATAAATTATGTATATTAGAGATACAAGACCAAGAAGACTGAGAAGTAAAACATAAAAGCTTATCGTAAGGTATTTTCCACCTTTCGGAAGTTGAAATGGCATGTTCTCCTTTAAATATACAAATTATAGTAACTAAAGCTCTCGTGAAAGTTATGTTGCAAGGTATCTTAAATAAAAATTAATGGAAGGCCTTATTACTGCAGAGAGATTAGTGATAAACTATTTGTTAACTTGTGAATCCATAACGCTTGTTAGTAAAATCTGTAAGGTAGTGAGTGGGATATAATAGAAGTTTCAATCACAGCATATACAATCAAAAATTTATCAATATTAATTATACTGATCAATTTTTAATTGTATGGTGTATTTTCGATTGTCCCGCTTCAATACAAGATGAAAGTAATAACATAGCTTCACTTAATCGCAAACCACTTTCTACTAGGTATTGCAATCCGATTAAGTTTACTTTTTTAAAGGAAGTACCAAGTATCTGTGCAAAATTTTATTCGATACGAGTAGTTTTCATCGATAACAATTTTACTTTGCGCTAATAACAAGATTAAACGTTAGAAATAATTAATCAAATTATAATATTTTATTCAAATATGTAAAAAATCGGGCATTGTTTTGTTTCTTTTTGACACGCCTAAGATATTTGGATGACAACGTATACTCGAAAGTTATTGAGATTGATATTTATTTCATTTAATTTACAAACCAGAACTAGTTTAACAATATTCCCATTACGCAGTAACGTACATGACGTGCAACAGTGAACTGAGACGTGTTCAAAAATATGTTTCCTCCTGATCCTGATCCTGTCCTCCTGATCCTGTCCAAAGCCTCACACCAATCGATCTATAAAATTACACTATAATGGTTAGTCTCGCTTTTGAAACATCAACGTATAAAAGTCACATTAGTTTTCGTTGCCGTCTATAATTTCCATATCACGCTGTAAGAAGTTGCCACATAGTACATAGTTGCACACTCGTACAAAAATCCAGAATAGAAGATTTCGTGTTTGTGAATCGATATATTTTTCAACTTTGGAAATATGCTATCTCTTGGAGAAAAAAAAATGAATTTGTTTTGTTAAAGGGACCAACCTAAATTTTTGTTTTACGATATGACATATTTGTTAGGATTTTTTTTCTCAACACAGTGAGAGACCGATTAGTCAATTATAAGTATAAAATTATGACAACTTTGAATTTGTTTCTAATTAATTAAAAAGTAGAGCTCCCCAAAATCTGAAAATGTTTAAAATGTCAATATATCGACTTTTACAATTTCCTTAAGAACGAAAAGTTTATTCGGAAAATCGACATAAGAACGAATAATTTCCTTCAGAAGGAATCAAGATTGAAATTTCGATATGGAAAATTTTATATTTTATTTAGGTGTTATTTAGGACACGAAAGAAAATTGGAAGGTGATATTGGCCATGGGCGGATACAGGAAGTTAAAATATCTTGGAAAAAGCATGGGGAAATAATAATAAAGTAATAGGGACGGTAAAAGAGTGAAATGTTACAGACAGTAATATGCCATGTGATGGTTTGTTATCACGGTATAACTCGCACAAGATAACATCAGGATTTGTAATTTGTAATTGTGAAATGTATAGTTAACATAGAAATTTGACAATCAAATGAATTCGTAACTTTCTTAATACGAAACATGGTACATTATGATGTAAGATCATATATTAGTGAACATAATACAGAAAATATGATCGTATTTATGACCGCAGGTTATATGAAAATTTATAATTCGCTTATGCATTCAGTGCATCTCACTTGTACGTCGTAAAGGTACACCATTTTGAAGTTGCGAGCTCAACTCGAGCCCAACCCAACACGAGCCCCCGGTACTGATACCTACCCCAGTACTTAATCAAGGCTTTTTCTGACATTTCATCAAATCGACTACATTTACAATACATATGTAATTAAGTTCTGGAATTTATCCGCCCCTTTATATGATTCCTCGGATAATACTTGTTCCCCGCATGTATACTCAAGTTCAGTGCAGCTGACGAACGGCCAGAAAGGTTTTCGTTATAAGCGGTCTACCGTCACTAATCTTACTAACTTCATGGATTATGTTGCTAGGGGGTTAGATAGTGAATGGCAGATAAATGTAGGTTAATTTTATTTTAAGAAGACATTTGGTCGAGTCAACTGATGATAATCTCCATGTAAAATTAGGAGGAAAACTAGGAGCCTGATGTGTCTTCAATTCTAGTAAAATTTTTCGCCAGTTACTTTTAGGCTCGAAACCAAAATATTTCGTTTGGAAATTTCATATCAAGGCCATATATTACTCAATCTGGAGTCAGTCTAAGTAGTAATTTTGGCCATATGTTATTTGTTTTTATGATTAATGATTTGCCCTCATGGTCGTTAGTGCTCGTAAGGAGAAAAGCAATCTTATTGTAAGCTATTGTCAAAGTGACATCGACTCAATATTTTAGTGGAGTCTGGGCAACAAACTATAATTTAATATCAGCAAATGCAAAATGATGTTTCAACTTCACCGTCTGTCTTTGATGCAGAATAACGAGTAAAATGGACGGACCCTTGAAATGACACTATCCGTGTGTTATAATGGATAAACATCTTATGTCATGATTATATCACTGAAACCTGTCCAAAGACCTACAGTTTGCTAGAATATGTCATGCATCATTCCTAATATTCCCAGGATAGTGGGTGTATTTTGACCGTTTTTGAATTATTTAGTCCGTAGTATCCTTGAACAGATCTGGTTTCTACATGAATAAATTTATATACTTATGTTGGAGTAAGTATTAAACGAGTTTAGTATATTTTTAATTAAAAAAAATATTTACGAGTGCTATATTCTTTTGCTTTCTTAAAATTTTTCATTGAATATGACCGGATGTAATTCACTTCAACTCCGACGGAAATTGCTTATGTTCATGCATGTTTTTAAAATATTATTAATAATTTGGTTTATAAAGTTCAGTCTTTGGTTTGGCAATATTTCATGCTCTTGATTGTTACGTGGAACGATGAAATCGTAGTATATTTCATCTGCCTATAGTACGTACGAATATCCTGCAGCAATTTACCAGTTTTTAACGCACCTATATTAATCAAAGAGGTATTGTGAGAGGCGCTCAATTTTTATATTTTATTTTGCTCCATTGACCGTATTTGGAATGGGGTTATAGAGTAGCTTAGTAGTTCACGATTTATAACTGACTAATTTGAATTTGAATTACTATGCGTGTTTTCTGTTTTATTAGTAGTATTGTTGTTATATGTAATGAACATACCTAATAATAATAATATTTTGATGCTTGCACATATCCAGTGCTTTAAGATAATCTGTAAGTCATCCCAAAGCGTTGGTTATGGGGTTTTAATGATATATAAATAAATAAACACAACTTCAAATATACAAATTTAACTGAGTACTTATGCTGCCCATTGAATTTCCCACAAAAAGTAACTTGTTTCATATACTTAAAGGCAAATGAAATACAGATAAACCCAACACTGACACGAAAAAATATATTAAACAAGCCTGGTCCAAGTAAACAAGAAAAAAGTTATTGGAAACATCTTCACGGCGAATCAGCCGCTCATGTCGATACGGAGATGATGAGAGGACGGAATAGGGTCGACCTCACAGAATATACTGAATGAAAAGCTGAACGGGCAAATAAGAGGAGCGCGTAAGTTAAAATGGATGTGGTCAAAAGAAATTTATCATTTACGCAATGAAAGTGTAAGACAATAATAATTTAAATTAAAGTTTTATCCATATTTCCCTAGAAGATTTCAATAATATTGTCAATGAGTTTGGCTTGAGCGACGAGATTTCCGTAACTACTTTGAAATTATGATGCTTTGTGAACAAACAATTATCGTTAATATGAATTCCTAAGCGCAATAAAAATTTATTAAAAGCTAGAGTTGTTAAATAGGGGATACGCATATATTACAATGAATATGCCAGAAAGTATCAAGTCTAGATTCATTTTGTATTATTTCTACATCTTTAAATTTTTCGGTACGGTATAATTTTACCTTAAATAATTTTGAAAATAGTAATGAAGGTCAAACAATTTTTTTTTTATTTTAGGTGGTATTTCTGAAGATATTCTGCCTATAATTGTGAAAAATATTTTTTAAACTTTTATAATTAGTCCGTCAAACGACACACCGCACTATACTTGAGTTTAAAAAAGTTTCATATTACTTTGCCGCTCTTAAAATTTCAATAAAACCATTTTTAAGCGTAAGCTTTTGAAAAATATCTGAGTTAATATGATTTTTTTATTTATTTTATCACTAGACAAAATTCCAAGTTTCTGTATCGAACGCATTCTCAATATAATTTTTTATATATTTTCAGCAATACATTTAGGAATCATGTGTGACACAACATATTTCTATTTGTTTATTTCTATGCTGATATATGAATATTAATATGGGTATCCATATTAATTTTCATATTCACCTGAAATGAATACTGGTCAACATATTTTATCACTTCGTCTTTCAATTTCTACGTCAAGCGAATTCTGGGGGAAAGGGACTTGAGAGACGAACAGACGGACATCTGAGTGATATTATGAGGATGTCTTTTCCTTGAGAGGTGAGACACACTTCTCAATATGAGTCAAATTCAAAGTGGTATAAACCTTCCCACCAATACAGTAAATGTTACACATGGATCCAGAAACACAATAAATATGCATATATGTACCGTGAGTGAAAAATTTACAGAAACAGCATTAGAATTTATTGAAAATATTTAAAAATTTGTAAAGAAAATAACAAATACGTTAATCCTTCAACGTTTTTCTAACAGAATGAAAATCAAATTCAGGCGTCGAATTTGCCTATAATCGTAAGTAAGTTTAAAGCACACAAATATGAGTTTTGGAAAATATTTTAAATCTTACTTTGTTATGTGCCATTATTTTACAATAGAGATATTGATTTGCCATTTAAATGAGAATAAGAATTATTTTAATTTGTAAAACTTTTGTTTGATTTGTCCATTTTATTCTAATACATCCATCAAAACCGGTTGTGTGTCTGCGGATATTACTTTCAATTCAGCAACCCAGTCCCGCAAAGTTTCTGTACAACGAATGACTTGGCAGGTATTTTCCTTTTACTTATATGTTCGATTCCGGTTTTAAATTACATTTATGTACTCTGCTTATTACTTTAAGCGGTAATATGTGTAAGCGGCGTTCCTCCATGTTGATTATGTATTTGGTCGCGAACATGAAATTTATTCAGTATGAAAGTAATCAATACTGAAATGCAATAATTAATTAATGGAAAGCCAGTAAATGTACCGTTTTATTATTAAAATTGACGCTGAAAATATCCAGTATTAATAAGTATAGTCGGTCCTAAACTTAAATTTAATAAATTTTTTTACTCAAATTTATTAGAAAAATATACTTTCATTTTTTTTGTTTTCTATAAAGGAAAGTTAAAAGGCACAAACTTTTATGAATATGCCATATAATCTAAAAAATATATAAACTCTGACAAGATGATTATTTAATCCCATTAAAATTGAACTGAAAAATCATGTAATTAAGTAAACAAATTCGCGATGAAATATCGTTTGAGCAAGTTAAATAATAATAAAAGTTAACTTTCTTTAAGTTCTTTACCACGACCTAGGTTTCGTTGTATTACAACATCTTCAGGTGGGCTGTTAGCCAAGATTAACTCTTAGGTACATCCAACAGCATTTATATGTTTCAAACCAATAGCGGAAGCCGGGTTTGTGTGGGTTTTCCCACTGCTTATGTTAGTAAATTTATTGTAGGGGAGCGGTGTAGGTTTTATTATACTTCCGAGAGTTATTCGATATACAAGTATTTTAGTGAGGGTAATAAATTAAATTGATGTTATTCTATGAGTTTATACAATGCAAATGTTTCCTTATATGTAATAAAATTAAATGGATGTTATTCTCAGTAATATATTTATACAACATCATATTTTCTGTCAACTTTCTTGTAAGTACAAGAATGTTGACAGAAAATATCTCTTCGTTATTTAGGTCATACAACTCCCGCAGCGGTTCTCTTCCATCGTCTGTTTTCCTTACGTTTTGGACTCGAAATAAAATATATCTTTGTACATCAATAAACAGTTTTACATTTGGTTCCAAAAAAAAACATTGTGGTTAAGACTTTCAGGGAGCATTGAAAATATTATATACGAGTCAATAGTATCTAGGAAGGCACACAAAGTAGGATTCAGCAGTGCATTTGTTGAAATTGTCGACGCTAGATAAGCAAATTAAGTTCTAACTAAACGTTGAACTTGATTTTTTTAAAATTTAAACTCATACATATTATAGGAAGAGGATATGCTATACCACACTTTGCGTACTGTTTTGAATCCTAATAAAAATGATACATTACATTTTAAAAGAGACAACAACTTCAAATTGGAAAACTTCACTTTATTGTTTATGTGAACGAAAATGTTTCTATTTCACATAAGTATATAAAGAAGTATAATAATTTCCTTTAAATTTTGTTTTATTTTAATAACCATCCATATTTGAAGTATCTATTCGTATAATTTTACGTTTATTGATCTGAAATTGTGTGAGACCGTACCCGAAGAACCGGTCACGGTCCCTGGTCACAGCCAGTATATGACGTACATGACGGGATTTTGTTTCACTAGATAATCTTAAAAATTGATCCGTTAAAACTAAATCTCCATTTTGAAATAAAAAACTGGTGAAGTATATATTAAACCATATATAAATAAGGGCTTAGTAATAATTTACTTTGGGCTATGTTATATTTTATAAATCTTCACATCTTACTCATGCGTATCACAAAGTTCTGTGGTAATTGAATAGGTATTTTAATACACCTGCTTTTCTGATTCGTCTTTTTTACTTTATTCTTTAACTAATTATTACAAAATATATTTTATTAATTCATATTTATTTATGTCATGAAAATTAGTAACGTCAGAGACCTAATAATTTCTATCTACATTTTTTCCGCTTATATGAGAGTTTTTTATATAGTTCTAAAATAAAATTTAGTAGAATTACTGCATATAACTTTATTTAAAACTCTTATCTTAATAATTCTTTCCCGATTTTTCGTATCCTTGTTTGAAAATGGGAGGGAATATTTTCCGCTATTACGAACTAGATTAGTACTTATTATTTCGTAAAGAAGACTAAAAAATGGAACCTGAATTTCATTTTGAAAACCTGTTTAACTATACCCAACATAATGGGATAGGCTAAAAGTATTAATTTTAAATTTGTTTCCATCCCGATTCTTAAAAAGGGAAAAACATTTTTGCTATAGTTCTATTGAGATCTTTATCAAAAATATACACATGTAAATTTTCTTACATTAATTTAAAAGTATGGAAACTACTGCGGAGTGATAGATGCAAGAATATAAAAATAGATATGACAAAATTATAATAGTTCTTTGCTTGATTACGGAACGTTATGCAGCGATTATAGTATAGCTATTAAATATTAAGAGGGTGTGGACTGAAAATGGAACTTATTGAAAAATCACAAAATAATACTTAACAATATAGTGATAAACATAATACTGACGAATCGCATAATTTAGGATCAAGAAACCATTGCATTCCATTCATCACGATTTATGGAACTAGTCCAAATTAACGCAAGTATGAGAAGTTGTACGTATCTATGAGATCTTTGAGTGTGATTAATCTATAGATTCACCGACGCGATCCCAAGGTTAAACGTAAATCTTTTACACAATTAAATGAAACTACGTGATGTAATATTACTTCTACTTTCTTTAAGTTCTTTACCACTAGGTGGTAAAGAACTTAAAGAAAGTAGAAATAATACTACATAACGTAGTTTCATTTAATTGTGAATAATTAATTTCTACAAAATTAACGCCAAATATATACAATAGTAAATATTTTAATTACTCTAAATTGAATACGAGGAATCCAACAAATGTTAGTGCTGAATATTTCATACTTACTTATTTATAGGTTGGTTTTTCTTTTACAAAATTTTCAAAGGACAGTGCCTTACATCTCAAAATTCTGTCAAAAACAAAAGTAAATTAGGAAAATTTAAGGCTTAAATAACAAGTTTTTTAAGGAAATGAATCATTGAGGTGAATCAAATGAGTCCAAAACTCGATGGTTTCACTGTTAGCTATTGAGAAGACCCATGGCTAATTCCCTCTGACAATATTAGACCCTCTCGGTTATATTCTAATGTTTGATTAGTCTTAATGACTTGGCGCAAGTTAAATGATGTCAAATTCAATGAATTTACTATTGAAAATTGAGAGCGTTTCTTCTGCATTATGAGACCCTCCAAGTTACAATATGCCTTATTGAGATAAGTCAAACATGCCAAAACTCGATAGAATTACTGTATACCTATGAGACGGGACCTTCCCTCCCCTACCATTAGGTTCTCCTGGTAATCATTGACGCAAATAATTTAAACACATACTCGATCGGTTTTCTGTTTTACCTCTGAGAATTTTCTACGAAAATCCTCTCCTCGACCAACATATTAGGTCGATAGTACCATATTATTGCATTATTACCAGCATTTCGTGAGTTAACAAAGTTATAAATTGAAACTACAATTAGAAGTTATTAGAATAATATAAATATTCTGATAAAATATAAATGCACACAAAATTTCTCTAAAAAACGTTAAATAACTTGCCATAAACACATTTTTTTATGTGATATAATAATCGGTTTTTATCTTTTTATGTGACAGTTTTGACTAGCTACTTTCAAAAATCGCATTTCGTTAAGAATATTATAACGATAAAGAAAGAAGGAGGAAAAAAGGTTTTCTTTTCCTTAATAATCCTATAATGTTTGTATCATGTACTTTTATTAAGTTAAAAGAGAGCTGCCTTTAATAAAATAAGTAATTGTATCACAAACCCGGAAGTTTGTCCTCGAACCGGCAGTGGCGTTTAACATTATAGCAAACATTACGATGGAGAAATTGAGGAAAAAATAACAAAAAAATTGAATTACTTTCGACTAAACTCCATAATTACCTTTATAATTATGTTTAACGAGCGATAAATATTCGTTGTTACGCGAGCAAAATACACATTAAATATAATATTTCCTGCGCCGAATAAAAATGTGTTTATTAAGTATGCCGGTGAAATCTCGAATAATATTTTTTTGTTTGGTGGATAACAAAAGTGGTCACTTGTACATTCTTAAAAATTTAGTTTAAGTGTGTTTTAAGAAAGTAATATTTAACTACAGTTTAATCGTTCATAAAGGAATGAATGAATACATGTTCTTGTAATTTTGAAGTCGACGTAGTTGGATATAATATCTATATTATATATATTTTTGTAAATATGTGGTATGTAAAACCATTTTCATGATATTATTTGAAAAAAAATTCACTAGTTTAACCCTTAGCCACCTAACGTGTATTTTAGTAACACGTCCACCTAACGTCGGTCATGGTGACGGGTTGCATATAAGTACTATTATGAAGGTTAAAAAATCATAAATTGGCAAAAATGTAAACTACATCATTTTCTTCAGTTGTTTTTATTTTAAATTGTTTCAATAAACTCTTCAAGTTAACACTTCTTATTACTATTAATAAAAGTTGACTTACAAATAGTTTAACAAATTATAGATTTTCTAATTAAGGTGAGATCTAAGCAATAACAATCAATGAGACTACTTACTTTTAATTATTTTTAGTAAGTTACATATAACACCTTATATAAAACTATCATTTGCACAATTAAATCACAATCATAACAAAATTACAGCCCCCTAACATTCACAATTTCTCGGGGCAGCCAACATACATTTTTTGAGAACATTCAACGCAAATTGGATTTTTGCACTGAAAACACAAATGAAATGTTTTATGCTTTTTTTTGGGTCACACGTTGAGCAAGTTTTACGCGTTTCTAACCTGTCAGAGCTGTCTGCCGAAGATGTTCTGGGTTCTTCTTCTATTGTGAGAACCCGGCGAATAGCGCTCTGAAGTTCCCTTTGCAATCCAAACTGGCTCGCTCGACGTCTTAAATGGGGTTTGGTAAGATCTTCAGCCAGTCGTTTCATGAAATTCAGCCTGGGCACCTTTTTCTGAGATTGGTTCATGCTGCTGATGATGTATGCATTTGTTGCAGATACATCCAGCATTCTGTAGAAGGCAACCATTGGCCAGCGCTGTGTGCGTCGTGAAGTTGAGTATATGGCACATTTCTGATCTAATGTATCGACGACACCTTTGGTACTATTATAAAATATTATAATTTTTGGCTTTTGCTTTTGTGGATCGATGGTTGGTGAGTGATGCATGCTGGAGAGAACAAGCACGGATTTGTTTTGTTTTGGTACAAAAGATAACAATGTTGCATCTGACGTGAATCCAAAAATTGAAGAGCCAACGTCCCGATGACGGCCAGGCAGAAATTGAGAAGGTACTTCTCTTTTATTTTTTTTAAGGGTATCCACAAGTGTCAGCTATTTTTGCTTAAGGATGTTCATTAGCTCCACAGAAGTAAACCAATTATCAGTCGTAACATTTCTGTTCCATCGACGCAACCAATCTCGAAACTGCTTGCGTGGGTTTGTTCAGTCTTTGGTATTCAACGGGCAAGCCTTGGCCATCTGAGTCTTTTCCCAAGTATAGGCAGCCATCCACAAGATATCCGTTTATGACGTCAGTCATGCACATAACTTTTAACCCATATTTTGAAGCTGCACCTCCCACGGAAAGCCACCAACATCTCGTCAATACAAGCGTAATTGCCTATTGAACAAACTTCTTTGCAGTTTTGTATCAGCTTATCAAATAGCTGAGATATAGGTGCAGCTTTATCAGTGCTACGGCGTTCGTCTCTGGTGCTCGCATCATCAAAACGAAGGCAATTCAGCAATGTTTCGAACCTGTTCTTGCTCATTATACAACGATAAATCGCTCTTCCTGTGCCATCTGTGTTGTACCAATATGTGTAATGTGTGTGGTTCTCTGAAAATTGCGGTATAATACAACATACCGATAAAAGCCTTTAGCTCCATTACGTCTAGGTCTTGAACACATGTCTGGTTTTGATAGTTAGGTCTTATCTTTCTAATTTTTTCATTAGTATGCTTTACGATTTCTTCTAACATATCAGAAGTAAAAAATAACTGCCATAAATCGGATGGTGTTGTATTTTTGTTCAAAATATCTCTGAAATTCCTTTTCAACCCTGGAGGTTGTTGAACGATGTTGTGTTGCAAAGTTCTTGATCGCGAAACCGGAAGTTGAGATGACTAACGGAACCCAAATACATACCATTTCCGAAATACTTCCGGTATCTTGCCAATGGAACTTCTACACCGGAAGATGCATCATCAACTGGCAGATCATCATTATCGTCATCTTTATTTAACTCATCAACATCAATTTCAGAGTCCGATTGACACTCACCATCAATGACGTGGTCTAATGGTATATCTTCTACGCCACTGTAGTCTTCATTTGGTAATTCCGGCACGTCCCTTTGATCCTCGGAATCTGAGTCACACTCTTCTAACCATCTACTGATATTTCAATCACGTTCAGACATGATAAAGCTAAAAAACAACAAGAAAATGTTAACACTACAAGTAACGTAACAACCTAACGTCGGTCATCATGACCGCATTCAAAATATATTTACCTGTATTTTTTTACTGCACGCACGTGTCGCTTGGTCAAGCGCAAGGCGCAAACTGGAGAGGGAGGGGGAAAAGTACATAGAGTCACAGGCGCGTGGCCCGCGTAATAACGGAAATATTTGAAAAAATATATCGTCTGGAGTCACTGTGACCGACGCTAGGTGGTTAAGGGTTAAACCGTTTCGTGAATGATACCGTACACTGACTGTAGATTGAAGGGGTAGAGTTGTTTACGCTTGTTTGGTTCTTATCACCAAGTATAACTCTTTCATATTAAATAATCGAAAATAATTTAAACTGTATTAAAATCTAGGTTTTTTTTCAAATATAGAGCTTCTTGTGTTTATTTTTCAATTATGGTTATACAAAAAGCTTTATTTTGTAATTAAACATTTCAACTTTATAAACTTATGTAGTATATCCTCAAAACATTATATTACTATACTTGAGCGTTTTTATGCACTTTTTCTTTGTAAGTTTCATTGTTATTTTTGTAATATAATTTCTCCAGATTATTTTAAAATTTCTATCTTAAATCGGGTTATTTACAATGAATATCTTTGGTGAATTCTTAAATAATTTGGTGATAATTAATTAGCTATTTACTAAACATATGAAGTTACACCCTGCATTATAATACAAAGAATGCGCTTCTTGGGATTTTCTAAAACCTTTCATATTTTGTGTTTATTTTCCAGGAATATATTTTAAATAGTATATGTATATTTATATTTTATTTCCACTATGTTGTAAATCTGCTACAATATTTTATTTCGGTATGTTAGAAAGTTTATGTTTTAGCATTAATCGTTAAAAGAATTACTGGAACATGTAAATCTTAAGCCGTGACATCGTCGGACAAGTGTTGTACATACTCAGGCAATAATGACTTTTAGGTTACAAAATATATCAATCGTTTAAAACAAAACCACTTCCATAAACGAAGGTCAATAAATAAACTTTTTTCTAACCAAGTTATTGAACACGTGCATATTAATTTCAGAACTTCATTAAAATACTCTTTCAGCCTCTAGATAACTTTATTCAGTAACTACGGGCCTTCCATGTTTTTCATCATCTCCATTTAGAAATGAATTAATGATATACCGATAAGATATTTCCAATAAATTTCCACATTATTTCCCACGTGTTTTAACCTTAATTGCCTCTTAATTTTGCCTCTACTTTTGATAATGTCGTTTTATCCCTTAAATTTAATTATACTTTTCGTAGGTTTGTTTAAGAACAAACTTTCTTTTCATTTGATTTAATAACTGTTTGCTAACTTTACATAATTTAAACGTTTGACTGTATCAATATATAATAAATAATATTCTACTTTTTTATAATTAAATTTTAAAAAGGAATTTATATAATTTTTTAATTGTCAATGTGAATTTAATTTAAAAACCTTGTTAGCTACGAGTTGATAATATTCATAAATCAATAGCTCCATTTCTGTGTATTTAACTTTTAATTTGAATACAATAATTTTATATAAGTTGATTAATTCTGGAAATAAATTTATGGGTGATGACAAAATCGTTATAATTCCTTTTTAAGAAAAATTGCTCTTTTTTTAAATATATCCTTTTGTATAGTCACCATCAGCAATATAACAAATAAGGCTAATAAATAAATACTACTAGTAAAATATATATATATATATATATATATATACATATATAGTATTTTGACTTCCAATACATGAAGATATATCAATATTTTGTCACTTAAAACTCAAATATCTAAAAGTTGATTGGCTATAAACAGATAGAATTAACAGAATCGAAATTACGAGTAGCACAACAAATTATATTAGAAAAATTGAGGATTGCCTTCATTAAAGTCACTGAAGACATTTTAGTACTTTATACTAGTATCTTTTCGCCTGTTTATTTTTACGTTATTTAATCGATTTTGTCCGCGCAATAAAATTACTTAAACAATGCGTTATTTATGAAAAAACTAGCATTTATCCCATAGGATAATCGTTTAAAAATATTGGGGTAAATGATATTAAGAGAAACCTTTTATTCTTATTTATAGATAGAGAATTCACTGCTTAATGTATTTCGATTTGCTTTTTGTATAAAGGTTTACTTAAGAATAAGAATTTAACGAGTAACATATTCATGATTTTCATGACATTAATTCTGACGTGATGATAATTTAGTTTTAAATTTTTATATAAACAAGTAACTCTAAAGTTTTAAAGGAAACATTTAATTAATATAATGCAAAAAATTATAGTTATTGTAATTTAAATCAAGTTATGAACATTTCAAAAATTTTGATAAGGAATGTGTACGTTATTTAATTTATATCTCGTTGATAGTTCCAAAAATAAAAAAAACTTATTTATAAGAGATAGAAAATTCGTTCATATTATTATATATCTAACCAGTTAAATCACTTTAAATATTATATACTTCACTATGTAATACTTTGAGCGAATGAAACGCGATATTATTTAAAGGCTTTGCAAAAAAGGCTAATTCCATTAAATGACATCCATTAAGCGATATTCTGAACAATCCTGAAAAATGTTTATTCGGCCACATAATTTAATTAGTCAACAGAATGACAATTGCTTATGCAAAAAGTGACGATACACTAAACTCTGACGCTACTAACTCGAATTATTCATTTAATTTTCATTGATTTCCAAACTAACCCCTAAACAATTCATTCAGACATGATTTTAAAACGACAAAAATATGTTTGACTACCCACCCTTAACAGAATCTCTTTTTCGTCGCTTTTTTGCTAGCAAATCAATTTTATTGCTTGACTTTGATTCCAATGAATATTGCACACAACCAAAAGCGTCAAGTGCCTGCTGAAGTTAGATCCCCTCATTTATTGAGAGTATTTCATTTTTGCGTCTCGAGTCCTCTTATATCTTTTTGTGAATTTGGCGCTTCTTATTTGTCGAGGCATTGACAGATTCAGTCCCTCTTAGTTTTTCAGATGTGACAAGTTTAAAAATAACCACAAATATTTCTGTTGCATCTGTACATTATTTTCAATAGTACATAATATGTAGATATATGTGTACATACATTTATATATATATATATATATATATATATATATATATATATATATATATATATATATATATATATATAAATATATATTCAAGTCAAAGAACGAAGCAGGAAGGATTATGAATCTCTATTTACTTAATGACAACCTGAATTCTTAAATACGATCGTATTAAATGGTCGTAATTTAATTGATAAGCACATTTTGAAGTTCAAAATGTAAATAAAATCATAACAGTTAAAAAAGAGGCAGATTTTACTTTGGCAGTTAAAAGCCTTTGAAAATGTGCCGAATGATGTGTTTTTTAAAACAAATATTCCATAGAGAAAAAGCAAATCATTCGAGGGTTAACTTCCAAGCTAATATTATGGTTGTTATGGAATATTTATATACCAGTATTACATAAATTTGCACATTGTCGAAATATAGATAGTGTATATTACTAATCTTCTTAACACCCCCGTCAATAATCGCTGGAATTAGGAGTGGAAGAAGAAACCCTCCCTAAGCGTACCCGCTGAGAGGTAAGTTCGCTTAAAATAAATATTTGAAAACTCGACAGCCTGTCAGCATAGTTATAGTGTAAGTTATGCAAGGTACAAAAAATTTAAATTGCTTACAAATATTTTAAGCTATAGGCCTCACCTATGACATTAATTTTAACTTGATATCTAATGTGTTTTTTAAGAAATACGGCTGTCACCTTTAGACGTAGGACTAACAGAAAAGTGATCCTATTAATGTTTCGCCTTTTTTTATTTTGAGGAATGGAACTAATTTCAAACACAAGAATTTTACCCACGCTCCTTTAATGAGTGACTTAGATATTCAACGAAATAAAAATATTGTTATTATATATTTTTTAACTGGTTCCAATTTTTTGGCTTCATTAAGTTGGGTTTGGCTTCATTAATTTTTTGGCTTCATTCACTGTGTCATAATTGCTAGACATAAGAAAAACTTATTACTCATCAGTCAATATTGGTAGTTATACATTCAAGGCATAGATAAAACGCAACTTTTGATGAAAAAGATTTTACTATAAAAAAATAGCAATATATATTAAAATACAGACTGATATACGTGAATTGTTATATATTTTTCCATTGTCAATAATTTCTTTTTATTACTATAGGTACTTTATAAATACTTTACAAGAAAATGAGGTGACGTTGATGGCAACTTGAACGGTTTCTATTTCATTAATTTCCATTTAGATCTAGAGAGTGGCAATTAAAAAAAATTAATTATGTCCCAACAATATATAAAGGAAAAAGAAATGAATAGCTTTCTGAAGTTTTTAAAGAAACTTTGCAACTGCAAACCGTCCACGAAACAAATAAGAATTATACGATAAATTTGAACGCTGAAGTAACAATAGTTGGATATGATTTAAATAAGTCCCTAAATATTATAGGCCGTATAATTGAGGGAAAATATCAATTTAAATTTGTTGGATCAAGGATGGTCACTTACGTGCTTCTGCCTGTATTTGCTATTACGTTTAAATCGATATTTTGAGTCTTAAAGGGCGTTTTCAACATTTTGGCGAAAATGAGATTTTAAAGAAATCTTACACAATTTTCAAGCCAGTTTCAAAATTACAAAAAAATTAATACTGCTATGATTTTTGAAACACTAAACACAATTTTCTACAAGTTTTTATTCTAATCGCAACAAATTTGATTTTGCAGAACTGAAAAAGTTATAAACAATCAATATAAATAAATAATAGGAAGTAAGATCATTACTTTTGTTAAATCTAAAATTAACAACCCCTGGATATTTCTGAAATAATATGTACATATTGACTCAAAATACTCATAATAATATGTAAAATAAAACCAGATAACACTATACTCTTCCATCACTATAGTGGATAATCTTAAGTATTGTGCAGCTTAAACATAATGAAATATAATTCATTAGCTACCAATGCGAGATTATTTTCTGACTTTTACCGGCTGTTAATGACTTCGAATATGCTATTTCAATACGTTAAAATAGAAATTATGTAGTAATTTTTCATTGCTTCGTAAAAAGAAAACATAGTTTTTCTTTTTAATATAAGTATATACATATTTATTATATATATATATATATATATATATATATATATATATATATATATATATATATATATATATGTGTGTGTGTGTATATATATATGTTTTTTTTTCTTAATAATATAGTAATATAATTAAACCAATTTTGATTGGATGTTTTATTTTTGCTACGTTAATATTTTCTTGTAATAGAAAAAATAAGCAGCTATGGTGGTTCTAAATGCTTTTCTGGATATTTTCTTATTCAATGTCTCATAATATAATGATCTGAAAATATATGTTGAAACAGCAGGTAACCTTTTGCCACAGTTTGATTTCTTGAGCGGTTTGCAGAAAAGTTATTCTGATAAGACGTATGGAAGTTTTGTTTCATAAAGAAATGTTATTTCTTTCCGAATTAGGCCAAATATTAAATAAACTATTTAATTTGTATCATACGTGAACACAAAATCTAACTGCTTACAGAATAACTACGTATTAATTAATACTTTTTACTATGATATTTACAATAAACATTTTGTTTGCAGTAAGTTTTCTGTCTTTGCTATAAAATTAACAAACATTATTAAAAAACTTGCTCTTCAGAACTGATACCTACACTCGCGTAATAACAATCTTCGTGCTATACCAGCATCTAGAATCGATTTTTTTTAATTTTTAATTTTTCTATCGCATATAATTTTTCAATCTCTGTTGCGGGAAAATATTATATTTTTGCAACAAATTTAATAAAATATGTCATCATTGTGTATTGTAATGTTACTAAGTTTATTAAATTATCTGGTTATTGAAACGCACAAGTTGTAGGTTTCCATAATTCACATCAACTGTAATGTTTCCATAATTGTGTGTAAAAATAAATAAGAAAATTAGATATTCACTTACTGTGGTCGATAAATGCGGTTTGTTCCAAATTGTTATCGTACCTAAAGAGCATTCCGAAAATACGGCTGAAATGAAAATAAAGTTTGATTTTATAAAGGCTCATGTCTGAAACTTTCTCAGAAACTACTGGACCGATTTAATTGCTGAACTACAAAAGGTGTTTCTTTACTAATAAAAAATTTTCCGCGACTTTTTCAGCAAATAAATTGAATAGTTTAGGTCGACAACAAACACGATTAAAAAAAATATAATTCCTTTATGGTGATTCTAATAGAAGAGAAATTATAAGGAGTTGATTATTATATTGCCGCATATGGGAGAGAGAGTATTTTTTCAGTTTCTTGGACATTAGAATCCTTTTTGAACAAAACATATGTCAAAAGAAAATAACATCCAATAAACGTCCAATGAGCTATAACATGATCATATTTGCAATGTGATTTAATTATATTCTCAAAATTTTCCCTGTAAGTTAAGCTCATTTGATTTTCAAAACTGATAATCAAAAACTTGAAAAACTGATAGACAAAAATATTCCTCTACTCATATTTTTACTGGGAAATTTAGTTTAGTTGCAGAAATTTTTTCGTAATAACTTATAACCCATTATTAGACTTTTATTTAATATTATTTTATGTTAATATATTTATTCTTATGATAAAAGATGACACTTACTATCGAAAATTGGAAAAATCAATTACTCCATCGGTGGCAATGCAATATTTAATTATTCATGGTTTACTATACAATTTAATTATTTTGTCAAATTTCGGATAAACCATAATCGGATAAACCTTTAAAATTTAAAAAAAACGTCGTAATGATGCAAGATATCTTAAGCTTAATGTAACTAATGGGACTGTAAGTGATAAACAATCATCATTGCAATATAATTGTCTGCACTCATGAACGGACTTAGTTTTGTTTTAGTTTTATTTAAAATTGAAGAAGAAAAACAAAAATTTTACTGTTTTATATTAATCTGAGCTTTTTTCGATCAAAATATTTTTCACTGTTACAGCTATAATAATGCGTATTTTGTAGCTGCAACAGTAAAAATCGAAGTTACCATCCGCGTTCCCATGCATAATGCTCCTTTTTAGGATGTTTGAAATATGTTTTTTGATTTTGTTATAAACATGTTTTTTTTAATTTAAATGTTCACTAAAATAAATTATCATCTTACCGTGTCATGCAGTCAAGAATGCAACGCCGTTTGTTTCATTTAAAATTTATATGGGTTTAATATATACAATAAAAATATTTAATTATTTCATTTTTTTGCTTGAACTTAAAAATGGTCCTTTGACGTTTTTGACGTATGAGATTCAGGGTATTGATATGAATATACCACATTACTTTAGTAAAAGTTATGACCATTCGAATATTATCACATTCTAATAATAAAAGGGCTGACGTTAAGGTTGTATAAAAATATCTCTATTTCGTTTATTTTCTCTCCAGCATATAGAGAATTTGATATTTGATTGGCCACGTTTTCAAAAACCGAGTCAGTTTTATATGGTTTATATTTTTATAAAGTCTCCTTTTGTTCGAAAATAAAAACTAAAATGTGACATCTTACTATGCGTATATGTTTATATGTCAATAACCTACAATATTAAAATTTATGCAGCATTTAAATAAGCAGTTTGCAATTGGGTAGATTTACACTTGAGTGAATGAATGTATATCAATTATAGTTAAATTAAATCTATGTCTCTACTAATCCAATTTGTATAATTTTATTGAATTTGAAACTATCTTACATGGTTGAAATAAATTAAAAATATAACTTTAGAAGAAGGTAGAATATTTTCCAATTTTTAACGATTTGAGAATGACACTTTAAAATTAATATTATTCCCATTCCAGTACAATCAGATGACTAATCTTTCAATAAATCGTTCAAAAAATTAACCAAAAGATTACTTGGATTTCAAGTGAAGTCTGCATATGAAACGTATGTGTAAGTTTTAAACAGTTATGTGTGAGTTTAATTTAAACAATTTGGTAATAATCAAATTGTTTGAAAACACTTCAATACCATGTAAAATAAATTGCACCCAGACAATATGATGTAAGTGAAGATTGAATCGATCTCGTTACGGTTATGCGTGAACAGAGAAAAAGCTATTTCACCCCAACTCAGTTATTATGAGCCATGAGAAATATCGACATATAAGAAAACAGTGCCGCTCTCCCGTTACATTAATTATTTTTATTATTGCTCAACATTCTTTCTACATCGAATTCATAGAAAAATTAAAATCCATTTTTTTAACAATAACGAGAATTTTTGCAGGTTTAATGTAACTCAGAAATAAAAATTGGCACTGGATTAACTCGTGTTGCTTCGTAAGGATTTTCTAATATAATCCAATTTGAGAAAAAAATTCAGTTAAATTTACATATATTAAATTTACACATTACTAATTGTTTGAAAAATTGGAAACCCCTGATTAAACTAAAAACAAAATTTGCGTAATAATTATATTTCAAATGATACTATTGCATTCCAAAAATATTTCTTTTAAATACAATTTTTTCTTAACGGTATTTTTCATAATTATAAATAGCGTTAACAAATGGGCTTATATTTTTTGAAATAAAGCATAGCATTTTGCCAAATTTAAAATATAATATAATATGGGTGTGCAATACATTTTCAATTCCAGTTTTATTATGCGTCATTGTGTTTATTAACTGACGATCGATGATTGCACGTTAATAATAAAGGATTATTGCAATGATACCTAAAGTTTGGTTTCACTCTCAGTTCGTTTAAGCTGTGACAAAGATTCTTGAAATAACTCATTTCGGAGAAATATTTCGATTCACTCTAGTTGGAAAATATTTTAAGAACTTTTGTTATCGTAGATAATAAAATATCTATTAAATAGGTAGTTTCACGCCTTTTAATTTTTTATATTAAAACAGGTTTATTTTTAAATGTCATTTCATCTAAAAATACACTTTTCTCTTGAATAATTTAGCTACTACGATTTTTCGAATACTGTTTACTCACATTGTGCTTTCCTTCGCTTTTATTCATAAATTTTGTTTTTTACTATATCTGGGTGCGTGTGCTTATTGGGTTGTTAGTAGTAGAAATGGTTTGATTTTGCTACGTATTTATATTAATTTATTAGTTATTCTACGTTTCTTATTTTAAATCAACTGTCCACCATTTAAAAGCTTATTTTTATTTGATCGGTGATTAATTTCTTTGCAGATTCAAAAGCACTTTTATGTGACCCATTGCTATCCGTATTTGTAGCGAAATCACGTCGCATCCGTCTTTTCTTTGAGTTTTAGAGCATGTTTATTTAATCTAATATTACTTCCCTCCTTTCCCGATCCTTTCCTAAATATGATTTTTTTGGAGCTGAATATTTATGGTGGGTTTCATTTGTATTATATGTTATGTAACATGTTTCAAAATTCGTATCTCAACAACACAATGATAATTTTTTTTGGAAATATTTACAATTTAAACAAGGCATGTTATTTTTTAAAGGTTTGATGGAATTGTTCTTTATTTTTACCCTGCACAATATCTTGCAAGTGATGATACCTTTATCCTTTGTAATTTTCATGTTCATTTTCTTAGAGATATACATATGATAATTACAGAGGGCAAATATAATTTTTTTTTAAATTTGCTATGCTTATAAAACATTTTTCTATGACGATAAATTGGTATGCACTTTGTTAACAAAGTAAGAGTATTATTTTTGATTCACTTTCTCTTTCTTAATAATGAATTCATAGTTATAATAAGCTTAGGCTGTGATAAATCCAAAGTGGAGTAAGTAAATTCCACTGAAGCATGTTTATGACTACATTAGTACCAATGACTATTAATTTACCTCTAGCTCTACAGGTGCGACTTAAATATTAACTTTTATCTTTTATATTAATTCTTATTTCAGAAAGCAGGATATTAGCTTCTCTATTTGCTCAAGTTCTCAATACTTAAATAATTTGAAGGAAAATTATTTAATGTGTGTTCAATAAAAAAAAATATTTATTCAAGTTTTATTTTGAATAAGGACTATTCAAAACAAATACTCGCCGGAATACCTGCGTATCCACGATTTCTCCAGTCAGAGATATGAGAATAAATGAAAAATTGTGCGTGTCAGTTCCGGCGCGCGGCTGGAGTTTACTCCTTAAGTACGATTGTCTTAAAATGTATAAAATAAGTATCTCTGTATATTAATGTAATGTATGTAATGTAAATTTAAATGGAAATAAAAAAAAAATTAATAAAAAAAATGCTTACAATGTAAGTCAAGTAAATATAGTCAAGTAAAATACAAATGAACAAGATCAAATTTATATAGCAAAAGTAAAAACATTTAGTAACGTCAGACAAAGAAGATAAAAAATAAGAAACTTTTTAATTTTGTAGTATAGAAGTCACCAAATATTTAAACATAATGCAATTTAGTGATTACATCTCGATATAAGCGAACGACAGTAAACTATGTGTGTCACATTCCATCATTACGATTACGTTATAAGAAAATTCCAATATGTGTATCACCCTCCGTTATTGCGATTACGCCATAAGAAAATGCCAAATAAACATATTGATATCTCACTCTAAAGATGCGCAGAAATGTGGTGCGGAGAGGCCCCTTAACGGTTACACTTTCTTTAACGCCTCTTCTTTCTTTAAACTTTCTTTCTCTGAACTTTATACCGGGTGCTATATATGGAAATCAAATTTTAAGGAATAAACTCCGGAAAAATATTTTAGTATACGTTTAATATTCGGAATATATTATTGCAAATATATTAATGTCATTAAATTTCTTTCCATATTCACTTGGTGACAATTCTTCAATTTTTAGCATTTTTTTTCACGAATTTGTGGTAAAAAGATAAACTGAAAACATAAGTCATAATGCATTTTTTCTTGAACTGTTATTACAGGTAAATACTAATAACGAGTAGATCTTTACTGAATTTGGCGAGCCTAGCAAAATATACTGCTCAAATCCTATCCTTTCTCGCTATGGAAATATTATCTTTTATAAGATTTGTTTAGTCTATATACTTATTAAAGTTTTAAGTTTAATTCTTATTTTTCGGTGCAGCTTTACATTCATTCAAATGCTGTGCACTCATATACGAATGTTCCGACGTTTTGAAATCTATTTGACCGCATTGTTTCTCGATAATAATTCAAAACACAATACAATTTAAATAAATAAATGTGAGTGGTTGATCCCGATTTTATTTTTAAGATACTATGATTTGAGAAATGTCGGGTGAAGTTAAATCTTAAGTAGAATTTTGTACATTATATTCTTGTTGGTTTTATTATGGCTGAATGAAAAAAAATAACAATTTTTTTGGAATTTATTTGAATGAATTAATTTACTGATATTTTTTTATATAATCTACGCGAAATACTTCTCTTCCAAGGATATCATTCCACAATATTGGTTAACAGAAAAAGGTCATTTGTATTCTATAATGTTCCTCGGCCAATGGTCTGGACAGATGTTGACGGATATTGGATGGACATTATGTTAAAAGTGAATACTTACAAGACCTTTATATCACTAACCTGTGTGTCTCTCCGCTTATCGCAGCCGATTTTGTCAGAAACTCTGTTATATTCAATTAGGCGTTTTTAATTCATAGGTTCTACAGTAACTAAATTTAAAAAAATATTTATATGAATTAGTTGTAATAATATTTATATTTGTATATCATATGAGGAATCATATCAAAGGACTTATTGGAAAAAATATTCTAACAATATGCAAAAATAGGTCTTTTTCCCTCCCTGTCACCTTTCCGAAAATATTGAACCAAAAATCATGAAAAATGGTTAGTAAAATTACGCTATAATTTTACAGGAAAAACATACCTATTATCCAAGCTCATATAACTTTTCACATACGTATCAAATTGTTTACGCCTTTTAATCACATAATGTAAATAACTTGACAGAAATATTATGTTCTACTCAAACTCGACATGTTCCTTTTTCGTCTTTTTTGTTTTCCCTTCCATTTCATATAACATCACTTATATCTCCCTCTAATTTTCCATGGCTGCAACGTCATTTTAATTAGCTCATTTTGGCATCCTATCTTTTTTGAGAAATTCTTTGATCACCCAGTATTTATTACACACATTTTTTTCAAGGCGATTTCAATGATATGTAATGCCTTTCCATACTTATCTGGTGAAGATTTTCCCACTTTTAGCATTTTTAATTAAAGACGTTCCCGAAAAATAACAAGGCAATTAATTACAATATGTTTAAAGGCATATTTTCATAATATGCATTCGCATAGGATTGAGGAGAAATAACCTTTTATCACGACAGTTAGTCAAAATTAATTTAGTCTTCATTTTTTTTTGTATTTCTCCATAACCATGTAAGTTGTCTTTTTAACTCTTACCTCTCTTGTCAAAATATCTGTGTTTTTACTATAACCTTACTGCATTTCGTTTATTTGCTTTTTTTATAATAATGGTAACAGAAAGAAACTTAATACTTTCATGTATTTCGAACTTAGTTGCTTTACGTAAACTCAGTAATTACGTCCAACACCAAATACCAGAGATAAAAAGACTGAATTGAGGTTCTTCAAACTGCAAATAAATTTCACTATAGATATTAAATTATAGACTAACAACCAATGGCGAAATATAAATATCGTTTTAACAATAAACATTAAGAACTAAAGAAGTTAAAAGATCGATTTGATTAACCTGTTTATTAAACATTTCTCATTTTTAATTGTGAATAGATCTGAAAAAGTCTTACGTAAATTTTTATACATTTAATCGACTAGTGGCGCGTGAATAACTATAAATTTCATTCACCAAAAAATCTGTTAAAATGTTTGAAACAAAATTTTGTCAAATGCCGATATTTCTAATTTTCCAAATAGTTCTTTGACTGCACTTAAAAGTCATGTCACTAAAATTTTAACAATTTGAATTTGTTTATTTTTTTTCTATTTTATCATTAATATTTCTTTGGTTGTATTCTTTGATTATTTGCTCTTAAATCAATCTGGCTATGGAAATTTTAAATATTTTTAATATTCGTTTATTAGTTCGTAATTATTTTTCTAGTCCTGAGTAGATATTTCGGTTTTGTCTTGGTTTTCAACTGTCTTAATCATCTACGAATTTAATAACTTCTGTTTCTTTTACCTTGTTTTCCTTCAATTATTCTCTTAGTATTCTTTGTTAATGTTTTGTCTTTCCTTTGTCAAATTTACCGTTAAGTATTTATTTAGTTGTCCTGCCCTTTTCCTTTTTACATTTATATTCATTTCAACAGAGCATTTTAATACTATTTTTATTAAAATTATTGCTTTTCCTATCTTGTATGCTTTGAGATTGATATTTTGTAAGGTATGTACGGCAAATAAGATCCAACTAAATTTTAAATCAAATATTTCATGTAGTTACCATTTTCTAAATAAAAGAACTTTATTAAGTGTACAATTTTTTATTCACAAAAACTAAAAGAAATGTGAAAATCTAATTATGGATCTTATTAAACTATGATAGTTCTGTATATTAAATTAAACATTTAAAAGAAAGTAACGCCTCTTATGTAGGAATAAAATTATTATAAATATTCATTGTATTTAAAATCATTGATAAGGAAAAAATAAAATAATGTAATAATTTATATTTTGTAAATGGGTATTTCCTTAATTCTTGTTTACTTTTCCACTGATATTCATATTTATTCATATAAGATATGTTAATAAAATAAAATTTAAAATTAAAATGTTTCGAAAACTTAATGCGGCCAACATCAAATGCAACTGAGCTTTACAATGCAACTGAGCTTTACACTACGTTGATAAATACCTTGTGTGTTAAAAATAAACGTTGAAATTAAATAACACTGAAAACAAAATAAGTTACTCAGAAAACAATGAGTTACTCAGAAAATGATATATATGAAGTAAAGTTTTCGATGTTTTCTCGAAATAAAATTTTAAAATTTCCTGTCGCAACAGGCACCGAAGATGCACACAACGTCACTAACAAGACGTACTATGAGTGAAATGCGGCTACTTTGCTACTATTGAATATGGAGTACTTAACGCAACAAGTTATTTTAAATGTGATTTATGACTCCTGTCTATTACACGTCGGACTCTTACTGCGGTAGTTACCTTACGTATTAATGTAGTAAATTCTACGCCATTTATGCCTATTACTACTCAATTTAATATTACTTTAATTAAAATTGTAGGCGGAGATGCTGTCTCAGCTAGTATCTAGTATTAACTTATGTATCGATTGAGAAATTTGATAAGTTTTTCCGTTAATTCAAAAATTGTCGACGGCGACAGTTTAATTTTCACTTAGGTTTCTTTTAGAATATAAAAGAGACAAACTATTTAATATTTTTATGTGTCTGTTTATAAACATAAATATACAAATTTTTTACATATAGCAGTATTACTATTAGCATCGAGAGTAAGCACTTATAATGAAACACAATGCTAGTATGGTGGACCGTAATAGATTTTGCGATTAAGAAAACGTTAGAAAATTTAAAAAAAAACATGTGCATGAGTACTTACATAAAGACACATACTCACATACATATTTAAACTTACATCTAAACATACACACAAAAATACACAGAGTGGAAGAAGGGAATAAGATATGGAAAGGAAAACAAAATTAGATACTGTAAGAAATTACGGGTGGTACATTTTTGAGACATTTCTCATTGTGACGTCTTTTTGAGACGAAGAAAGATTTTCTCACTTTAAGCAATCTTATATTGTCGATAAAGGCCCACTAATTTGCTACACTTATCTTTCTCTGCAATTCTTTTTCTGTTGAAAATAATCGTATTTATTAGTATTTTCATTCCGTTTCCGATTAAACAAACTTTAGATGAAACATGTTTTCTGCCTTTCACATATAACTTATACGTTATAAACTAAAGTGACTTGCTATTAAATATTAAATTTCAATATTAATGAGATTGAAGTGATAGTTAAAAAAAATAGTCTATGAAAATGTGTTTGATTTAAATAAAAATCTCTACACATCAAAGTATATTTTATCACGTTATGTGCTAAGGGTAAGAATGACTAATTAAACTAATAAACGAGAGAGGTTAAAACCAGAATCATCAAACAAAACGGTGACTTTCTGATCCTTAATTTCCACCTCTTTTAATACTAACAGGTCTACTAATAACTTTCAAAAGCAACAGGAGCTTATTTATGGATGAACATAACAAATTATTTAAAATTAAAGAAAACCCACAATAATACGGAATGAACCGACCGGCACGATGAAGATATTCTACTGAGTAACGATAAAAATAACTGACGTCTCAAGGTTACCCCACTTATTCTAAGCTTGTGTGAAGCTCACATTTCGCCTGCCAAGAGCACTTCTCGGTAATAAAACATTCAGTTTTTTCTTGCACTAATACCATCACGGTATTGCGAGAAGCGCCCAAACTGGGTATTTTTTAAGCTCCATTGACGAATGCGATGGAATCGGCTAGTAATTCACGACTGATTATAATAAGTTACTTTTCTGTTTAATTTTAATTAATGTGTGTTTTTATGTTTATTAATAATTCGTTATTTTATTATGAGTTCTGCAAAATATTGTACTTATTTTGCTCAGATATTTCGCTTTTAGGTAACTTGTAAGTTGGGCTTGAGATGTATTTAATAAACAAACCAATAGATGTTATTTTCGCATCTTGGACATATGGGTTCTATTATCATTTAGCACACAAATTCCGAGTTTTGACGATAGATATAGTTTTAGGTTGGGTAATTTTCTAAAGATTAAACTTTTAATATAGTTTTTAAGTAGAAGAATATTTTTTTTACATCGACTTCAATTTTATAAAAATTTGTTATTATTACCTGAATATGCCTTTAAAAAATTACATGAATCATTCGTTGGTCTATATGTATGTATATATGTCTATATGTATATATATATATATATATATATATATATATATATATATGCATAAGGACACGTTACAGGTGGCAAATCTTGACCAATTTTGATAATTATTTTCGATTGGTTAAATATTCTAAAGTAAACCTACTGATAAACTATTTTCTAGTAAAGCTTCCTTTTTGCTGTGCTCGGCGACTGTTCTGAGTTTCAGCTTTGCGCGGGTCTTCTTGTCTCTTTTCCCTGATTCCTGATATTTTTTATTGTTAAATTTTTCGTTCGTTTAATAAGTAATAAAAAAAGCGACACCTTTGGTTTCACTTAAGATTTACTTCTTTTCTTGGTACGGAAAACCCTTAAAGGAGCCCTGCAAAAATTCATGTAATGCGGACCCAGGTACGAATGTACACACTACAGGCATGTGTGTTGTAAAGAATCTTGTCAAAAGTAAAACCCTTTACGCAGAAGCCATACATTATTCATAGATAAAACCCGAGACCGAGCTGAACAAAATCACTTGAGTGACGCCGGATGTCATCGCCGCTATCGGAAATCGGTATTGTAGACGTATTCATGGAAGGAAAGAGGATTCGTGATGCTTCACAACCTATTTCGAGGCTATATTTGATTATATGGTAATAGGAAAAAAGGATACTTATGTGATGGAAATAAATATTCGAACAGTCAAGTAGGTTAAATAAAATGTGGCGCTTTTATAGTCAAGATATACTTCATCATTTCAAGTATTCATCCTAAGGAATCATTAAAAAATATGTGCGTACTATATTATATATAAGTATATATGTGTGTGCAAATACAAACAAATACACACACACACACACACACATATATATATATATATATATATATATGTATATATATATATATATATATATATATATATATATATATATATATATATATATATATATATATATCACTAGAAATTAACGATTAGCCTAATATCTATTAAGTACACTTGTATAAACAATTTACAACAGCTTATTCATCAACGTCTTATTTACTCTTATAACAATTTGAGTTGGAGTTATAATTTGAATTGCTTTGCATCCTAAGGAATCATTAAAAAATATGTGCGTACTATATTATATGTAAGTATATATGTGTGTGCAAATACAGACAAATACACACACACACACACAAACATATATATATATATATATATATATATAAATATATATATATATATATATATATTACTAGAAATTAACGATAAGCCTAATATATATTAGGTACACTTGTATAAACAATTTACAACAGTTTATTCATCAACGTCTTATTTACTCTTATAACAATGTGGGTTGGAGTTATAATTTGAATCGCTTTAAACGGTCTTGTCTCTGAAACTAGTTAATATTAGTGCCTTGTCATGTAACATTATTTATAATTAGACCATAATTTAATTACATATTTTTCTATTGTCTATTTATTAACTATTTATTGTTTGCATACTAAATCAATATAAATCCACATGTCAGATTTATAGTCTTTTACTAGGATCAGTATTTAACTTCATGTTTAATTATATTCTAATCGTACATAAATTTAGTCTAAAAATATTAACCTATTATTACAGTTTGATGATACACGAGAAATTTATTTTAATTTTTACCATATATTTCCAAATATTAATTAATTAATTTAGCCGTAAAATTATTCAGTTACGTGATCAATTTGCTTTAAGTTAATGAATTGGAATGTTTGAGTAGTTCATTTTGTTATATTTTAATTGTTTCAATGAGCAATTTTAAACAGCGTACGAGTTATCCATACATTTCTAATATATGAAATGTATTATCAATTCCAGTGACTCTTATCATCAGGATTTCAAAAGGAGTTGATCATTAACCGATCCTAGAATTGAGATTTGACCTTGAAAATAAAAGTTTGTAAAGAGCACTGAATATAAACAATGAATAGTGCAGTTAGTGTGATCAAAATTTGATCAACTTTAACATCGTTTAATTAACGAATTTAATTATTTGAATATTTAATTAGTCACTGAAATAAAACAAGAAAAAATATCAATCAAATGAATGATAATATAATCTATATTTTGTCGGTAGAATAAAAGTGAAAATTAGAAAAAATATTAATATTAATTTAAATAAATAAAAAAAAACATTTAATATCATGAACTCTTATTTGCCTAATATCGCGTTTGAATTAATCAAAATTGTATATAATTGGTGGAAAATGGTTAGACATTGAATAATTTTTAGTGCAATTTCTTTTACTAATAATAATTAATTTCATTTAGAATCACGAGCAATATAAAATGTAATGAATTATCTGTCTTTCAATCACAATATTGGTAATCGAACAATATTTAATATAAGGCATCTTAAATATTATAGTACTAAATTTACATTAAATTAATTGAAAATCATCTTTGGTAACATTGCGCGATGCTACAATTAATATTTTTAAAGTCATGAACGTGTTAAATGCTAAATTACTATACGTAGGCAAGCATCCACTTCGATACAGAATCTAGGTTACATTGAAGCAATTTATGTTCCACTTATTCATTCCTATGTATACTTAATAATACATTAAAATGGTTTAGATTTCTTTTATTAATACCGGTACAAAACTAATATTACATTAAGGCAGTTTATAATATTTTTAAATTTAAATGAGGACTCCATACATTTTTATTTCCATAATAGACGATTTTTTTCCCATTATGTATTACTTACATTTGCCTGTGGATGAAGCTGCAGATATTTAGTTTACTGTTTTAAAATGAAACAAGACCGTAGATATATATCATTAAAAAAAACGTTATAGTTGAAATTACTCATTTAAGTATTTATTCCTACATTAAAATAATTAATAATCTTCATCGAAATAATAACTGAAATATTAGGAGTGTATGAAGCAAAAAGAAATAGACTCATTATCAACAAAGCCTATCGCTTGACCGAAGTTTGAGCGTGTTCCCATATGATGTCATCAAAATGAGGTGCAAGTGAATAAAATCGATTAGAGCTATTTTCTTAGCAGCCTTTGTAGAAAATGGTTTTAAAATAAATAACCCAAATTGGAAAGTAATATAATAATTTAATACTAAACTGGTATAGTTTAATATTAAATAATTATTTTACGTTATATTACTTTACATTATATTAACTATTTTTCAGTAATTATTTTACATTACATTACATTGTATTAAGTATTTTTCAGTATTGTCAGAATGCATCCCCTGAAATAGGTATATATAAAATTACATATCTTGTTTTATTTTGTAGATACATTAAACAAATATTTATTGAGTGAATTCCGACATTTCTTCATGTAATCAACATATTTTGGTTATAACCATGTCCGTCACTGAAAGTAAAATATGATTAAATTGTTATATTTTTTCTGCAATTTTGACTATATTGAATGGAATAGAATTTAGCATCGAAATTCTGGACTCCTCATCTTAATATCGCATTTAAGTAATTTATTTCGTAAACTAAAATTCCTACCTTTAAATACAAAATGTAGCTACTCTTATTGTTCTTTGTTTCTATGTTTTATTTAGAACATCCGTCGGGTCAAATTTTGGATTAAATTTTTAAAAAATAACGCATTGTTTCAATCATTTGCATCGCCTTTAAGTTACACAAGCGATTTAATCATTATCGTATAAACATAGAACAAAAAGACAAACGGACATTAATCAAAATGTCTAAATGTAACTTGGGCGACTTTAATAAATGTAGTTCTAAATTTTTCAAACATAATGAAATGAAGAGAGAAAAGCTTGCTTTGGAACATATTTTGCTGCATTTTGTTCGTTCTCTTCGATCTTTAAAATATCTGAATTCTTAACGAAATTATAATTTTCCGGAATTTATAATTTGTTTAAAAATTTTTAAATGAATTTATATTTGGGTTTCGTTTAGAATTTTGTTATAATATGTTGGTGTGAAAACATTTTAATTAAAATTTAATGAAATAAGTTGTCATTATATCTAAATTTATTATATGAACTATCGTCTTCAATTTTGACAAACCAAGAATTTAGTTAAATCAAGGCGTAACAACTTATAAATTGAGTTATTAATTTAAGAATGTAATCAAACCATAAACACCAAATATTTTTTTAATAAAATTTATATTCATGAATCAAAAATTATGTGAAATCCTATAACGGATTGTTTTTTGTAAATTGTTAATATAATTATATAAAGCCAGTAAAAATGCATTAATTCAAAGAAAAACGAAACGGTATTTTTAAATCCACGTATGCAAGAGTAAATCTTTCGGATATCAATAAAGTTGGGGGATGAAACGGTATTACCAAAAGGAGAAGCAATGTTAAATGGTACCTAGGGTTCAGACAAACAGGAAGTAACGTGAAAACTTATCGGCAATCACTCAATCGTTTCCATATGGAGACGACGGCAAATACGGAAGGGTCGTAGATACTGAATAAACTGGCCTAGGGGAAGGACGAGCAATTTAATGGAGTGCAGAAAATAAAATGGACGCGTTCTATAACTTGGCAAGTAAATAATTAATCTATTATTGCTTATGTTTGAAATATATTATTGTTTATGTTTGAAAATATTTCATAGGATGTCACATTTTAAGATTCGTACGTCCTTTTAATATTCCGTTCCATGAAATTTAAAAATATTCATGTTCCAAATCTTGTTATCCGTTAAGACTAAGACATAGCTTCATTATTTATAAACTTTGTTTCTTACTGTTCTTAAAAAGTTATAAAGCTGGTTTGAAAAAAATGCGAATTTCCCGGTTTCCTTTAACTTGATAATTTTATTATAGAAATTGATTTGAAAATACTCTTTCTATGAAGAGCCAGCTGTCAGTTAGCTCTCAAAAATATATTTTAAACCCCTTCTCACGCAAATCTTTCTGCTTAATTCAATATTTTGATTTTTTGGGTTCATTTCTTTAATTATATTCCTGTTTGTTTTCGCAAATTCGGTATTTAATCTTATTAAGAATGGCAAGTTGAAAAACTTATAAATGAGTACACTTACTCAAAAAAGTCACCATTTATGAAATCTTTTCTCAAATCAATTTTTTTTACTTTAATAAAATAATCGTCACCGTGTCCTATATTTTATAATTCACATTTTTGCCAAATTGAACTTATTTTCTATTTTACACAGAAAGAAGCACAATTTTAGAAAATACCGAAAAACTAATATTTGTGCAGTTACTAAATACCTCTTTGATAATTTTGCTATATCAAGTTAAGTAATGTTCATGTTCTTAAATAATTCAGTTTAAGACAGAAATTTTACAACAACCTCAAAAAAATTTATAGCTACTAACGTGGCATCGAATTTTATAGAAGGGAAGTAAATAAAAACCAACCAAGTCCGAAACTGGACCGTTCGTCGAGAACTCCGTCCTTCATTTGCATTTGAATTACTTTATTTATCGTAAGTCACAAGTCTTCCTTTTCCTGAGCAATAATTACTTAGTAATATCTAAGTGGCAATTGAGTAGGCGAACATATATATTAATTTAATAAATATATTTCATAACCTTGGCTTAAGTAGTTTCGAAAACAGGAGTAGCGGACGTAATATATTTTTATATTTTCAGTATCGCAGAAGATATTCTACTTAAAATAAGATAATATTTTTAAGCCCCCCCCCTCCCCCAAGTACCCCTTTCTAATGACATCACAAACTAATTGGAAATGTATGAAGGGGATAAAAAAATGTTTGTAAAATATTTTTAATTGGCCCATACCACAAAATTGCTTTGCAACTATTTTTGTGCATTAACTATTTATATATGTATGGGTTAATATATTTTACTAGTCGGACGTCATATTACTATGTATGCCAAACTTCATGTTACTACGGACAGAAAAACACGTCAGTTATCTTTCAAGGTTTTCATTTTTCTTTTAAGGTACAGAAGCCTCAAAACTAAGATAAGTACGGATCGAACACATCCCTTTTTATCGAATATTAAATAATGTATCATAAATATATGATAACAGGTATTTTTAATTCATTTGTATATATTCTTATAATAGTTTAATGATTTAATTATTTACTACAAATTGATATTCTGTTATGCATTTTAACTAAAAATGATATACATATAACTTGGGTAGCCCTGTCCATTTGTGATCAATTTATCCGTTAAAAACCTGGATGTATGAAAGCTGATATCATTTTCAATTCAGGGATGATAAATCGCATGAAAGAATCGATGTAAATAAGCTACGATATTTTCGGATGTAATCTGTCATATTTCAAGTGAAATATTGTAATATTTATTGAGTTCCGCGGATATTTAGATACGAGGAATTTTCTGGACTCATGTTTGATATTTCTCCTTGTCCTCCATCACCTTTTATACAAATATATTTATCAAGTCATTTATATCAATTTGGAGTAAAATTAATTTTATTTACTTTACCAAATGACAAAAATTTCTAACGTTTGTCGATGATTTATATTTTAATTGCCAGTACCACACTTGCAACAGGTCCAGGTAAAAATTAATTTAATCATCAAAAAAGAATAGTAAAACCTAATAAATTCAAGCAAACTTATATTCCCGGATATAATTTCCTAGATCTCAGATCTCACGCAAATGACATTCCATTTATAATAAGGTTACCTTTTCTTATTCAAAAGTTAAATTTATATAGTATTGGAAAGTTAAAAAGTATCTAACATATTTTTGAATGGTCCAAAAGTTTCCGAATTAAAGTCTCTATATTTTGAAACAGTATTAAAATTTTTCTCGTGATAGATCACGACGTAGGTTAAGAAATTGTTACCAAAAATTGTAAATTGTAATACTTTGAATGAATAATAAAGTTTTAAATACCATAGGTACCACCGAGCTTGCAACGCGTGTCAAAATTCCACATCTATATGAGCATCATCGCTCACATTAAAATGTATATAAATGTATCAAGATGTTAATCGCTCCATCTCTCTCACACTCTTGATAAATTTGATTCATATTCTCTAAGTTATTTGTCTCTCTAACAAAGAAGATATTCTTGGCATTCTTGACAGTTTTGTTGTCAGCAATGTAAACATCATTTTGCAAGCGTCAAAGTTTATAATTTTTTCAAAATAATTCGAACTTAATAACTTGTCGAACTTACGCGTAAGGTGTACAACCTTTTGTATTATTTATATTATGACTTCCAGAATGTGCATGAAATCATATTAAGTAGGAATTTTCGTAAGCAAAAGACCCTAATACGTGTGTTTGCTCATGATCTGTAACTGATGTCTTTTGCGCACTTAATGTATAGACCGAACCTATCTGAATTATTTAAATCTTTGATAATACTTCTGTTGATATTTTATTATTTTGACAGCTGGAAATTTATCCTACATCTTATCAGCATTTTTTTTAAATTTTCTTAATGAGAATACATTATTATTTGCGATGAGTATGAGAATACATTAGAATTTGTATTGAACTTACATTGGATTAGTGACATTTTAAATGTAACTGGCAATCAATATCATAGCGTTGCTTGGATCCATGGACATATGTATACGTATATACTCCTAAACACATCGAATAAACCTTTTGTGGGGAAGAGTTAAGCTTTCACGAGTTCGGCCATGGATCGATCCATTCGGAATAATCGTTCCGCAAATATTATTTCAAATTAATATGTTTATTTTCTTTATGTATCTCTAATATATAAGGTTTTCTTTTTATTTAATGTTATTCCTCGTTCTTTTTATCAACGATTTAGAAGGAATATAGAATTAAAAATTAACTACTTTCCGATTACTTATGCGATGAAAATATCAATAGGAATGGGATATAGGTTTTGATGGGCATATCAGTTTCATGATACTTGAAAGGCCGTATGTTTTTTTACATAGAGTCAAAAGCTTGAATTTTAACAAAATTAATTTGTCGTATAATTTAGTGTTTAATAAAATAATAGATATACAAATAATTAACAATTTGACTAAGTTTCGTAACAATATTTACGCGCCACGATCAAAACTGCGAAGCGGCAGCATACCAAGCGCGATCGCCGTTATGGCTGATTTTGGTATATCGAAGCGACTTCCCTCGAAGAAGATTCCCTAGAAGAAGAGGGAAGTTGTTACACTGGTATATCGACCGTAGCAATAATAAATGTATATATGTGTATATAATATATATATATATATATATATATATATATATATATATGTATATAAATATATATATATATATATATATATATGTATATAAATATATATATATATATATATATTAAAATTATTTAAATTTTTAAATCTCAAAAAATGTTGCTACCGAAAAGTTAAATCGTTAATACGGAATATAAGTTATATTCTGACCGTATCTACTGGCCCGAAATTAAATTGTGCGCAGGTGTCGCCGTCGTCAAATTTGTGGTTCCAACTGGAAGGGAAATTTTATATTCTAGCCAAAGAAGCCAAAGGGAAATTCTAAAATTTAATATAGAATTTGTCTATCTCATTACATCCGTTCATTGCTTAACAATTAAAGAAGCTATTTAAATATTATCAGTTTGTCAATCGAAACCCAGAACTATTGATCTTAAAGGCCACTTCGTGTTAAATAAATTAGTTAATCAGTTAAAGATAGTTAGTAGTAGTTATTATTCCTTAGATTTTGCTCTAAAATATTTCATGTGCTAATATTACTATATAAACTTCAATTATTTAAGAGTTATGATGACGAAAAACAAATGAAAAAGTTTTGTCATAAAATCATCGTAAACCAAATGTTTTCATATCTCATACTTTACCCCAATTACTGAATTAATTATAATTATTTCAGTAATTGGGGCACTCGTTTTCCCTTGCTGAATTCATTTACCCATCGATAGTATCTTTTTATGTTTCCTTTCATTAGTAAATGTACTGTGACAGCTCAGTTTTAGAGGGGTGTTCGTAGTAAGTACATAAGACAAGGATGCAATGGACTAAATTATTATTGAATGTTTTGTTCGTTTTTAATATTATATCATCTGGGTCAACAACAATAATGAACTTTAAACGAAGGTATAATTTTACCTCCAAATATTTTGCTTTAAGTTATAAAAAAACGAGTGTGCTTTAGATCACACGACTGAAGTAAATTCACAAAATATGAACTTTAAAATGAATGTACAATTTTATTCACTTCAAACGTAGAATATTTAATGTATTGAACAAAATAATAATTTATAAAATTCTTGAAGAAATTAAATTACAAAATCACCGTTGGCGTAACGCTAGCAAACTCGCATATATATATATATATATATATATTTCATGCACTAGGTATGAGAGGAAGAGAGAAGGAAAAGGTGCGCGCGCACTGCTCTGTTTTGCTCCTACAGTGTGATACAGACAACAGGCTAGCACTGTGTCTTAGATATACGAAACATAACTGGCTATAAGAGAAAGAGAGAAAGAAAATTTGTGTTCGCACCTCTCTCTCTTGTCCCTACAGTAATATACGAAACATAACTCTTTCTCTTTCTGTCTTCATTAACTTATATCTCACTCTGAACTTCCGTTCGCCTCGCCCGATCACATTTATATATATATATATATATAGATATATGTATATATATATATATATATATATATATATGTATGTATATATATATATATATATATATATATATATATATATATATATAGTAAGGGTCCTACTACCAATGTAATTATTAAAAAAATTTACACATAATTTTGCACAAAATTGTAAAATAAGAAGGTAAACTTTTTATGATATAAACAAATATTTATTTAAATAATTTGCAACATATGTGTTGCAAATTATTTAAATACAAGTAAATACAAATACAATAAAACAAACTTGAATATAAAATTAATTATGATTAATTTGATATTCAAGTTTGTTTTACTTAGCAATGTGAGAAATTGTTACTAACATGGCGTACCGATTGCATTCATACAAATTAGAAATAAAGCTATTCAAATCATTATCATTCGTCATTAGATAGTTGGTACTGATTTTTATCGTTGCCATTACTGTCTTTGTCATTATTTAGCTAAGTGGACTATTTCAACGTCTTATTACGAATATCAATAGCAACCTGCTGAGTGACGATTATATTTTCCAAACATCAATTATGAAAGGCACAGTTAAATCTAAAACCTCAGATATACAATGATACGTATAATATATATACAGAGATAAACTTTATAAATTATATTCTCACTTATTCTCTTTGCCATGTCTTGAAACCTATGTAGTACCTAAGGTGAAACAAATATGCAGAACAGCATACAATGTAGATAATAAAGTACTTGTTATATCTCATCTGGTACCCAATTCCTTAATTGCAAAATTTTTGTTTGCGAAAGTAGCTCCTGAAATATACCTCTGCGAAGCTTTACTTAAATTATTGCCTATTTTTCCTTCAATCATGATCAGACTTAATTATTATTTGAAGGCTATATCAATACCACCTGTATTACACATTGTGGGTAAGGATTGGCTAGTTTTCTTTTATAACTTTGTTTATGTCTACTACTACTACTGTGCTGATAGGCATATCTAGAAAATAATAAAACTCCATAATTCATTCAAACTAAAATAATACTTCCGTCTTGAAATAAAAATACGCACAAAGATTCATCAATATTCACAAAACTCACCATTTTCTCAATCATTCACAAGCGTTAATAATGCACAAAAAAAAACAAGTTGATAATAACTATCCTATCTGAAATGATAAGACTTTCTACTGTTTTATTTAAGTTACCTTGCAGCATAATTTTTGCATGTATTTTAATTTCAACAAGTTAAAAAAACACTATATTATTTCAGCTCCAAAAGTAGAAATATTTTATAATTTTCTTTCATACTTCTCTGCAGGTTCTACTTCTACTTATATTTTTATCCAACATAGTCCATTGCACTTTTTCGAAGACTTAGAAGCTCCTTCGATTACTGGGCTTGTAGCTACGTCTCCATGACCAGATATTCGACATTTCAGTAGAGACTGACAATTTCTTAGCAGTACGAATCTGAGATATATTTTGACTTTCCAAATTCTTTTATATTTCTACCAAGACCTGTCTCATGTTCCCATAATCCAGATGGGTGCAGCTGGCACAATACAATTTTTCCTTTATTACCAAACAAAACAGTTTAATTTTTCTATTTTGTAAATAGGCAAGAAAATTTGTTCGTTTAAATTTTAATGATAAGAATATAAAAATACAGGTATTTCAACTGCTCCTTTATAAAACTCACTTGAAAAAACTGTCTCCGTGATCTAGAAAAAAAAAATATTTTAAACAGTTATACCTTTCTGCGCAATTAAAACCATTTCGTTGCGATATGTATGGTTGCTTCTTTTCCAACATTTATTTAAATTTTTTAAAAAGATGCATAAAGGAATTTTTTAAACGGGCACAGTGTTTATGTAGGTTACCTGTAATCAAATTTTTGAAAACCGGAGACATGTTTTATGCTAAATAATATAATTTTTTATCTCTTATCTTCAATAACAATTGACAGCATTTGCATAAAAACCATCACGGCTAATATCAAGCTGATATATATTAAATAGAAACTTAAATAAAATTTTGCTCCAATCAAAATTTTATTAAAAATGTGTTTAAAGTACTTTAATATTGTTGGCAGATTTAAATTTTGTTAATTTTTAAAAAAGGCTAATCTTTATGATTCACTAAATACGGACAGCATCTATTTAAAAATATTATTGCATTAAATCCTCCGGGTGATCCAGCAGACGCTTTTACTCTTTATGCGAACATAATTAAGCAAGCTTCAATAAATACACGTTAATTTCATTTCACTGAAACCAGACAGACTCTTAACGTTGATCTTTGTGTGAAAGTAAACATACACGATTAGATATTTTACGAGATGTGGTATGCTATGGACCAAATGTACAAAATGTTCGACATTCTTACATTGATGTTATACACAATTAAATGAAACTACGTGATGTAGTATTATTTCTACTATCTTTAATTTCTTTACCACGACCTAAGTTTCGTTGTATTACAACATCTTCAGGTGGGATATTAGCAAAGATTTTTGCTTATATCCCACCTGAAGATGTTGTAATATAACGAAACCTAGGATGTGGTAAAGAAATTAAAGATAGTAGAAATAATACTACATCACGTAGTTTCATTTAATTGTGAATAATGAATTTCTACAAAATTAACGCCAAATATATTCAATATTGGTTATACTTGAAACGAATCAATGTTCAACATTATCTGCGAATTTATCTTGATAATGCAAAATTGTGCTTCATGTGTTATAAAACTCTCACTCGCTTGTTGAAATTGTTCATCATTTTATTCATTGTGACCGATGAGAATTAAAGTTAGCAAAATAATTTTATTTATTGTTTTTGTTTATCATACGAAATTATAATATAAAATAAATTGAGAAATAAGAAAAACTAGAAATTTAATATATTTTAACTCATTTAAAATTAACATAATTTTTTTCCGTTTCCTCCTAAAAAAACCGATTTCATTTAAGATCAATAAACTTTTTTATAATGATCATCAATATTACTTGTGATTTTAAATATTCCTGAGGGTGAAAGATCATGATGACTTCCGGTTTTTTTAAAGCGAATAATAAATTAGTGGATAATCGTTTCAAATAACTATGACTATATTATAATATCAGGGTCAAGTTCCGTTATTCATAGTGATAAGATTAAACTTGTTTCTATGTTAATTTTAAGAACCTTCCCATTTACTATGAACGTGCGGAACAGGAAGTGAAATGAATTGATACGTAAGAAAATTATTTAGTTTAAGGGTTTTTTTTAAAATAAGAACATACTTTTTTGCCGTATTAAGCACAACATTAAAGTTATTAGTCTAATAATATAAAAGTTTTATAGGCAACGGCTGGGGGCTAATTTTATTATATATCCACAAAAATATCCCTGGCATAAATTTTATAGAAATATGAGAAGAAATGGCTATCTTCAAATTGTTTAAATATAATTCGGTATAAACATCATAAAGAATTCAGAGCGAAATACAATTTTAACAAATATGACTGAATTCAATTATAGTCTCCAAATACTGGCTGAAAGCATATTTTTTTTAATCATATTTGAAGGAGAAGGTGTTGGGTTAAAGTGTAACGAGAAAAACAATGACAAATGTGGAGAAAATGTAAAAAACAAACCTCTTAAAAACGTATTATAATCGTCAACAAGAAAAATGATAAATCCCGTATTTTTTAATGATGATTTGTTTCATAATGATTTGTAAATACTATTTCAATGAAAATCTTGTGACAGATTGCAAGTACTCTTTTTGCGGTGTGACAAGAGTCGCATAAAACTTGAAAAAAATCACATAAAACTTGAAAAGAGGAAAAAGACTTAATTTCGTGATCGTTTCTGAAAAGTTATATATTTCCATTGGTGTTTATTCTCGTTTTTATTTCTAGTTAACAATTAATGATATTTTAAAAACATAGTATTTGCATGTTTATGAAGGTAGGTGTTTTGTTTTTTATTATAGTTACAAATTATTTCCCTTTTTGGTCTTTCCTGATTACTAAATATTGGAGTGTATTTCTTATCTTACTAAATATATATTTTTTTATAATTACTCCATACTTCTAAAATGTTAGGCCCAATATTTCCGGTCCAATTTATCCCTCTAATACCAAGACTAATTCGATGAATATTTTAAATTGTTCACTGCACTTCACTAAGCAGCGAAAGAAATGGAAATTTAATTTTATTAATGGATGGTATAGTAAAGACTATATAAAAAAAGAATAGTCCATCTAACCAAATATGGCTCTTCCGTTCACTCGTATTCGAATGATAATGAAGTCTCGATGAATGAATATCTTAATCAGATAACGACGGAGGCTGTACTAAAGCAGTCGTCATATAAAGTTTTATGAAAGTCCACGATATCGATATTTAGGTGTATTGAGTTTATCTTCATCGAAATGGGTTTTTGATGGGTTATGCCGTCGTTGGTGACTTTTATTTTGTTTGTATTTTATCGAGCTTCCCTTATATAACGTTCATGAATATAAATTGGCTATTTAAGTTTATCTCTATCTTGTGTTAACAATTATCTTTTATTTAAAATAAATGTAGTTCAACAATGTGGTAAAAAAACTATTGTGTGGTCTAAACGAAAATATCATATATATGTATATCTATATCTATATCTATATATATATATATATATATACATACATATATATATATATATATATATATATATATATATATATATATATATAAATATTGACGTAGAAATTTAAAATATTGAAAAGTTTTCATAGTATAACACGAAACATTAAAATTAGTTTCCGGTAACTGATTTGAATATACATACATGATCAAAATTTCAAACCTATTTGTGCCTTGTATTCATTCTATATACGATAGTTTTTTTCCTATATCAAAAGAACTAATAAGCGGACATTTATACATATAAAAAAGTACATTGTGAGGAACTAACAAGCGGACAATTTATTCATATAAAATGCACATGGGGAAATGTACATGAAATCTAACTAGGTTAAAATAATTATCTCAAATCTGGAACGAAATAATGAATACCGGTTTTATACATTAATAATGTATTTGCTGAATATAATTAATGTTTCCATATGAATTGATTCTTTGCCAACCCAATTTTAGTTAAAATCGACATATTTAGTTTTTGAGTTAACACGATGCTAAAAAAAAGAAAATATTATTTTGAAAACAGAAAATCATGGTTACATAATTATAATAGTGGCCCTTGTGGTTATTTTTGGGTACTGCAGGATAGTAACACTGTTGAAATAAACATCAAAATTTACAAAGTACAAAAATTCTATGGCAAACATACTTACTTTAGCATAGGCATCAACACGGGCCATAACATATAAGGGATTATAAACTACTAAATTTTATTACAGGTATTTAATTTCAGACAAGTGCATTCTAAATATTCTGGAATAAATAATAAAATATTTAAGTGCGAGTAGAACTCGCACTTGAATAATAAACTATTTAAGTGCGAGTAGAACTCGCACTTAAATAATAAACTATTTAATTGCGAGTAGAACTCTCACATGAATAATAATATATTTAAGCGAAAGTAGAACTCTAAAGTGAATAATAAATTATTTAAGTGCGTGCAGAACTCTCACATGAATAATAAAATATTTAACTGCGAGTAGAATTCTCACATAAATAATAAACTATTTAAGTGATAGTAGAACTCGCACCAAGAATGTAACGTTTAAGTTGTTGTATGTACACGTGTTCAGATTAATGTACACATAGAAATATAAACAATTGTACTCGTACATAGTGTTTCTTTTAAATTATTTGCTAAAATTGATATAATTTTGGACATTTGTAGTTATGTCGCATTTACCTGTTTATTTCCCCTTTTCATATATTGTGTTTTCCTTATTGTTTTGATATAATAGATTACGTTTCTATATCAAGTGACCAAATGTAAAAATTTCAATAACGAATAACAATCAAATTATTGTTAGTTTTTCGTAACAAAACTTGAAAGAGAGAAAGCCAACACTGACTAACGCGAAAATCAGAAATATTTATCAATTCAATTCGGCTTTTGTACGTCTCTTTTTCTATCCGTCTCTCACAATTTATTTTCATAAATACCATGTCTTAGAGACTACGTATTTTCTTAGAGATCAGTAATAATTGAAATATATATTTTTAAAACATGAAGAATTATGTTCCAAAATATAGACGAAAGTTTAAGAGGGATGAAATATTTCACCAATTTTTCTAAAGCCACCGCGTAAAGAATCAAATAAAAGTTACCAAAAATGGAAATCTGAAGATATAAAATTTATTTATACGAAAAAAATGTTCACAAAAACAAATACAAATTAGTGTACATAGTTTAAATAAATAGCTAGGAAAATCTTAAAAGAAAACTTGGAAGTACGTAAAGAAATTTCCAGAAAATTACAAGCACGATATTTTTTAATTTATGACAGAGAATGTGGCCAGGTTCGATACGTAGTAAATTAACTAAAGTATTATTTATCTTGCATAAATATATATATTATATATATATATATATATATATATATATGTACACATATGTATATAACGCATCATTCTGTTACTGGCCATGGTTCGCGGAAAAATCGTAGCCATATCGTAACTCGTGTGCAGACGGCGCTTTCACCAGTATCGCAGCGGTTACCGAACTTCCATGGAAAACTACATATTGTCTTTGTTAAGTTTAATTTTACCTGTCATGGCATAGTCGTGTGTTTATTAGATGCTTTCAAGTTGAGTATCTTGATTCGGATTCATGAAATGCAACCGTGGATTTTGTAAATTTGGTAATTTAATGGTAATTTGTGAAAAGGAGAATTCTTTTATTAATTTGAAATCATTTATTTAATACAAAAAAATACGTTCAGATATACATCCCCACAAATGAAATAAGAAGGTAATTAATTACTTCCAGTTTTTTTAGTAACAATTGTTTTATTTGTTTACATATATACTCCTCCGACATTTACTTGTTGGCATATACACTCATTCTACAAACAATTTCGCATCAGATTCTTTAATATAATTTAATATTTAAATAAAATAAACACGATTCTAAGCCTCTCCGTTAATATAATAGATGCATATATTTCGTTCATTTATGTAATTTGTTTAGCCACTGAATTAAAAAAAAACCAGCCATATGCGTATCTGGTTCTGCACATCGTTTTGAATGAAATTATTTGTTTATTATAAGTCATCGATAATATAACGTTCCTAGCTCCATATATGTCATTTTCGGTATATAATATTAATAATATCGAAAATGACGTATATATCAGTGAACATTTAAGAGGCTGTGACACCTAGGATCACCGTTATATTTTTTTGTCATAGTTTGTCGTTAATATTATTTACAATTTTTCAGTAAATTTCTGAGAATATACTATATCAAATTATGAATGAAATTTTTGAGACCCTTACAGCTAGCACTTTCAAACGACTGTCTGCATTATAAATGGAATAAAACGAATTCGATCATCTAATTTGCTTAGTATTGGTTTTTTCGAGTATTAAATTTCAAGTTCCAACTTCAAGCGGTTTCTGAAGAAATGTCCTAGGATAGACGGACATTCTTCGCCGTACTGTGTTGGGTTAATCACAAGGCATACGGCTTTTGACGTCGCGGCGCACATTCGATTCCTGCCGCTCGTCTAGCGGGGTTAGACGGATGTTCTGATTGACTGTAAGAGATTGCTGTTGTAGCAATAAATCCGCCATGTATATCAATTAGATACGTTAAAGTAGAAAAGAAGATAGATGGACGCATGAGTATTTGAAGACTCAGACAGATCTCAAGTACTCAAAGTAGCACTACAACCTATTGTGTAGTTGCAATGAGGTCACTCTGGAATCAAATTGAAGGTTATTCTGAATCATCAGTTTTGGATTTTTTGTAACTTCTTTCAAAATAGAAGAAATACTTGAGAATCAGAAAAAAATGTTGATAATCGGATAGTAATAGTGACTGCACAAAGAGTACACAAAGTCAATAAAATCATAGAAGATATATAAGAAAGAAGTTAGCTTCAAAAAAGAGGATGGTAAAATATCTTAAATACAAGAGTGACTATGTAAAGATAATTTAACTAATAATTTGATCACTTAACTCTAATATGAATATTTTAATTACTTTTGAATACTTCTCATAGCTCGAGAATCAAATTTATAAAGGATTTACATATTGATTTTATTTTTGTATATGCAAATTGACCTTTGCACCCAGAATTGGATTGTGAGACAGATATTTCTAACATAATTTTTTTTTGTATTTTTACTCGACAGTACTACACTGATTGACCGGTGTGCTGCCTATATTAATAATAATTGTTTTTTTACGTTTTGGTGAAATTTTACTTAATAAGTGCTTACACAAATTGGTAATCGTGGTATGACAGTTGTTTTTAAAAATGTATAATACAAATGTTTTTTTATTTGGTGATACTACGTTTGATGCTAAAAATAAGTTAAAGTTTTTTCTTTAAAACTGGCTACGTGTAATTTATAAAAGAAAGATAATCTCATATATATCGTGATCGTGGCATGAGTTATCATGATTTGATTAGTCTAATTCAATCTGGCATGAACTGATTGATAGAAGAACATAAAATAAAAGAAAATTAAAACATAGTGTCGGTACAAAGTTTTTTAATTACCTTTATTTTTTTCTATTTAATAAACGTAAGGATATTATTTAAAAAAAATTGGCTTCAGAATATGAAGAACAATTAAACCAAATATTATTGATAGTCAGTTTTTTTTAAGTCTGAACTTAGCTATTCTCAATTCCGAATAAATATTGAAAATAAACACTTACCTAAATAAATATAATTATTGTAACAAATATCAATAATCCAATGGCAAAAACAAAAGCATACTCTTTAAGAATACATTTCTAATTAGAACTAAAACATTTTAAGTTAGAACTTTTTGAAATCACACAGCAGCCCCCAAACTGAATTCACAGACAGTTCATTTTTTAGAGGCTTATCAGACATCCGCAACAAGACACCCTCTCTGACGTTTTCGCTTGCACATTTATAAAGATTTGTATCAATTTGGAGCACAAGCAAGTTGTGATATTTGCCCTCATTTAACATCAGACTTCAGGGCCTTTTTGCTTTTCCCGAAAATATTCGTCATGTCAGATGAGTTACACAAGTGGTACTGTAAATGTTACTAGAATATAACTTGTTTTACCTATGATATTTAATCTGGCCCTTCTCGTATTATTCGTAAAATTACTGTTCTCATATATACGAAATGTCTTGCTTTTTTGGACCGAGTTGAAGAATGAGTTGATCAAATTATTTGTGGTAGTTTTAGAGGATGATTTTTACACCGTAATTACAAGTCTTAAGGTTTACAATATTTACTTTTTTGTTTTATAAACCTTAATTTTTTAAAATCATCATGGTTTAGTTTATTGTTATACTGGCAAAATAATATAGTCTATTTCTTAAATATTCATCAAAATTTTCATAGCACGTTAGCATTACGATATATTGGCAAGTTTTTATTTGTGATACAACTCAAATAACATTCGGTGGTTTTAACTAAATTTTAAAAAACTACATTTTTGACAACTTACACTGCACATGTATGTGTTAAAATACCAAGAATAACAAGCTATTCTACCTATTGTACGTCAGCTATGCCAAAGTTTTGTCTCTATTTAACCCCAAAGTATACTCAAAGGTATCACAGCTCAAAAGATTTCTAAATTTTGCAAAGGTATACTTTTAAATATCTGCATTAAAAGTATAAGAAGATTGAATCCAAATCATATCAGTTAATCCATCCAAATTTACAGACAAAAGAGAGTATGGCCTACTCTCAGTAAGACTTGTAATAACCGAATTACGAAATTTTGTACAATGTTTACCATGTTCGTAAAAAGTAATCTTGTTATGTGGTAAATGTCATAGTTCACTGCCTTCGTTTCACGGCTGATTATTCCTTTCTTTATAGCTAGTTTCAATACATGTCTAAAAACGGACGCAATAAAGACATAACTTATGATCAACAGTACTGTAAATATCAATGAAGTGCCCTAGAGTACATTAATGAATACATTTACTTACAAAAACTATTAACTTTAAAATATAAGTTAAGTATGGAAGAGTTATTTGGCACTCAATTTTAACATGGAGTTAGTTCTATAGCCACTTAAATAAAGTACATATATGTCCATTAAAAAGAACTGAGCAAATTCACGCTTTATATTATGCTTAACTTATACATGTGAAATTATAATCTACAGTCTGTCAAAAAGCATCGTAGAAAAACGCACGAAACCTAAAACTAAGAAAAAGAAAGTAAAAAACCATAACTTGCGAAAAAGACTAAAATCATAAATGCATTATGACATACCCAAAAACTAAACTAGTAAGAGGCAGAACACATAACTGGCATGAACGATGTAGATTATATCAAACTAGCAAGTTCCTTTAGGCAAAAAATAGGGCCAGACCAGTGGAGAGTTGGTCAAACAAAATCGGAGTGATTGTAGAAGAATACTGGAGATACGTAGCAATTGGCAAACAGTGCTGTAAGCTGTTGAAAAAGGCTTTCGTGTTTAAAATTACTATGTTTTAATTGTATACTGAATCAAAATTTTAATATATGTAATATATTATATTATAAAAATAATTAATATGGTGATTTATAGAAATTATAAAATTTTTATTACTTTTTATTGTTTCAAAATAATTGTCGTTTGTTCACTTGTTTGACTGAGATGGTCTCCATTACCATTTACAGTCGTTAGTAGTACATTCACCAGGTAAACATCGCATCGTATTACAAGAATCTAGAATGAAAATAAATGAATTATACCAGAAAAAGTTTAGGGGTCCCTTTTCAAATTTGGGTTACTTCTATGGCAGAATTTGCATTTAATTCAATGCACTTTAAATTGTATTTAATGTGAAATATTACCCTTTTCCTCCGATTGCATTTACGTATAATTTTCTAATTTTTGCGGTGACATTTTTTCAGTAAAAATTTATTCATTTGGAAAGTACCCATAATAGACAAATATCAAAAAAATGTATTTTGGGTTTCGAAAAGTTTTAATGTAGTATCTCCACTATTTTTTAAAAATATCTTTAGTATATAGATATATCTCTATCATAGTTTTTACTTTCGCTATTCAAAACAAATTCATGTACGTAGACATAATTTGTAAGCTCATGAGCATAAATTATCACTATCATCAGTTCGTTCAGTATTGGACATAATTCAATATTGGACGTAAATATATTAAAAATCTCCACATCTATTTTTGTTAGCAGTGTAGTAATTCTAATATTTGCAAACTGCAGCCTGGATAATATATCTCCATGAAGCCATCGTCCCAGCAAATCTGCGGCTTCCGTTCCGGAGACTCTATACTAACCTACTTTTGTCTTCATCGGTCATCGCACTTACTGTCATGTCAATCAGTCTAACTTCGTCTTTTATATGTTTTGACATATCAGATTTGAAAATATACTTTATTAGGCCGGGAAAGGATTTTTGAATTTTTATGCTCTAAAGATATATTGTTAAATATTATACACACATACATATATATATATATATATATATATATATATATATACACACACATATATATATATATATATATATATATATATATATATACACACACACATATATATATATATATATATATATATATTCTGTCCGTCCGTAACGTACATGATAAAATACATCCATATCAACTTATGTAGCATGCCATCTTCTAAATTTGTGTTCATGCTGCCAATTTATGCAATAAAATTTATACATGTTAGTTATTGATAGCTGCCAATGCAATATCTACAATAAAATATATATTTTCCCACATAGGTCGCTATTATTATCTGACTTTGCGGTCACTCAGCCAACGTGTGCACAGCACATCAATATTATATAGTTATATTTAGCTTATTTTGTGTCCACGTTGGCCACTTGTACACTAAAATACGTACAAATATTTGGGTACATAGCAAAATTGAAATTTGATTATTTAGGTGTCAATGCCATCCAACATTGACAAAGCTAGAACGTTATTGAAATATTTCTTTTCATTGTTTATTCTATTATTTTCTTACAAGAAACAAATATTAAATATCTGTTGAAACAAAGAACAATTCCATGTAAATTTTGAAATCCCTTGGAGAAATGTGTTTAATGAGTACAATTCTTTTCTTTCTTTGAACGGAGAGTAAATCTATTTTTTTTTCATTATAATTAATAGAACTTAATATAAATGACTTCTTTTATCATTCGGTCACAGAGACCTTTTGAGCACGTTCGCTTCATTAAAGCCTCCACAAGAAACGTAATTTTTTCGTAAGTAACTCAATTTTCTCTCCTTTTCTGAAGTGAATTAATATCTTATCCCGGAATGCTTTGAGTCTTTGTTGATTATATTTCTCTGTGTGTCTTTTGGGTATCTTGTGATTTATTTGTGTGAAAAATATATTAAACGAGGCAGATACTAAATCATAAACTACTTTTATTATAATTTTTTTATTAAAACTATTAAAGGTCACAATTTAATAAAATATACGAGAACTTGATCAGGACATATATCAAAAAAGGATTAAAAATTTAAAAAGTATGTTATTTTGTAATTAATGTAAAAAATGTACTAACACATTTGAAAACAAAATAATGTTTTTTTTAAATATAAATCGTAAAATTTTATAAAGTTTCAGCAATCACCATGACATTTACATTTATATGTATTTAAAGTACACGTGGGTTTAACTTATTAAATAATTGGGATAATATTTGTATTTTCACGTCAAAGTTTTTTTACTTCTCCATTTAAGGCTATTTACGATTCACAGATTCTCCCAAAATGTATATATATATATATATATATATATATATATATATATATACATATATCTATATACTTAATTGAAAAGATAATAAAACATTGTAAATAAAAATAAAGATTGTATTTTTGTTCACCGATATAAGTACGCTTCGAATTAAAATCCGCCTGGGACGATTATTACACTCTGAACTGGGGCTCAATTCTATAATCATAAGTCTATTTCCACAAATTATTCTATAATTTTTGTACGAACTGAAAATTAATTAAATTAACTCTTACATCAGGAAATTTAATTAACTCGTATAATTCAAGCCAATGGATTAACTGTATCAGAAAAATTGCAGCCTTTCTATGGTAAGACAGTAATTTGCGAGTTCATTATGAGAACGTAATTAAATTAAATATACAGATTAAAATATGCAAGAATAAATAAATGTATTATAATTCTATTATACATAGTTTTATTTTATAATAAAATATTTTCAATTAGCATTTCAAGTCAAATGGTGCCGAACTACCACCACTTTATTACGAAAATTCTATTCTACAAAATTAAAATTTAAACAGAAGTACGATCTTCAGTTCTCACTGCAAACGATTTAAAATTACTTAAAATTTCAATCGTTTTAAAAGGATATCCCGAAAACAAAGCTCCATATTTGGGTATTGTTTTAAAATAATTTCAATGAGTAGCTAATATATATGTGAAAAATTAAAAGTAATAATATCCATTCCTGTAAAAGGCCGGTAGAGTGGTTGAAGAAGGTTTTGTATAGTAAGCTGTTGCAAGTAATTGGTTAAGGTGATTAAGTAAATATTATACAGGAATAAGGAAATATTATATGGCAATAATTAAATGAAACAACGTGGTGTAGTATTATTTCTACTTTCTTTAAGTTCTTTACCACGACCTAGGTTTCGTTGTATTACAACATCTTTAGGTGGGTTATTAGCAAAGATACCACCTGAAGATGTTGTAATACAACGAAACCTAGACCGTGGTAAAGAACTTAAAGAAAGTAGAAATAATACTACTCCACGTACTTTAATTTTATTGTGAATAATGAATTTCTACAAAATTAACGCCAAATATATTCAATATTATATGGCAAGTAATTTTTTTAATGTTCCTTGTTAATATTAGGTCATTTAAATATGATATGCCCAGTATTCTCAAATATCAAGCTTCATTCTCGATATCTTAAATTTCAATTTAATATTTTTTATTGTAAAATTAAGCCGTTAGCTTCTCAAGCCATATTTAATTTAAGGTTATGTATGAAAATGTCCTTTGCAGATGAAATTTTGTAAGCAATTGATAAGAAAGAAATTTGCGTTATTTTCGAATATGAATTTTGTGAAAAAAATTATACAAGTAATAGATGAAGTAGGCAATAGTGTCATTGCTAGAATATCAACGAACTTTTTGGCAAAGATGTGGTCGATGGTTCTAAGAATTCCCATCAGTCGATTTTGGCCTTCAAAATGATTCAAGTGGGTGACCTGGGTCAAGGTGGATAATGAAGGATTGAAAGTTGCAGTGAATGCCAATACTTGTCAAACTATGTGTAAATTAGAGCAAGATTTGACGTTACCCTTCCAAAGATTTTTAACCATATAAAAATAGTCGGCTTGATTATAAAAGAAGATAAACGGGTTTCACGTGAATTAAACGATCGTTAGAAGGTAAATTGTCTCGAAATTTGCCCTTCTCTGTTTTAACTACATAAAGCCGAAATATTTTATACCAAATTGGTAAATGTATTGAAAAATGGATCTTTTTCCGCAATAGCAAGCATTCAGCACATTGGTTGGATACAGAAGGAGTATCAAAATACGCTCCAAAATAATCAGAAAAAGTTAATTGTGTATGTTGTCCAGCGCTGGTGTTATTGACTGCCCCTTCATAATATTTTTTTAAACTCATTAGGCTAACTAACGGAAGACCTTGCAATTAAGCAACCAAGATCGGTGAATAAAGATAGGCCAATTGTCTTGCACGATTATGCTCGACCACATGCTACACAAACAACGTTGATGAATCTACAGGAGCAGGATTTGGGAATTCTCTGACATCTATCGTTTTTTCCGGATTCTAATCCGACTCACTATCATCATTCCAAACGTGTTTGATTCCCAACGAGCTGTAGAAAATGACTTTCGTATTATTTATTTATTACAACTCAGTAATAATTTTATTACAATTCGTTCTTCAGGCTTCTTTGATACCAACATTAAAAATGTACTATTACGATGGCAAAAATATGTATATACTTTGACTAATAGTATTACTTATTCCTCGAGATATTGTATACCAGACTTAAATTTCGAAATCGCACTTTTCATAATAAATGATTAATTATTAATTATCACTTAGTAGCTTAATTAAATTGAACATACATTTATGAAATACACTTTTGAAAATGAATGGTTTTAAATACCGTGTCTAGTTTAAATACTTAGTGGTTAGATTGGAAACTTTGAGAGGAATAGTTTTTTATAAGATGTAATCATGTGTGAAAATATTGACCGACATTGACTGATTGAAAATACAAAATTCTTTATAGACTTAATTTTAAAACTACCTCTAGGGGAACAGACAAAGATATAGTTAATCTCAGTTTAGTTTAAAAGCTATTCTCAGAAATGTTGGCCACGCTCTCATTAAAAAAATAATTTTAAATTCAAAAATAATTTGAAGCAAATTTTCCTTTTAATCAAAATCTGTTTTTAACCAACTGAAACAATTACATTAGAACATTAATATAAAAAGAGACTTTTGTTCAGATATGTGAACGAAATGAAACAATTTTACGCTTTTGAGGGGAGTCAAGAAAATATTTTCGGCTGGAAAGATCACTGGAAACCATGTCCAATAACGAATTCAGTAAAAAACTTTTGACTTTGATTGCTGTTATTGCATTATAGCTACATAATTATATCTAGTAAGTAATATATCACACGCATAATACGTTAATGTAATTAATTACATAATTATTTAAAAAATCAAATCGATGCTTTGAAAACAAATTTAGTGCGTTATAATTTTTTACTACAAAATTTAATTTCCATCCTCTAAATTATCTGGGAATGTACTTTAGCACTATAATTTTTTAAGTCCTGCATTTGATTTCATGCAATGTTAAACTTAAAAATTCCACATTGAAATCTTTTCTTTGAAAGCATGCTCTCTGTTTAAAAAATTAGATAAATTTAATTAAAAAAATAGCATCAATTTAGTATTTTCAAATATATTTCATTGTAATTTTCTTTTCATTTTAATTAAAATTTAGGCCACTTACGCTTTGCATAAAGTTCTGAAATGCTTTTCTAATGCAAAACCGAAGTCGTAATATATTCTACAAATATATCCTGACAAACAAAATTCGGAAAAATACCTATTTGTAAAATAATATGTAGACTTATAACAAATTTACCTTTCATATAATAAATGAATTACTTAGCAAAGACAATATTAGACATATTTGACGATATTGAATATATTTGGCCTTAATTTTGTAGAACTTCATTATTCACAATTAAATGAAACTACGTGATGTAGTATTATTTCTACTTTCTTTAAGTTCTTTACCACGATCTAGGTTTCGTTGTATTACAAAATCTTCAGGTGGGCTATTAGCAATCTTTGCAATCGTGGTAAAGAAAGTAGAATTAATACATATAATAAATAAGTAATAATACATTTAATTGTCGATATTTGACGGTACTAAGTCAAAACAATGGCAGAATGTATGACAGAATTTTTAAATTGAGTTTGTTAATAATAGTGTTAATATATTTTGGTCACATTGAACCTAAATATGGGAATACTGACAAAAGAGCATAAACAGAAAGTTAATAAACTTGTAAAATGAAATGTTATTTTCTTAAACAGAAAATCTCGTATTATGTCGTTGTACAGCGCAATCACTCTCAGTATATCACAAAGTATTATACCCTCTGTTATTAAATATATAAAACTTTTTTGGTAATCATGAACCTATTACGTTTATGTTGTAAATGCAACTCTATAATAAATACTTAGTTATGAAATCTACAAATAATGAAATTTAATGTGAATTAGGGGATAATAACAATTTCACTTTAAAATATAACAAGTCATATATAACATTCGAAGAAATAATCAAACACACAGCATTTATGAAATGCACTCCTGAAAATAGATAGTTTTCATATATTTAACCTGCATATGGTATTGGAATTATGGTAATTGAACCTTAACCTTGGGAACTTGTATGCGTGCAATATCATAGAACTGAAACATGTAGCTTACGTAAGGTTTTTTTACTCAGGTGAATCTACAGAACTTTATAGAAGTTATGATCGTAGATCAAACGTATCTAATATGCTACAGTTTTGACTTTGGCAATGCAAAACGAACAATGTTTCCTTTCGTATTCAGAATTTTTTTAATGTTTTTTTTTGGTCACTTTTAAAGATCAGAGTTGAAATACATTAATCCAATTAATGATGTATTGAGAGAAAAATGAAATTTATGATTTTGATTTTCCCACAATATTTTTTAAAGAATGTCAAAATTTGTTTAAAATATAGTTATAGTAAAATAATCGAATTTATATGAAACCTGAAAGATTTTGCTTGGTTATTTTAATTATTTGTATGTGCGTTTGTTTATGTTGATAATTTTTCTCAAATTTCATATATTTGCAGTTTCTTGGTTACGTGAATTTTTTGAACGGTTACGAGAATTTTTCAGGAACGAAACAATTAATATATTTTCTTTTTTCAAAAATTTAAGTCCAGGTATAGCTCGGATCATTTAAGTTTTTGATGAACTCATAATAAAATATTGCTGTCTTTTTTTTGAAACAATACATTCAGACGGGAGAAGGAAATTGGAATAAATATTGACTATTAAACCCTATTAATTACGAGTAGAACTCGCAATAGAAGAGTATATAAGGAATTTATAACCATTTGAAGGTATTCAATATCACTATTAAACTATTTACAAAAATGAATGTTATTTTTCATGATATCAACATATTGGCTAGTTTATGTCCCAGAAGTCGAAATTCATTGTGAATATTTGAAAAACTGATTAATTTAGAATCATCGCTGTAGTTTGGATATAAATTTTAGAAAAAAGTTTAGAAATATCTGATATACTATGCAGATATCTTTGTCATCGCGCAAAAATATTTCAGTGAACTCATGATATTTCTTTTCACAAGCCGTTGAAATAATACATTTTCAACGCCTCTAAACTTAACATTTTGAGGTGTGGGATATATGTTTTTTTTGAATAAAATTATTTACCACTATTATAAATTGAAATAAATGTAAATAATTTAAATTTCTATAAATCTAAATAATTTTAATTAACAATGCTTAGTCGCTTTATATTTAAAATAAGAGTTTTTCTTTTCAATATAATTAAATACAATCATGGAAATTAATGTGAAAATTAAAATAATCATAAATTTTCTTATTGAAAATTTACATTTTTTATTGCGTAATAAAAGCTGTACAAAATATTCAAATCAAATATGTAATTAGCTTGTGCGCGTAATATTAAGGAAATAGACGGAAGAAATGAATCGCTTACAAATTTACGATATGATTTTTATGTCTATTTGATAAATATATGTACATGTGTACATATGCATACATATATATATATATATATATATATATATATATATATATATATATATATATATATGTATGCATATATATATATATATATATATATATATTATATATATATATTAATGTATTTAAAAATTACTTCAAAGACATTTATAAAATATGTAAACAACACTCGAGAAACATTTCGAAGTATTGTCCGTGAGTAATTTCATTACTTAATATTTTTGCTAGATTTTCCTGATACTTGAAAAATATTATTACGATCTCAAACGATAAATATTCTTCATTTAATGACTTCAGTGCAAGGCAGCAATGAATGACATGTATCGGAATAAAGAAGGAAAGTTTTAGTACTTGCATATGGAGAAAAATTTAATTTTTTTTTAGCTGTAACTAAAAGTAATTTTTTTAACAAAATTTTTAAAAAAGTAATGCTTTAAAAACGTAATAATTTTAAATTGTTAAATGATTATTTTATAATCAAAACTGTGATATTAATGACAGGATTTGTTTTTGAAAATATACATTTTCCTAGTGATGAATGAATCTTTACTCAATGATAGAAATTAATTTAAAATTAAAATGAAATTCAATACAGGTTACATAAGATTGAAACATTAAACTACATAAATTTCATGGATAAAAACAATTTGAATTGTTTCTTTTAAAACTGAATAATTTTCAGACCCATTTCTTCTTTTCATCTGCGCTAAGTTAAAAGTAAATTACTACAAACTATTCAACAATACAGTATTTATCCTGCTAGACGCAGACCTCGTTCACGGCGTGAGAAAAACGACGTATTTTCCTAGATTGTTTGACTATATTGGTATTTATGAGGATAAATTAAGACTTAATGCATAACTAACAAATTAATTAATCACCATTGAAAGATTATAGAAAAAAGAGACTATAATCATACTATGGTAAGTAATTAATTTGGTAGTTGTGAAATTAAATGAAATTCGTTCCCTTATTTTTCATTAAACGGATTTTCAGTGCGAACGTAAAGATTTGGTTAATATTTTTGTGTTTTATTCCGTAAATAAATTGAATAAATTCAATAATTTATGACGCCTCCTTCTGTAGAAATAATAAAGAAAAATAGGACAAAAAAATCAATAATCTATTAGAGCGTGTAAGGATAATTAAAAAATCCTAGTTCTAAAATAAATAGACCGCCAAGAAATAGATTAAAAAATTTTAATTTTAGATTTCCTGGAAATTCGGATAAATTTTTAATAGTGAGTTGTATTTTTAATCCTAAATTCCGTTAAAAAACCAAAAACATAAGTTATGATTTCCAACAATTCTAGTCTAGTCCATTTCCTCTAATACTCAGTGTGGCTCTTATAACATGGGATGTCATAGTTAAAAAAAAGAATTTAAAAGCAAAACTATTTCCAGTTAAACATTTAACTTTATAACAAGTAGCATAACGTCAAAACTAATATCCTATCTCCAATTTTGCGGGTAATGTAATCGCATAATAGGAAAAGATAAAGCTCCTCTCAACACAAACTTTCCCCCAACACGTTACGTGCTATTGCAAAGCAAAACGTGAATGGAATGAAACTTCGCAGAAATTCTTCCGAATAGCGCCGCGCAACAACTGAGCTGAAAACCACGGGTTAAAAACCAAACAAAACGAAGAAGCTTAAACGGAAAAGACTTGACCTCGCTTGAGAAGAAATATACCCCTCACGTAACTCCTAAATATACCCCTCACGTAAGTTCTTTCCGCACAACTGGGCCGTCTTAAAGCTTAATCGTCGATCGCAAGTGCTTTAATTACTGCAACATTTTGGAATGAGACCTATATATACTAAGCTATTGGAAATACCTTATTAGATAATAATTATGTACATATTTATTATTACATTTATTCATATATATTTTTAACTGCAAACTAGCTGTTGCCTTTGGCCTCGTCCACGTATATTTTGTTTTATTTTGCGACGTAGTTTTTCTGTAGTAATTATGTTTTGATTAAATCAAAAGTACGTGATCGGTAGTAAAAGTAAGTGATCGGGAAATTTTAATTTCTGAACAGAAAATTTAATTTCATAAATTTATTATCTGAATGCCAATAATTGTTTTATGAACTTACTATCTGAATGTTAATAATTGAATTTCACGTTTCTTTGGATATATTTAATAAATGAGAACTTCAGATTTAAATCTGTAATATAAACTATGATCGATTATCGATAATGCTTAAGGTTACATTATAGACGTCAGTCTGTAATGTAACCTTAAGTATTATACTAAAAATTTAATTCAAACTGTTTCACGTTATACTTAAAAAAATAAAAGATAACAAAAAGACCAACGAACGGAAAAGCTCTTCCTTGAGAAATATGGGAAATAGAAAGATGTAAACCAAATTTCAATTTAAATCCTAATAAATTAAAAGTCTAAAAGACTGAAAAAACACATTTTTTTTAAATACTGCACTAAAAAGTAAAATATAATTATCGAACCTTTTAACTCTGTTAGGACTTCATTGTAAGCCATTGAGCATAATATTTGAGTCTAAAAGCATAGTGCATTTAAAAAAAAATTTAAAATAAAAGTAAAATCATTTTTTTAAAACGTAACTAGTAAAAAGGAAGAATTGAATAATAAAAAATATATACAAAATATTTCATAACATAACCAAAATAATAAAAAAATATTTAATGGACAAATACATTTGTTACACTTTTCTAAATGTACAGTTTAGAGTTTAATATGCCGAACGATGAAGAGGTGAAAAATCGGTAACAAAATCGAACTGTGACAAAATATATAACATATAATTAAGTAATATAATAATACGAAAATTATTTTGGTTGTATATTTGTTTTCTTGGCTTTCACACCTCATCTCAAACAATTTCAGTGAAATTTTGTAAATATAGCCTGTGTCATCATTCGATTTTTAATCATCATATAGAATTAATTTTTTGCACGATTTATAAAATTATTCCGTTGCTTAAAGAGCGTGAAGATAAGCGTGCATGTGTATTTCCATAATATTATCTTATCAATACAAATATTTTTCTTTAATTTGTTCACTACTTTTCAATTTGTATGCGAGTAAAGTCGCTGGTCGAAGCCATTGACGAATAAAATTATTATATTATTACATTCACATTCATTACGAATATATTTATTAGTTTGTATTGGAAGTGGACTTCAAGTAATTCATTTAGAATTTATTTAATTTTATGTTATTTTTAATGTTATTTATTGAAACACGGATTATAAATTTGTGTATATTTAGTTATAGTAATTTAGAAATTAATCCATGGATCTTCATTAGAGCAAGTTTATTAAGCTATATAATACAGCCAATTGGAAGTTTCATTAAAATGGTATTTAGAAGGGTTTCAAAACTAAATTTAAAATTATTTTTGTCTTTGATTAAAAAAATTATTTTTTTTTTTACAATTATATTAAACTTCTTACACCTATTATAGAATAACCGTAATCCAACAATAACTTGCAATGCAACAATTCAGTTTATCCAGCCTTTATTTCGGGGAATAATTTTAATAGAACAATAGGTACCATCTATGGACCAATATGAGAAGGCCGCAATTTTTCTTCTTCCAATTCAATTTATTTTTCTTTATTTTTTGTTGGACATTTAAGGCGGAACGTATTTTCCAACCCGAAAGGAACAAAACAATAAATTTTCAAGAAACTCGAAGTTTCGTTCACTCCTCTGAGCACTATCAACTGAAAAGTCCCGATCAATCGGATGCTCCTTTGAGTTACTTTAAGCTTTTGAAAGCGTATATACGTGCATAAATATATAGTGTGTGGGTATTCACATACTCCGATGTGATTTGTGCTGACCCTTTAACATTTCCTTTGAAAATACCCTCTTCCCTTGCTTTTATTGATCCCTTTCTATATGTTAATGCATACTTTCATAATTTTCGTGAAAATATAAATTCGTTATAACGTGTCATTTTCATATGGAATAAACAATAATTTCCATGAGACCTGTTTTAATAAGTTATAAAAAACAATTTCCATAGTTTTTTTGACAAATAAATCGTAATTTTACTTATATAGCTCATGTCCTTAATAATCCTAATGGTATACGTTATTTTTCTATGGTATACGTTAAGTATTTCAATAAGAAAATAAAACCTCAAGACTTCGTAACAGTATCGTCTGCAGTTTAGTTTATTTATCAAAAAATAAGCCATCATATTTCTTTATGTGCATTGAATTCATCCAATTTTACACTGTTATCACGTTAACGCATATATAGGTACTTTCTTTTTTGGTGGTAAAATTATTGAATGTTGAAATAATTAGTATAATAATATTTTTTATTTTATATTTTTGTGCAAATCGAAGAATAAATTGGAAAATAATTTTTCATCACATTATTTCGAAATTTCTTTTACGTTTTTACTACTTCTTGTTTTGAGATAATAAATTCCATATTTTAGTTTACGAACTCTTGGGACATTTAACCATTTAGAATATTTATATGGGCATTTATTAGGTTGTTTATAACAATATTATTTCCATCGGATTCGTGTGAAACAAGTAATGGGGTATTTATGAGTGTACATTATGATCTAAATAATTCCCTTTTTTTTATTGGATGTTTTGGAGCATCTTCTATTTCATTTGTAATGCTACTTGCATTATATTCTTTCATATTGAATTTGTAGGTGAACGAGATTTTTTTGGTTCCAGAAATCAATTTAAGTCTGTATCCCATTCTTTACTTTGCATGAAGCGAAAGGAGACTAACAATTTTTAACCATATCGTGTACGTTTTGGTCTTGTCAAGAGAGATCATGTAGCCTGAAAAGCCTGAAATGTTTTATTCTTGAGGTGGCGTGTGTGTGGACTTGGTTTTACGAGGTCGTCGAGTGGGTGGGTTGTGTTGGTTTTACGAGTATATATAAATAACAATTAAATTAAACTACGTGATGTAGCATTATTTCTACTTTCTTTAATTTCTTTACCATGACCTAGATTTCGTTGTATTATGACATCTTCAGGTGGGATATTTGCAAAGATTTTTAGATCTTAGCATCTTTGCTAATATCCCACCTGAAATGTTCCCCTATGTTGTAATACAATGAAACCTAGGTCGTGGTAAAGAAATTAAAGAAAGTAGAAATAACACTACATCATGTAGTTTCATTTAATTGTGAATAATGAATTTCTACAAAATTAACGCCAAATATATTCCATATATAAACAAATTACTTTATTTAAAATACAATATAAAAGCAAGTGGCATTAGCCAAAGTACGGCGGATAAGCATCTATACCTTTCCGTATCGATTAGATTTATTTTGTACTGATATATTTGTACTCTATAGCTCTTAATCAATAAATTGACTTATCTTAGTATTTCAAAGTAGGTATTTTATCGAATATTTCCCGAAATTCTGTTTTTAATGCAACAATACACAAATTACTTTTGAATTGAAACTAAATTTGGGAACATATAGATATAGATAAAAATTTAGTTTTGAAGTAGGTACAACATTTACTAATTTACACAAATAAATGAAACTACGTGATGTAGTATTATTTCTACTTTCTGGAAAATGGATAAATAAGAAAGTAGAAATAATACTACATCACGTAGTTTTATTTAATTGTGAATAATGAATTTCTACAAAATTAACGCCAAATGTATTCAAAATTTACACAAAGTTTTAAAGTAAAAATTAAAAAGAAAGACATAGAATATATTAAAGCTAACCTAATCCTAAAATCGTTCTTTTAATACTATATATTATTGCTATTGTATAGAATACTCATGATGACATTAAGGTTTGATTTCAAGGTTATCAAGGATTTTGCAAGCCCACTATACCCTTATTTCGAAAGAAAATATTTTATTGCTCTCAGTGATCAATTATAATCAGTGCTTTCGATGGAAATATTTGTCTCATTTCTACTCGTATATATTACTATCTTTATATTCAATATATATCATTTGCTTAAGACGTCGTTGGACAAAAGGCAATAGAATATCGAGAAGACAGTCTAATAAATTTTAAACTATAAATGTAATTATGATTAAATTTATTAAATTACAGCAATTATCTTGATTACAAATCATAAGCAATGTAAGATATAAATATTATTTTCCTTTTTTATTGTACGGGGTTAAGTTTTCCTGCCATCTCAAATTTGTTATTTTGATACTGGATTTTTTATATAAAATAATGAAATGAGTGAAAAATAAGCTTGAATCAAATTTAATATTATTTATTCGTATATTAATAATTTTAAAATACGATATACAAAATATTTAGGTTATATAGATAATTCTTAACGTAAATAATAATTCAATTTTACTTATATATTTAGTTAGTTACACCCGTTGAAATCAGATAGTGATAAACACCACAATACTTAATCTTTACTCATTTTCCAGTAAAGTGTATAAATGAAAACGTATCCCAGGACGTAACGGCATATATATGTACATATATATACACACATACATATACATATATGTATACATATATATATATATATATATATATATATATATATATATATATATATATATATATATATTAGTATGCATATATGTGTGTGTATGTATATGTTAAAATTGTTAACTTTGTATGTGTGTATTTTCTTTTTGGAATTTTGGTCTCTTTGTGTTTTTGTTTGTGTAAGCATCACGGAAAAACCAATCAAATTCGAAAGAAATGTTTAGAAAAATATAGGAGTTAAATGGACATCACATAAAGTTTTTATTTCGTCGCCATCGATTTACTCAATCAGATGATATACGCATTTAATATTTCAAAAAATTAATTTTTTTTTTCATTAGTACGACAGGAACAAATTTGCGTTTAACTGCTGGAAGCACTTCCATTCCAGTCATTACACAAATGAATAATGTACCCATGCTTATCGGTAGATTTTGCTACTTCACTTTTAAATCGCATATTGTAGTTCTTCACCCGGGTGTACAATGGCTAAGTGGGCATGGTCAGCTGTGAAGTGTGGAATCGTGCGAGAGAAGTAGGTGCTTGAGGAGCAAACAGAGTGTGGCCAGACGCATGAGAGCAGACGTCATTTTGGCTCATCCACACATATAATTTGCCGATGCTGATTGTATTTAATATAACTTTTTTCATTTTCTTAACCAACTCTTGTATTCACCAACTAACTTGAATGATTATTTTTTTTATTTGAAAAGGTATACTTTCAATGAAAGCTATGGAAATTTGATTAGAATTTGAAGGTATACCATAAATAAAATTCTTCAAATACGAACAGTACAGGTGCCGTGATACAGTTTGAATGAAATCAGCCTAATGACAAATGCTCTTTAGTAAAACAAGGATACAATGACGGAGAAGTGTGGTGAACTCGTTTGACTTTTCTGTAACAGAAAGTAATTAAATAAGTGAGCATATATGGACACTTAAAAACATATAACGCCACGGTTTTATATAGTTATTTAGCTTCACGTTCCTTATGTAGTTATTGATTCAAATTTTATGATCGATTTTTCAACTCCTAATACATAGCACATATATTTAATTCCACAAGTAGCAATTTTCACCTTTAATTCATAAATCCCAAAGACATAGCCATACTGCGTGCTTAACTGTGAGACTTGAAGATGTCCTTTTTTAAATTAGTATTAAGGATCTCAAACAGATATTCAGTAAATTTCGGGTTCCAACTACTCAGTTCTGATGTTCCAGGGGATACTCTCTGACTAAACGGCGCGACTTAAAGATCTACTGTTTTTATATTGGTAACGCAGGTCTCAAGCATAGACTCCGTAATACTCTGCAGTCTAGTTATTCATTTTTGATGCTATAGGAATACTGCCTGCTTAAGTTACTAGATTTGAGGATCTGTTGTTTATAAATTAGTATTTTGAGTCTCAAGCACATAATTTTCCATTAAATTACAAGTTATAATTCATCTGTCTTGAAGCTATAGGCATACTGTTGTTTTTTATAGAAGCGAAATTATTTCGATTAGCTTTATAGAAACGAGTCGAAATGATTCGCGTAGCATTGTTACACTACTTTTTGTCAAACTATTTTCTTGATGAGGTGCACTAGGATCCATTTCCTTTACTGAAATTTAATTTCTAAGTGAAATTTCATTACTGCTGGTTGTGAAAGATCAGGTCTTCTAGCTCTCGGCGTTGTAAATAACACTTTAAAATTAATCACACAATTCAGAATTACATAATAAAGCAAGAAGCGCGCACAATTTCAAATGTTATAACCTTACAAAATGAACATTTTCGAAATCATAACGTTTCACAATGTGCACGTCATCAAACTTGATTAAACTATTTGAAATCATTTTTCGCTGACGAATTTCAGAAATAATAGTTTGAGGGGAATTAATTTAATGGAATTCAAATGCAACAATAATTTTTCTGTCATTTATCACATTTTACGTTTTATACTCATTTAAATTATTTGTAATTTTCTTACTTTTCTAATGTGCGAAGAAACTTTTCGAAGCGGAGGCGAAAAAAAAACACCAAAGATTCATCGAAATAAGTTAATATATTCTCGATATATTATCAAAAAAGCCGTTTCCGTGAAATTTTTCGGAGTAGGATAGTTATTCTGCTATTTGAGGTAGAGATAAATCCAACAAATCAAAGATCATAAAAATCGGTCCGGCCGTTCTTGAGTTATGAATAATGTAACTAGCCCGGTTTTGTTTTATATATATATATATATATATATATATATAAAACAAAACCGGGCTAGTCACATTATATATTATATATATATATATATATATATATATATATATATATATATATATATTCGTAATATTCTAAGTAACAGGGGATATAATAGTCACTAAAATTGGAAACTTAAACTTATTTCCAAAAAAATTGGACCGACTTCAAATAAAGGATAAATAAGAAGGGCACTGGAAATTATAAAAGAATGCAAATATAAGTGGTTAGGTGGGACTTTTGCGGTACAATATCGTTTCCACATAAAAACAAATTTTCGAAATACTTCTAATGCTAAAACTTTTTGGAGTCGGTACCAAATTAAATATAGCACTCATCTGCGTATATGTTGGTGTACATGTACGTGACAGAAGGGAGAATCAACGACTTTGCATAATTTTTTGCTAGAATTTCACCATGTAAACTTTCCCAAGACTTATTTGTAATTTATCCTGTGCTCCTTTCCTACCAGTTAGACCGCTATTTTTGAATATTCAAAAATAATCACAACATTATCATGATTTTAAAAGAAAATTATCAGAGATTAATAGATTTTACTAGTTTAGGAGTCAACCAACTTATGACATGTAGTTGGGTGTTTAAAAAAATTATAAAAGTTCCATACAAATAAATCAGATCAACTGAAAAAATTACTTCGTAATTTGAAATGTATATTTTTATGTCTGTGAACGATATACTAGGCTATATATATTAAAATAGTGAAAAAAATGTTTGTTAATTAAGCTTAATACTAATATTTGCAAATAGTGCCTCAATATATATGAAAGCTTGCGGGGTGCCGTTTAGGAAGTCCGTGAGTTATACTTGTGGTTAATATTTTTTTTCTCTTTTCAATGCTATAGGTACTGTGTCTTAAAGCTAGTATCATAATAATATCTTGCATAACAGTAGGTATCTTACTTTCTTTATATATATATATATATATATATATATATATATATATATATATATATATATATATATATATATTTATAAACATAACATTATAAATAAAATATTTAATCTATGATACGGCATTGCTATGTCAGTACAGTTGGCATCGCTATGTTAATAGTTGAAAGAATAAATTATTTTCGAAAATATAGGTATTCTAGCTGAAGCTTCCAATTAATCTTAGTAATTTATACGCCACTGCACAATTTCATTACTCTAATCGACCTCAGTTATGGTTCTATAAACAATTAAAGAAGAATTTTTCATGAAATTATCTTTGGTTTTTTCCATTCTTGATTATATATTTATAAAAAAGCAATTGTTGGTCCTTTGTTTAAAGCATAAAATAGTTATTACTTTCAATATGTATTTAAAAAAACTCCATGTCATAAAATATTTAAATTTGTTATAATTTACTGCATGGCAAGATTGCATATCGCAATTATAGAGAAGATACCGATAAATTAATCCAATTTATGTTAGTGACTTTAAAAGCTTAAAATGTCATAGCAAGAGGGTCATAAAGTCTACAATTAGTTGTTGCGTTTAAAGTGACGGCTAATAAATTTTATTTATATTTGTAAATATAAATATAAAGGTAAAATATGAAATTATTTACGTTTGCAGTATCTTTTATTTTCCAATATACATACTTTAACACCGAAGTTAATTGCAGGATTGATAACTTAATTTCTCATATTTTATTTTTAATATTGGTAGATCGTCAAATCCTGTAGATCAATTTCGGAAGAAATAAAACCTTGAAATTTGGGTTTACACATAATATTTAATACACCGATGATGAAAAGAATAGACGTTTATAGGTGCGGTAACATATAACGCTCCTATCAACTTTGATGCATTTTTAGTGATGGTATGTACACGTATTATAACGACAGATATGGTTCTAGATAACATTCAATAAATAAATCAAACCTATTCAGGACCATAGAATCTTTCAGTATTTGATGGCGCTAACTGCTTTTATTTAAACCTGTTATTGTATTGTTTTACATTATCCCATATAGACGATTTTTACACGCATTATAAATCATTGCGTTGCAATATAATAGCATCTATAAAAATGCTGAACTTTTTTATTTCCATCATTAGTTTTGTTTTTTTTTTCATTAATAATAAAGATATTTTTGAAGTAGACATCTAAGATCTAAAATATTATTGTCAGATATTTATTGCAATTCGGAATAACAACTTGTTATTATCGCTTTTTTCATTTTTATAGTACAATATATGAAATACAGTCAAGATTAATCCATAAAAGTGAGACGAAGCTGTATGGAAATTTATTTCTTTGAATATTAAAATTATGCGTTATTTTACGATCATTAGTAGGAACATTTTTTCAACTCTTTTCTTGTATTCCGAAGATCTCTTCAATAGCTTAATAATAAAAAATAATATACGCGATGTTATCTCCATATAATATTATATGTAAGTAGTCTCTGAGATATTCTTCAAGCTTTGAGCAAAGCGTTATCTAGTTTTCTGTTTGTCAATAGAACATAAGTAGATAGAGTAAAGAAGAAAGGGAGTGATGAATGAGTTTTATGACGGTAGCGCTATTCCAAAATAGTTTCCTAGATATCTTATCGTTTTTCGAAAAGCATTTTATTGATATTTAGCCTTTTATAATTCTTTTAGTATTATAGTATAATTTAGCACAGAGGACGTAGAAACTATTTTTTTTAAGGCAGTTTACATTCAGGTATTTCACAAAAGTCAAAAATGATTTACAATTAAATTCGTGGATGTATAAATATATAATAAATTAATCGAGATAAATTATTGCCGAATGAAATTACGTTTTAAGAATAAAGAGAAAATCGCACATTTTAGTAGAAGTTTCATTTTAGTAAATCAGATTTGAAAAAGTTGGACCGAAATAAATGTAACAGAATCCTAAAAAAACATAAATATTTTAATAACAAGAGAATAATTTGTTTGAATTGTTAAAAGAAAAAAAAACTTATTTATGTACTAGCTGAAAAAAAAGCTTTAGTTTTTATGTATGTCGTTAAATTGGTGTAGTAAGTCGATTCCTCTAGTTTTCTGTAAACAAAATAAGGCAATTATAACATTAAAACTTTCCTTTTTTATCCCGTTTTAATAATGTTTCAACGTTAATATAAGGGTTAAGCTTCTGGAAGTGCACGTAGTGTAATGCGATTTTATCAAAACGATATACGACTCGGCGCACTCAACATCATATTTGATCTTGAATGAGCGGTCGTAATATTATTTCACGCAAAGTTATTAATTATACTGGTAATAGTTTTTGTTACGATCTTTTTTAACTGACATTTCGTTTCCGATAATCAAAAGTTTAAACGTAATTATGATTGAGAAAATTTAGAAAATAAAAAAGATTTTTTTTTAAATATTAAGTATCGTGAGAATGAATCAAATCAAAAAATGTAATAGATGATTTTCGTTTTATATTTAAGAACGGAAACCGAAAAAAAGCCTTGCTATGCCAATTAATTAACATTCTTATGTTATTAGTTAGAGTATTTCAAAAATAAAAATCCTATTAAGTACTAATATCAAACACTATAAGGGTTAGGAACACACACAGATTTACGTATGAACATTTAATCATTTAAGGATACATAGTATTTCTTATGTGCTATATGGATAATTTCATTATTCTTTATATAAATATATTTTCTGTTTTTTAATTAATATCTTCTGTTTAGCCGAAAGTCTAAGCAAAAAGTATATTATGTGATGTGAAAAATTGCAACAGATCATAAATAAAGTTAAAAACGGAAAAAAAAGTTAAACCGATATCAAATAAACTGGTAAATTAACAAACAAAATATCGATAAAATAGGTAATTAATAAAAGTATATGTACAACAAATTAAAAGAATTTTTGCAAACGTGACTTTATTCAAAGTGGTTCAGAAAAATCTTTCAGAGCATTTTGGATATCATGACCTAATTTATTCCAGAGTTGGACCCCATAAACTGCAAATTTATTTTTTTACCATAGATTGAAAACAATACAAATACAGTTTGTATTTCAGAATATTTACCTTGTAATTGATCAACTCCAGAATCGGAATAAAAAATAAGCTAGGAAACAGTTATATTGCAGAACCATGTTGTTGTTCATCGTATTATATCTAAAAATACTACCTTTATTATTCCGGGAGAATTTTCATTTTTCAACGGCTGTTAAGTTCCCTTTATATACGATCAAAGATGTAAAGACATATTTATGAATGAAACTCCCAGATTATTTACGAAAATTAAATTAAAAATATTGCAGCGAAATCTCTTGTCACCTTGACGATCACAATAATGATCTCAGTTGTCACAAGTTCTAACAAATAAACAGTAAATAAATTCCACTGACGTGCAATGAAGCAATAATACTGTCGTATATATCGAAATTGAATGGGATCGAACAAAGGTATTGCTAGAAGCGACATTTGTTGTGTATATTGACAATAAGTAGATAGGTTAAATACAAAAGATATTTGATGATGTCGACTTTAGCGTATTTATTTATTTATTGTTAGTGTACACGAGTGGCATTGTTAAGCTGTTACTATAGTCACAATTTTTGAATATTTTTATGAAATAAAAATAGTAAGAGTTTGATACATTCGATTATTTTGACGTTTTATGTTAGGTGAAGATGCGATTCCTAAAAAAGTTTAACTTTGAAAAAAAAAGGACTTTTTAGAAAATGTTGACCATGTTGCGCGTTCTTATCAACGGCAATGAAAATTAAAAGGTAATTTAATGAAGAATTGAACCGATAAAGTAAACATTAAAACTAATTAACATATACTAGAGAAAAATTAAGGACTTTTGAAGATCATAAAGAAAATAATGGTAGGTAGACACAGATGTAGTTTTATGTCCTATGGCGTCAATGCTGTAGCAGACGTGATCATGTCGTTTGAGTTTAGTGAAGTACTTATTTTCCAATTAAGAATGAGTATGGAACTTTATTTATACACATTTTGCACTGTTTTAATTTTCCTAGTTAGAAAGTGTTTATTTAGCTTGTCAACTTAGCGAAGAAAATGTTATGGTTTAACCTCAAAAATACAATCTTCCTAACATAAACGAGGTCTTAAAGAGATTTTTACATGACTTTTTGAAGTATCCAGATCTAATCAAATTGTTCCCATAAAATTATTAACATTGACTTAATTCAAAATATGTTTTGCTTAGTTAAAATATAAAAAACTGCTTTAGTTATCTGAATGTACCGCGACGTTTTAAGCTGCACTACTGAAAGTAAGGAATTTGTTCAAAACACTTCGCAATAATTTAGGTTCAGCTAATGGTGAAAAGTTAATTTAGTGGATTAGAATATGAAGATATAAAAACTTAATAACAGTCCTTTAGAAATTTGAAGTTTGTGTTTATACCACATTTCTAGTTACTTGACGTAAAATATCTCTAATTTCATAGGTTATTCAGTCATTCATTCAATTGACAGATTAACAAAATCTATATTTCTCTCAGTATTAGTAAACCCTTAAAATACTATTTATTGTACGTAGGATACCAATGACGAAAGAAGTCAGGAATTTAGAAATTGTTTATTAGAAACAAAGATACCGATTACGTCTGCGTACCTATCGACTTTTTACAGGCGTCGTAGGTTGCTGCGTGTTTATATTTTTATTGTAACCACAAATAGAGTTTTCAAAAACATCTAAATAAATCCGAACTATTTAGGATCATAGATCCGCTTAATACTTTTATTAGACGTAATGGCGCTGACTCCTTTTTACGTTTCCGTTTTTGCACTTTGACTAAAATCGCAAAAACCTTATTACTTTGTTCTATCTGTCTATATATCTGTCTGTCTGCCAACCTGTTTATATATCACAGCTATTCTACTAGGAAACTATTGGCACTGTGTAGATTAAATTTGGATAGTAGATGTGGCTTGTGAACCGCTATACAATGAAATAGTTTGATGGAAATATTAAAAAAAAAGTATTAGGGGTGATAATTCATAAGTAAAACTGAAAGATCACAAAAATGCCAGTGTACATAGAAGTGTGGCTATCTATAGAAGTCTTAAAAAATTATGTAGTTTCCAAAATACATTTTTATTTAGGTCAACAGTTGGCGAGAGGTGCGTTTCAAAAGTCTTAAATAACTTTTCAAATAAGGTGTGTAAAAGTCTGAAATTACGACGGAAGAAAATACAATAAACTTTAAAAAAAATTGAGATAAGATATGTTGTATAGTTTTTAAGATATGGAATATTGTTAGGACCGACCACAGGGATAATTTTGTTTTGCACAGTGTATGAAAATTACAAGTTAATTAGTTCAATATTCTTTGGTGCTACAGAATCCTACGTACATGAATCCGATTCCGATTCCTTGCAGTTGGCCTGTTTTAAAATTCGTTACTGTGTTGTTTTACATTATGTTCTATAGATGTTTTCTTTATATGTATCAGTCGTTATCGTTTTGCTATGTGACAGGAACCACAAAACAATTAAAATTTTCGTTTGCATCTCTGATGTTGTCAAACCAGTGAACATGTGAAAAATATGTTCAATTTATTAAGATGTAAAATAATAACAAACCCATCTAGACTTCTCCAGGAAAGTTCTTTACAAGCTTCGCTGTTTTTATCTTACTTCTTTTACTGCTTACAACTTTTTCAACAATAATATAAAACTGCAATTTCTTATTATATGGTTGCGAAGGCAAACGGACTTCATGTTTTTGGTCGTATATAAGTGTACGAATTTTAATGTTTTTAGGGTCATTGCATTCAGAATTTTCCAAGTAACATAGAATATATGACATCATCGAAATTTCAATATGGCGAGATGATGGTAGCTTTTTTGTTCTGATAATGAATGTATTGCTTGATATATCTATACCACGCGTAAAAATATCGTGAATGTGTCAAAAAACTATTCGAATTAGAATTATCATTCTAGATTTCCGGAAAAATAGTTTCCAGAAAACTTGCGCGGTTTTGGAAATCGGAGGATGACATGATTTGTCTCGATATTTTTGACCATGTCTCTAGAATAATATTATGTCAAATTATTAAAAAAATACATTTAGAAATCCTTATTACATGCTTGCATATTTTTTTGGTTTAGGCATGCCATATATCTTTCCTAGAGATTTTTTAGAACCGATCCAGCATTAGATTATTTTCAATCCAACCTCAGCAAAGCCAAAGAGAAGAATGTGGTTGTGTTTATATATACATGACAAGATTTGAATTGATTTTTTCCCACCCAAAGTCTAAATAAATTGACAGATTTTAACAAAGCCAATATAATTTATTGGTTTTCATTGTATGCATATATTGCTTGAGTAAAAATGAAAATAGAATATTAGAATAGAAAATGATCAATCTTGCTTAAAAACAACTTTAGTACGTCATATAAAATATAATGTGAAAGCTAACATAGAGTCGGTTTAAAAAATTATACGGTTTCTTATTTTCTACTTCAATAATAATAAACAATATAACGATAATAGAGAATAAGACATACTGAGTCAAATACGAAATAATTTGGAAATTATTTTCGAACTATTCTTGTTTTTCTTATAGTTTTTATAAGTTTTTGCATAACAATTTAAAATATAAAAGCCAGATTAGAGAATTTATGCAAAAAATATCCATAGACGACATATGTTTTGCATCAAATCTTGGAAAATTTTGTCAATATTTCCGCTTGTTAGCAAAATAGACATGATGTTCTAGATTTTCTCAGCAAACAGGTAAGAAGAGCGGTTGCTTATGCATTAATTACGTGTTTCTTTATATCCCGTTTTGTTAAATTTTCTTCTATTTACTCTACAATAATTAACTAATAGATTAATTTTAATTAAAGAAAGTAGTCGTTATTAACTTTTTATTAGTGTAAGAAGGAAATTGCAAGAAATTCATAACATGTTCACCACGCGATAAATATTTTCTTACAAGTTGAATTCGGGAAAAAAATACATAGCAACAGGTGAGCACAATAATATATTATATTGAATATATTTGGCGTTAATTTTTTAGAAATTCATTATTCACAATTAAATGAAACTACGTGATGTAGTATTATTTCTACTTTATTTAATTATATGATATTCCCTGTTAATTGTTTTTAAATTAGTATATATTGTTATGAAATATCTTATTAAATATTTTTTGTAACTTAAAAAAGTAACTACATTAATATGAAACTTCTTGGTTAACCATATTAATGATATTTGTATTATTAATATTCGTATCCTATGTGTTTATACGATGAAAAACTGTTTAATAACGAGAAGCACATCTCTCTGGGACATCGATAAATAAACGGGAAAAAGTAAATAACCGCTCCTAAACTTACAAGGTTAGCATCACTCCATGATATTATCGTGCTGATCCCGTTGTTATGTTCAGTTAACAACGACCTTACAAATTTCCGTCAGAGGTCCTACGAATAATTCTTTAAGTATAGGACTAGGGCACTCATATCATGACAGATGTTTGAACAATATGCGACCCAAAAGCAGGTCGGTGCTTGGACTTGAATGTTAATTATTTATGAATATTTTCATGTTATCGTTGAAAGTAAGGAAATGTTATGCATCAGTTTATGGCCCAAATTTCATTAATCTATACTTTTATAAAATATACCAATTTCCGCATTATTTATTTTACATTCAATATATATATAATAAGTTTATAACTGAGAAATATTACTCCCGGTTATAACTTAATACTATTATTAATAATTCAATATTTTAGGTAGAAAGGAGGGAATCAACACTTTTATGGAAATTGAACATATTTTGGTAATTTATTAAACTTTCCAAAAGCATAATATATCAACTAAAATTAAAACCACTTGTAAAGGTTTAAAATAAAATCTGAAGACAAATACGTGGTTAGTAATTATGACTTGCAATTAATTTTCCATAAATTACTAATCGATTGGTGATAGTAAAGTACACTAAAAATAATAAAGGTTTTCTTATAAAAATAATAGAATTTTGGAAATTTCTGCTTGTTCAATTTGCGGATAAAAATATTATTTGATCCTTCTTCTGCTTCATTGCTTTTCATGCTACGTTGCTGTTCTTACCTATCTTGAATGTCTTGACCGCTTCTTCTACGTTGTACTATCTGCAGTTTGTCTCAAGGTGATAGAGACACCAGTGCCTAGCATGTTGGTCGCGAAAGTTTTTAACCTCCATTTTCCTTACGTTATCCAATATATTTCAATTATCTGTCTAAACTGTCTACACGTTTTCCGGCTATAGTAACGGACAACTGGTTGATGTATAATTAGGATTTATTTTGAAGTTGGTTGATTATGGATTTGTTGGTTTTCTTGGCAGTCCATATTATGTAAAATATTCCTTCGATACCATTTCTCAAAAATATCAACCTTTTTCTGTCTACTGTGCTGTTTATTTTATGCAAAGATATCAAACCCTTGCATAAAATGCTGCTTCAAATATTAGCAAGTGGGAGCAATGTAATCAGCGTACTAATTATACTGTCGCGTTTCCAATAAGAATGTTTTTGTTAAAACTTCCATTAGCAAAATCATTATCGCATCGTACTCTAGCCGAGTACTTTCATTTATGTGCCTGACTGAGGGGCTTTGCGAGAATTTTTAAATACAGTAATAGATATCAATAAGTAGAAGAGATTTCCGTTATTCATTATTTATAATTTAACCTTTTCTCTTAAAAGTATACAAATTTTGAAACTACCACTCCAAAGTTGTCAATTTTGTATTTTAAGTTAAGTTTAAAGTAAGACAAATAAATTCAGGAAAAAATAATTTCAGCATGCGGGCAAGCTATGTGACAAAATTATTTTGTGGATATAAGTGACAACACTATGTTTGAAATAAATTTAATGGCTACTTATTTTGACGCAAGTCAGATTATAAACTTTTAAATAATTTATGATTTTGTAATAATATTTCATAGTTTCGAAAAAGGTTTGCTCAAATAAAAATATTATCTTTATGAGCAGCTTTTCTTTAGAAAATTTTTATGTATTTATTTTATTTCATTTTTAATATTTTTACTTATTTTCTATCCGCTGTTCAGTGTACAATCAAAACCTGAATAAGAATTTATTTCAATTGTTTATGGCTCGAATAATTAAGCAATTAATCTGGAGTACCTGCATAGTTCCCTAATATTGTTATTTTAAATAAGCAAGTGTCAAAACATAGCCAAAGATCGAAAAGTTTCATGCTTGAGCTATATATAAAGAGAGAAAATAAAATAAGTACCATTATTTGTCAGTATAGTTCCAAAATATTTCAATAAAATTTTTACGATTTATATTTATGTATTTATATTATTTTGAACACAAAAAATATAAAATATGTTCTTCAAAATATGCTAAAATCGTTTGATTTCTATTCGTCATCTGTATTATACTATTTCCCCTTAAGATCGATTTCAATTTATAAAACAAATAATAATCACACGGTAGCAGCCAAGGGTCATAGAATAAATGCTAGAGGTTTGGGAGTCATATTATTGAATATCTTTAACGAAAACAGAAGTGTGTGTGGGTGGAATTGTGGAACTCGAATATTCCGCGAGCTATCTTTTTTCGATGCTTTTCTTTGATGGGTTTTTTCAAGTGGTGTAGCGACGGACTATAATAGTTGCCAACGACAGTGTTACTGCAGGCTCTTTAAAACTATAGATAAGATTTCTTCACATTCTAAAAAAATTCTAACTATATTTTTTTTGGACAGGGTACTATTTGCTGTCTCGGTGTGGGGCGAACTGTGTTGACGCCTCTCCTTTGATTTTATTATCAGTAGATGTTCATGGTTAAGAACTGTAGTTCGTCTCCGGTAATAACAAAGTTGATAACTCATTTCTGTTACTCTTCACACAAGGTGAAAAACTTAATAAAATCTGCTCACTCTTTATGAACAGCGAAGACTTGGGAGGGACCTTGCACGAAAATTTTTTTCCATAAATGTTTGCGTAGAGTAATCAAGAAAGTTATTTTCGAAAACAATATTTTGTTGATAATTATTTTTTTTTGGATGTTGTCCTCAGTGTTCGTAGCTTTTCTGGACACGGTTTGCTTCCAATCGATTCTTTACTTAAACCAAACTCCTCTGCCTAATTTTTTTGCAGTAGGTAAGACAGGTGAAGCACACCTATATTTTATTTTATATCCGTCACTGATGCTACTTCATTTCCGTCGCTGATTTTTCTTTTGAAATACATTTGGCCTAGGATAAAGCATACAATCCTACTTATATTTTAATAGTCTATATTAAAAAATATTTTCATGAAAATTTTTGAGGCCCCAAAATTCTAGAACATATTTTATCATTTGATGCTTCATGTTAAATACGAAATTACTAATAAATTACTTGGATTCCAAAACTATTTCTTGAAAAGTTAACATAACGTAATTTTAAAAGTATTGTCGAAAATTTATGTCACAAAAAATATGTTTCTCCCCTCCCGTTTCCCAAAATAATAAAGTCAAAGTTATGAAAATAAGTACGTTACCAGAAATTTATGCAAAATTCATCGGAACATTATAATGATTGTTCTAAATTATATAACGTTTAAGATATTCCTGATCTGTAAAATTATATTGAAAAATATATTTGCACGGTGAAAAATAAACATTAATAAAAAGCTTAATAGAAATATTATGTACATATAAATATTTATTTCTACTTAAATAACCGGTGTCTCAGCGCGGAATTAAAATTACCAATAATAATAAAAAAAAACAATTATTTTATTTATTATATTTTAATTACAGGAAACTAAAATATATTTGTGCGGATTTTATGTACGGAATATTACATTATCAAGATGTCTCCCATCACGGCGAATGCACTCCACATTGCGTAGGCGCGAATTTACGCTGCAGCGCCACAAAACGTCGACTGAGATGGCTGACATGGCGTTTCTACGGTTGTATTGAGAAGTACTCCTAAGTATTTTTCTTTCCTAAGTTGTTTTATTACGACATTAAGGAAGTCCTCTGATTACTCTCTAGTCAACTATTCAAAGTTAAATGTACGTTTAAAATATTTATGTAGAAATAAGTAATTTTTTTTACGCCATCGAAGCTGCGAAAAAATTGTATTTACGTTATAATGAACAGGTGAGAAGGCACGTTAAGTCAAGACTTAATTTAGAATAATAAGTCAAGCACATGATTTAGAATAATTTGAACCTCAAGAGCTTCAAATTATTCTAAATTATGTGCTTTGTGTCAATAATTCGACTATTCAAATTCAATTTAATGCAGAATTTAAGAAGTTATACTTTTAAATAGCAATTGTGTAGCATTGTTGTAGCAGGAAAAATAAGAAATTGTGTTTTAAATTTATTTTAGAATGTTACTACTGTTAAACTACTTTCGTATAATAAAAATGTTAGTTATTAAACATTTTATGTATAGTTGTAAGTAAATAATGCTTTATAGAATTAGAATTAAACACTTTAAAAAAATGCAAAATTATTACTTTCTTTAACAAGACTGGTAATATTAAAACTTTTTTTTAAGTGGTCGCAAGTGAATGATCTTTGATAGGGATCATCCACTTTGAAAAAAAATGTAAGACTTGTTACTTTTTTATAACAAGGCTATCAATAATTAAACGTTTTATATATAATCGTTTAAATATATACAGTGTTGTTATAAAAAAGTACCAAGTCTTACATTTTTTTTAAAAGTGGAGTAAGTAAAGGATCCTTGAAAAGAATGATACATTGCGAAAAAAAAACAGAAGATCTTTATTATTATTTTTAACGATGCAGGTAATGTTTAAACTTTTTTTTCAGAATGATGGTTCATCACGATGATGAATCATCCACTTTGAAAAAAAAATATAAGACTTTTGTTACTTTTTTATAACAACACTCTTAATATTTAAACTGTTTATATAAAGTCATAAGTAAACAATACTTGATAAGAATCAAACGCGATTAAATGAAACTACGTGATGTAGTATTATTTCTACTTTCTTTAATTTCATTACCACGACCTAGGTTTCGTTGTATTACAACATCTTCAGGTGGGATATTAGCAAAGATTAACTCTTAGGAACAACCAACAGCATTTATATGTTTCAAACACAATAGCGGAAGACTGCTTTGTGTGGATTTTTCCATTGTTTATGTTAGTGAGTTTATTGCAGGGGCACAGACTAGGTTTTATTATATTACAGAGAGTTATACAATAGACCAGTATTTTAGTGAGGGTAATAAATTCAATTGTTATTATGTTAGGTTATACAATGCAAACTTTACGGTGTATATAATAAAATTAAATGGAAGTTATTATAGGTAATACATTTGTACAAAAGCAAGGGTATTTGAAAGTAAGGCCAAGGTAATACACTAATTCTACATATCTCCGGTTTTGTGTATTCATATATGTATTTATTTATTTCTTTTAATTTTTTTTTTGTTTTTATTATATATACTTATATTTATATGTGTATTAGTGCTGAAACAATTTCCAGGGCACTCTAGTATCAAAGTTTTGATATTTATATTATATCTAGAAGATATTAATAATGGGTGATGATATTATATTTAGTTGTTCATTTAATATATTGACCTTGATATCTTTTTTATGTCTGTTTATTTCTAATGTTTCTAGGATATTAAGTTTATTACCTTTTGTATTTATTTGTAATGTATAGGGGGAATTATCAGTATGGGGGTGATGGTTATTTTCAATGAGATGTTTAGCAAAGTGAGATGTGTCTGGTTTATTATTTCGCCAGCTGGCGATGTGTTCTTTATATCTTGTATTAAAATCTCTTCCCGTTTGACCTATGTATACACTATTACAATCGTTACATTTAAGTTTATAGATACCACTCTTTTTATGTTTATCTATTTTTTCTTTATTATTAATAAGGGTTTTACCCAAGTTATTTAATGTACTATACGTGCATGTTATATTATTTATATTTTTATTATTAGTTAAGAGTTTTCTTAATTTGAGTGATACATTGCCTATGTATGGGATAGATTTATAGTAAATATTATTATTATTTGGTACGACCGGGTATATTTATTGTATTAGTATTTTTCTTAATTTATTATGGTACAGTTTTGTGACAATTGATGGATTATAATTATTATTTGTTGCGATTTGTTTTATAGTTTTTATTTCTTTATGTAGATTAGGTTTTACTAGAGGGATGGCTAAAGCTCTGTGAATCATGGAATGGAAGGCTGCTAACTTATGGGACAAAGGGTGTTGAGATTGACCATTAATTATGGAGTCTATAAATGTGTCTTTTCTAAATATACTAAATTTGTGTTTATTATTTTTGTGTTCTATTGTTATATCTAAAAAATTAAGTTTATTATCAGACTCTACTTCTAAAGTGAATTTGATATTATTGTGTAGGGAGTTAGCAAAGTTAACAAACTGGTCTAACTGTCGCTGTGTACCTTTCCAGCAGATAAGGATGTCGTCAACGTATCTATAATAGTATAATATGTTGGTCGCTAATTTACTGTTTAAGAGGCTGGTTTCTAGATGGTTCATAAATAACTCGGATAAAAGGGGACTGAGGGGGGAGCCCATTGCAAGGCCATAGAAAATAATTTTGGTCTGTGCATAGTTTACAGAGGTCTCTAATTTCCAATGCTTCAATGGGATTTAACTTTTTCTTTTCTAGGATATCTGAAATGATATTTAGGCAATCGTTTGGTGGTATATTAGAAAATAAGTTTACTACATCGAGTGATACTAATTTACAATTGGTTAGATGTAAATTTTTAATTTTATTACAGAGATCAACAGAGTTTTTAATGATATGTTTAGGCGCAAATCCGGTTTTATTTCATAAGATTTTATTCAGGTGAAAAGCTATTTATTTTGTGGGTGCGTTTGTGTGTGAGACAATAGGTCGTATGGGTATATTTGGTTTATGAATTGTAACATCATATTTCCTAACCAATTCGCGAAACATAAAGTTATAGGAATGAACCCTAGACCCCCGATACTATATGGACAACCTAAAATTCATAAACCAAATATACCCATACGACCTGTGGTCTTATACACAAACGCAGTCGTAAATAACTGATTCTTGATAAGAACCATATACTTTATAAAAATTGCAAGACTGTTATAAGTTTTTTTTAACGACACTGGTAATATTTAATCTTTTTTTAGATAGTCGCAAGGGAATGATCTTTGATAAGGATCATCTTAAAAAAATGTAAGACCTTTAATTACTTTTTTATAACAATACTGTTAATAGTTTTAAAAATTTTATGTAAGTCGTAGTTTGTTACTTTTTTTTAACAACACTGGTAATATTTAAAATTTTTAAAGATAGTCGTAAATGAATCATCGTTGATAGGGATCATCCACTTTAAACAAATATAGAAATTTTATTACATTTTTATAACGAGAACTTTGAAAAACTATTGTACAATTTCTACCTTCATTCAGTCACCAAAAACTTGTAGGTCCCCCAAACCTGTGATTTTAAAAATTGTCAATGCACTATTGGAATCAGTACTACCAAGACTTAATTGACGAAGCAAGAATTTTTTTCAAAAATAATCTATATATATTTTTTTATCGGGACTTTGTTACTGAGAAATAATTTATTTTCCAATAAGGCAATATTTTTTTATTTTCAGTATTTTTTTGATCAAAATTACATTTAAACATATTATAATTAATAGTACCTCCATGAAAAATACTTGATTACAGCTGAGGGCTTTGACATATCGCCTCATATCGATTTCATGATTTTGTGCAGTATTCAGTGTACTGTGGGATGCTTAACACTTTTGTTCACATTGAATAGTCTCTGGAATTAGACACAAACAAATTTATCATTTTAATCCTTTTATTTTTTGCTCAGGAACTCAGAAGCTAGCTTGCTATTTCAATTTATGAGCATCCTGTTCTCTTTAATACAAAACATTCATTGTATGTGCCAGTCTAAATGCAATTAGCCCGAAAATTACATTGCTAATAAATCTTTCTTTAGAAACTCTAAACACAAAAATACATGATTTATATGCATCTGCAAATGTGAAATACTGTAATAACGAAAAATGATCTCTAGATCAGACGGTATTACAGTATTGTTATGAGATATCAAACAACAGCATAATAGGTAAAATTATCTTTGCGAAATGTATAATCCACTTGAATAAAGACAAGTAATGCAGCTCCATATGTTCATAAAATTTTAATATAAATTTCTTTCTTGCCGGAAAGAATATTTGCAATAAAGATTTAGTAAGTTTTTGAGATAACCACATATAAATTATTTAAAAAAATCTTTCTTATTTCCTTACATATCTTTTTGAGATATGTAAGGAAATAAGAAACCCTTATATTTTTTTGGTAACATTTAAATATTGAATATATTTGGCGTTAATTTTGTAGATATTCATTGTTCACAATTAAATGAAACTACGTGATGTAGTATTATTTCTAATTTCTTTAGTTTCCTTACCATGACCTAGGTTTCGTTGTATTACAACATCTTCAGGTGGGCTATAAGCAAAGATATCTCTATATCTTTGCTCATAGCCCATCTGAAGATGTAATAAAACGAAACGCCATGGTAAAGAAACTAAAGAAAGTAGAAATAATACTACATCACATGGTTTCATTTAATTGTAACATTTAAAGGTAAAAGTAAAAATTGGATTTCGTTTCGAGATTTTAGAATATTTTATAGTTTTCTTTTTGCGTTTATTATTAGATAATCATAAAATGAACAATGATTTTATCGTTAGTAAAATACAAAAGACTAGAAAGTTCAAACAATTGCTGGTATTCAATATATTACTGAAAGCCTGATAGACAAAGGTCTTACTATTATAACTGCAATTGATGTGATAATATTTAGTTGAAATCTAGATTAAAGGGGATGTAAATGATTACTTTCACTTAAGTACCTAAACATTTTAGAACGTAATGAAGAGAATGTAAATTATCTGCGGTGGTAAAATGACAACGTTTTTCGTATTTCGTAAATAAAATACGCATTTCATTGACGACACAGTAGGAAAATTTTACCATTCAACGTGTGAAGTATAACATTTTTCAAGAAATCCATCTAAAATCAATGGCTATTTTATGAATGGTGTTGAGTGTGTATGATATGGTGTCGAGATTAATTGTGTCCAGTAAACATTACGTGGTTTTATGGAATTACGTTACTTTTTAATTAATTCGTTATTTTTTATAAACTATTTCTATATACTCCCTGTACTCCTTAATAAAGGGGAGATCGATCCGACTAATAGAGCTACAAATATAGATGAAACCACGATTATATTTATATATGAAGAACTTTACCAACAAATCTTGACTAATTTCAAGAATTAAAGTAAATCTAAAAATAATATGATATCATAAGGTTAGATCTTTCGTTTAAAATAATAAAGAAATGAAACGTTTATTAAATGATACTTCACGAAATATATGCTGAATGTTTGTTTTTTGAAAATTTGGTTAGTTCTTAATTATGGATTACAACAAAATAGCACACCTATGCTCAATCTAGAATAAAATATTGAATGAAAATGAATTTAACCTGTACGATTCATTACTTCTGCAAACGAAATATACCTAATTAGCAAAAGAATTATATTTCAGACACTCCTTAAATTTCTCTTAGACATAAAATTTTTAATAACATTGAATTCAATATTATTTTATTCTATTGTCATAATATTTAATAATTCTTGAAAAATTATGGAAAAGCGAAAAAAAAACTTTAGGGTATTGTGAAACCTTGATATAAAAGCAGTTTTTCATATAAGTAAATTTGGTTGTCAATTTTCATTTAACATCGTTTCATTTAACTGATATGTACTTTTGTGATTTGGACAATCATAAAAGTACATATCAGAAAATACTTTTCATGTTAGCAAAAAATACAAAATCATCTTAAATTGTATTTGTTTATGAATTATTAAACTACGTTTACGGTGTGAAAATTGTTTCTGAAATTCATAAATTTTCACACTAGGTAGGTAAGCTTGCTTAAAGTCTCAGGAAAGCTTGCTTAACAAAATACGAGAAAATGTTAAAGTAGAGAGTTGTTGTTGACTGTTGCCAGCTTAACATATATATTTGTTTTCATGGAAAACTTGGTCTCGTATTCTGGATAAGAAGCGTGTGACAGTGACACGCGTTTCTTTTTCACTTGTGATGTTATTAGGCTTTTCGTGAAAAAATGATTCTCTTTTCTTATTCATTTTTGTATTCGCACATGATTTTAAACATTCAATAATATTCTCTCTTTTTTTGGTAAGGTGATATATATTTAATTCACCAAATTGTGGTTTGAAATATTTTATACAGTAACTTGAATGTACCGACTGTTTTGTTTTTCTTATCAAGTTAACAACGAAGACACCTCAGTAGTGTTAACGATTTTTTTGGCAAAAGATCACCGATATTTTTGTGTAAGCAAATAGAAACACCAAAATTATATAAATAATTAATGTCTTTTTTGCCTTAAAAGTCTTTAGTATTTAAAATATGTTACCATATCATGAAACGTAACTATTTATCATGTTGGAGACGTTGAGGGGGTATTTTAAAATAATAATTAAACTTTAAGTAAATTTCCAGAATTATTTTTTTGTAAAAACCCATAATAGATTATATTTTCCTTTTTACAATGCCTTTAGTATAATTTCAGTAACAATTTATATTCTGTCCAATATATTAGTTAGTAGGTAAGGCACGAAGTTTATGTTAGAAAAAAATTATAGTCCATGACTAATACAATAAATCTTTCTCGAAGTCGTCTTAAAAAATGAAAGAAATAATGTTATTAATATGGCTATTTTTACATCTGCATTAGATTATTAATAAAAATGACTACCTTATTAAAATAACGGCTGATTAAAAGAATAGATTTATTTTTTGGTTCGATTTGCAAAAAGACGAGCTACTAAAACTTAATTATTTTTTGAGTTATCGCGGGGAATTTTCAGAAAAATGTATTGCTTTAAGAATTGCAGTTGAGATTTCAAAGAAGATTCCTAAATTCATTGAAATGAAAACTTGATTTATACCAATAATTCATTATTTATGTTAAACTACTCTTTTTTTCGTATCAATTTTGCTGGCACTGCATTAATTTGTTCATAGAATTTTTGGTCTTGCTTTGCCTGTTGTTTTCTTTTTTATCTATTATTAATGGGTAATTTTGAGAAAAAGGAAAGACTAAAACCAAAGAACTTATTGCGGAAAAAAATTAAAAATGCTCTATATCTTTTAAAAATTTAAAACTTAGAATTCCCCTAATTTCTTTTCTCCTTTTTCTAAACTGAAACACCGTAGATTTTACTTTTTCCTTAAAATCTTTTGAAATAGATGTACTTGGGAAAAACCTGTGCAATTATAATGAGAATATACAGTTTATTTGTGGTGATAAATTTGCACTGGTGAATATAAATTGTTATACTTTCTCAAATATTCTATATTTTGGAAAAATGCAATTTCATTTTTAAAAAAAAATAGAAAAGAGATAATTTAATTATTGAGCAAACTATTGGTTTGGCTTACAAGTTACCCTTTATGACTCTAAACGTTTAAAAATTTTCTGGTAACTTTATCGAGCAATCCAAAATATTTTATTGTAAGATATAAATACACTAAAATGCGCTTAGTTAATCACAGTTAGCGCCTAGCCTTCAAGTGCTAAAGGTTGAAAAATAGATTGAAAACTAGTACGGACCCTTTTACTTATTTAGTTTCACTTGGGTCACAGTGCGGAGACCTCAAAAAATAAAATATGCCTTGCGATGCTCGAGTAACGTTTAAGCTATTCAAGAACGATGGCTATAATGTTGAAGTCGAATAACACTTTGACGCCTATTTGAATTAGGTAAATAACGATTATAAAACGAAGGTGAAGAATATATTCAACAATTTATTGAGGATTGTAGACCGCAAGTGCAGTTACAGCATAATATACAAGCAATTACATAAGTTAGAAGTTCGAAATACGGTACTTGGGTATCTTTTAAACCTATATTTCGCGCTATATTTCAGCTTGTATTTTTATCTGGTACTGAGTAATAATTAAGTATTGAAATGAATTTTAAATGGATCAAGATAAGCGTCAAATTTAATCCACACTTTCCTTCTCTTCTTTTCAAAGTGTCAATATCACAGTGCGTCATTTGATCTAATGGTATTGGGAACCTGTTATATAGTTTTTACGCAAATTACTTCCTGGCTGCGTTATTATGTTAGGTTATAATTAACAAAATATAGTATAAATGGTTCAATACAACGGTTGTCAGTTTTAAACCGCGTATTGTTCATTTTGTACTATCAATGTAATCGTACGATCAAATTTAATCGAGTTTTAATAATGGTATTTAAAACTTTTAAGCTTTTTGAACAAATTTCCTCCTGACTGTTTATATATTGGGTAATAATTATGTGATAAAATATAGTCAAAATAGTCCATGTTATGCGTTAACTTAATCCATATATAGTTTCTTTTCCTTTTAAACTTTCAATATAATTCATTCGCTTTTGCCATATTGGTAATTTTTTGAACTGTTTATGATAAATATTATATTAAGAAAGAAGCTGTAAAACTGTCGAGATGGAATCTATATGTTTCAGTCTAATATGAAATGTTTAATATGAATTTTTATTCAAAGTATTTAGCAAATAAATTGGAATATAAATCTTTTTATAGACTAGTAACTGACCTACTTTCTCTACTTTCCTTCAAAGGTCAATCGATGCATCAACCTAATAATAACTGTGACGATGAAAATATTGAAATGTTGATATGCTCCCTTTTCTTCGGGATTTTTGTGTCTTTTTTACCGTGCTAGTAGAATTTCTCTTGAAACTATTCGATATATTTTCGTACTTACCTTGTTAAATTATAGAATTTATTTTTATCTACTTCTTTAGATATTGATTAAGTGCGCTTCGTATTCATGTTGAACTTTTTTTTAATTTTAGGAATCCTCTTTAAAATAGGCATTTGGGCGACTATGCAGACTAGTATTGTAAGTTGAATCGCTTTATAATAATAGCATGTGTTAAAACAAGGAATATGCCTGTTTTCTCTCACTTCTAATCTAACCTTTTCATTTCTAATAGCTTCCGTGATTCTTACCTCTTATTTTGTCATTTACATCTATTATTTTTCTGTCTTCATTCTCGAGAAATTTCATTTACTGCTTCCTCCTAAATCCACCGTAACAGTATCCCGCCAATGCTCTCCATCGCGACCAATAGCCAATAATGGGGGCCGGCAGTGGACGCGGCTTGCTATTTAGAAGTGGATCAATTGTGCTTGAGGGGACAGGAAGAAGGCAGATAGAAGAAGGCTCTTAGCATAAATTTAAATTTTTGAAGCTGATGTAAATTGAATAACATTTGGATTATCGTGGTACCCTCCTCCGAATAAATCATTGAAAGAAACATTTCTATGTGATCTTGGCTGATTTTATAAAGAGGTACAATGTGTAACTTTTGTTTAATTATTGATTCAGAAAAACCATTTAATGTACTATCTATGTCAATGATAAAATCAACACATACATTCTTTGAGGAGTTACAGTTAACTCGTCATTCGAAAATTTCAGTTTGACAAGTCAATTTTATATTCCGAAAAATAAGAAATTATTCTTCCTATGTTTTCTATACAAAGTGCGTTTTTTCAACTAAATGCATACATGATCTATACATGCACCTGGTTGAAAAAACTGATACTGTTGAAAATATCAAAAATATTATTAATATGCTTTAGGTGCATTTCCTTGGAACTGAGGAAGCTTCAAAATATTTTCACAAAATATCAATGCATCAGCAATAGAATTACTGAACGGTTGTGTTGCTAAGCGTACTTTCATCTTTTGTTTTGAAAAATAAACAGGAGCAAATTTGAGGTTATTTTCTAAATGTAAACCTTTAATTTCCTGTAATAGAAGCAGCTATTCAAAAAAATCGTATTTTCTTTACATCATAATTTATATGTTTAATATCTTGTTTATTACCCAAAGTATTACAGATTAGTTTTATTACATGACATGGATCATCGAAAATATTAATTTTGTTATAATTTTTGGATTTAAAATACGGTGTTATGTTTGGCTAAGCTAACTAACAGCCAAGTTCCGTAGCCATGTTAATACTGTTAGATGCGCCATCGAATGTTAAACCGCGAACACACACCCCAATTTCCTCTAGCATTCCTATAGTGATACTCACATATTTTGATCTTTCTGAGCCATTCACAGATTATGTAAAAAAAATGCTACCGGTAATTTCCTACATTATAGTAGGTAGATTGTAAAGTAAAGTTGCTGTTAGAATTTTTATCCCTTAGTTTTTTATTGAGTATAATTATATTATTGATCTTTTATGTGTTATATTGTGTCAAAGGACAGCATAAAAGTCGTGTTTAACATAATATATAAAAGTTTTGCCTTTTATAAGAAAGAAACACAAAAAGGTTAAACTTAATGTACTGATCCCTAGAACACACCTGACAACTGTCATTCCCACAATCATTACGCAAGGTATATAGATTCCTTTTCCTACGACGTTGTAATGGATGCTGAATTGAAACGCTTGGAGGAAATATACACTGCCGGTCTAGACAACTTAAAAAAAAAACTGGATGACTTACATGCATCGACGAGTGTCTCGAAATCCACTCTCGAGACACTAAACGCTGAATTTGTGAGCTTCCGTAGTAAGATCCAAGAAATATTGGGCTCATTGGTATTGAAACACACAGACTTGGAGTACCGGGTGCAGGAGCTGGAAGCTAAGGGACGTCGCAACACTATTCTGATACACGGCGTGAAGGAGGACAGCTTGGTATTGCCTACAGCAGCTGCCCTTGATGTTATAGTCACGAAGCTCGGCTGTTCTGCAATAACTGAAGCCAGTCTGGACGCGTGCTATCGCTTGGGTGTGGTTAATATGCAGCGTAAGACTCCTAGACCTATACGTGTAAAGTATATTTGCCGAGATGACCGGTAAACAGTTTGGTTGCTTAAAAAATCATTGAAAGGATCCCGCATACTCATAACTGAATCATTCATACGACCACGGCAGGAGCTGTTCACTTTAGTACGATCCATTTTCAAGGTCAATAACTGCTGGACGCGCGACGGGAAAATAATTTCCGGACGGGTGTAGGGAAATTATTACACGCCCTCAACAATTAGAAAAGGCCAAAAATAGATTATTGACTTTGCAAACCACTAATAGTAGCGAACGTCGCACACGGTCACGTAATATAAAGTAAAATAAAGGCACAAATTGTATTTTTAAGATTGTTGCAAAATCTTAATCGCAGGTACGATCTACGTAATACTTGAAGTTTCAATTTAAATTAGTATATTCTATTCACCTTTATTTTATTTTATTTTTAAATTTTTATGTATTTATATTTTACATATCACTCAGATAATTTATTTACGTATGTAATTAAGGTGAACTGCACTCCGGGTGCGAGTGTATTATTTACGCATTGTGTGAGCAGACGCTGTGTCTATTGCCGTACCGTTTGTAATTTATGGTCTGCGCGTATAGATCACAAACTCTTGCATTTTATCTTTGCCATTTATTTTTTTTTTATTCTCTTTTTTAGTATATCAAATGTAATTCAAATTCTCAATTTTAGGTGTTTGTATTTACTTGTATTTATTTATGTTAGCTATAATATGTTGTATTTATTTATGTTAGCTGTGTTATTTTTTTTTGTTTTTTTATTTCTTATTTTTTTGTTCCTTTGTATGTAATTTGTTTCTGGTTTCTTTTTTGTTACTGGTTAATATTATATTATTATAATTTTATAATATATTGACCTGTCGTCCACATCTTCCTCAAATTTCTTTCATTCCTTTTCTTCCAACGATTCGCTCGATTCTTTACCTGACGATACACTTTTCGACACTTCCAATAATCCTTCTATACACAATATACTTCAATCTCCTTTTATCTCCTCACAAGCAGATATTCATTTCTGCCACATCATCGCCCAGAGTATTCCATGCCATTATTCAGATTTCATTAATTATTTTGAAAATCTGAACCTTCACGCATGTCTTGTTAGTGAGACCTGGCTCAAAGCTTTACTCCCATCAAATTTGTACTCACTGGCAGGTTACGTTTTAATACGTAACGATCGTATTTCTAGACGTGGCGGTGGTGTTGCTATATATCTTCGGGCTAACCTACCCTTCAAAATTATTGCAATGGAATACTTATTTGTCGGAGTAACTTTTTTTCAAGCCAAGTTACTACCAAGTAGTATATTCTCCTCCTGATGTTTCGTATTTCGGTGATTTTGAGAGTATAGTTGATCACTACCTACATTTATACCCTCATTTATTGATTTTGGGTGATTTTAATACCTGCCTATACAAGCTTAACACTAGAAGCGGAAAGCTTTGTGACATTGTCAAGGCTGGTAACCTCACCATTCTCCCATCCTTTGCTACATTTCATGCCGATAATGGTCACACCCTTCTCGATCTGATCCTAGTAACCTGCCCTAAAAGTGTATCCTTCTACGATCAACTTCCAGCACCCGGTCTATCCCATCATGATCTCCTTCATATTTACTATAAATTAAGTAGCCCTAAAGCCTCTTCAAAGAGCATCTTCCTCCGTGACTTTAGTCGTATTGACCTACCATCTTTTCTTGAGGATGTCAGATCCATTAACTGGGATACAATTGCGATGAATCACTATGTTGATTGAAAACTCACTGTTTTCAATAGTTGTATCACTAAACTGCTCGATAAACATGCTCCCCTAAAACTCGTCAAAATTAAGCGGAGAGCATTTATAACAGAATAAAATGGCATTAAACCAAACAACTGTTATGTCAAATTAACTTTTTAAAAATATTCCACCAGAATAAATGTGTAAGCGTTGCCATATTAAGTAATGAATAATCCATAAAAATATAATTTGAAATAAGCAATTAAAATTAACATTATTTTATTAATAAGAAACGAATAATAATTTACCTAAACGACCAATAAAAAAATATCGTATCAATAGTTATTAATAACCGACAAGTTCATTTTAAAAATCGATAAAAAATTTTTATAACCTTTAATATTTGAGGGAATAATGAATGGATGTTAAAACTTTTTAAATGGCAATAATTTGGATTTACGGAATGTAAACAAAGTTAGCCTTTAAATTAATTTTGATATCTTTTTCTTTTTTTATCCTTTTCATGGTAAAACTATGCAAATGAAAGGATATTTAGACAAGTCAAATTCACTATCGATCGCTAAGAAGAGTAATCATGCGATAATGCCGTATTTCTTACGTTATCGATGAATATAGGTTTACGTATTTTCATGGTAATGACTTATGACAATTTTTAATATCAAAAAAGGGGTATGATATAAAAATAGATAGGGATATTGCAATCTACTAAATACCAAAAGGCAAATATATACAAGTATATGCAGGTATATATAAAGCTACTAGGCAATTAGAATATTAGTGAGCGAATATATAGTGTAAAGACATATGAAAGAATGCAACGAATGTTGAAGGAAAAAGAGGGAATATGATTTAATGTCCATAAATACGTCTGCTTGTTTGCGCTTATACATGCACGTACGCTGTAAACTCCTTCCGTGGTCATAAATAAGATATTATTGATATGGAATACCATAGCCAATAAAAATGTAACCTATTTTTTTATTTTAAAAAAATCAAATAAGCGCCGAAATATAACCGCACTAAAATGTGTAAAGTAATGAGAAGTTACGAGTACTAATTTGGATCTTTTGTGGTAAAATATAGTTTACAAATATGAATATACATATATATATATATATATATATATATATATATATATATATATATATATATATATATATATATTTGGAGTTGGTATTCAATATATTTGGTGTTAATTTTGTAGAAAGTTATTGTTCATAATTAAATGAAACTACGTGATGTAGTATTATTTCTACTTTCTTTGAGTTATTTACCACGACCTAGGTTTCGTTGTATTACAATATCTTCAGGTAGGCTATTAGCAAAGATTGATAATAGCCCACCTGAAAATGTTGTAATGCAATAAAACCTAGGTCGTGGTAAAGAACTTAAAGAAAGTAGAAATAATACTACATAACGTAGTTTAATTTAGTTGTGTATAGAGTCGGTGTCAAGTGAAACGTAGCACTCATTTTTATGTGTGTCTGTGAATGTCAGAAACGAAAAAAACTTCGTGAAAAATCTCTAGCAGTATTTTTAAAATTCATTTATATTTGGAAGCGACATTTTACCGCAAAAGTTACAAATGAGTACTCATATTTCAATATTTTAAACTTTTCAGTGCGCTTTTTTTTCGGTTGTTATTTGAAGTCGGTACAATTTCTTTGTAAAAATATTATACCTACTCAGTTAAATAGTGGCAGATTTACACAAGTCCTGCATTTTTTGTTTACTAATACCATACGTTTAATAATTGATTTTTCTGTTGTAATCTATCCTGGTTTGATAAAGTAATTACAGATGATATCAATTGGATACAATGATAATACGAGTTAAAATACCTACTCTCTATTCAAATAATTCACTTTCTTAGCAGATAGTTTCCCGTAATTTTCAGAAAATTGTGTATTTTTTGTTTTGTTAAATACAATTGTATCTAAGTTCATCATGTGCTTTAAATATGGCTATTTATGTGAAGAAAAATATTGTATGGGTTTTTCAGAAAGTCTTAGCCGCGTTGTCTCTATATCGAAAACAGACGTTTTTTCAGCCAATGGAACTCACCGAATCTATGATTCAGCCTGAAACTAATTTTAAGTTTTTATCTTCAGGAGCAAAATGAACCAGTTAGGGTGTTGTATATGCTCGACTTCACCTCATTATGTATCTACGATATTTGATATAATCATTTAAATGCGGTAAAACTGGCATATATTTCAACTTACACTAAATTCTCTCACTTTAAGCAGGCAGTAATTTCGCATCATTAGGACTGAAGAGATACAACCTAAGGTTTAATATCAAATTTGGCAATGAGGTTAGAACCCGAAAATCAATGACAGAATATGTGCTTGATGCCAACAATACTAATTTCGAAGCAGCAGATCTTCTTTTCCATATTGTGTGTACCTGTGCTTACTTGCCTACTGATTTACTCTGTTATTTGCTTGCTACGTCAAGACAAGTAAAATGAGCCTAAACTCAATGAGTTTACTTCTCATCACTAAAAATCTCCTGTCACCATATTATCACTTCATCATTGCACCCTGATTTTCATAAAGTGCAAATTTGTGTGTCTTATTAGAATGCATTAGACATAAATCATAGCAAATCCCTTACGGCACATCTACTGTTTAATGTAGAGAAATACTATGGTATATCGTCAATTTCAATAATAAGATTCTAACCAAATATTCATGGGACTATATTATTAGTATTCACATCTAAATTAATAAATATCTGTGGAATTTTTTGAACTTATATCATTCAGACTTAACTACGACATTGCACAGTGGAATTTTAAAGAATTATATGGTATATATTTCCATGGCCAGATTCCTACCATATTTTTATGGAACCATACTAGTTGTGTATGTTTCTATAAAAAGAATTACCCAAATTAGTTGAAAATGCCAGAGATATAAAAAAGAATAAAATCGAATTGAGAACCACCTCCATTTTTAAGTCGTTTTAATATGAAAGGAAAAGAAAATAACACAATAAATACATCATTTTGAGCAACAAATAGATAAATTTACACCGATTTATTTAGCTTAACCAAATATGACACGATCCACCTATTGCTATTTAGTAAATTAGCCAACAAATAAGGTCGGAAAGGCAATACAATTTTGTAATACCCTACGTCCGTTCAGCGGTGTGTGCCCTTGCGATTTACTCGTTGATCGATTACATTCGTTGTCGATTACACTCGTTACAATAACTTCTAGTCAAAAAACTCCTGAAAGAAAAAAAACTATAAAAGTTGAGCTGATAAGGCTACAGGGCAAGGTCCACTAAAGTGTAAAAGTGTAGACACAACTGATCGGAAATATATTGTGATGTGACATTTTGAATATTAAATTTCGATACTAATTTTAAGCTGTAAGTCAGATATTTATTATCTAAAAGCACAATATTGCGTAACTGATATATTAATTAGCTATAATAAAAAAAAACAGTTGAAATTTTAAGAATTTTATTATTATGTAAGAAAATGTACGGAAGTGGGATCGGAAAGTATTTCAATAACTTCCACCCAGGTACAAAATTCATTAAGTTATTACCGCTGTGGATAATAAAAATTTAAAAACATTTTGTTCTACTTTTACCTAGTTATATCAATTCGACTTTCTGCAGTCAGTTTCCGCGTTATTAGATAATAATCAAGTGACCTTAGCTACGTGCCTAAGTAAATTCTTGGGGGCGCGAGGAAATGATCCATCACTAGCTTTGTTCTCATTTAATTTTGATTTGATATTAATATTAAGCAGTGAAAAGTGCTTATTTATACGTGTAAAAATGATATTCTGAAAAATATTTCACAACATTAGCACATGCTTAAATGTAACTGATAAATGCACTGTGTTTTTCAATATAGTTTGACACGAGTTAGTTTTTATTTAATATAACGTTATTTTCAAAAGAGTTATGATAGTAATAGTATGATACTAACCCTTTGGCTTGTAATGAGCTAATTATGAGTAATAATTTGGTCGGCTATAACCATTTAGGTCATTGATGTAATTCAACCATAAACATTTTCTAAAGTAATATTTACGTGGCTTTTTTCCAAAATTTGCACGCTCGCAATAAACAAGTTTAATAGAGGCACACTTTTTGATATTTTATATTTCCTTCTCCTGATGGAGATATTTGCTTCCATCACGGTATTCCATTATAATTTTGTAATTATTTCAATTGAAACTAAAGAAATATTGTTTTAATGTTGTGATATTTAGTGTTTTTTTAAGAAATAGACTTCTCAGCTTTAACCTACTTTTAAAATTCTTTGATGCCTTGTCGGTTAATTTTTGTAATAACATTTTGAACGAAAGATGTCACTTTCATGAAATATGTGGAAAATATTTGATAAATTATTTTGTTTTCACTCAAGTTATCGTTGTTTTCAAACTACGCTTATAAACAATGAAAATGTGAAACATACGTAAAGATTGATAATAACATTCGGGTTTACTCTTCATCCATCTTCAAAAAAGTCAGCAAGGTTTAATTTAATTTCAGGTTTAATTTTAATTTTTAACCAAGTTAATTTTTGTTGGAAAAAAAGAATGTTCGTCTTAATTAGATAAAATTATCTTCAAATCAATAATATCTATAAAACTTAACAAACCTTTACCGAATAGGAGATGCAAATTTTAAATCCTCTGTATTCAATTATACAGCAAAACGAGCATTTCGCTGCGAATATATCTATAAAAGTTAAATTCAGGAATCTCCTAATCGTCAATAAAACCTCTTTTGACCCTCAGCGACAGATGCGAGCCGCGAGTTTCGAACGGCACTACCGTCATAAAATTGATCCGGTACATAAAACGGAAAAAGGTTTACACACATGCACCCTATAAAAAGAAAATATTTTAACAAAAATGACTGGAATGGTCGTTGTCTACATGCTATCTTCGGATAAATTTACATTATATTATGGACGCTTAGTTTGGGACAGATCGGAAAGGAATCATGAGAAAATGTATTAAATATATATACTTTACTTAAATTGGTTACACTAAAAGTAAATAAATGTTATTTATATAATATTCAAACAATAGAAAAATAGAAAATATTTATTCAAGAATCCGATGTATGTTTCAACGTGAATTTTTGCGAAAAGAGTATAGTATTATATATTATGATTCATTATTATTATATGATATGTCATATAAATTTAGGGGACTCTTGCAGTTTGAGGTAATGTTTAGCATATAAATTACGGTCTAAAAGTTATGTATTTACTGACTGTATTTGAGTGGCCACAATCGTAAAAGAGTCAAGATTAATAACTTAATACAAACTTTAGCCTTAAAAAGAAGGTGAAAATAGTGGTCAAAGTGATGTACTATTGAATTACACTTAACTAAATATTCATTATTAATTTATTAGCTAGTTCAAGAAGAAACTAAGAACACAATTTTTCCTGACACAATTTAATTAAATTGTTTTTTCTTTTCTATATTTTCGAGATACGTACAAGTAGGTTCTCTTCAAAACGCAAATACGTATACGTCTAAATTTCCTGTGCAATGATGAACGAAGGGAGCAAATGGAGGCATAACATCATAACCTCTCTTCATCATGTTTCCAAAAAAAATAAATTTTATCTAATGGGATGCACATTGCCACGTCACGATTAAAGGGTAAAATCGTAGTTACGTTTGCGTTTATGGTTGATCATGGATATATCAGAAATAATTTAGTTATCTTAGATACATTTGAAGTCTAGGCGTAACTATTATAACAATATATTGTCTTAAAAATAGTTATTTTTAATCAAATATACATTGAATATCTTTACCATAAGTGGCGACTTATGCTGAAGATATTGGCGTAACATTTATGAAAAATTAGTATAAATACTCAAACTGCGACCTGGATTAGAGTTAAAATTTTAGGGGGAACAATATTTTTTAATTTTCAATTAAGTTAATTTCAGTACAAGGCTATTGAAGTCAAACACAGCTTAACTTTACCGTGATATTAAAGTCTGAGGAAATGTAGAATTGTAAACTTTTGCAAGAAAAGTCGCAAACGATTTGAGAGTTGCAAATAAATAATATATTTTAGTAATTTAAAAGTAACATAAAGAAGTATGTCATCGCATTATTACGCTTTTGATGTAGGCCGTTGTAAAAGACCTCGATATGATATTTTCAACAATGTCAGAAAGAGATGGCATACCCCGAGTCATTTCTGTAACAACATAGACGAAATTAAATCTAACCATATATTTATATTCTTTACAACCAATCCTATTTAGATCTAAATTGTCGTTTAATAATAACATTAAATGAAAAATTAAAAAAAAAACATGTGAGAAGTATTTCTTAAATAGTTATTAATTTATTTAATTACGTTACCAAAGTTTCAAATAAAAATAATACCGTTATAGGAAAATCTACTCCGCGAGAACCTATTTGCAAAATAGCTACTAATATCTGACTGAACCTTCACAATTAACACATGGTGTGAATTTTCCAATTTTGTTTTGAAAATTTCTGGTTACCCAACCTGACACATAAACATTACCATAAGCAAATGATTTTCTTTTAATTATATCTCTTTATTTGAGAAAAAGCCCAACAAACCATCAAAATTAAAAATTTGTGATCAATTTACTAATTCTTGTTTTAATGTACTACTAGAATATTTTGTAGCTAGACATGTATTCTGTGTAGAAGACCATATTCAATCTGTTGATTCTGTGATTATACAAATATTTTTGTCCTATCACAATTAAAGGTACCTGTAACCATATTCTGACTTCATCATTGCAACCCTGATTTTGATAAAGTGCAAATTTTTGTTTCTTATTAGAATATAATTAGACATAAATTACTACAATTTGTTTACAGCACCTCTATTGTTCAATGTTGAGAAGTTCTATGGTATATCGTCAGCTTCAAAAGTCAGATTCTAACCATATATTCATGGGACTACATTGGGAGTATCCCTCTCTAAATTTTAAAAAAATTTAAAAGAAGGAAATTTTTTGAACCTCTATCACACGGACTCAACCACGACATTGTGCTGTTAAATTTTGAGGAAATCTATATTACATATTCTATTTACATGACCAGATTCTTATCAAATTTTTATGGAAGCATACTAGTTGTGCATGCTTCCATAAGAAAAGAATTACCTAAATTAGTTGAAAATACCGGAGATGTAAATAAGAATAGAGTCGAATTAAGAACAGCCTCCATTTTTTAAGTCGTTTAGGTGTGAAATTAAAGGAAAATTATACTATATATATTTAATTTTGGGCAACAAATCGATAAATCGACACCGATTTATTTAGCTTATCCGAATATAAGATGGTTCATCTATTACTGTTTAGTCAATTAGACAAGAAATAACGTCAAAAACGAAATAAAATTTCGCAATACCGTATGTCCTTTCAGCAGTATGTGCCCATTGCGATTAATTACACTCATTACAGTAACTTCTAGTCAAAAAGCTCAAGAAAGATGAAGAATATAAAAGTTGAGCCAATAAGGCTACAGGTTAAGATAAAATAAAGTATAAAAGTCTACACACAACTGAACCGAACTATATTTTGATACGACATTTTGAATATTAAATTTTGATAATAATTTTAAGCTGAAAGTCAGATATTTATTGTCTAAAAGAACAATATTGTATAACTAATATATTCATTAGCTATAATAAAAAAAACAGTTGAAATTTTAAGACTTTTATTATTGCATAAGAAAATGTACAAAAGTGGAATCGGAAAGTATTTCAACAACTTTCACCCAGGCACAAAATTCATTATGTTATTACTGCTGTGATTAAAAATAATTTAAAAACATTTTGTCCTACTTTTACGTAGTTTTATCAGTTCGACTTTCTATAGTGAGCTTTCGCGTTATTAGAAAACCATCAAGTGACATCAGTTACGTGCTTAAGTAAATTCTTGGGAGCGCGAGGAAATGATTCACCGCTTGCTTTGTTCTCATTTAATTTTTATTTTATTTTAATATTAAGCCGTGAGAAGTGCTTGTTTACACGTATAAAAATAATATCCTGAAAGTAATTTCGCGACATTTACACATAGCTATATTTAATTATAAAATACAATGTGTTCTTAAATATAGCTAAACATGAATTACTTTTTATTTAACATAACGTTATTTTCAATTAAGTTATGATAATAACTTGTAATGAACCGATTATCTGTAATAATTTTGTCGGCTATAACTATTTAGGTCAATGATAGAAACCGACCACAAAAATTTTCGAATATTATATTTACGTGATTTTTTCCCAATATTTGCACCCTCGCAGTAAAAAAGTTTAATGGCGGTACACTCTTTGACATTTTAGATTCCTTTCTTCTGAAGGAGATATCTGTTCCCATCCCGGTATTCCATTATAATTTTGGTTGTATAATTAGTTCAGTTGTAACTAAAAAAACATGCTTTTAATTTTGTCATCTTTTGTGGTTTTTCTTGAAACTATCTTGTTAGTGTAAATCTATTTTTCCTACTCTGTGATGCTTTTTCGGTTAATTTTTTTAATAACATTTTAAAACCTAATAATTTTCAATTAAAACTTATCTTATATAAACTTGTGAATGAAAAATGTCACTTTGATGAAATATGTTGAAAATATTTGATGAATTATTTTGTTTTCACTTAAGTTTTCGTTGTTTTCAAACTAAATTTATAAACAATGAAAATGTGAAATATACGTAAAGATTGATAATAACATTCGGGTTTACTCTTCATCCTTCTATTAAAAATGTTTGCAAGTTTTAATTTAATTTCATATCATAATTACGAGACTAACTTCTGTTGAATCAAAAATGTACCTTGCCAGTTAAGACAATTGTATAAAATTATCTTCAAATCTATAAGATTTACCAAACTTAACAACCCTTACCAAATTTTAAATCTCCTGTATTAAATTATAGAGCAAAACGAGCATTTTGCTGCGAATATATCCATAAAAGTTAAATTCCGGAATCGGCTAATCGTCAATAAAACCTCTTTCGAACATTATCGACAGATGCAAGCTGCGAGTTTCGAACGGTTCTACCGTCTTAAAATTGATCCGGTACATAAAACAGAAAAAAGTTTACACACATGCACCCTATAAAAAGAAGGTCTATTATCTCTAGGGTATATATTTTGAACGAAAATGACTGGAATGGTCGTTGTGTACATGCTATCTTCGGATAAATTTATATTATATTATGGACGCTTAGTTTGGGACAGATCGGAAAGGATTCAAAAGAGAATGTATTAAATATATACACTTTACTTAAATTGGTTACACTTAAAGTAAATAAATTTTATTAATGTAATATTTAAACAAAATAAAAATAAAAAACATTTATTCACGAATCCGATGTATGTTTCAATGTGAATTTTTGCGAAAAGAGACGATAATGGATCATTAGTAATATGATATGTCATATAAATTAAGGAGACTCTTACAGTTTGAGGTAATGTTTAGCAGATAAATTACGGTCTAAAAGTTATGTATTTACTGTCTGTATTTGAGTGGCCACAATCATAGAAAGTCAAGATTCATAATTTAATGCGAACTTTATCCTTAAAAAGAAGATGAAAATAGATGTTAAAGTGATGTATTATTGAATTACACTTAACTCTATATTCACTATTAATTTATTACATAGTTCAAGAAGAAACTAAGAACATAATTTTTCCGGACACAATTTAATTAAATTGTTTTTTCTTTTCTATATTTTCGAGATACGAACAAGTAGGTTTTTTTTCAAAACTCTAATACGTATACGTCTAAATTTCCTGTGCAATGATGAATGAAGAGAGCAGATAGAGGCATAACATCATAACTTCTCTTCATCATGTTGTCAAAAAAATCAATTTTATTTTATTTTATGTTTTTAACAACAATGTCATACTTCCATTGTCATCACGCTCATATATAATACAATATCTTTCCATATTACTATATGTTCACGTTCATTCACAAACTACAGGTCATACTGCAACAAATTATTTCTCATATTTTGAAAACATTTGGAGTATTATAATCAATAAACAAATTAGGTCCTGACACTGTTATTTGATTCATAATCAATAAAAGTGTTAGAAAAACACACCGATTCATATTTTTAACTTTCATAACATATTCGTGCTTGGTTTCTTGTTTGAAATTCCTTATCATCCCACTTTTTGTCATTTCCCGATCATAGACAATACATAATGGATTTAAAATTATAGTATATTACTACTTCTACAACTTTTCATAACGTTTTTGTTAATTGTAAGATGTGAGGATACCATTCACATAAATTATTTCGCAATCATTTGCTCACCGTATACCGCTTCGTTACGTTCGTTGTACAATCATCTCAGGGTCCTTCAAGGTTTCCAAATAGTTATATTGAACAAATTTCCTCTATGATTTAACTTTATTTTATTCACTAGGAGATAATACTTAATGCAATGTTAAACTATCTGTCTGCCTGCGTATTCTGGTGTTCTAACGATTTGAATGCTTCATAATTTGATATTTGTTTTGCTACCACAGACAATGTTTATTATGTTTCAAATATTAGTGTAGATGTTCAGATTACCAATTTATGTCAATAGTTTTGAGGTGTGTCGTTAACCGCAAATCGGCACAAATCAGTATAAATGGCACGACGTCTGTAGCGATGATAATAAATGGAAGAAGACATTTTGTCGGAAAAATGTTCAAATGCAATTGCTGATTGTGGAAGTTGTGACCAACACAACTTCTATACAAATGGAGCCGCGAGAAAAAGCTCATGTAGTTACAAGTTCACTATGAATGTGAATACTGTCTCATATTTTTATTATATATTTATGTCATATTTAAACAAGTTGTAAATATTGATTTTAGAAGGTAATATCGTAAATGTATATTAATATTTCAGGTTTTAATATTTCGTAACCTTTTATGCAGTTTGATCAAAAATCTCACATCAGTACATGGTTGGATATATATGTTTCATGACAAACTTAAGAAGACGCTACTAATTGTAATTGTGGTTCCAACATCAAAAAAGTATATTACACAATAAGCTATATCCTGAACGTATCAGAGCTTGCATTGCATTGACGATTTCCAGCACGGCCTTCCACATCAGCATTCAACATATTTATTGATCACACCTCGTACAGATACATATTTGTAAGTTTATACTAAATATAGCAGAAAAGGTTTTTTATTCGACAAAACTTTTGAAGATTCAAAACGTATACAATACAATTGGAACTCTTTTAAAAGAACCGCGAAAGAAGCCTCGTTGAAAGAGCCGCGAAAGCTGTGCAGAATTTCCTACTCGTGCGATGTATGCGATCTGTATAACAAATTGTGCGCACAGTATGTTAAGCAAATGTTTTCGGCAGTTTTACATATAATGTACATTTTGTTTCGGTAGTAGCATATAATTTTTTTCTATTTATTACAAGGTTGAAGTTTATCGGTGTTGTAAAATCTCATCTATTTTTAAATAACTCGGATGAATTTGCCTTCTGTTTCTTCCACTATTGGTGTATTTTCATTTTTTATAATTTGAATATTCCTGTTTATTACAATAAACTAAGACAGTTTATTTAACTTGACGATATTATTTTCTATTCAATGGATAAATAACTGCTTTTTAAGCAGCGACCTAAATGTTTCTTATGTAATTTTCTCGATTCTAAATTTAAAAGAAAATCACTTTTATTATGGTTACTTTTCCATCGATTTTCTTTCCAACTGTTGTAACGCGCTAAGTATTTATTCCTTAGCCCTAAAATGTTACGTATATTTTGAATTATTAGAAAAATTATGTAGCTCTACTGAACGTAGACTAATTTAGACAGTTATATTATGGCTACAATTAAATTAACATACGTGATGTAGTACTATTTCTACTTTCTTTAAGTTCTTCACCATAACTTAGATTTCGTTGCATTACAACATCTTCAGGTGGGCTATAAGCCAAGATCAAGCCCACCATCAATGATATTAATTTTTAATTACGTTCATAACGTTTCATTATTATTAATAGTTTTCTGGTGAAAAACCTAATATCAAAGTTTTATATGTATGCTAGTAATCTTTATTGCTTAATTAGAATTATGTGATACAAACTATTCTACTTAATTTGATTTTATGGCTCTCGCGTCGGGGGTCCTATATCTCGTTCAAAGTAAAATTATTTAATTTATCATAAGTCGTCACTAATGTGGACTTCCTAACACAACAAATGTTTAATAATATCTAATAAAGATAAATAGGTTGGACAAATTATAATTATCGTGATTATCTCGAAAATTACGTCATCTAAAATCATAGCTAAAATTTTCCTGTAACTCTTGCGTAGGCTTATAAAAATACTCTTTGTAGACACTGTATTTTTAAAAATAAACGGAGGAGTCACTATTAAGGGATATTATATTTAAAATTAAGAGATATATATTTTTGAGATCGTGATCACTAGCTCCATCAAACTATATATCGCATGTATAATTTTACAAATGTTTTTTTGAGTACAGAAATTGCCTTACCCCTTCAAATACTAATATATTTTTTGGGTGATAGCCCTATATTCTATTAAAATATACTTGAGTTATTATACTACATTTCAAGCTTCGAAGGAGAACAAACGGATATGTTGTTGATCTTGTAAGGAGATTATGGTTTTTATCTACCTGCAGAAATCTAAAAATGATGCATTTAAAAATGTGGTTATAGGAAAAAGAAGAATATAAAAGAAAACTTAACTAACTCAGAAACCTTAACCATTTTGAATGCAAGAAAGCATAAAAGAAAATACATACAGCAAAATTAGCGTTTTCATTAATTTTACTATGAATTTTTCGTTTTAGTGTTTTTAGTGGTCCAAACGGTTTATTATAAGCAAAAGCTCTTAAGAATTATGTCGTGTTTTCAGCAATCGATTTTAAAATTTTATTCTATTTCAAACGTTTTGGTGGTTGTTTGTTGGATATAAATAAATATATTTAGTACATATTTCCTCCACGAAGGAGATAGTGTAATTGTCGGTTGCCATATTGATTATACGAAGCGTGTTCGAATAATTATTCTTTCTTTTGATTTCGCCGTAGCGGCATAATGAGAAAAAATTTAATTTTTTTACGGTATTTACTGGCCATTATTTACTCACTGCGGATCTTAGTGTGTTTATATATTTTTTTTCATTTATTTAAGCCTTGTAATTGGGAGGGAAATGTAATATGTTCGTTGTAATTTGGTCATATAGACCTTTAATTTGATACTCAACTTTATCTTGTTGAAATACAAATTCGTTTTTTCGTCATCCGCTGCCATATAGTAGTCAGAGGGTGCCATATTGTTATATATCCTATGACACTCTTAGTAGGATGCTATATTTACTAAAGTCACTACAGTTGTTTTGTCCCTTAGATTGATATCTATATCCCACATTAAAACAATAGTGGGAGTATAAATATTACGATGTTCACTAATCCTCACTAACACAATTAAAGTAGAAATCTAATCAAACTTTCTGAGGCTTAAAAGGCAATGTTTATAAGAGTTCGAATATTGTAGAAAAGATTTCACTTGGGCACATAATATAACTTTTATTAAACAGATCATATTTAATAAAAGGTATATTATTTATAAGTATTTGAATGAAGGTGAAATTTTGAAATTTTTTTATGGAATAGTGAGGTTCAGTCGTGATATCAAAATTGATTCGAATGTAATACTAAGGTTATAAAATATTAAATGCAAGTTTAAGTCTATCACCATTCATTAGATGTATTTAAAAGCGGCATAAAAATAATAATACAATAACATTTTTCGAAAGAAATTAAATAATGTACGTACATACTGTTAAATTATATGCATACACTTACAACCCTTCCTCTTCGGCTTTATCGTAATAAACGACGTTAATTAACTTAATGATTAATCGAATTAAGGTGGTAGAATCAGCCTAACCGTTTGCCGCAAATGTAATTGAAAAAAAAATGCATTCACAGGGTTATAATAAAAACGTAACCAGAAAAGTATTGCAATTACGGGAAAGAAATTTCCATTTAACTATTTACATATACCATTAAGGAAATTTGGACATTTATTTAACAACATTTCAACAATAATTACAAAAGGAAAAAGGCAAGTAACTATGAAAAGAGCTGGGCACGTCCCATGAGCTACGTAAATCAAATTAAAGTTCAGGAAGGGTTGGATCCGTTTTCTCTTCTTTTTGCTGTTCTCAGAATCTCTTTCTTTATTGTTTTAATTATTAAGTTTTGCGAAGTTTCTAATATTATAGAAGAAGTAAGAAGGCGTACTCAATACACAAGTAAACAAGATTTTTTTATAAAACCTCGCACAAAAGATAAATTTAAACACAGAATTTAACAAAGACTTACTTTTAATTTAACAAAGAATTTACTTAAGTAAACGAAAAAAGTAAGGGGAAAAAGTTGAGTAGTATAAAATGAAATGTATTGTAATTGCTAAAGGGTTATAGGTTCATTTAATTTTAAGACAACATTTAGGTAGACTTATGCAACTAACGAATAAAAACTGAAGTGTTATCTATGTTTCAGTTAGAGAAATTTTATTAACAATATATACAGGCTCTTCTAACATCAGCACTACGGCCTGGATGCGTAAAATTGGTGAATAAAATGTGCATTATCATTAAATTTTTCCAAGTGAAATTAAGTGATGTAGTATTATCTGAAAACCAAAAAAAATAAAGGGGAGAAAGAATCTTCCTAAACGACAACGGGACCAGCTCTTAGGTTTCAATGTAAATAATTTACATTAAGGTTTGATAATAAAACAATGACATTTTATTATACTTCTTTGGCAACCAACCTAAAAAGTCAACAATATACATTTCCTCTCATTTTTCTGCAAAAAATTCGACTTAGAAAATTATACTATTTGGCATAAAGTTTGTAACTCGCACATATTTAAATAATCGGTATTCAATAATATTTTTATGACATTTTTAAGAGTCAAATAGAGCATAATTTTTTTTAAATGTGAATTTTGTGGGGCATTGTTTGTAAAAGCGAGTTTAAGGATATTGAAGGTATTTTTTAATAATTTTGAGTAGTATATCGCAAGTCATATTTTGAAAAACACACCGCTAAAATTGTAAGTGCGAAAAAAGATTGCTAGAAGTTTAGTTAAAGTCCACTGCTATATATATATATATATATATATATATATATATATATACATATATTTACAGACAAAAAAATAATATTAATACTTGTTAGTCGTTTAATAGAAATAAATATTAAAATTTGAACATTTAACTATGAGATTATTTAAAAGCGTATAATATTTCTATACCATGTGTTTTGAATACCCTCATAGTTAAATATTCACATTTTTATATTTAGCAAAAGTTCATCAACCATCTTCGTCATTTTACTAATTTTCATAGCAGGAGTTCTGCTCGTACATATCAGGCAAAATTAATATTCTTAAAATTTACCTCTATGGATGCCTTAATGAATTTTAACGTAAAATATTTATTAAGCAATTTTTCTCGTTTTATGTACGTAAATTTACAATAAAATAATGAATAATATTTAGAAAAATGTTATTCCTTCAAATTTTTATTATTTAAATATTTTTCATTTACTTTAAAACTGATAACTTAGATGCAAAAAATATTACCACACACATATAATCTTTCTCATTTTAGTAAACATGAACAACTTGAAGCCTACATTAAGATTCGATTTAAATGATTTCTTCTGAAGAATTTGAAAATATTTCTCCATTAAAGTATACTCCGATGTATCTTAAACCGAGTATTGTTATCTGTTGATATTTACTCTCGGTAATGCTTCGATTCTACTTTAAAAATTTAATAGTATGTTAATATATTTTCACGAACTTTCATAAGGAAGAGTCCTGTATAAATATAATATTTTCATGGAGCCATTTTTAGTTTCAACATTACGTAACCGTTATAAATGGAAAAGTTACTCGGAAAATAATAATAAATATAAAAAGAAAAATTTACTTGCAATATCTTGTAGAATATTTTCACCCACAGTTTATATGTAGATTATATACGTGAATAGACAGGATGAACGGTCTGGAATTTAATAAACGATGGATATATGTGGATTACGGACGGATTTGTTGAAAAAATATGGACATGTTTATGAGTATTAAATGTTTGTCTAAAACAATTTATTACAGTATTTGTTGCTTTTGGTAACAGAAGCTAATTTTAAAGATATAACATTTTGTATTTACCAGTACTATAACCCTACGTTGTATATGTGTGCAACGAAGCTCCCACTTTATAATTCAACAAAAAATATAAGTGCCCTTGGAACTTCGAAACCTTTGAAAATATATCATCTTCTATACTTATTCCTTTTTTTAGTTTACGAGCTACATTTTTGAATACGATTTTTGAAGATATCACCTTAACTGTGCTGTTAACTAAATGAAGACGAAAGCTTTTAAAGAAACCAGTGCAGTTTCGTCTACGAAAATAGTTCATGAGAAGGGTATCATCACATCAGTTTCTGAAATGTATATTTATTAAATTAAACAACAGTCTTAGGACCTGAATTTAATGCAACAGTTTTATGGATACCAATTGTTTATAGGTAGGGTCAATTGTCGAAAAAATCAAATAAATTAATATATAGAAATAAATAATCTTTTTTCATAAATTTTCCTTCAGATATATTATGTATATATATATATATATATATATATATATATATATATATGACAAAGGTATGCCAAAAATATTCACCCACTTCAATTTCATATTTAGAAGCACACGCGCAGTGAAGCAATGTAGGATACGCGTGTTGACTAGAACGCTACGTGGAATTGTTAGTGCCATGCCGACCTTCACCGAGGAGCAACTTGCCTTTTACCCACGAGCATTTTAAGAAAACTCGAAATTAATGGTCGTAGTTCGTGGCCAATTTCGAAGTCACTACCGGCTACGCGTCATTTCACAAGCACCTGCACCGTCCACTATTCGATGCTGAATTAACACTTAAAACGTTTTAAGCTACAAGATCTACCACAAGTCGACGACAAACAATACGTCCAAAAGAACGAAGTACAGATGAGAATGAGAAGCGAGTACGCAAGTTTAGTTAGAGATGAACCACGTGAAAGCATTCACAAAAATTGTCTCAATTACTTTTGCACAGATCAGCTATTGATCGAATTTTTAAAAAAGACTTGCATTTAAAAGTGTACACGATCTAAATAGTGTAAATTTTAAAAACAGGTTTCGATTTAAGATTGAAATTTGTCAGATAAATGACTGAAAATTTCCGATTTTCTCCACAAGTCCTTTAGTGTTGAAGCTAACTTCCATTTTAATGGACACTTAAATAAAAAGAATTTCCATTTTGGGGAAAACATCAATTCTCAACTTAAGCAAAAAAAGCATTTCTGTTAATTTGCCCGAAAATTATTCTCTTTTTTTAAAAAACCGAAAGGACCGTGCTTTAACAGTAAATTTTAGCAGCTATATCTTTATGATTTGAGATTCCTCATGTCTTTATGATTTGAGAAACCTTAACTTAAACGGTGTCGAGATTACATGCTAAAGAGTTGGTTTCGGTAAAACGGAGCCACATATTGTACGAATAGAGATTCATTGGCCGCGTTAACAGAATTATTCCTTCCAAGGGTAATTTTATACAACGGCTATATTGGGTGGCTCTCAAGAAGGCTAGATTTATCAAAATGGTATTTTTATGGGGGTTACCACCCTAAAAATTAAAGTAGGGTATACCAAATTAAGAGTACAGTATACCAGAATTCACCAACAAATATCATCCAGTTGAATGGGAATATCGAGGTCGAATTGAGCTCTGTATATATCTGTGTACAGCAATCTGCAGTCTTGCTTTCAAGACTATTTGGCGCATAACGGAAGACATTTCAGCGATGCGATATTTGAAAAATTAAATTTTATATTTCATTTTCTTATACAGATAATGAAGATTTGTCATCTAACAATGTTGGTTTATTTTTCTGGAACTTTTAAAATAGGTTTTTAAGAAATTTCTTTCCGACCAAGAAAACATAAGAGGGAAAAAAAATTCATATCGAATATCACACGAGTGAGACCGTGAATCACAGTTAATGTTACTTTATTGTCAATTTCATTAATATTTTATATTAATTTTGTTACGTATATTGAACAGAGGGAGAAAAAAAAGGCAAAAAAATTATTCGTGTCCAAATTGAATAAAATTTTCAGGCTATATAAGAATTGTAATTACACCAAATATGCATTTATAAACTTCTTTGTATTTCTTAAATAACATTAAATTCTTAATTTTATAAATTAAATGACCAGAAAAAATTATAATAAAAAAATTAAAACAATTTTGGTGAGTGAAAAATATACAAAGAACATCCATGCATTCTTAATACATTTCAAGAGAAACCGTAAATTTAAAAAAAAACAAATCTAAATTATTGTAGTGAAAATAAATATTATTCTTCCTCCACAGCCAATTCGAACGAAAAACAGAGTGATACATAGCATGATTTTAATATCAATGACTTCCAAATATGAAATGTTTTTAAGAACATAATTTCAAACAATCATATTAAATAAATAAAACCTCCACTTAGACAAATTCTTTTGTAACTTTAAAAAATCTTGACGCTACATTTTAATGGTTTCACTTAGAGAACCAGAAAAATTAAAACCGTTATTATTAAATGATAATATTTTAATTATAAAACATCTCAAAATTATCAGTAAAAAGATAAAAATAGAGGGTGAACGTTTTTCAAAATTCGATTAAGTATTCTTGAAGCCATAATACGTGATTCGAAACAATTCAATATTTATTGATGTCGTATTAAACAATTATTCGAGAAAAGCGCGATATTTAATTACTAATAGCGCAAAGACGATTCCCACGTCATTGTTACAGCGTTTTATTTTGCTTCGCATTTATGTACTTCGCAAATTGTCCTAGCTCGAACTACGAATTATTTGCTTGTTGTATAAAATAACTGATGTGTGAATAGTGTTTACCATTTCTCGACTTTGTTGGCTGAGATCAATTTTATTATCTCATTCTATTAAAAAAATATTCTTCAGGATCTATATCAATCTCATCAGCATAGTACGACTAATTTGTCATACCAAATCTACGTAAAATAACGACTTATAAATTATCCATAGCATGGCTGATTTATCATTTAAAATCTACTTAAAATTATCAGTCATATTATTGCATAACTTCATATTAATACTTTTTATTATTTAAATTAGTCCTGTTATTGCATAACTTATAATTTATGCTATAATATGACTGATTTGATATTTAATGTACATAAAATAATGACTTTAATGTTGCGTCATGATATGGTGTGTAAATTTTACACTCGGTGTGCGTAACTTCTAAGTCATTAAATGATATTATTTTAAAGTCAAATTACAGGTCAATGTCATGCTACAGTTGTATCAAACACAACGACATCGTAACAAAATCGTAATAAGTGTCAATGATTGCTGTCGTAGCAAACTCTAATTACATACGTGTTATTTTATTTAAATCTAGAAGAGAACAGTACTTCTAGGTATATCACACATTACAGTTATATTGCATAGCTTTTAAATTGTTGTTTTTTATGTGTACATTTTTATGTATGTATTTTATTTTATGCATTCTTCACACATATTTGTGTTAATGAAAAAGATATTTTAAATATTTCTCTTTATTTATGAAATATAATATTAAGCATGCTTATACTAAGTACATAGTAGTCGACTTACTGTTACCATATCAATCTCTTATAACCAACCACAATCATCGAAGTGAGAAAAACAAATACTGCGGCAGACTTAAATGATTAGTAGACGCTAATTAATTACACCTACAAAACAAAATAAGGATATGTTAAAATCTAGAAAATAAAGAAGTAATATAAAATTTAAAAAAAACAAAAGCAAAATAGCAACATATTATTGATAGGAAAGTGATGAGGAATGAGCATACAATGGATTTATATATTCCGCCCAAAATAGGTAATGTAATTTCAGATGAGTTTTAAATAGGGAAAATGAGGACGCACTTTGTCCTTTTATAATAAACCGAATGCATGTTCAAGTGGCGTATACAATAAAAGATTTTCCCTAGAATATAGTTCCTAGAATAGATTAGTAGAGTACACTTTTATTAAGAATGTTATTAAGGTAATGGAATCTATATCTGGAATTTGAAAGTGCAACGGGATTATTTAGTATATAGTATAAAAAGTAGAGAATGGAAGTTGAGTTGGACACAAATATCCATTTAAGTCATGACTTATGCTGATATATGAAGTAACATATTTAATGCAGAAAATATATCATGTTTGTGAGGAAAGATCATGTCAATGTAAATTAGTTTTGAACACCCGAAGAGAACAAAAAGTTGATGAAACCTTCAATGAGGAAAATAGGGAATAAATTCACATCACTGGAAAAGTAAATAAGATTGCGCAAAGAAAAATAAGAGGCCACATAATCATGTATCTACATCGAACGTTTGTAGTTTTTTTTTATAGAAATACGAGTTTAGCAGTAGATCTCAAACGTTTTGCCACATTTAAATATAATTAATAAGTGCATTAAATTTGAAGAATCGTGACGCAAACAACGATAGTAATAAGTGTGATTTTTTACAGTCGCCATGGTATACTTTTATAAATATTAAGTTTGAAAATAAACATGAAGTTTGAAATAAAACAATTCATAAATTCTTTTTTAAATAAAAATGCTAACAGCTTTCTGAAACTAATCGCATATTATCGATGAAATAGCGAAAACAAAAATTTAAAAAAATTAATGAATATATCATATAAACATATAGTCAGTTTGCGTGTGTATGCATATGTATGTGTGTATTTATGGGGGTGGGTTTGCATGTACGTGTGTGTGTGTGTGTGTGGGTGTATTTGTGTATGTATCAGGGAATGTTGATATTCTTCGACAGTAGACATATCACTTGTATTCCATGTACATGAAACCAGTGTCTTCGATACCGAACTTTCCCAATAAAATCCTAACGACTATTAAATCATGTGGTAAAATAATAAGTTTGTAATATATCACAAGTTGAACTTTTGCTCTAAGTGTGGAAACGATGATAGATCTGAAATAACTTTACTTTTATTCCTTTTAATATTATATGTAACGTCATTAAATCAATTTCATTATTTTAGAATGAAATCAAAATATAAAACTTCATAATCATTGCAAAATCGTGCTGTATTAAAACTTGAAATTTATACAGAATATAGAAACGCACATTGAATACAAAATTAGCTTTTTTGATTAAATATACGGCTGAACAAATATTGACGTAACTTATGTTACCAAATTGATAACTGATAATAGAGCCTGAGAGAAAAAGCGCTTGCTGAATATATTAGCGAAAAGGAATAAAATTTTCTTTATATTGTTAGCAATAAAAGCAATTCATGGAAAATTTTCTGCGAATATTTTGTATTACAGAGGATGTTCAGTTATATAAATGGTATTTTAACGATATAACAATTTTAGTTTACTCTAAAGTAAGAAACTTGTTAAATACAATACGAATTACCGTTATGAGGGTTTCGTACATTTAAATATATATTATATTTTCATTAAACTATTTAGATTTAAAATAATTTTCTAAATATATTTATTGCCTAGTAAATTTTTCATAATTGTATAAACTATGAAATGCATTAATACAAATTTTTAAATTTGTGTAGAAACATTTTTGGTCCCCACACAAATTTAGCAACCCCTTTTCACCCATGAATATTGGAAAATGGTTAAATGCTTGTTTAATTATATGTACTGAAATGCATTAATACAAATTTTGAAATAAAAATTATCATGATAATTATTTCCAATACAAATTTAGCTATATCTTTTCACCCCTTGGCGACCATTTTTTACCCCCGTGGGTTGAATATTATAAAACGCTTAAATACTTGTTACATTATTTGTATTGAAAAACAGTTATATCAATTTTTGAGAAAAATTTCCCTAAAATTTTTTTTCCTATGCAAATTTAGTCACCTTTTCAACCTTTAGGGGTTGTATATCGGAAAATGTTTAAATACTTGTTCCATTATTTGTCTTGCGTAGCATTTATATACAATTTTCAGTAAAAGTTACCATTATAATTTTTTCCCATACCAATTTAGGCACTTCTTCTCACCCCGTTAGAGTTAGAATATCGGAAAATGCTTAAGTACTTTTTTAATGATTTGTATGGAAAAGCATAAAGAACAAATTTTAATTATAAATTACTATAACAATTTCATTCATTCATAACAATTTAGACATCCCTTTTCACGCCCTTGGGATTTTAATATCGGAAAATTCTTAAATAATTGTTTCATTATTTGTACTGAAAAGTATAAATACAAATTTTGAAGTAAAAGTTACCATGATATTTTTTTCCCGATGTCTCCATTATAAAATAGACACGCTCTCCAAATTTAAAATTTTTAACATTAGCAGTTTGGGCTGGACTTGATATGTCATTCGGGACATTGCATATTATATGTATGTATATTTATATATATGTATATATATATATATATATATATATATATATATATATATATATATATACAATTTGGCAGCAATACTAGTTTTATTCAATTCAATTTTTCCAACGATTTCAAAAGTTTAATTATGACCGTCTGTCGCATTACTTCTTAAATAATTTCACTTAATAATGCCAGGAAGGTAACTTTTGGTAGTTTATATTACTTCAAAAATACTGTAAACGGTGTGAGGCGACTTTCATAATACAGCTATTACAATTTAGAACGCCTCGGAATTTAATAAAATTATTAGCAAAAAAAAAGTAAAATTGTGTTTGTCATCATGTGTCAAAAATTTGTTCTAACTTGCGCATTTTCAGTTCATTAATATATTCACTTAGGAATTGATAGGGGGGTTGATGTCAATGAAAATAATTATTTAAATAAAATAATTATAATTATGGTACAAGAAATTGAATAAAACTTAAAGGGCAAATTTTAATTGATACTATTAAGACAGACGTTTGGTAAGCAAACGTCATTTATATAGTGTTATAATGAAAAGACACGTATGATTTAATATTTATTATAACAAACCTATAGAGTTTTTGGACATATCGATCAATCAAATTTATCAATAAAACAATACAAAAATAGTTGTAAGGTATTTTACTTTGAACCAACCCTATTTCTAAAATTTTATCCTCAATCTAATGATAATAGAACCCTTATATATTTGCAGGGTATTGTTCGTGAAATGAATATAGAACACTTATAAGACCGTGTCCCTCCGTCAGTTTGTATGTCAGTCATTTTTTTTAAACTGTTTCAGGTAGAAATTTGCAATTCAACATTTGAGCTTTAAATATTGTAATAATTTTGAAATGCTAAAGAGCATTAAACCACTCTAATAGTTATATTATATTAATAGTTATAAAATATTCATATGGAAAATTTAGACAGGGCAAGTAAAGAACTGAGTTTTTTAGTATTGCTACATTAGAGAATGCTTACAGATAGTTTCGAAGATATTGCGGAAATATCCGCTAAACATTTTATAGAAACACAGACGGCCATGAACAAACACATAATGGATAATATTATAATAAACATATTAACACGCATATATATTTCCATAGTTACCATACACAAATAGTCATACGGTAATTTTGGAGGAGCTTGCTGAATGGTTTTTATTTTTGTTATTGAAATCTGACATGTGGGATATCATTAAAAGAGCAAAATAAAAGGATTCCAATTTTAAATAAGATAATTTTACAGACGTTAAAAATATGTATGTAAAATATATCTCTCCTTCCTTTTTTCTCACTGAAAGATTAGAGTTTAAATTACGAAGAAAACCAAGGTACTTGAAATGTATATAATATTTACCGGAAAACTACATTGATGATTCCAAAAATCTTAATTTTTAAGTTACATGCCACTCTGTGTTTACTGGCTGTACTCGTGGTGACCGGAGGGGGGGAGGAATTTGTTTTTATACCGCTAGTACCACTTATCTCATATTATTATGTTTTTGACTACAATTTCCCTTTAGAGTCCGTTTCGCAACGACGGCAAATAAATTTAGGGCCAGTTATAATATGGTGGGCATTGACTTGATGGAGGATTGCTTCTCACATCATTTTAGCACCAAACAGTACAACCACCAACGTGGTGCACAAGGAAGTGCTGTATTAAATTCTATCTTCCTCTTTGGTTCCTTGTTTGCATAAACTAGGTAGACACTGTTTGCAGAGTTTCTTGATATATAAATAAACAATAATGTTAACAAAATACAAGTATGTAGTAATTTAATAAAATGAAACCGACTTTTTATATTATATTATAAACTATAAAAACAATTATTGTACAATTTACGCTATTCTCAAGTTGAAAGACACTAAAGCCGAAGAATAACTGTAATCTGATTAATTGGTTCTGAGAAATACATAGAAAAACAAATAGACAAATATTCATAAATTTTTGAAATGTTTATATATGTATATATATATATATATATATATATATATATATATATATATGTATATATGTACATATATATATATATATATATATATATATATATATATATATGTATATATGTACATATATATATATATATATATATATATATATATATGTATATATTTACATAAATATATAAACACACACACATACACACATCAATTAAATATAAATGAAGAATATTTTTAATTTTTAGCAACAAAAAAGAAAATTTTCAAAATTTATAACTCAGTGCAAATTATTTTTGTGGCGCAAAGAGAATATAAAAACACTTAAATAATAATGTCTCTCTGGGCGTGTGTCCATCACATGATTTACCAGTAAAGCCACTAGACCGATTTCAATAAACTTTCATAAATAAGAATTTTGTAAATATTAAGGACCTTTCCATTTTTTTTTATTTCTATATTTATGCATACCAAAATCAATTTGTTTTTTATTAAAAATAATTTTACCCATTTTCTTCTCACTCCACATTATTCGCGCTTGATATGTTAAATGATAATACAAAATTCGTTTATCCGGAAAAGCGAGGTTAAGGCTTGGTGGCACGTTGGGTGATGAAAATCTTATGTCTCCAATATATACATTTTACATATTATACATTTTTAAAAATTATAGTAGATATAATACAAAAATTTAAAATGTTTTAGTAGATATATTCATTTTAAAATTCTTAATTGAAGACTTTATTCAATACAGCTATTTAGTTCTGTGGCTGCAAAAATATTCCCGTCTAATTTATGTAAAAATAAAACAAGGCATTTTCCTCTATGCAAAATATGAACAGGCTGCTTCTATTTTTTACAAGATAGACTAAATTTTATTTACATTTCGTTCTCGAAATAAACGAGCGCCCATCTCCGTTATACAGAGGGCTTTTAAAATTTTCCTTATAACGAATAATTAGCGCTGTCCGCGCTTTAAATTTATTCGGTAGTTGATAAATAAAATTATGTTCGTTTTATTAAATTATTTTTAAATCTAATAATGTAATATTATTATATTCGAATTATTATTATATTCAAATTACAAACCATGTGATTTCTTTATTTTTTTATATTTTAAGCCTCATGTTGTTCAGTTCATTAGTTACATTATTTTACACCTAAAATAATAAAACTGAGGCGTGGATTAAATCCTATCACATCGAATAACATCGAATAACTGTTCCTGATGTACAAATAAATTGTTGACCTGCACCTGTATATGTTTCGATTATAGGTATCTAAAACCCTACACTCAATTACAAGGAAAAAAAACATTTATTACTTAGTTCATGTAAGTATTGTATCTCTAAATGTTGTGGTATCACATTTCACCCCGGTGGCGGTTTGAAATGTGCAAAACGGTATGAAATTGTAAATAAACATGGCTCACTATGTATTGATGTTTTTCTATTTATAATTTTATATATTTTTTGCAACAAGTAGATAAAAACCTTTTATATATATATATATTATATTTAAATTAAACTTTCTTATCGCTATATTATAGAAAAAACAGGCCAAAGAGTATCTATACATTTAATAAAACCGTGAATTCGCTGTCTGTGAATTTAAAATATTTTCAAAATAAAATAATTGAGAGGATGAAGAAAAGGTAGTAGAATGCACTATAACAAGGCTTAAAATTTTTGTTTGCTTGTACGCGCATTGCTGAAAAAGTACCAACACAACTTCAATGAAATTTTCTTAAAAATATCAGGATTAACTTTAAGTAATATTTAACTTTTACTCCATTGCAATAGGTTAAATTATTTAGAAGGCACGCGAATTCATTATTTTTAAAAATCAATTTATATGTTTTTAGGAAAGCAACAACAAAAAAGTACCCAGCTACTCGGACACTTAGTAATTACTTAATTTATAGTACCTTTATGTTATTCAATATATGGTAGTACGAGTATTTTAAATCGTGTAATGGAGTTTTCCATCCGGACATACATTGACAAAATAGACATGGTTAAAAGTGAAGATTAAAGAGAGCGGGTGAAGTAGGTGCTTGAGTTAGCAACCAGAATGCGGGTAGATTTATAAGGGCAGACATTGTTATTGATTGTCTTCCGTACATAAAATTTCTCGATGTATATAACGTGTTTCACATAAGCTTGCTTTGTTTATTCCTTTAAAATGTGTAAAAATTGAATTTATTTTAAATAATTGTAATTTCATTATTTTGGTAGGTTAAGCATCGAGCTGCATAATTTTTGTTACTTCGTACCGTATTGCCTATAAATATATTAAAAGGAAAGAATCGGTCCATAGGTACATTGCATGTATTTAGGAATAGATAATTTGAAGAACGTTTCGACAGTAATTTTACACAATAATATTATATTGGGAATTTTGGTTTCTTCGTGAATCCGTTTATTTGTTCGTGCATCGTGTAAGGATAACTAAAGAATTTTGATGAAGTTTTCATTAATTATTTCTTTTGGATATGAGGTAATATATAAAAATAATAGAAGAAAAAGGTCATCACCAAGTTGTTGACATTTTCATGTAAAATGCACTTACTTGGCAAAAGACTATTTTATAACACAATTAAATGAAACTACGTGATGTAGTATTATTTCTACTTTCTTTAATTTCTTTACCACGACCTAGGATTCGTTAAATTACAACATCTTCAGGTGGGATATTAGCAAAGATTCTAATACAAAGAAATTGTAAGATTGTAATACAACGAAACCTAGGTCGTGGTAAAGAAATTAAAGAACACATAAAGAACACAAGAATACATCAAGTAGTTTCATTTAATAGTGAATAATGAATTTCTACAAAATTAACGCCAAATATATTCACTATTTTATAATTTTAAAATAGATTAATTTTAGCATAATTGTGTTTTACATATAACTTTACGAATATAACAGGTCTTACGGTTAAATAATAAAATTTTATAAATGTCTACACCAAAGCCATCCCAGGCACAACTAGGAATTTATTAAAACCAAGAGTAGCATCTATTCACAAAACGTATGCAAAAGAATTAGAACCCAAAAATGGAAATACTGCCGCGCCAACTTCATTCCAATAATTTTCTAAAAAAACAGAGAATTAGATAAGACTTGTAGTACAAGATTCATCACAAGCATTTGTAAATGGACTTGATTAAATTACATTAGTAATGAAAATCAACAGCGCGAAGATAAAACGCTGTTGCGTTTACGCATATACTTGATCCGACGCTCCTTGGGTAGCGAGTTTGAAATTACTTTTTATTCTATCAAGAAAGTTTATGGTTTATTAGTTTTATGAAATGTACGAACTTATCGCACATTTCGTGAAACTATTTTGTTAATTTGTATAAAAGTTATAGTTTTTTATTAATTCTCTCTGACTTCATTCAACCTAAATGTGTATTCATTTTCTGTGTATGAAATCTTTTATCTCATCAAGATTATCGTCGTCAAGTTGTTGGCGTATAAGTGTGGTTTCATATCAGTCGTAAATGTCGAAAAAAATTGAATATTATGGTATTTTGTTGCTACCTGATTACAAGTAGTATTTCGAAATTTTCGGTATTTACAGATAATTTGCTATGTAAAGCCATGCAGTTAATTTGCTAGTTATTATCTTCATTGCATGATTCCTTAGATCACCTTCTTGGTTTATGCTATTGTGAACTCAATAATAAGCCATAATGCGATATTTATTTTCATGGAGAAATATAAAAAATAACGTCAATAAGTTTTAAAATACCACAAAGGGACATATGTACTTCTTAGAGTATTTAAAATTGTATAAAACAGTTGATTTCATTTGAAATTATACCTATAATAAAGCAAACCCAACAACTTGTTTTGGTATTACTTGACTTCAGTAATTCATTCAACCCCATGTATTTTAACTTATTAATATATCAGTTTATATCAATACGTCTGTTACAATCACGTGTTGATTGGTTTATCTTCTATCCTCTTGGCTATAAACTAACATTCAGAAAATTATCTAAAATACATTGATATCATAATGAAATCAAATAAAACGAATAAAAAACTGTACTGTAAATTATAAATAGAACTTGAACGAGTAAAAGACGTTTAATTCTTAATTATAATAATAAAAAGAAAACAGGAATTTAGAATATTCTTATGTAAGGAAGAATTACTGAGTTCATTTCTGGCATGATTAATTAGCCTATTTAGATTATAATATAAAAAAAAGTTAGTTTAATCAGTTAGTTTTAATCGCACGCTGATGAATTTGAGTCATATTGGTAAGTGATATTATGAATTTAGATTTTTTTTAAATTTTTTATTAAAATATTCGTTGATAGCAAATATGCTGAAAACATTCCCGAAAGGATTATTTCCTGAAAGGGCAAATATCTACTATTTTTCCTAATGTCATTTCCCGTAGCTATATAAAACGTATTGTTTCCTGAAACAATTACACGCATATATGTTTATATATATATATATATATATATATGTATATATATATATATATATATATATATATATATATACCGGATGAGTTTATATAACGTGAGATAACGTAACAGACTTGTTTAATATAGAAGTTTTCAAAAATACTTGCTTTCATTACTTTTAATTTTGTTTTCCATGATTCGCTTATGAGTACGCAAGTTTAACTATTTTAATTTTTTATAATATATTAATTAATTCTATACTATAATGTAAAGAAACTTTATATATTATTATTCTGTTTACTGGATATATATTTCTAAGTATTTTTAACCCCAAATATGCCAAGAGACGCCATGACTTTCCTAAAAAATTGATGCTAAGTTGTATCTATATACATTTAAATGTAGTAATTTTGACACTACTTCCAACATTCTGGCCTTTTACGTTTAAATTTTTTTCTAGTTCATAGAACCATTTGAAATAAGTGCGATCACGGGAAAGAAAAAGGCATTAGTAAACACCTACAAAAGATTATAATACAGGCATAAAAGAAATTCAATTCTTTTGCCTGCGGCACCCACATCATATACAGTACGTTTTAAAAAGAACACTTGAACCCTGTTTAAATGTAACTTTCTATACTTGGCTTTCATTCTCCTACATTCGTCCCTATATTTATACTTTTATTTCTGAAGTTGCTTATAAAAAAAATTATCTTTACTTACTCAAAATACAAGAACTTGGTTGTAAAAAATTGTAAATATTTTTCATAAAAAATAAATATCAACTAAAACGCGCACCATGTCGGTTCTTATTACATTTATCCGTTTATTTTCCCTGTATGTCTTTCAGATATTGAATACATGCCCTTGGCGCTACCGTTCGCTTATATCATCTACATGTCGACATGACCCGATTGATTTACCCAATAAAATGCCACAAATAACTTTCTTTTTTTATATTGCTTTCCTCGCAAAGTACTCGATTTAAGTGCAGTATTTATATTAAATTTATGTTGTTTTTGTTATATAACATTTCTTGCCAGCAATATCACTTTACGTCCACTGAGATGGAACATTTGAAAATATTATTAAGTTTGAAGTGTTCATTTTTTCAAAATGTAGTTACAGTTATAACGTTTCTAATGTTAAGCTATGGTAGATTACCAGATAAAGGAAAAAAGATATATTGCAAGGCTATTTATTGCTATGACACTAAATAAAAATATATGGCAAATAGAAATGTTTTTAAAAATGGGAAAATTTTCGGAAAAACTAAATAAATAAAAAAAAATTAAAATAAGAACAGTAGGTTCCTTAATTATATGTGACCCATTATATTTGTTTTTTTTTGCAGTTGAAATATTTAATATGTGTAAAGTGACACATAATATTTGTTTTTTTTTCCAATTGAAATATTTTAATGAAACTGGAAACAAGTTTGTAAAATAGGAAATCATTCACAGAGGTGATTAAAGTTTTATATCAAAAAATTTAATTAAAAATATAATTATATATAAATAAACTTTTGGTAGGCAAAGTTTCCACTCTCTGTTTCAATTATGAATACATGTGATAAGGTCAACTCATAACGCAGCGATGCACAATAAATAGTTCGTAAAAGTACATCTGATGGCAGCACAGCGAGCCTCTCGCTTTTATAAGTATTGTCAACGAACACTGTTCACCCTCAATACCACCACGTTTAATATATATTTTTCAATTAAACTCGAGTACTTAAAAAAAATCAGCCTAGATTATGTTAATATATCTTTTGTATACGAAGCAGCAAAATAAAAAAAGAAAGGAATGGAATAGGAAAAATACATTTAGGCACGCAACTTACGGAAGACCACTTTTTCGTGCATATGAGATTGTTTGTACGATTTTAGACTTCACGTGAACATTTCACGTGAAATGTATGAATATAAATTTGAGAAAATTGGGATTATCTTGCTACCGAACATCAAAAAATGTGAAACAAACTTAGAAACAACAATTTCCGCAGAAAAGTAATTAGTCATCTCTCCCTTCTGAGGTAAGTTTTTTGGCACTTTTATTTCCGCATTGAGACTGAAAGTTCTTTTTGATAAATATATCTATCTCCTAGCACATGAAAGTCGGACACCGTAGCTTTATAATGATAATACCTTACAATTTTACAACGAAACACTTATATAGAATATATTTTGCTTAATTAGTGCTTTGAAATTTGTAACGATGTCCTTAAAAAAGAATAAAATATCATTCAAAAAATATTAAGTTGGAAAACGAAAAAATTATAATTTTATTTATTAACTAATTTCAGAACTAAAAATTTAAAATTACTCTAAAAATTAAATTACTGAAAATAGTTCACCATTTGGCGTTAATTTTGTAGAAATTCATTATTCACAATTAAATGAAACTACGTGATGTAGTATTATTTCTACTATCTACAATTTCTTTACCACGACCTAGGTTTCGTTGTATTACATCATCTTCAGGTGGGATATTAGTAAAGATCTTTGGGATATTAGTAGAGAATCTTTACTAATATCCCACCTGAAGATGTTGTAATACAACGAAACCTAGGTCGTGGTAAAGTAATTAAAGATAATAGAAATAATACTACATCACGTAGTTTCATTTAATTGTGAATAGTTCACCATGTTGTCGATTTTACTCCTGTAATCTCATTCCTAGTTAAACCAAGTACTAAACGACAAAGAGGAAGTATTAAACTGCTCTTATTAAATGCTAGAAATAGCAAGCGTGATTTTTCGAATTTTTTACCTAAATTCACATTATTGAACCGTAAGAAACGTTCTCATATTTATTATTAATTAATTATAATAATTCATTTGTAAATGAGGTAATTGTATCTGTGTTAATAATTAATTTGTAAATAAGTTAATCGTTTTCGAATATGAGACGAAAATTACCACGTGGTTTGGTTCCTCCTGTGTCATCAACGTGTATAAAAAAAGTACTCTATGTATCGAGGTCAGATGTTCCATAGAAACGTATTAGGTCATAGGAGACAGCGCGCTTCTGCGCAACGAAGCGGTTTAGCCTAGTTTTTAGAAAGTGCATGCTTTATGTTTATGCATAACAAACTGAATATTTTGGGAATTAATAACTTATTTTATTACTACTTGATCCACAAATTGTAATTTACATACTTATTTTTGTAGTATCGGTTACTTACTGGTAGTGTTTGTTTGTAAAAACAATAATACAATCAACAACTTTGAAAGAAAAGTCTTCACACGATTCCGGTGGGATTTAACGGGATTATAAATTATAAAGATTTTTTTAACATATTTTTTCGTTTGGTCTCTTTTTGTATACAGTTCGCCAACGCTAGAGGCGTACGAGACAAAGTAAGACACAATATCGATATTGTTGTTTTAATTATATTTAAAAATGGGTTTTATACTTTTTTCAAGTCCAAACTATCGCCTTTTTTAATTTTTCCATACATATGCCAGAATTTGGAAATTTTTGAAATTTGCGATAAAACACATTGGTGTTTTTGCGTTTACAATTCTGTAATTGCATTACCTATCATCTGCCCGCAAGCGTTAATGGCGCACGAAGTGACAATTTTAATAATGACAACTCTTTCCACAGGCTTAAGTCAAGGAAGCAAGTCTTTCTATTGTTTTATTTAAAATGCCTCGCAATATAATTTTTGCATACGTTTTAGTTGTAACAAACTGGAGCTTGAGAGGATACAATGCTCCAATCCAAAGATGGAAATATCTTACCACCAGCTTTCATGTTACACTCCCGGGTTTGTTTCTACCTGTATGTCTTCCTTCGTTTCCTCTTTATTCACTTGTGGATATCCACTTCTGGACATACGCCTTCTTCATATCATTCTGTTGTTTTCCACACTGGCAACATGACGTACCCATCTCTACTTTGCCTTTATTTTATTTTCACTTATATCTTTAAAATGTATAAGGGTAAGGAAAAGACCGAAGATGAAAGTTATAAATGAGACTTTTATTTCAACATCACATAATTTAATTCATCGTACTTTTAGAATACTCTAAAGCTTCCTTGATTTATATACACAAAACTACGTTTCCACGACTAGACATATTTAATATATTTGTTATTAAATATCTCTAACACTTAATATATTTGTTAAGTATGACTTACAAAATTTGTTAAATATGAGGTTTAACAAATTTTCACAAAGAAAATTCCTTTCTAGTTCTATGAAGACCTTGATTATTTTAAGGTATCCAGAAAAATCCAAATATCGTGACTAAATATTAAAATATACGTTTTTCCTTTTCTACCAAACAGAAATGATATTTTCTTCATTGTGACGAGTTATTTAGTAGATAAAAGTAAGACAAATTTTGGCATATCTTTATTATATGCTATTTTCGATGCTTGCTGCATATATTGTCTCGATGCCAAACCTGACAAAGAGGATCTAAGTTTAAAGGATTTAAATATAATTTTTCTTACTATATTTGATGTCCATGTCGAAAATATAATGGCTATTAAAAATATTGGTTTTGATATTCTAGACAAAAGAGAAATCATTTCGTTGGGCCAGATATTAATAAAGACAGTAATGATCTTCAACAAAGCTGGCAAACCTAGAAACTCCATTTCCGCAAAATTATCTTATCAGAGTAATACAGAATTTTTAATAGCCCCAGATATGTTATGTATTTTATTGTAATTGGATATGTCTTATTCTCAACAATAACATATGGCAAAAAAAAATAAATCGTCACGGTATAAAGTTAGTTGTAAATTGTTTTTAACAGAAACATAATTAAAATTTATTTTAATCAAAATGTGTTTATATATATATATATCATATATATATATATATATATATATATATATATATATATATATATATTGTCAGTGGACCCAAGATTTAATAAATATTTAATGTTGCTTAATATTTCAACTTAATTTTAGGGTAGCAACATTTTTTTACCAATCTTATTGCATTAAATCTACTGAGTGATCCTCATACGCTTCTTAATAATTAAATAAACAGATTAAAGCAAGGTTCAGTAAATACGCTTTAATTTCATCTCACTAAAATGAACGTAGACAGCCAAGGTAATTAAGGCAATAGCAAAATTATTTCTTCATTAGGGTCCCAGTCTAGCTTACGGGGTACATTCTAATATAGAGCCTTGTGTATTATCAACTATACAAGGTTAGATATTGATCATGGACCAACTCCACAAATGTTCGCTGACTTTCTTGCATTGATGTTATACCTGACACAGATCAACATTCAATATCGTGTGAAAATTTACCTCGGTAATAGAATTTTTTGAATATCTTTTCGAAGTGGTTAAAAGAAAAAAGCATAATATTGTGATAGAACATTAAGTATATCGCAATTCATTATTCTGACTGGATATTTTTGAACGTGTTCAATATTGCGAACTTTCACATTTAGTCTGAACATACTGAACGGAAACGGAAACTAGTCGTTATATCCAAAAAGAGTTAATTTAATGGAATATTTTTTAAGAAAAAGTAAAATTACGTTTTCTGTTTTATTACGCATAATATAAGTATAATAAAATAATAAGTACAAAGAGGTAACGAGGTGCGGTTAATTTCATTCGGCTGTCTGTAATTTTCGGGCTGTCTGTAATTTTTTAAACAAACAATAAACAAGTTTAGTGGTTGAAAAATGTTTTCCTAGTGTTTACTTTTTTGTGAATTATATTTAAAGTAGAACGGCAAAAGTCGATATAATGTTGGGCTCAGGTCTTAAAAAAATAAAGATGATGCTCCATGGTAGAAAATTAAAAGTTTTGTATATTTTTAAAGAAGTTATATTGTTTTTTTTAAATATCTTCTGTAACCCGTTTGGAAAGATATTTTTCCGTTTTGTAAACTAATTATTAATCACTGAGCGTTCTTTCGAAAATTAGGAACAACATTTTTATTCCTGAAAAGCTATGGCCATTATCACCGGTTTACTTTATTTCTCTCTAATTCCAAGGCTAATTTTATATACCTGTTATTCCAATATTTATTCAATGATTTTTTAATTTTTTCACTTCATTACATTATAAGGCCGAATTATCTCTCCAACCAAATTCCATTTTTCATTTACCCCGTATTCAAGAGTTAATGAAGTCCCAATGAATAAATATCTTAATCAGATGGCGGAAGAGGCTGTACTAAAGATGTCATTATATAAAGTCTTATATTGGCCACGTAGCCTAATATCGAGTTTATCTCGATAGAAATGGGTTTTTGATGCGTTATACCGACATTAGGGAGCTTTATTTTGTTTGCCTTTTTATCAGACGTTCCTTTTATCGCATTCCTGAACATAAATTGACCATTTAAACTTAAACCAATTTTGTGCCAAAGATAATTTATTATTCAAAGTAAACATATATTTAATAATGTAATAGAATGGCTAATGTTTTTTAATTGTAGGAAAGTAGCATTTGAGATTTAATATTACATATATCAAAAAAAAAATTAAAGCATTTCAAGTGTATATAATATTTTTCTAATTAATTTATTTCTCCAGAGACCTATACAAAAAATTATAAAGTTAAAATGGTTATTGGAAAACTCGAACGAATTAATAATTATTAGTGTTATATATGTGAAAATTAACTTCGTCTCTAATGATTTTAATAAATATTTTGTAAAACATATTTCGCAAAAATGTGATTTTTTTAATCTTGAAATAATTAAAAATGTTTATCCTCCTATAATTTTGAATACGTATATACCTGTAAACATTGTGGTATTGATATAATTGAGCGAACCAAAAAAGATAACAAAACAAAATATAAAAACCAAAAAATATATGGAGACGTTTATTGCCCTTGAAATTGCTGCTAGAGATATTGGCTTAGCAGCAAACGAAGAAGAAACAAAATTGTTGGTAGTAAACTCTAGAGGGCATGATGTGCAGTCGCTCCAAATTGGAAATTATACCTTTAAAGGAGTCACTCAGTTTCAGTATCTGGGCATATTCATTATCAGTAAAAATAAGGTAAAAGTTGAAATTGGGAACCGACTGTTGATGGCAAACAGATGTTACTATGGTCTAAAAAGACAACTCAAATCAAAACTCGTCTCTGGTAATACAAAAATAAATCTATATGAAACTCTCATCAGACCTATAATTTTGAATGATGGCGAAACCTGGGCAATCAACAAAGCAGAAGATAATAGGTTGTTCTTCTTTGAAAGAAAGATCCTTGAATCAATTTTTGGAGCACTCAAAGAAATTAATATCTGGAGACGCTTATATAGCAATGAAATTTATACTAAATATGGGCAAGCAAATATTTTAAGAATCAGATAGTTGAACACGTTTTTCGACGAGAATATTTGGACCCAGTTAAAAATTGACTTTCGCGAAGCATGAAAATACAAGGAGAAGAGGAAGACCATAAGGTGGTTGGACAGTGTAAAGAAAGACTTAAATTTTTTTGAGTCAACAGGTGAAGACCCCTTGCATCAAGTTGTACTGGTTGGAAGGAACAGATCGGGAAAGCCTTGGCCTACACCAAGCTGTAGTACTGACAAAGAAAATAAGATATACCTGTAAAATATATAAAATATTATTTAAAACTAAAGCTGCATAATGATAACGGTGGCCCTTGTAGTTTCATGTAGTTCTCCGTATCTGAAACACCATTAAAATAGACATCAAAATATATAGGATTCAAATATACTGATGCAAATTTACTTATATATACATAGGCATTAACAGAGGCCATACAATATAGGAAATTGCAAGCAATTAAATCTTATTAGAGTAATTAATTTGAAATAGACTAAGTCAGCAATTGTAGCTAACCAGTCGGAATATTTGTATTGAATTAAAAAATCGTTAAGTGCGAGTTAAACTCGTACATTGAGTTTAATATTTACATTGCTATAAGTATGTATGGACAAATATATTGCCTAGCATACCATTTGCATGAAATCTCTCGATATTTGAAGTTATGTTGCATTTATCTGTTAATTTTACGTTCATATAGGTGGACATTTTTGTATCATTTGATCAAATCTAAAAATTGTTCTGACGAATGATAATTAAATATACGTTAATATTTCGTAATAAAACTTGAAAGACGGAAAGCGAAAACTGGCTATCTTAAAAATATGGAATATTTGCGAAATCAACTCTGTGATTGTGCGTTTGACTTTCTATCCATCGGTCGCAACCAATTTTCTTAGAGACTATCGTCAAGAGAGCTGAATTTTGATATAGTTACATTTCGTAATGGCTGATGTACATCTTTGCAGAACAAAGATCTTTTTTGCGAAATGTAGAACTAACTTTATGAAAGGTGAAATAGGTAACCAATATTTTTAAAGTTATGTATACATCAAATAAAAGGTATTAAAAATGTTTGTGTGCTCGTGTGTGTACGTTTGCGCGTGTATATCCGCGAACGTGTGCATGTCGCGAGTGTGTGCGTGGCCGCGAGCGTGTGCGTGTGCATGCCCGCGAGCGTGTGCGTACGTGCGTTTGTGTATGCGTGCGTGTGTACGGTCGTGCGTGCGTTTGTTTGTCCGCGCATGCATGCATGCGCATGCGTATGCCTGTGTGTGTATTTGTGCTCGTGCGTGTGTGTGTGTACATTTTTTTTAAAACTATAATCTCATTCTGTTCAGCTTTTTTACGCATAAAACGTAGCGCCGAGTTATTCGATCATCAGCTGTCTTATAGCAACGCCGTCGTAGCCTATCTGCTGGCGACACTTTCACTAATACAGCTGTGTTTACCTTTGGTCCACGGAAAGCTACGCACTGCTTTTATTAAGTTTAACGTTGTCTGTCTTGGCAGAGTCATGTATTTATTACCCACTGTCAAGTTGAGTATTTCGATTTGGATGTTTGCTGAGTAATTACTAATTTTGTGAATTTAATAGTGATTTATAAATAAACAATATTAATGTTAAGTTCTATAAATAATAAAATACAAAAAAACTGTTACTGTGTCAATTTGTCGTATCAATTGTTCTATTTGCTGGCATACACGACATATTTCATATAATTAGAACATTTTTTTATGAAAGTCATGCCATAATATTTATATTAAATAAACAGATCCTTTTTCCTTGAAAATATGACTTACAAAAGTTTACTAATATACATTTAATAGATATACCACGTAATAATATTTTCTTATCTGTTCTTTCACTGAATTATAAAAAAATTTCCATGTATATATTTTAGAATATGATTATTGAAATATGTTTTAATACACCTATTTCAGTTTTCTACCTCATGCGATTTCTGAGAAAAATGTCTGTCACAGAGAGACAGAAGTACAAATGAATGATCTTATGAAGGTACAAAAACTTAAAAACTAACAATTGTAAGACAGACCGGTATAGCAATGGTTTGTTATATATTTCTACAGCGAAACGCAACATTGTTTTAGGGGTAAATTTAATAAATCAACAGCAGTTTTTTCTAATATAAAAATTACATTATATAGCAAAATGGTGCGTGTCTTACATTGTATTGAATGTGTGGAAAGTTAAATTAATGTATTAAAGTCAGGACAAAAATAAACGCAAGGGTGAAGAGAATTACATCATGTACATGGTTTAATTTATATTGATTATCCTAATGTTATTTATACTAACTAAACACACATAATATTTTGTTTTAAATCTAGAAATTCAATAAAAATTCCCATAATATTTTGAATCGACTTACTTGATTTAATTTCCATAATATTTTGAATAAAAAAAAATGAACTCAAAAAACTAATAAAATTTTTGTCGTAATACGTGAGAAGTAATGTTTTGTAGTCGATATTTTTGTTTTAATTTTTCGTTTTGTATTGCTTAATGTACTTAATTATTTTAGTATCAGTTCCTTAGATATTTTACAAAAAACATTGAAAAAACTTAAGACACTTATTAAATGAAAATAAAATTAATATGCAGCGTACAATAATACTTCGTCTATTTTCATTTACATCACCTGAAGACTTAACATCGCTATGGTTATATATAATGTGAGTTATTCTACATTATTCAGTTATTATACATCTTACATACATATATGTAAATATATTTAAATATATATATATATATATATATATATATATATATATATATGTATATATATGTACATATATATTAAAAATTTTTTCTTCAGTATCAACTATTCTTGAAGAAAAACTACAAAATTCTTTCACTAACTTTACGGATACAGTACATATATATATCAACAATACTCACATCTATAGTAGAACAGAGTTTTTTTAAATATCTGCAGTACATTCTCCGAGCAAAACTCAGGAACAGCTTGCAATTCTATGTTTTAACTGTGTGAAATGTTTACGAGTTTTGCGATGCGGTCAAAAATCTGATTTTAATCTGCTATTTTTGCCTCCAAGTTTTCTAATTATTTTATTTTTCTCAGAAATTTGTAATTTAAGAACATTTTGTTCATCAATGATAAAGTCGGTGGTCGCTGTGAAATTGTTTTCTAGATCTTGAACAAGTGTTTTGTTTTCAGATTGGACCATTTTTCTGATATCATCAAGAATTGCTGCACGGATAGTATCCATAAAGTTAGTAAAAGAATTTTGCAGTTTTTCTTCAGAAATAGTCGATACTGAAGTCAAAATTTTTGGTCGAGTAGATCACAAATTTTTTTCATGTTAACAACTTCTCTATTATTACCGAAAGAACTTTTTGATAGTTCCATTAAATACTGGTTGTTATTAGAATCAAACGGCATTTGGTGCTGATGTACGGGTTTGCCTTTGTTTAGTCCTTGTTGCCGTGTACTAATGTTTTTACAGCTTAGGCATATCCAGGATATTTGAAATTCTTAATTGAATGAAACAAGTTGCCCTTTTTAATACTCAAGCATAATATTAGTGCTCTGCATTGTGTCCTTAGAAGGCTTCATCTTATTTCGGCATTTTGCGTGATACTACATCGTTCAGTTTTTAAATAAATACCAGTAGATAGCTGTCATTGATTATATTATTTCTAGTATTGGAGTGTGATCTAGTCAGAGTTACTTAGCCACCACTTTTAAATTTGACTCTGGCGAAAGTTCTCAAAATATTATGGCCCTATGCAATCCCCTAACTCTTTTACATAGATTTATAATAAATTGTTACGTTATACATATATTAATAATACCTGTTTTTGAAACACTATAATTCAAATGTGCGGATTGCCTAACTATACTGTTTCTCAACATTCTGTCTCAGTCTTTGGACATTTTTGAAACGAAATTAATCAACATTTAAAAAGGAAGTACAAAATAAATTATTTATAAATTAAAACCAGCTACGATAGAATTAATGTTTTGTTCAGCATGTAGAAAATAATATAATTCCAAGTTAATACTTTAATAATCGATCAATACATTTTGTAATATATACTAACCATTGTGGGTACACATAATTAGAGTTATAGTCTAGTTTTACACCCTGTTTTCTTTATTGTATGTGACTGTAACCTGTTTTGTGAGCCTTTCAATATATATATATATATATATATATATATATATATATATATATATTATAACTCTTAATGGGAATAAATGTATTAGATTTACTGTTATCTTTTTATCTGCCAAATGATTTTTTAATGCCGAATTTTTTAGCTCCTGGCTTGTATATAGAATGGAGAAAAGAGCTCACGAAGTTTATGAATATTTTTGAGAATACTTTTATTTTTTAAATATTAAGTCTTTAAATAAAATACGTATACAGTAATATAAATCTACGTGTTCTTTAAGTCGTTCGTTACTATATATTTATAGTATTTCAACATAGATTTAAAGATATAAATTCATAATTTTATTATTTTGTATATGTATTGAAATTATTGAATATTATTTAATTTTATTCACGACTTTTTGTAATTTTATTTTCAAATTAACCTGAAACTTATGAAGAAAAAAACAGAATCTGGTAGTATTAGGAAATAAATTAGGTTTAGAAAGATAAAATAAATGATTTGATTACATAAGCCAAATCTGGCTTTCCCATTACTTGTTAACACATCTCGTAGCTCAAATTATTGCGAGAATATTATTCTCAAAATTCAAACTTATAACATTTTTAATACTGTAGATCTATAATATTTATACTGTAACGTTGACCCAATATTAGCCTGCACATGGGCTCAAAATTAGATTTTAAGGCATTTATAAAATATCTACTCGTAATATTTGCTTTGAAGCAGCTACTCGGAGCAGCTTTCAGAGAGTAGTCGCCTATATCAATGATATTTCCTTTTTATGTTTGCAAAAATATTACCGTAAATATTTATTCAAAGTAATAATAACGATGTGATACGTTTTGTTTAAATGCATAATAAATAAATCCGCTCATTAGATGGTATAAATTAACTTCTTACAATTTTTAAAAGATATAAAAATTCACATGTATCGTAGCTAATTTCTAGGTTTTATTAAACTTATTTATTCTTATATTTAATAAATATTAGGATAAATACGGATACTAAACTTTTGGCTTTGAAAGGTCAATAAGAACTAAAGAAAATATTAAGAGCCATTTTTTAAAGTTTTAGCTTAGGTACTATCAGTTACAAACATGTATTAAAAACTATAATTTTAAATGGAAATAACTCAAAACTCTATACTAATCCTATTTTAAAGCAGCTTTTTCATAATACCTTATGATAATAAATGAAAACCTGCTCCTGAATTTACATTTTAAATTAAGGGTAACAAATAAAGTAAGTATATTTTAAAACAAGGAAAGAGCCCCAAACCGACGATTTACAGTCAGTTTATTTTTTTCATAAACTTATCAGATATCCGAAATTACCTTATAAAACCTTATCAGATATCAGTCATATGCAATAAAAGATGTTCCAATATTTATTCAGGAGATGTCGTTTACGTATTTACAAAGATTTATATCTAGTTGGAAGACAAGCGGGGTCGACGGGAGATTGTGACATTTCCTTCGCTTAACATTAGACTTCACGGCAATCTTGCTATCTATTGAAATTTTTCTTAATGCTATATAAGTTACAAACGTAGTGAAGTAAAGGTACTGAATTTTATGTATAACATTTAATATAATGGTTTTCGTATTGGCTAATTCATTATATAGTACCACTAATAACTTATCCTTGGTTTGTAACTAACCTCCATATTTTAATACCTATATTTTTCTTTTTAAACTCAACTCCTTTGGAATTCCTAGATGTATGGATGAAACATCATATAAATAGCATGGTTTATTACTCACTTTCCTATTCCTAAGGAGTCCAAAAACCGAGATCGATAATGACGAACTGAAGAAATTTTTGTTAAGCTACGGTTTATCCAGAAAAAGCATTTGTTGTTAGTATTAATATAATATTGGGCTATTTACGTCAGATCATTAAAATAGAAAATAAAGCAAAAATATAATCACTAGTTTCATTTTATTTAGAATTTGAAACAATTTTCTATAAAATAAGAAATTTCATTTCCCAACTAAAATTAAAAACTAATTTTAAAAAAATCATTGATTTTAAAGGCTTGGAAATATATTATGAATAAAGGTGATTAGAATCAGGAAAAATGCTTCTAAAACATTGAAATGTGACACTAAAATGTCTTATATAAATAAAATGTATAAAAGAAACAAAAAAATAATACTAGAATATAAATAAATATTTACTTGGATAATTTTTTTTTATTTCGATATAAAATATTACACGTTATCAAAAAGAAATATCTATAATTATTTGGTAACGGATATTTACCAAATTGTTTTTCCCGTCTCCCAATTTCAGAAATAAATATTTTATTTATAACTAGTTATATATAACTAGTTATAACACAGCTTATGTAAGTTATTTTTAAACAGCAGTCCGAAGGTTCACGTTTATGCTATTTTATTTTATTGTTTGCCTTTAATTTTCTTGATCAAATATGATTTAATTAATTGTTTTGTTAACATAGTTTTCCCACCCATTTCCCGGTTATGATATCATTACATTTAACCAGCTATTGTACGTAATGCGCGTCAGTAATGCCGAAGCTACGTCTCTGTTTTACTGCAAAGTATAAGTAAAGCGCTTACAGCTCAAAACATTTCTGAATTCTACATTAATATGCAGAATTTAGAAATGTTTTGATTTGGAATATATCTACAGTAAAATCACAAATAGAATCAAGCTTAATCATTTCAGATAAATATTAAAAAAGTGCGGAATCAAAGACACAGCGGCCCGCTCTCACTGAGAGTTTTAATAAATGCATTAAAAAACATAGTAAACATTTAAAAAAACTTTTAGGTTACTTTTCTTCGCAAATAATATAATTCATTTTTTTAATCAACAGCTGATCTTCCACTTATATCCTTGAAACTCTTTTCAGCCATTTTATAAATAAGTAAATGGAATAAACGAAGTATTCCATTTACTTATTTGTAAATGGAAATATGGAGAAACGAAGTCAATACTTATGACCAACACTGATATCACAATAAATGAAGTGTCCTAGAATATAATCTGAATCTCTTCAAATTTCCCAGCTGAAGATATTGTCATACAATGAAACCTAGGTAATAGTTTCTAATTTAAATAAAGTAGATATAATACCACATCACGTATTTTCATCTAGTTTTGAATAAAAATTCTGTGATAATGAATTTCTACAAAATTAACGCCAAATATATTTAATACTAGAATATAATGATGAATATGTTACTTTAGGAAAATTAATTAACTTAAAAAAGCTAAATTCCATACTCTTACCTATATTTCATATCCTTGTAGAGAAATTGACACAAAAAAAAACGGGAAACCCCAATAAGTTTTTTTATGTTATTATGAAGTACTGACCAAGGACTACAATCTCTACAGTACTAAACAAAAATAAGTAAATCAACTAAGTTAATAAACAAGTAATATTTGAATAAAACATAAATTAATGAAAAAACCCATAAATTATCTTCTTATCTTTATAACTTCGTCCATAAAATACTCTTCGTTGTCAGTGTTTGGTTGAAATTTTCGAAAGGTTATAAGAGAATGACACCTCTAGTATCATATGATAATTCTCGTTAAAATTATAATACTAAAACTTCTAATAAAACTGATATTAATGTAAACTAAAAAATGTCACTAATCTCTGTCTTCTCATTCTGCATCTTCTTGTATATACAGTAAGCTCTGCTTGTATTTGAAGAATATTTTAATTCAAGCAGTGTTGGTGATATCTCCTGATATACAGGCTACGTCTACACGCACCCAATCGAGAGACAGGGCAATAAGCCAATAGAAAAACTGGAATCAAGATAAAAAGTAATAACAGCGTCCTAATAAAAATTCCAGTTAACGATAAAATCTGATAACAATTTCTGAGACAAATCCGTAGTCAATAATAAAAACAAGAAAACGATGTCCAAGAAAAGCCGGCGTCGGTGACAGAATCAGATAACATTTTTCAAGAAAAGCCGGGTAAATTATTTAATAAAATAAAAACATCAAGCGCAATGTTCTCACAGACATAAAAGTCACTCATTTTTGTAAAACAATTAGCATAAGAGAGCGGGGCGCGTGCGTCCAACCGTATATCAGCGATATGGTGTGACGAGTATTGTAACTCAGCATTGTCCGACTATTAAAAATGTGCGGAAAGTAAATCATATTTAGTAAAATATCTACATCCGATGTATGATTTGCCGCATTTAGGCTGATGCAACTCCACACAGAATAATGATTGCGATTAGTCGTAATAATAAAAAAACGTTCCGCTTCCAATTGGCATATATCTTAGAACTATTGGAAGGAGGGTAGATTTGCCCATTCTCTTTCGCAGAAAATAATTGATTAAAATTTAAATTAAAAAATTTTGTGGTTCAAATTTAACCACTGTATATTTATTTAATTTTCTCAAGTATAGCTTTCAATTTCTCATAAATGTTGAATTCAAAATCGGTAGTTTTGAATGCATCATTTGAAAGTACAGTTTAATATTTTTGCTGTTTCATTTTAGTAATAATAACATTGTTATTGAAGTTGGTAAGTTATTAATTTTTAAAAAGACTATCAAATGCAAAAAATTAATTTAGGAAAAAATTTAATAATATTGTATAATTTTATTACTTATGCTATAAGACAAGTTTTTTCTCTTAAAACATAAATTAATGAAAAAACCCATAAATTATCTTCTTATCTTTATAACTTCGTTCATAAAATACTCTTCGTTGTCAGTGTTTGGTTGAAATTTTGAAAAGGTTATAAGAGAATGACACCTCTAGTATCATATGATAATTCTCGTTAAAATTATAATATTAAAACTTCTAATAAAACTGATATTAATATAAACTAAAAAATGTCACTAATCTCTGTCTTCTCATTCTGCATCTTCTTGTATATACAGTAAGCTCTGCTTGTATTTGAAGAATATTTTAATTCAAGCAGTGTTGGTTAAGTTTTTTCTCAAAATCTTTTCGTTTTTTCCAAGTTAACTCCAAATTGTGAGTATATGTAGTATAATAATTTCTATATGAAAAAAAAATTAAACCTTCATATGTAGTACAAAATATATCACTTTTTATTATATATTTATTTCACAAAAATCGGCTTTCCGCAGCTCAGTCCTTGCCACAATTGCCAAAAACTCATTCTGAGTTTAAAGGATTAATTCCAAAAAGCTGTACTTTAGTTTGAAATCCTCATTTCCTGTTCTTCAAACAAATACTCATTTCCTCTTCTTTAATTTGTATAAAAACGATGTAGATTGGCGAAAACGCAAAAGAGAAAATGAAACATTTTTATTCAAAAAAATTCTTTTCGGTTTTCCATTTTGTAATAACGGCTTGTCATTCTGTGCTGGCATGCGCTCCGAGTTGTTTCTGTTGCAGCCGCTCTAAATAAAAACATTCAAATTGTGAGTACTCAATTGTCTAAAATTTCTGTTTGGAATATTAACCATTAAGATATAATTGTGCTTTTATGTGTTTAAAACAATACTACATTTTAAGTGTACCTCTACGAGTTTATGCAAATGTTTTTATGAATATCTCCAGCAATATGTCTAGAAATATCATACATAAAATTCTAAAATGAATAGGTACAAAATTCTTGTAAATCACTCCTTCAATTGGTATTTCCCTCCTCTGAAATTTCCATTTTAATATTTTTGAATGTTAATTAATTGTGGAGACCAATATGCTTTACCGGCACGTATTCTCAGTTAGTTAACGGTTTTTGCAAAAAATATGAGTGAGCGGACATATGAGTGAGCTTAAAAAGGTTCGTATTTATTCTTTGAGGCACGGCACTCCGAAAACGAGAAAGTTTGTAGGGGTTATTATATTACATTGCAGAGGTCTGTGTCATTACGCAAAAATAATCGAACGGATTCACGACGTTAGTGCATCGAAATATTTTTTTTCAATAGTATGCGGACGTTTTTGTTTAAATAGTATTATACTTTTTCTTCATTATAAACTTATGTAAATCTAAATAATAAATCTGATCAATTAACCATGCTAACGCGTTTTACATTTTCTGTTCTTTCCAATGAAAATTAATAAAATAATAGAAAAAAATGAATTAAAATTTCAAAAGTTAAATAAAATAATTACCTCCTAGATTATTGCATATTTGTATTCATTGCATAAAAATCCGCATAAAATGTTAAAATAAAATGCATAAAATGAAAAGTAATGTTATTTAAACTTTATCTGCATTTTTCAATACTTCATATATAGAGAATATAATTCTCGTCTTACCGATATATGATTCTTCATTTGATACTTTAGTTCAAAATAGTAATGAAATTAAAATTTTTCGACCAAAAAGCGACAACTGAAAAGATTGCGACCTTGTATATGACAGCTGCTGTTAGCGAATATCTTTTTTACCATTACATTAGTTAAAAAATTAAAGATGCACTTCCCTATTACTGTAGAATTTCTAAATTGTACAAAGATTGTTTCATAATCAAAAGTGTGTTATTAAGGACACGATTAATTTCTTTATATGAGAAAATACCTATAATTCCAGATCTGCGTGAATCCATACTTAATACAAAAATTTCATTGGAAAATTTGTTTAAATCCCCGTTTTATATACAATGATTACATTAATGTCTTATATATACATATGCAATGTTTTATAATTGGACTAATATCATTAGAAAACACAATCTAGTAAAGGTTACATAAAAGGTCAAAATTAAATTGAATGCATTTTGGGAAAAATGAAGTTTTGGATAAAATTTGAGGACTGACTCAAATCAGAATGAAACACAAAATTAATTTTGCTAATGCGATATGTAATTCCAACGACTTTTTTTTCAGGATATACCTATTCACCTTTTGTTTGTATTTTTATTAAATTTAATAGTATATAATTATACTGACCACAATACATAACCTTTAATTTTCTGACAGAAAACCTCATTAACAGAATGAAATAAACCACGCTTTCCTTCAAGTTTTGGCTATGGTCCTGTCTATTTCGATAATTAAAATATATGAATTTGAGCCACATCATATCAAATTAAAATCCTTTTCAACAAAATTGTTAATGCTCAAAATGCAAGTGAATATTGTCGCCCAATATTTATTACATTATGTATTCATCGTGAAAGTGAAAGAAAGGAAGAAAATATCGAGCAAGATTTAAGGCGGGAACATTTACAAGGAACTTTTTACATTTCATTCTGTAAATTATTTGAATATATTCAATAATTTATCAAGCCTTTTTTGTAGGACTAAAATTGAGAAATTTTATTTGACGAATGTAAATGTAAGATAAGAAATAACTTCTCAAGTAAATATTTAATAAATTTAGCGTTAATTTTAGAGAAATTCGATATTCACAATTAAACGAAACTACGTGATGTAGTATTATTTCTACATTCTTCGAGGTCTTTACCACGACCTAGGTTTCGTTGTATTACAACATCTTCAAGAACTTAATGATGGTAGACATAATACTATATCACGTAGTTTCATTTAATTCTCAAGTAAACTTAAAATGTAAGATGGTAAAACTGGTTCACACTAATCAATTTGCTGTAATAATATAGAGTGGCTCCTGGAAAAGTTTAAAAAAAGCTAAAAAGAAAGCTATTTACAGTTAAACTTTTAACTTTATAATAAATAGCATAACGTCATAACTAATATCCTATCTTTGATTATACGAGAAACGTAATCGCAAAACACGAGTACTATCAAAGGAAAAAATCTCGTCTCAACACAAACTTTCCGTCAGCACATTACGTGCATTTTGCAAAGGAAAACGTGAATGGAATGAAACTTCGCGGAAATTCTTCCGAATAGAGCCACGCAACAACTAAGCCGAAAGCTGCGGGTTAAAAATCAAATAAAACGACAAAATCCTAAGCGGTAAAAGACTTGAACTCGCTTGAAAAGAAATACCCCGTTTACGTAAGTTCTTTCTGTTCAATTAGATCGTCGTGAAGCTTAATGGCTGATCGAACGTGCCTTAATTACTATGTTTTCCTAGGGCCTATTTCGACGGAACTTTCGCAAACATCTTGTTTAGAATATTTATTTGTTATAATGATGTACTAAAAAAAAAAAAAAAATATATATATATATATATATATATATATATATATATATATTTCTTATCACCTGTTGGAACTTGAAAACCAATCGGAAATATTTAAAAAATTTGATGGATTTGATGCGACATTTTGAATTTGTCAATTTTATTCCATTTAACTGATTCAATAAGAAAAAGTTTAACGAGTGGTTTCAAATAAAACCGAACAGAATTTTTATTAAAATGACATTCAAAACAGGTTTTAAAAGGAACTTTTCCACTTTAACTTTTTCCGTCTTTAACTTGTAACAAAACGGCTCAATTTTTCTTTTCTTGAAAACAGTTGATATAAACTCCCATTACTATTATAACAGTGACTCAATAACAAGTGGCGGATGAAAAATTCAATATTTTAGCCTTTACCTACAGAAATACTTTCCCGGATATAATAAAACCAATGGGTGTCTTATGAAGAGCCTATCATTTGACATGTTCTAATCTACTTCGTTTTTCTTTAGTTTTTGTAAAAAACTCAAGGCTGGAAGGTATTTCTAACCCTTAAACGAACAAAAGGATAAATTTCTGAGAAACGCCTGTTTTGTTCGTTTCGTTGAGCACTATCAACTAAAAAGTTACTAAAAACAATACTGAAAATTTAATTCAGATCGTTTCAGAAATGTTTGTATAATATTTGACAGACATAGGACCAGACTTATTAAAAATATTTTGTATAGAATATTTACCACTAATTTGACCTAACAACGTTACACTCCGCCGGTTAGGCCAACGTATTCAACAAGTTTGCGTGAATGAAATTTTATATTAGTTTTTTTGAACACGCATCGCATAAAAACTAGTGACCCTATTCAAAACAAACCCAAACTAAAGTAAACTAAATCCAACCCAAAATAATTTAATCCCACCCAGAATAAAATCAACTCAACCTAACCTGACTCAAATCAAAGAAAATCCAATCTGACTCAATCCAATGCAAAGCCAAGTCCAACAAACTCAAATCAAAGCAAAACCAATTTAACTCAACTCAACCCGGAGCAAAGCTGGTGGCGTGGTAGGTAGTCATACTGATTGTTGTAAATTTATTCTTATTCCTTCCTATTTGTAAAACAAACTCAACCAAACCCAATCTAAAAGAAACCAATGCCACCCTAACCCAACCCTAAATAAACACAACCCAAATTAAACTAAAGCAAACGCAACCCAATTCAAACCAAAGCATAACTAAATCCAATCTTACATAAGTGAAGCAAAAACCCATAATAATTCAATACAAATCAAAAGCCAATATAATCCAAAAAAAACTAAACCCTACCCAAAGCAAACCTAATTTAATCGAGTTTGTTCCAATACAACAAAACTTAATGCAAACTCGACCTAAAGCAATCTCAACTCAAGAAAAATACACTCCAACCCAATCTACTTCAACCCAACTAATAACAGTCTTACCTAGGTTAACCCAACCAAAATTAATGCAATCTAACTAAATCCAAAACAAACAGAACCTAAGAAATTCGAACACTACACAAACGAATACAACCCAACCCGACCTACAGGAAATCCAACACAATCCAACCCAAAGCACAGTTAGCAGCGATAACCATACCGATTATTGCAATTTATTTTTATTCTTTTCATTATAAACACTGTCATGCCCAACACCCGCGGCCGTGGCAAAGACACAGGAAATTTCTTTTTGTTTTCAAAAATATCTTCGATATAAACGCACACCTCTGTTACAGTATTTTAAAGAATATTTTTAAGGATAGCCCGCTTAAGAAAAATTATTTTCGTCTTTAAATGTAATTATTTCAAATGAGATCTTTAGAAACCACTATTTCAGTTAAAAACGAAATTAAATTTTCAAATAATTTCACTCCTTTAAAGAAGTTTGCTAATATTTTCCTGTATGTATTAAAAACCATCAAATGATTCGTGAAATAATAAAAGTGATGGTTAGGTAACTAGCGAACTAACAAATTTTAATAGGTTAATAAATAAGTAAGCGGGAATTTTTGGTGAGAAGGATCGATGATTTCCCTAAGGCACTCGGCGCACCGTCAGCCTGAACGTTTCAATAAAAGTCGGTTTAGTTTAAAACCAACCTTAAATAACCATTGAAAAAAAAAGCACGGGAAAGGATCGAATATTAAAAATTCTGGTTTTAAAATACTGCTAATGTTGCAGATTATTCTAGGAAAAATTTAAATATTTAGTCGAAATTTTGTGATAAAATTTTTCTTGCTAAAAACATTTTATTTTTCGATTTTTAGGTATAATGATACCTTATGTTACTCAAATTGACTCAAATGATCCTTATACTATCATTAGTAATATTTCCTTAATATATCTTCAGAATCTATTCAAATTCTTAAGATATATAAATGGGACGCCTCCAAAATCATTTCCTTTCAAACAATAATAAAATAATGAATATACATAAAAAATCAGTTAAAAATAGAGCGATATTTATGGAATATTAGAAACTGGTCCAATAGAAATTAAATGTTCATAATGCCGACACATCGGCCATAATTTTGTTATTGTGTATTACTCTAAAGATTTTGAGACAAAACTAGCACGCACAGAAATGTGAAAAGAAAATAATATTATTTTAATATATCCTAGTAACAAAAGTAATACCATGTGATAGGTTTTATGTGGAAAGGCAAGTTATTTGATATTACATGTAAGTTATTTCATATTACGGAGTTTAAGCCAATTTTGAAGGGGGTTGCCTGGTTAGACATTTGTGCAATCTTATAATGGCTAAAAAAGTGATTGTCTTCAAAGGAATTCGAATCTGATTATTCCAAAAAAAGAAAAAGAAAAAAGTTATTTTCATAATTCTTCTTGGAACTTATTTTAAAAACATCAGAACCAAACTGGACATAACACTTAAAAGTTAGTAACACTATAGCTCACAGAATATCAATATAATAAATACATCTCCTTTAAAAAAGATTTAAAAATAAAATGTTTTAAAATGTAAAAGTTAATTTCATAAACTAACACTTATATTGAATAAAACTGAATATGCTCAAAACATATTCGGATATAATTAAAACTATCAGCATAATAGTTATATTATATTTAGGCCAAGAAAATCTGAAAAAAAAAGAAAACAAATATCAAGTATTCATTGTAGAAGAAAAAACTACGCTAAAAGCAAAAAGGAATAAAACAAGGGAAGCAAAAATAAAACCTCGCTTTTAAATAAAGAGGCAAATAAAAAGAAAAATAAAAAAAAGTATGGCAGAAAAACTAAAGAATTACAACTTTCTGAAGAGAGGACAGAAACGTTTAAAAACTGGTGGCACATGGATCACCTTCACTTGAAATTCTAGCCAAAGAGATGAGCTTGTAAGTGCTGCCTAAAATTTTACGAGCGTTTATATAGTGATATAGGCGAGCACGAAGAAACTTACAAGTATATCATCCAAAGCTTTGAAGATAATGTAGAGATGATAATATACCTTTATTCAAAGTGAGCAAAATAAAAAAATAAAGACTGGATCGCGAATTATATTTATGGGAACTCATTTGCCCCGCAGTTAAGAAATGTTTAGTAAAATTCCTCTATAAAAAAATGTTCCATCGGATTGGGAGACTTTTTTATAAAATGAATGTATTTGAAACGTTATGTAGAAAATATTTACAATTATATTCCCATTAGCTTATTTCAAACGACATATTTGCACAGGTATGTCAAAACTTTAGCAACGAGAGTAGAATTTGACTAATTCAAGACTTTCGTCCAAAATATTCTACGTCTGACCCATATATTTACGTTAACTAATTTGGGAAAAATATTTAGAGCATAATCTAAAATAACGCGGAGATTAATATATTTAATTATATTTGTAAATATGAATATAAACGTGAAAAATAAAACTGTTTGTGTTACAGTGTTTAGAAAGAGACCTAATCGCTGTCGATAAGTCTTGAATTCCCTCTGAGGATCTCGTAGTTTTCTTTGCGATATACATATAATACCGTCATTAAGTTACGGTTAATTAATTGCGGAATATTTAACCTAATTATGTTGGTTTACTTTATCTTCAATAAAACTTGAGTATTAATTTAAATAAACCTATCAAGTACGAGTAAACTCGCAGCCCGAATTTTTCACTAGCACAAATAATTATTTAAGAGCACTTATATTAATTAACAGGCACAGTGAAATGAGTTAACAACCTTTAAGAGTAATTAAACGAATAATTAAATTAAATAAACTAAGGATCCACAATATTCTTTACATCTTTGCGCATTGATTTTCATTGTGTCTCAGTCGTCCATGCCTTAGTTATTCGGTATTGAAATAAAATATTCATATAAAACGATAAGAATAAAAGATATAAATAAGATGTGTGTGTGTGTGTATATATATATATATATATATATATATATATATATATATGTGTGTGTATATATATATATATATATATATATATGTATATTTATATATATATATATACATATATATATATATATATACAATACACGAAAACATAATAATGGCAATGACGCGATCCGAGCAACATCTTTAATTAAACTAAACTTTCATAATACGTAAACAGTATTGCATGATTTAATTTTGGTATCAGTTAATAAATTTATAAACTGTTGTCGATGCAAATAAAATATGATACCAAAATTTGAGTTTAAAATAGTTCAACTACTTATTGTCACTTCAACACTGGTGTTTACCTGATTTCGTCAATACCACTCTCAACTTCTATTACATTGGTACTTACCTGATTTCGTCAACACACCCTCAACTCACAATTCATCCATTTTTGATACCAAAAACATGGGTTTGAAAATAGCAAAGAGAAGTTATGAATATTTTGGCGCGCACAGATTGCTAAACACACACGCTTCAAATAATAAACCTAATGTGCACGCCGCACGTAACTTGCCTATACATTGAAATATGTTTGTAAACACGCAAACGCTTATACTGTAGGAAAGGCGTTGATCGAAACTTACACTTACACTGTAGCAAAAGTGTCGATCGATATATTACATTTTTTCGTAATAGCTCTTATTCATCAAGTGTGTAACGTGCGATAACAAAACTTTGTTTCAAAAACACGTAATTCAGAATCAGTGGTATAGTTTTTCAGGTAAATTCTAGAAACGCAGTTTTTATTTTAATTTTACTTTGGTAGTTTCGGAAACACAAATATATTTGTATTTTTTGTTTGTTTTCGAAAATATATCTAAATGGTTTTAAGTAAAATTTGGCAATAATAATATTGAAATTTTTAGAATTTGTTATTTCAATGATATTCCAACTAATAAATGAAATGTAAATTGATAGCCGAAATGAAATTATTACCCTCTGTGAAATATTTTGATATTATAACTTTTACAGAGCCTACTAATGAGTTGTACATTTAATAATTACGCCAATTTTATGTTTCTTCGTTAAACAAGTTATGAGAAAATTTATGTTAGTGTTCCATTTTGTCAGAACTTGCCAAATTGTTGCAACTTTATTAGACATATAAAACTCTAATAAATATAAAGTTCAAAAATGCAAACGTTTATAAATGTAGCAATAAAGTAATAAAATACAATTTTATACATAAGTAAAGCGTAACAGTAACTTGTATTTATATTTAAATTATTATATTAAGTTATTTTCACTTTCATCGATATTTTTCTTGGTTGATAAAAAATGTACCTCTATTTTCAAAATTACAATTTACGAAAATATAATTACGTAAAAATATGATTAGTTTCAAGAGTGATTATTATAATTTTGCTTATGCTTTGACACTTTGTGTGTCACAAAGTGTCAAAGTATAAGCAAAATTATAATAATCACTCTTGAAACTTCTTTAGGAAATATTGCATTGATAAAATCTGTGAGCAGATCTGTCAAGCCTAATATTAGACTGACACTAATATTAAATTGACAGCAACCGTCATCTCATTAGTTAAACCTAATATTAGGCCATTAGCCTGGTATTTATTTTACAAGCGTGTAATTAAAAGGGTAGTGTAATTCTATAATAATATTCTTCTCTAAGCTGTTACTTGGGAAAAATGGATGTGCTGTGAGAAAATTGGTAAATTACTGCTATGAAGATTTTCTGAAGTAGAAAATGATGATAGACTATCTCTTCAATTAAAAAGTAATACGGGCTGTTTTTAAAATTAATTTATAATATCGTTTTATAATATAATTATCAAAATTTAAATCTATTAAGCGCGTATCATACTTTGATTATTTATTGTTCATTAATTTTACAAATAAAATTATTATTAATTTATTTGTAAAATTAATGAACAATTCGGCAATAAAATGTAACTTTTTCACCATGTGGTTCTTTACTAATTTACCTTTCTGGTGTTCTAGTGTAACGATCCGTACAACTCATTTATAGCCAATATATTGAAATATGCAAAAATTAGTGCTAGTTTATATTCAAACATTCAATGTTACCAATGTTTTTGAAGGAAGTCTATTCAATAAAACAGCATACACGCACACACACACACACACACTATAATTTTTATATATATTTTAAGGTGGAAATAATATAATTTTTTTGTTTATCAGAAAGTAATATTTGCAATAAAGGCAGCTTATTAGATCATTTTATAAACCGAGATTTTTTTTGTACTAACATTATATTTCAAAAAACTGCTTTTCAAAATTGGTAATACATATTACTAGGTACATATGTCACATTAGGGCACCACCGTCACAAAGATGACCTTAATGTGATTCAGCTTAAAATTATTTATTACAATCTTTCACCTAACGGCATTGTTTGCGTGAATGTTAGATTAAACGGTTGAGATATATAAAGTATTAATTGCCATCTTGCAGTACTACAGTAAAAAACTGGGAGATTCATCGTATGATAATGTTATTCCTCGGATTAAATGTGACTAATTTGTTGGAATCTATAAAATATATGTGCCAAATTTTATTAAAATTTGTCGTTATTTAAGCATGAGTAAAGGACAGCCAAATTTATATTATTGTTCCAATTGTGTTTTATATTTTTTCTTGGGTCAAATGTGACCATTAAATCATGCCCAATACCTGGTTCAAGTTTTATATGTGCCATTTTTAAGGCGTGATTTGGTGGCGCATTTCGGAGATCAGGATCAAACTTATTCCACAGTTTAGCAAAGTGGATGATAAAATTAATATATGATTTCCAATTAAACAGTTTAAAGGAATTTCAAAATATAATCTCATAATTACTGTAACGATAGGGTCAGTAAAAGAAAGTAAAAGAGAGTACAATCACACTTTAAAACAATTTTGTCATTAACTGTGCCGCATCTGAATAAATTATTCGAATTATTCTAACACGATTTTAAATTTCAAAAACTGTTATCTTTAAGTAACATTAAAGACAGAAGACATTACTTTAAACTCAGAAATATACCCCAAAAATGTTTAATAAAATTGAATCTAAAATATCGGAGCAAAATGTCTTCCCATCTTCACAACTAAAATAATGCTCTCATTTATCACAGGTTCTTACAAATAAACAGTAAATAAATTCGACCCACGTGCGACGATAATATTATCATAGATATTGAAATTTAATGGTTTTCAAATAAGGCTATTACTATGAGCGACTGCCGCTGTATATATTGACAATGACTAGATCGATGAAACATATAGAATAATTGGTCATATCGATTCCAATAAATTCATTGATTTGTGGTAATATATACTAGCGGTAAATTGATGTCACAAGAAATTTAATTTTTAAACATTTCAAGAAATAAGGAAAGCAAAATGTTAATAAGTTTTATTATTTCTGTACTTCATGTCATTTTTTTAATTTATTTTTTTTAATACATGGAAGGAAATAACATGTCATATAAAACGTTAAAAATTATGCATCTATTATCGTAGTGCAGTTTAGTTTCATAAAAATTGTCACTCGTCCCTAACGCGGAATCTAAAGATCTGTCCAATCATATATTCTACAATTTGGTTTGGGGATGAAAAATGTCTCCCACCCCTAACTCGTAAGGGGAGAACGATAAACAATTTTTTTAAATATTTTATTTCCTAATTTCGGAGGCGTTATAATTATGTATAAACTTCTGCTATTAACTGATAGCTTGCAAGTAAAATAACTGTGACAAACGGACTGAAAGATAGATGGACATAGCGAAATGTAAGTTTCCCCAATTTGGCAGAACCCTATAAATGGTATCGATACGGCATTGATATTTTAGTGTCCTGTGCGCAGGAATTCGTAGACACAGTTTGTCAAATGTATATATTAGGGTGAAGTGAATTTTTTTTTCTTCACAGATGTTTAAGAGTGAAAAGATGGTACATTTTAGGTTTCAACTTATCTATGTAAAATTTCGAATCGGTTTAGAGCAATTGCTTCGACAGTGTCATAGAAATTTTTAATTAAATTTATTTTTTAATAAAATTTGCTACTATTTGATTGGGTGAAATTTTCTCAAGCGGGCTGATTTTATTTAGTTTGCTGAGAGCAAAATTATTATATCTCCTATAAAAAGCAAACAATGTATGGTTGTATATTATTTACTCAAAATAAAGCGAGTAGTTAAAAAAAAAAATTAAAATTTACACTGTACAATAACTTTTATTTATTTGAAACGTATTTAACTTTAGTCTGTGTAATTATAAATAGTTTTTTTTATTAATCTATTTGCACCTGGGTGATTAAATTACAATTTTCTGGGTTCGAAGATTAGCTGGTGTATGTTCAAAAATAAAATAAATTATTGCATTCACTGCCAATATAATTTAAATATTTAGTAGATGTACCTCGCTCTTTTGCCACAAGTAGAATTGTCAAAACTATGAATTTCCACCAAACCCAAGAAAATAAGAGAAAAGGTATGAAATAAGTATGGTGAAACTTTAGTCATATTAGATATATCATTTCGTTAAATTATTTTAGTCAAAAATTGTTTTAATTTTCCTTAATATATCTTGAAACAAAGACATATTTCAGAAACGAGACTACTGATACTATTAAACGTATTACCCGTACGCATAACATTATGATAATCATGGATTTTTTAGTTTCGATATCAGCTCATTTTTTAAATACTGGAATTATCTAGAACCTCAAAATAAGTGAAAAAAAAATTAATTTGACAAAAACGAAAATTATTTAAATGGATACATTTTCAAGATACAAGATGTTTTTTTAGATATATCAGAAAACAAAAAATATTCAAAATCAAGCACAATACATAAGTCATTGTTCGAAGAAATTATTGACAATATGTACATTAGTAATAACTAGGTAGTACTGAGAATATAAATCAAATATAAAGTAGCAGAAATGTTTAATTTTTTCCCGTCGCACATAGCGAATAATAATTGGAACGTGACATTTCCTGCAGGAACAGCAAATTGTATGACTTACGAATTACGTACCGACGTAATTTAGTCCTCAATGCCATTTTGTTGATTTTTTTATTAAAACTTTGAAATTATGGTTGTATATAAAACACAAGCGAGTAAATTGTGTAATAAATTGGCTCAAATTTTAATTACATCCGAGCCATAAATTTCTTGCCTGTTATGTCATTTGTGTATCATTAAATATATATATATATATATATATATATATATATATATATATATCCGTTAGAGTGCCAACGAGCGCCATCGCGCTCATGAGTGTACTAACTAAATTTGCCACGAGCGCGATGGCGCTCTCGAAATCGGTTGCTGTTCAGTGCGCGGTAGGGGAGGTCGCTCGCATGCATCGCTAATTTTTTATCTTTCTACGTGTTACATAAAGTTAAAATTATAATATAAAAATTATAATATAAAAAATATATATTACAATATAAAAAGGATTCAGGAAAAGAAAATTTTTAAACTATAATGTCGGAATACGAAAATAATTCGAGTGAAAATGATTGTTTTTCAAGTGGTGAAGAAAGTGATAGTGTGAGTGACATTGTGGTGCGCTTGTAATTTGGCGTAATACAAATTTTGAGTGATAGTGATAATAGTGACGATAACAATTATTTTGCTGCTACGGAGGATGTACCGGACTACGAAAATACGATGTGACCTTGATTTTAGTTTTTGTTATAATTTTTGTTCACAATATACATTTCCATAATTTTATTTGTATTGTATTATCCTAGTATAAGTTTTTATTTAGAAAACACCGAAAAAATTATTAAAATTGGATAATTTTTGGAAGAGATACAATTTTTTTCAAGACAAGTAAATGACATCAAAAACAAAAGATTTCTTTGACGTTTTTAAGTATATATGAGTAAAGAAATAAAATTATATATAAACGGAACTATATATATATATATATATATATATATATATATATATATATATATATATATATATATATATATATATAATATATATATATATATATACATATAAATATATACTGCTTTGACACCAGAGTTATGTACTCGCAGCGGCCTATATACATGTACACACTGATATATTGCACATGTCTAACACTTTTTAAGCAAAACCTTGCGAGTTCGCGTTACTGACATACTGTAATAGTTGTCTATCTGTACTTACAAGGGTGACACGTTTTGCAACATTAGTGTTGAGTTATACAAGTAACGTTAAATTGACTACATGAAAAGGTCCATGTATATACGTGAGTGTACGGTGAATTATTTTATATTGTGTTTTAATTTGACTATTATTTTAATTGTTTAATTGTAGGGCTACTTTGCAGTACAATAGTAAATACTAAATATGATAATGCTTTTTTAAAATTCATAAACCACTTAAAAAAATTATACAATTGTTTCTCGGAGTGCTGATAGGTGTGAAAATCACACTGACGTTAATCATTTTAATATACAAATTATGAAATTTTAATTTTTCACTTAATATAAATTTGTAAATTAGAAAAGAAAACACTATTATTTCTTGGTTTTAAGTTTTCACTTCTATTGACAGTTCCATGACTGCCTATGTTTTCTATTATTATTAGTTTCTAGTATATCGTTTTTAACTTGATTTTAAGTTGCTTTGCAACTTTCATATGTTAATCTATTTCAAGACTTTTGACCGATGAATCTGTTTAATTATCTGAATAGTAAGACAGGAAACATTATAACGCGACTGAAAATAAGTACATAGTTTATGTAAGGCCTTTTTATCTGTTCGGGTATTTCTGAAGCTATATCACAGATCGAACGTGCCTTAATTAAGATAGCTTTCAGACAAAATTCATAGCCCGTACAAGAGAAAAGATATTTTGTGTCAGATCGTGGCTTAAGCTTTATCATGCCATTATGGTCACCCGGAATGTAAAGAGTTGAAATAGAGTAGTATGTTATGTTATTTTCATAGGTCTTAAAGTCGCAGTTGTACCATTAGGTGAAGCTTTCATATATTTTTAGTATGCTTTATGTCGACGATTAAATAACAAATACGATTTATGGAAAAAATTATATAAATTTTTTTGAAGACTGGTTTTTAATATATGTGAGTACAAACTAAAAAAAAGGTCGTAAATATATTTTACGAAAGTGGAAAAATGATATATCTTGTCAATGTGAACGAAACAATATTTATTTTCACCGCAATAATTTATGTTTTTTTTACTTAAAGATTTCTGTTTGATAATTTTTTAAACATTCAAGAATATTCGTAGACTCATACGTACGCACGGATTGCATGCGTGCGTATCTGTATGTGTGTATTTGTGTTGAAACAACTCATTTTTTTAATCGATCAAAGTTAAATTTTTTTTATGTATTGTAATGCAAAAAAAATTGCGTATATGTATATTTTTGTTCTATCAGCTCTATTACACAACACACATATATCGCACAATACGCAGAAAGAATTTATCACACTAATAAAATGGTATTTCATGTAAATAATATGCAACATATGAAAGCAATAAAAAATATTTCAAGCATTCCTTAACAGTTGCAAGAACGACTATTTAAAATCATTATAGCTATCTTTTCTTTATCGAAATCTCCAAGTATTTTTAATTGTATTTATACTTTCCATTTGATATCTTAAAAATAATTACGTAAGGACCGATTCAGGGTATTATCATAAATGTCCGACCAAAACCCGAACCCCGTGATCCCAGGGAAGGTACTTGTTTGGTCTTGAATGTGACAGCCATTATTTATTAATATTTTCATGTTACTCTTAGAAAATATTATGCATTAAGGTTAAGTTGAGAAATTTTGTCATTTTCTTAGTTTTTTAAAGTTCATGCAATAACATTTTAATGTCAGTTTTTCCCACTTTTATTTTTTTTTAATATTTAATTATTCTATATTCCAGATAGACAGGACAATTTTAATATTTGTAACAGTTGTACGTCATTATTCATAAATAATCAAAAAGAGAACAATATTAGTAGAAACAACTAAAATCACTTCCTCAGGAAATGAAATCCAGTCTTAAGGAAAATACACCTTTAGCAATTATATTTTATAAAGATTTTCCATGAGGTTTTTGATCCAACGGCAAGTGAATAATATTAAAAAGAAATTGACTATATTTTACTAAAGAAAAAGGTAATCTCTGTATGTTGATGTAAATATTATTTGTTTCTTCGTCTTCATCATTCATTCATTACTGGATGTCGTACTCACTTTGAAGTTTTTTGCTGGAGAAACTAATAAATTGTCTCCACGCCACAATCATTTTAAAGACATGATATATACTTAGCTAAGTCTCTACAAGTACCTGCTTGAAAGTAGAAAAATACGCACAATACGGAAAAAAATCTGTTAAATGTAACTTCATTTTATAACTGAATTTATAATATTATTCATATCTAAAGTGGGACAAGTTATAATATAATTAAGTATGAAATTGAAAGAAAAATGATCTATAAAAATATGAAAAACCGTGTACCTAATGATAATAACAGCGCACAGCCACCACATTGATTTGAAAAGAGTCACATCGTCGATCACACATAAAGCGAAATGGAAGGGATGAGTCATGATTTTTCAACAACAGACGCTACTGCATATAAGATATAAACAATGTACAATATTCCCCTTATATTTGTTACTAGAATATTCCACGATAAGGATTATCCTTAGCTTTACCGAACCCCATTATTATAATATGATTGAGCTGTTAACGACCGTAAGCATCACGAAGCAATTTGCTTATCAAACGAACAATGGGCTGTCGCATTTTTTTCAATATTTGAACATATTACGTATTTTTGCTTTATTTTTATCTTCTTCTTTATTTAAAGATTTGAACAAATACGTTACGTTTATGAAAGATGTAATCTATGGTAATGAATCAAGATGAAAAGTTTGGTTTTTTTGGTTTTTCTTTATTTGGTTCTTCATGTTGAATTACGCGTCCGGATGCGTAATTCTCTAGAATTACGCGTCCGGATTAAACAAATTTAAAAATATATACTCCTAACTTTGAGGAATATTATTGCTTTGTTTACAGAGGCTGAACGGTGATAAAAAATATAGCAAAATTTAAGGAACTCTACTTAAATGGTGAAAATAGAGAAAAGTCAAATTAGATATTGACATAGCTTCCAGAAAAATCCTACAAATAGACTCCCGATTCCGAAGAACCACGTCGTTAATGAACGGCGTGGAAGTATTTGCTAACTCTGGTGTAACATAATTAGTATAATTATACTCTGGTGAAATCTAAGCCTCATAATCTTAGACGAGTAAACTGCAATAATAAAAGACATACGTGAAAAATATTTTTGTTATACCTAATTTAAGAGTTTCAATAAAACTTCTTATATAGAATTATTCTTAAACATTTCATATCGTGAAAAAGGTGTTTTTTACCAATAACTAAAATTTATTAATTTCTTCCGAGTTCTTCTCTTTGAAAAAATTACTTTTAAACTTATTATGAACGAAAAATCTTTTGCAAGAGTTACTTTCATCTATTTAACACTGTTACAAACTTCTTTAATTTAGAAAAAAAATACGGATCTTTAAATTCCAAAGTTTGAAGAGACTAGACGTTTGTTGTACTAAACAATTTCTGAAGGGATTAATGTGTAGATTTTATCATTCTCTAAGGAAACTTAGGACACATACTAAAATCCATCTTAGGAAAAATTGAATTTTAACATGTGTCCTAAGTTTTTCAATATGAGTACAGTTCGTAAGTGATAATATTGTATAACAAATTCTTCCTTTTATAACTAGATCACGATATCACTATAAAAGCGAAAGATTTTGAAAAAAAAATGCGACCTAGTAATCCAAATTACTTATTATATAAACAATACCTGTAAAAATTACTTTCCAAAGCGTTAATAAATACAATTTGTCAACATTGGGTAGAGAATGACCTTCTTTGGAACTGATATAATGTACACAATGCTATGGAGAACCGAAATTTTATAGTTATAATTGTGGATGGAATCTACATAAGACACATTGTTGTGTTATAAAGCTAGTGTCGAAATTACTATTGCCAATTTAACAATATATAATTTTATATTATTACTTGAAGTTTAAAAGCTTTCTGTTTATATGAAATGTTTCAACATTTTACTACTTTTTCAATATTATTTATATCTACTCCAACTGTCAACTTCTATTATACTAAAGAGCCTACAGCACAATGAAAGTTAGTCCAATGAGAGAAAATAAAATTACTAGTATTATAAGGAATAAACGTAAGTTAATAAAAACAAATCGTGTATTATATCAAGAATTATTCTTTCATCAAAATGAAACTAATATTATGGGATTATATATCTTATTAAAATATTAAAGAAAACAAATATGTAATAAACGAATTCTTCCCAAAATGTAAGCTGAAAGTCTGTTTCCATGAAGACTTTTCAACATTTGTTAATAAAAAATAAAAAAGGTTTATAAAATACCTCTGCATACAAAATATATTTTTTGAGGCGCAAAACATTTTAGAATTATGTTCGAAATTTCTTTAGGATAAATTTTAATTGTAATAAAATTTAATTGTTTTATAGTGATACAAATTTAATAACATAACATTTAAACAAAAATTAAAAAAAGGTAAAACTAAGACTAAGATATTGGAAATAATTGAAACGAAATGCAATTGTTCCCTTAAGTAAATTTGCCTGCCAGTTTTCAGTTAACTGTCTAAGTCTTCGAGAGAAAATATCGTACTTATATGCAGAAAACATTAAACCAACCAAAATTACATGTATGATTTGTGTATTTATGAATTATTAATTTAATCTACCGTACACAATTTGTTCTTGAAATTTACAAATTTGCCCACCAGGTCAAAAAAGCTTGTTAACCACATTTCAAGAAAATGTTAAGCCTGATATATCTTCTGTCAGCTTAACACACATTTTTATTTTCATGGAAAAACTAGTTTCGAATCGTTAAGGTGTATGTGACAGTCTGACGTTTTACCTCTTCGCTTGTGATGTTATTTTCTTTTCAAAAAATATGAGTATGGTTCTTTTTTAGTGCTAATTTTTATATTTGCATTCAATCACGAGATAAGACTCTCCCACTTTTATGGTAAATCGGCTTATATTCAATTAATCTATTATGTAGATTATATTTTAAATATTTTATAAAGCACTTCGGTGTGTATACTATTTTTTGCCAAGTCAATAGCACAATCAACTTGGCAGCGTTAAGGGTTTTTTTCGACAAGATATCAAAATAATCATTCTGGATTGTTTTTTTAATTATTTATACTATTTTTTGCCTCGAAAGTCTTTAGAATATTTAAGAAATATTCGGTGTCGTAAGACCTAACGTTGTTGTATTAGAGACGTTGAGAAGGTATTCTCAATATATCAGTAAAACGTTTAGTCAATTTATTTATTAAATTTTTTTTATTACTATAAATAACATAAATATTACATTACTCTAAAGCATTATTTATATTTAAGCAACAATTAAGTTTCAAAAATATAAAAAATAATACAAGGCCCAAAGCTAACGTTAAAAAAATGTATAGTCTAAAATTTTCGTGATAAATTTCTTATGTAAATTTTCTCATAATATTTAATTAAAAGGTATATAAATATCCTCTAAGTCCATTAGATGAAAAAAAATGAATTTAAGTCAAGTACGGACTATTCTACTTTTCGAGTTTTCCATGGGTCACAATGTCATAATATCCACAGATGATTTATGGCATCCTGTATTTGAATAAATGCTTTGTATGTTTAAAAACTTAGACTATGGTCTTGAAGTAGACTCCTGTTTTACCGCTCTATTAAATTAGATGTCGACTATGAAGTCCTCGTCATTTCGCTGTGGATAATAATTGCAGTAACAAAAAAAATAGAGGTGTTTTTTTTTAAATTAGAAGAATTTTCAAATACAGCACTTTAGTACCCCGAAGAGCAAGAGGGGTTAAAATTTACAAGCTAATCCTGTACTGTAATTTTTACAATGCGATATATGGTATTTATGACAATGGGATATAAAAAATTAATTTTTAATCTTAATTTTTACCTTCATGTCAAATATATTTTTCAAACATTTAAAATTAAAACATGGCTTGAAATTTTATTTGTAGCTGCAGAAAATTTAAAAAAATAACATATAAAATACGGAAAGTTGCATATGGGGGCGATTTAAAATCGAGAGTGAAAACTTATTTTTCATGCGTTCCTTTCCTTGACAAACTGCAATGATGGTGCACGTAATATTTTGCTAGCAAAAATATAGCGTCGCTACTACATTCTATTTATTTGTACGTGTCCCTGTTTTTAGGAAAGCTTTTCCTCGTTTTGGACAACCAATACGTAGTAAAATATGGCATAAATGGAATAAAATAAGTGTCATTTTGTGTGTTGCGTCTTTTCTTTTGAAACCGTAACGTAATGCGTCTCTTCTTTTTAAACTGTAACGTAATGCGTCTCACCTTTTTAAACAGTAATGTATTGCCTCCCTTCATTTCTCTATAATCGTGCACTTTTAATAGTATTGGAAAGAATAAAAACTGTTTTGAAAAATGAATTTTAGATTGTGTATTTACTGGATAATAGATTAATATCACATCAAAATGGGTCAAGTTAGGAGTCTAATATTTTAACAAATTTTATTCTCTATGCATTGTATTAGGTATAATTTTGTGGTGAAATATAGTCTAAACGGGCCAAGATAAGCGTCAGTTTTATTCAACATATTATTAAAATTTCTTTATAAATGTTTAAAATAATCGAGGGATTCAATTTTATTAATAATGCTGGACGTATTTAACGTGTTTTGAACAAATTTCTTTCAGAGAAAGGTAATTGGAATAGACCAAGATTAGCGTCAGTTTCATTCCGCATATTGTCTTTTTTATTTTTAAACCGCCAATATAATCGTGCGATGAAATTTATCAAACGGTTTTTGAAATTTTTAACTTTTATTATCTGTTGAGACTAAAAGCAAATCTGAATTTTAATCTGAGATGCTTGTTGTATATGTACTTTTTAATTGAGATATCAGAATAAAAACAATACACAAATGTTAATCTGTACATCATTATTTAGCCTACAATCTACATTACCTTTCAAATAAAATACGAAATAATTTTGGTACATAAAATTCGTAGTTTTTTAAATATTTAAATGTCTTTGCGGTGTTAACATAACTTTTTTGTTCCAATTGATATGAGCGATGAGAGTGTATGACTATATAAAGGCTATGTTCATTCCTATATATGACTGTGTAAAGGCTACTTATCCTATATAGTATCTAAGTGATCATCTCTCACCGCTCTATTTATATTGTTCAAGTAACCAAAAGAGAGACGCGAGAACCAATTACTCAGATCTTTGTTATTGCGCCTTATCGCAGAAAATAAATTCTAATGCCATATCCAAAATTACAGCATTTTTAATTTCTTACAGTTTTATTTTAAGCATTTATTTCAACATTTAATAATATTTATTTCACTTCAGCAGATTGTATGTCAAATTTACCAATATTTACGTTTTATTTAATTCGTGTTATTTAGAAATTATAGACGTCCACATATCGTCAGGTGAAAGTAATATTCCTTACACTACTTTCACCCGATGATAATTGATATCTCTAACGTATTCAAATATTTTTAAGGAAATTACAAAACACACAAATTATAATATAATTTAGTCTGTTTATTCAGAAAATGTGGTAAAATTTTCGAAAGTTAATCGTTTGCAGACAGAAGTAAAACATTATTGGTACACAAATTATTATATTAACATAGAATACACTGATATTAACATTATGTTACGTGAAAAGAATTACGATATCGCCAAGTAATTTGAATGACAACTTTCAAAAATTTGGTAGATTTATGTTTTCCGAAAAAATAATTTATCTGAAACGTAATAGAATAATTTTCTTACACAGTAACAAAAACATATATCTAGCATATTTTGTAATATTTCCTTACTTGGTACGAAACTATTTAATTCGATGAAGCTAATGTTGTAACCTTACTTTAATATCCTGGTTAATGCATTACATTATTACAAATATTGCCATTAGTTTATCGTCGTATTCGTAATAGGAATAAGGAAGAAGGTTTAGTTTATTTTTTATAGTTCATTGCCAATTATTACTTGTAATTTTAAAATAAAATAAATTTTAATTTGTTTTTCCATGTACACACTATTTTATTTTAAAGAGGCTTTGGAATTTTAAAAATAAACAGTATGGCAATATTGTTACCGATATGACAATATTGCCGCACAGTTTACTTTAACATTCCAAAACCTATTTATCCAAAATAAACTAGTGCGTACATGGGAAGATAAATTGACTTATGACATAAAAAAAAATAATCTATTAATAAATAATGCCTTAACATAATCATCTCTAACAAACAAAATGTATATGCGATCGTTGCTATTGAGCACCGTAGCAGATAAGTTGCACTGACCAAAAGATGACGACAATTACAAATATAAAGAAATATTCATACCCTCTTTTGTTTTGTTTTTTCTTCTGTTTGTTTTACCGCACTTTCCTTCACTAGTGATTTCGCTTATATTTGTTTTCGTGTTATAGTGCTTCTCCTGGTAAAAATGAATCTTTTTAGGTTATTTCTAATTTTTAATTAGGGATATGATATTATTTTATATATTATTTTACAATTTTATTTAAAAAGCAAAATTATACATTTTGAAAAACTGACGATGGATGTAATTGTTATAATTGAAAAACTACTAAATATTTTTTTTTAAAACCCCCCGACTAAAAGAAAGTAAACACTTATTAATATGGCTACAAATTCAAGAATATCCATAGAGGCTGCCACTGCTATTTCCGTTCCCAATATCAATTACATCAAGCAGTATACAAAAGCTATTTGTGCACCTAAGAGAATTTCAATTGGTCATGAACTGATAAAACTATCAAATTTTAGGCATAGGCAGGACATGACAACTCCGACGGATTTTCTTTGGTTAGTAATTATATTAATAAGTTCTTACTTTCTTTTAGTTGGGGGGTTTTAAAAAAATTGTTTAATCCTTCTTTAATTACAACTATATCCGTCGTGGATCTTTTCAGAATTTTAATTTTTTTTTATATTTTTACTGTTAATAACAAAAGCTTCTAAAAAACATTGGTCAAAAGGCAAGCTTATATGGCTCTTAGTAGAGTACGATCTTTAGATGGCGTAGTAATAACTGATCTAAATTAAAGAAAACTCTTCAACAATCCATACAATAGCATAACATTGAAAGAAATAGAGTGCGTTAGAACCATATTACGTGGATCGTAAATCGACGAAGCAGAAAAAAGACCACAAGATAATTAATCATATTGGAGCGTCCCTGACTAACATAACACCTGACTAATAACTTCCGTTAAATCAAAAAACTTTTTACTGAAAACTATGTCTAAATCGGTCAAACTATTTTGGAAATAAATAGAAACATTTGCTTGGAACAAAATATTGCAGCGCTCCCTGGTGAGTTAACATCACATCATCTATCTGAGAACTATTGCCGATTAGTCTCAAATATTTGGCAGAAAACCATGTCTAAATCGCTTGAATCACTTTGGAGATAAATGGGAACATTTGTTTGCAACAAAATGTTTATTGCGGCACCTAACAACTATCTAAGATCATCGCCAATGAATAATAAACATTGTACAGAAAAATGTATCGAAATCGGTCAAAATATTTTGAAAATAAATGAGAAAATTGGACTGCACACAAACAAACTTTAATCCTAAGCGCATATACCTCCTCCTGTCAGTCGGGGGTAACAAAAAGTGATTCAGTGTACCTCGAACTACCGTTCGCAGGATTTTGCTTGTATACAGTGGACTCTCGTTATAATTTGGATTTGGGGTAGATAGCTGGAAAGATCTCTGGGAGTAGATCCACGTTGTACGTTAAATCGCCTTAAAATGAGCAGATACGTAAAAAAACAATTACTTTGTTTTTATCTTCCCAACTATATGGTACAACTCTCATTTCAAACTGCTTTCATGATTATTAAAGCTTATTCTGTCATATACAGTGTATCACCGCTCCTTTTTTTTACTCCTTGTCTCCACTATTTTAATTATGCGTTTCCACCAACCCTTGCTGTCAAAGTGACGCGTGTTTGTTAGTTCCGGTTCCCACACACGGTTGCGTTGAAAGGCGCTCGCGCGACTCACAACATCCACCATCACGACAGCGCGGTATTATAACGTGGGTACGTTGTATTTACAATAAAACATCATTGTTTTGTATTGTCTCAAGTCTTTACGTACTACATAAACTATTTTTGATGTACAGTAATGTACACAGCAAAAGTATTCAACATGTGACCCAATGGTTTATAATGTCTAAATTATATTTATTAATTGAGATATTTAAAATTTAGGGACTATATATCAACACACGCATTCCTAGATTTATATTGTATTATTAAGAGACAATGGTTTGATAACTCATATCGAATGGGTGTGCCTGCGCGTGTGCCTGTTGCGTATGCGTGTACGTGTACGTGTACGTGCGCGTGGCGTGTGCGTGTGCTGAGTATGTGTTTGTATGTGTGTGTGTGTGTTTTAGTGTAGTTATTATTATTAATATTAAAGAAAATAATATGAGACATAAAATCGTTTCATACAGTAGTAATGAAAATGGAATAAAAGTTTACAACACCATACCAATATAACATTCAGTTTATTGATAATTCCAGTTCATAGAAACTGATAACACCTTATCGCGAAATAACAAATTACGTAAGAGGTAAATAGGCCAAAATATATGCAATATGTATATTATTCTAGATAATTAAAAATCTGTGAATGGTTTGGTGGAATTAAACAAATTAAATCTTAAATTTTAATTCCGAATCTGCCAGAATGAAATTTAAATTATCATTCATTTATATTTCCATGACGACATATCAACGCTCGGTTTCCATTGTCGACACAAAATATTACCCGTATGAAAGCTTGTGTCTACTATAATGAAATTCCTTGCTTCGTAATGAATCAGAATATTACTTTGTCTTTCTCTTTCTCTCCTTACTATATTTGTTTCTGTTAATCAGGGGAAGTATTCGATATGAATGAAAATATTCGTTGCTTGCGATGTGCGCACCGTCAATGATTACAATTTCATATTTAAATTATGAAATACGAATAAGACATCGCATTTTTATAGCCAGTGTTACTCTTCTTAATGCTTCTTTTTTAAATTGACTTCAAAAAAATTCATATTTTTGTATTCAATTATTTTCTCCTTCTATATGTGTCTGACACCTTATATATTGCTATGCGAAATTAGAACTTGAACACACAAAACAGTTACAGCAGTGTACATTGGCCGATAAAGTTTTATTGACAATAAAATAAGATATTTGTCGCTTAGTTTTTTTAAAAAATATCATTGAAATACACTTCTGTTTCCTTTGTTGGAAAACACAATTTTTTTCAAAATATATGATCCTCTTCATTACATTATTTAAAGCTGTTCGTAGTTTCAAAAATTAAGATAAATGATATTTTCCTGATAAAATCTATAATTTTACGCGTACTTCTAATATTTTAATAAAAATAGGATTGTGAGTATATTTAAGAAAGTCGATGAAAGTATTGCGCAAGCGAAGCACATCACTAAATGAAATGAAACCTACGCATTCACAAAGAATTAAAATTCATGTTGATTTTAAACATGTTTTTATAGAATTTAATATAATTATTTATAAACAAATTGTAATAATTTTGTCAAATCGTACAAACACTTCTTATCTCACTCCTACGTAAACATTTCAAATAGGAAGGAAACGCGACCGCTTTTGTTCATGAGATCTTATATATAAGGAATATTAATATTCAGGTAGTACTCGCCTTTGTTTTACAATTTTATGCTATAATTTATTTAAAAAAAGCATGGAATTAAAACAAAAAACGAACGATAGTTCAAGGAGCACAATTTTTTTTTACTCTTTTACTTACCTGGATATTATATTGTTTAAATGCTAATATTATAAATTTCTTCATACTATTTGTATATGTCGTCTCCTTTTCATATGTTTTAGTGACTTAGAATTTAAGACTGCGACTTAGAATTAAAATATGATTGATTCCATCTCATCAGATTTTTACCTCTATGATAAAACTTTTTTTAAAGAGAATATTTTTAGATCAAATGCAAGCGTTTATAATAGAGAATTTCTGCATCACTTTATGATGCAGAAATTACTCATAACGTAGAATATACTCATAACGTAGTGTATCTTCTTAATCACACTATCAAATCAGAATATTTATACTTACCACCTCTTATACTTATCATCAGAATATTTATACTTACCAGAATGAGGTGGTAAGTATAAATATTCTGAAATTTAAAACTTGGTTTATTAGAGATTTGCTATCTTCTAAATAACTATTATCTTTTATATCTCAAATTTCTGGCGAGAAAATAATATCAACTGGAAACATGTTCATTCAAACTGATTTAGAACAAAACTATAGATACGAGCTAAAGCTTTGTAATAATTCAAACATGCCACGTCCAATTGGCTATCTCGCTATAGTTAAAATATTCGACATTGCTAGCTATCCAGTGTGCACCGCTGTAACTGTGTGGAATGTCACAGACTTGTTCACGTTCTAATTTTGCATAGTAATGTTTAACGTGTCAGATACATACCAAAGGAGAATTAAATACAAAAATATGAATTTTTGGAAGTCAATCTAAAAAAGAAGCATTACGAAGAGTAGCACTAATTATAAAAAATGCGATGCCTTATTCGTATTTCATAATTTAAACACAAAATTGCTTTGTAATCGTCGACGGTGCACACATCGCAAGCAAATAAATATTTTCATTTATATAGAATACTTCCCCTGATTAAAAGAAACAGAGATAGTAAGAGAGAGAGAAAGAGAAAGACAAAATAATATTCTGATTCATTAAGAAGCAAGTAATTTTATTACAGTAGAAAAAAGCTTTCATACGGGTAATATTTTGTGTCGACGTTGGAAATTGAGAGTTGATGCGTCGTCATTACTTGATTAATGAATAATAATTTAGATTTTACTCTGTCAGATTCGGAATTAAAATTTAAGAATTAATTTGTTTAATCGAAGCGAAGCATTCGCAGATCTTAATTATCTAGAATAATATAAACATTATATTTAATCTGAGTAATCGGACAAAAATCCCTTCATTTAAGAAATTATTCTTGGTAGTAGGGTACTGACATAATTTTTAAATGTTCACGTTAAAGGCAATAAATATTTAGAAAAATTTCTAATTATAAAATAATAGTACGTAATATTCACTACATTACATACTTTTATATTATAATTAATATTGTCAATAAAACTTCGAAAATTATAGTGTTTGACTGTTTTTTTTTCAATGAATCATAATTTATAGGTATAGGAAGAAGTAGATAGAAGGAGGTATTCCTACTTCCTTAGGATGGACGAGGTAGTAAATATTTTATTACAAAGAGTAAGTTCAAAAGTAGTTACCTTCCCATTCAGGTTGGAAATAATTTTATTAGATTTTTTAAATAACATATTTTGCTTGAATAAAATATGGACAATCTATTAAAAATAGTACAATAATAAAATAAAAAATAATACAATAATACAATCACAGACAATAATAGCTTAGTTGCATGAGTCATATATTAAAATATAATATATTGTCGTTTCATTGTACCTTCATTATTTACAAAAGAAAAAAAAAACTGTCAAGTAAAACTTGTGTTACGGGGCTATTGTACAAATTCAAAGACTTAAAAACTTTTTAAATCACATAATATTTCTATTAAACTATTTGTAAATATTAATTTTTCGCAACATAAATATATTACTTACTATATCTTTCTCGGATGTAAAATAATGTTCATATTGCAAATATTATAAGATTTAAGATGATATTATAATATTGTGCTTTATAAATTAAACAATAAAATGAAGCGAAAAAATTATTTTCACATTACGAAATACAAATAAAAATAAAGATTGCTTTCATGAAACAAATTAATTTTGTCCATGGCTACACTAATGCAAATTATTGTCTTTTAGAAGATTTTTGGCCAAAATATATGTTGTAGTGTATAAATTCAAATCCAAATATATTCAAATAACAATAATCTAAATATAAAACCAAAGATTAATAAAATGTACCCATATGCTCCGATGTTCTTCACGTAATTACTCATTTAAATTATTAGAAACGAGCGAAGTGCGATTCCGGTTAATGTATACTTCACGGAAAGTAATATTTCGTTGATTCCATAACGATAAAAAATTTGCGATATAAAATTTTGTTAATAATAACTTGAAACTAAAATACAGGAAAAATTGTCAATTTTTATGTTCATTAAAATTAAAAAGTTATGAATTTAGTTTCAACACAAAAAATGAGAAAACAATAAAATGCAATGTATAAGTTAATAATTCAAATAAATAAACTTTCTTGTAATGAATGCTAAGTAACTGGTCAGTGACGTCATAGGCTAGTTGTGTTTTGTTTGGGGCGTTTTCGCGCGAATCGTCGTCGTTCGTCAGTGTAAGTCGTTATAACTTTGTAATGAAAAGTCCTAGGTACGATATATTTATTTTAATTTATTTTAAAGTCCTAGGTACGATTTTTTATTTCAGTAGCAAAAATATATAGTCAATACCCTGTTCTATACAGAAAGTTACCACGTCATTTTCCTGCGGTCATTTAGTCAGATTCTACTGACCCTGTTTTTTCATGATTTTTGGTTCACTTATTTTGAAAAGAATGGAAGGGAAATACTCAGTTTTGCATACTCAATAGAATATTGTTTTAAATATGCAATATAAAATTATGAAAAACTTTTGTATTCCTTAATATGACCCGTTTAAAAAACTTTTTCAAATAACAATTATAATAAAAATAGTAAATTATTCACCCCCCCCCCCTTTAATTATTACAAGAATATTTAAAAGCAGGACTTTGTGGGCTAATAAGATGTGTGACTGTACTAAATATCAAGTATCCACTTTACATGGTTTATGACTAAAAATTACTGACTGACTAACAGACAGACTTAGTGTGAGCTACGGAACCCTAAATTGCAAGTTTAAAATTGGCAAAAGGTTGCCATCGTCATGTTGTAACGTATTTTAACAATTTTTTTTTGCGAACAAAAATTATTCAAATATGTCAAGGTTTGACAGAAGGTTGTCAATATTTGAAAGAATTTTGATAGAAGGTTTGAACTCGGTTATAGGCCAAGCGTTATACCATGGTTAGAAATATTACAAGGTAAATTCGTTACTAAACTGTTTATGGTATTCTGAATTTTTGAAATATTTCCAATATACATTAAAATATATTATATCTGCTTCTGAATGACTTAAAAGGAGTTATTAAAACATTACCATTGAATAATGAATATATATATATATATATATATATATATATATATATATATATATATATATATATATATATATATATATATTTAAATGGAAAAATTTTCAATAATATTCATGAACAGCGACTTAATGGATTTAATATTGCCATATATCATCATAAATATTAACCGATCTAAGCACAATCAAAGAAAAAAATCGAACATTCAGAAATTATTAGAATTGCACACTGTTGTGCGAGACCTTTTAAAAGTAATAATATCAGAAAAATAATAAATGGGAAAAAAATATAAAAGCTACGAATGAATATTTTTAATGTATTTTACGGATATGATGCCAATTTCCCCATGTTATTATCAATTTTATCCTCAATTTTATAGGCAACATTTTCGTCAATTCAATGTCATTCATCCAATTGAAACGACTCAATTATGTTAAAAATTCAAAAATTATATTATCGTTTAACATATGTATCGAGCAGGGGGCGTTTCCCGTGCCCTGAAAAATTGCACATATCACGTTATAATCTTCTTTCCGCTGCAAAGATTTTATCGGCAATACCAAAACTCATAATGCATCGTAAAACAAAATACATTCATAACTAAGAGCATTATTTAAAATATTTTGAAAAGGGTCTTGACAAACCGACAGACGGACAATAATGTGATCTTATTAGGATTTCTTTTTTCTTTTTGGGCCCTAAAAACGAAACCCTGAAAGACTCCTAGTTGTAGAAATCGTTTTTATAGCGTTTAAACTGATTAAAGTTACCAAATTAAATTAATTATCCCATTGCGTTTGATAATTTTCTCGTGGGTTTTTGGTTTAACTATAAAACAAAGTTTAAGGTTCAAGTTTTAATAAAAACACTTCAAACAATCTTTCTCATATCAACCAAGTTTTCATTTGATTGACTATGAAATCTACGGAAAAACCGGTAAAATTTGGAGTTGTTTTATAAGTGTGGCCGTATATTTTTAATACCCGAGCATAAAAGAGAGTGGAGCAAGGGAATGGGTCGTAAAATGATGTTAGTATGAGGGACATAAAAATATATTTTAATTATTATTACTACACTTAGAAACTACACTAATTAATACATATTTCATTGGCTTTTTGCAAATTTTAAACAAATTCAAAACTAATACTTATAATTGTGGAAATAATTGAAAAGGAGTTTTTATCCTTTGTGGGATATTATTTTAAATGATTTGTGGTTAACATCGATTAGTTTTGTCTACCAGAATTGTAATTGTAATTAGAATATAATAGGATATAAATGAAAGAAAATTATTTTAATATTCCACAATGTCATACTCAAAATGTGAGTTTACACAAATGTTGATAATATTAAATACATTTAATATTCAAAATTATTGCAAAAAGAGAGATTTACGTAAATAAATGATTTGGCAATAATTACGTAAATCAAAATAAAAAGTCGCACCATTATTAAAATATAAACAATACCTGATAAAAATTCCAAATATCAAGGATTGATCTGACGATCTAAATATCTGTGATATTTACGTATTAAAAAAATTCAATATTATCATTATCTAACGGTGCTTGAACCGCACGCTAATGTAATATATTATCTAAGAGTATATATTATCTATTATCTACGAATATTAGTAATATATTAATATCGAAAATTAGTAATATATTATCTATTATCTACGAATCTCGTATTATTCTTTGTCAGGTAACGTACGGCAGGAATGTAACGTAAATGGTAGGCACATTGTCGCTTTGTCTTAAATGTCTGTTATTGTGAGGTGCCCGTGGCATGCGGTGTACTGTATTTTGTTACAGCGCACTACCTAAATAATTCAGTTGTAACATTAAATTATTGAATAGTGAGTAGACTTTATAATCCATTGAAAAGACCTAGTTATTTAATAGTTGTAATCTTCACAAAATCCATTGAATGTATGGAACTAGTATCGAATATATTAGAAACAATATCAAGTTAAGTGGTGAATTATCCCACACGAATGTTCATGGAAATGAATGTATAGATTTTTTTATAGATTTCGTTGATCTCCATATTAAACTAATCAGTGCTATGCGCCCGCATTAGATCAGTAAACAACATTAAACATTTGTCAAATATTTCAAAGGATAATAATCATTAGTTTATCGGTAACCTGGCATCTTATTATTTTCATTAAGAGCGTCAGACACAGAGGCAGGAGGGGTATAGCGAAGAGTTCGGATCTAATTGTCGAATGCCTATTCCTCCATCGGTCCATTTCATCGACTTTCCTCAACAGGCCATTGTCTGAATACAATAAATGTAAATTGCGTCGTTTTTTCAAATATATTAAAAATTTCCATACATTTGCGAAGGAAAAGTTGTTCAAAACGAGGAAGATTACAGGATTTTTTATATAACTTTCAAGTTTACACCCTATGTAATAGATGATAATTGATAGGTCGAAAATAATTATTTTTAACAATTATTTTCATTGTCAGGAAAGGTCAATATTTAAGCAAATATTTAGGGCATTTTTTACAAAACGGTTATGTTTTTATTTTATAATATAGACAAATATTTTGGCTTCAGAACAAAGGGTTATATATATATATATATATATATATATATATATATATATATATTAGTAAAAAAAGATATGGGACCTACATGCGAGAACACAGGACAAAAATAGTTTATGAACATAAAATTCCAAACACCCGTAATAATTGAATACTGCCAAGTTAGATATGATAGACCAAATGATAAACCAATTCCTCTTTGGTTATTTCATTAGCTGGACATATGTCTGTTCAACAAAAATTTGTTGGTTAAAAATCGATGAAAACTTGCTATGAAATAATTGAATGACGATGGAATTTTTCCGAATTTGCTTGATCAATGAAATTATTAGCCAAAATAAATATTTTTTGATTAGTTCAAAATTAATCGAGTATGTTCCGAGATTGGACGCATCTTATAGGTAAATGTCTGCTTCAGGATGTGTAAGGTAAAATTAATCATGACCTCTTACATGGTTGTCAGGATCACAAACTGCTACTGAACCCATCAAAGTGAATATTATTAACTTTAAAAACAACGCATTGTTACAAGCGATTTTCATTAGAATTTAAAGAAATTCTATCCGATCATAATGGAACAAGGTCCAAAATATTCGTCCATGATATCTGAAATATACAAATAAATAAATTATGAAGAAGTATATTAATATTTATAAATAATTTAACACAGATTTTTTGAGGTGAAAATCCCCATAAAATAATATTTTATGTATTTAGTTATGAGACACTTAGTATGAGGTTCATAGTATTTGGATAAGCGTGTTCAAAAATTAGACGGTATAAAATGTAGGAAAGAAATTTTAAAATTACATTGCTAACGTAAGTAATTGCTACTAAATATCAAGATGATTTTAATTAACTCAGAATCTAATTTTTTCGATTAATTTAATGGACTTTCGGGAGCAAGATATACTTACTATTAAACTTACATATTATTTAAATTAATTTTAGAACACACTTTATCTGCCTTTTCATAAGCTGAAACTGAATCCCATTCATTTGAATGCAACTATTATCATACTAGCAAACCACTTTCTTTCAAAATTACACGTCAAAAATCTGTCTTAAAGTTTTTTCTTGTTCAAATAATTTAATGTCAAAATTTATTTAGATCAGTACATAAAGGAATTTGAAAAACTGCACATAATAAAAATCGTGTGTTAAATTTTATACAATTTATTCCAAACTGGATATTGAAAAAACAATGTAAATTTATCTGAAGATAGTCTGCACACAATGTCCACTTCAGTTACTATTATTCAAAATATCGTACATATATGAGGTAAATGTGTGTGAAACTTTTCCCTTTTATGTATCACATCAATTTTATGATGGTAGTGCTATTATAAAATTGTCGCCCGTATTTGTCGCTGATGTTAGGAAGAGGTTTTATTGGCGTTTAGCCAATTTCTGCTTTCAACTTTTGCGAATTTATTCACAGCATAATGCTCGCTCTGCTGAATAATTGAATATAGGATATTTAAAATTTTAGTTGCGGATTGGGAGAGTTATTAAGTTTTATGGAATTCATTAAAGTTTTCATTTATTTGAAGAACATTTCGGACGGTTAAAACACCAAAGGCTTTTAAGCTACCATAAAATAGTCTCATCATTGAAATACAAAATTAAGTTAAAATTGGGGAAGTCTTTCTCATAAATATGAAGAGTAAAGCCGAATGAATCCCTACGTATACTACATATTTACAATGTAAACAACATTATGAACGAGGACTGAAAACAATTGAAACTTGATTCGGAGCAAAATAATTTCAACAAATTTTATAGTAAAGGTAAGGAAATTTGAAGCAAAATATCTATTATCGTTTCAAAATCGAAACACTATTTAATATGGCAATATAATAATAGGATTTTCATTAACTTACGTAGATGAATGACTCTATTTTAGTTAATGTAGTCGGTTTACTCAGAAAAACAAAACAATACAACCTGGTACCACCATTTTTATAGAACAAAGTTGAAGTGAATTGAAGTTGTAAAACAGAATGGGAAAAGTTCTAATAGGTTTTTTTTTGTAAATTATATATATAATTCATAAACTTGTAAAATTAACTTAAACTAATACTATGAGGAATCAGCTACTTTACTAATTAAAACTATTTGTATATATACTCGTAATTTCTTTGTTATTAAATAAACGCAATGTTCATGAATTTTATAAAAAATTAAATTCACGTATTTTCTAATTTACTAAACCGATTGCGATAAATTAAAAACTGATTGTTACTATAATTCAATTGCCATTAAATAAAAATTAATTGTTACCCATATTTTCTAAAAATATCTTTTAAATTGGGTCAGTAGTTTTTACGACAAAGGAGATCAATTTCGAAAGCAATATTTTTGTGTTCTGTTAGTTTTATTATGTACCCCTAAATTATTTTTTCATAATACATATATATATATATATATATATATATATATATATATATATATATATATACATATATATATATATGTATATATATATAGCGTTTCATACTAAAAATAAAAAACGGAACCTTTATAAATTCACTCAGGTGTCCGTCTTTCCGTCACAGTTGTTTTTCTGAGAAACTACTAGACGTACGAAGTTGCTCACAGAATTTGGCACAGTATCAGAATATATTAGTCCACACACATCTCATTGGTTAAAATTCAAAAGTATTAATTTACAAATTTTACTCGAAGCACATAAAGAAGTAGAGTTTTTGTTAAGTTCCAAGTATATTGTGGGTTTTAGTTTGCAAGCGTTAGTTATTTGAGTCTCAAATGTAGTTTTTTTTTTATTTTGGATATTATGATTTCAGAGATATACTCAAAAATTGCAAAAAATATCCCTCTTTTCTCATACACGAAACCACTTAATTTTTAAAATTGTAAAACAAAAAATTGGGGTTTCAGAAGCCTATGCAAATGTTATTGGAACATTATTACAATGATTCTAAATATCATATTTTTTTAAATATTTGTGTTTGTATTAAAAAACTTACTATGAAAAGTATATTAAGTTTTTTATATTCACAGTCGAATTTATCAGAAGAAATGCGACGTACAAACTTTAAATATTTCACAGTAATACATACTTTTTAAAATATTCATAAAATAATTAAAGAGGACGTGTAGTATAGTAGAGTATTCCCCATATCCCTTATTTTTGAAATTACTGAGCCAAAAATCACAAAACAACAGGGTTGGTAAAACATGACTAAAAAGTTATAAGAAAATTATAGCAATCCTCCCAGATGTTTTAATTTTTGATGAACGCACTACATTTTTACGACTGTGAATATATAGTAGAAAATATATTTATGACCTAAAATAATCATATTTGTAAATTGTTCAATGGAAATACTATGTATCTTTAAATGTTTATAAGTGCCAAAGTCTGTACGGAACCTTCCAAGTGCCAGTTCTACTCGTGCTTGACAGGTTTTTCGTAATAGAAGGCAACTGTAGATTACGTTATCCGTTTTCTGTGATATTGAAAATTAAAACAATACTAACGGCTACATTTATTCTTTAAACTTTGAAAAGCGATTCTGCTCACTTATAAGTTTCGGTTGGGAAGGTGTTTAAGTTATTTCTCATAACTTATTTGTAGCAGGTTATAGGTTTATTAAAAATAATGTCAGATTAACGCCTGGCTATAAGGTTATTGAAAATAAAGTCAGATTAAGTAAAAGGTAACTGATATTAAATTACATCATAATAAAACTTATACCGGGAAATTACCTTTAGATAGTTATTTTTACATATAAAAGCGCCTTTTTTACAGATTAACTAGATAAAAATTAAATCTTCAACTCCACTGAGCGCCTGGGGAGTTTACAGAAATACTTAGCCAATATCACCCGAGGTATTGTGAACAGCGCGAGAGCTGACCCTAAAAACTTGAGTCAATAAAGTAAAAGACGAGAGAATACTTTCAAAATTATTATCATATACAAAGCCTATTGAAAAAAATTTAAGTAAGCTGTTAAATAAATTCTCTGTTCCCGCTTTCGTAATTTTTTTTACATAACAATAATACCAACATGTTTACAAGTCAACCAAAAATTACTATTTGGAAAAGATTTTTCGAAGGTTGCTCATTAAATTACAGCTTCAAATTATATTCCACGGAAAGTTTATACTCGCCTAATGAAACATACAGTTGTTCCATCTCTGAACCTGATACAGATAATGGACAGAGACCTTTTAATTAAAAATTAAAATGCAGTGCAGTCATATTTTGTACGAATGAATCGTAGGAAGGAGAAACAATTAAAAAAGATAGCCGTACAAGACAAGACCACACATCGTGTAGGAGCTAGTCAGATTCTCTCTCAATTTTTGATGAGCGTTTAGGCGACTGGGTTCTAACAAAATTGATGGAACCTTACATCAATAAAGGCAGAAATATTACTTTTGACAACTTCTTTACTTCATTTTCACTGGCGGAATACTTGATGTCTAAAAACACTAGTATTGTGGGCAAGGTCAATGGAGCTCGCAGAGAAATACATATTTTCATGAAGACCGCAAAAGAAGAATTATATAGTACGTCTATTCTTAAAACAGGTGATACAACTTTGACAGTTTATCAGGCTAAATCTAATAAAAAGTTCTAATGGTCAGCCCTATGCATCCCGATGTAACATTAAACTCTAGTTCAAAGAAAAAACCAGGCACAGTGTTATTCTACAATAACACGAAATATGGAATAGATATTGTAGATTCGATGAGCTGCAATTACACAGTAAAGGCGCCTTCTCGATATTGGTCAGTTCATACATTTTATAATCTGTTAGATTTGGTGGCTGTAAACGCATAGGCTGTATACAACACTTTCAACAGCAGCAATTAAATGTAGACACTTTTTATTGAAATTTGGAAAAGAATTTGAAACACGGTATATGAATAATAGAAAAACAACTATACCTGTAGAAATTCCAGAAAACGTTCCAGAAAGACTAGATAAACGTACAAGGTGTCAGGTCAAGTTAAAATGCATAAGTAATGAGTCATTTATTGACGTGCCACCTCTGTATAAAACGGTCTACAATAAATTCACCAGTAAAGAATATTATTTGTGCAATATTTGCTATTCTAGTAATAATAATTAATTCATACATTTTTTGTAATTTAGTACAGTTAGAGTTTCTATGTTAGTTGTGATGATTATGATAAGAAACGAAAATAAGAAGTTTTTGTTTTTAAAGGATTAAGAATTTGTATTAAATGAATAAATAAACATATTCAAAGTATCGTACAAATTGTTTTCATTATAATTGTCATGCCTTATAATAAGAAATGTTGCAATAAATATAATGGGATAAAATTGTCACGGTACCAGTTCGATGTTACCTCATTTAGTATTGTATTTACTATTTACAAGTGAACTACTTAGTTCTTGTATTCATTAGTATTTTATTCATTTTATTTATATTTATTGTGTTCATTGAGTATTTTATTTTACTATTTACAAGTGAACTACTTAAAAACCAAGGTAATCCAGGTATGCACAGAGAGAAGAAAACACTGATGTGTTTGAAAAATATTGGCAATCTACAACAAATTTAATTTTTTACTGTATTGCTAGAGAAAAAAAACGTAAATGGCAAATTGTACAAAGTATGTCTTATTTTTGGTTGGCGGGGAGCAAGTGCGAGTGGGGTAAAGCTTGGAAATTGGTGATGGTACTGTTGAAAACATAGAAAAAACTTATTGAAACAATCACTGACCATGATTATATAAAGTATCACAAAGCATCTTAAACTTTTTTGATGGTGATGGAAGGAAAATCAATGGACGTTGTTATTTAAATGAGACCTCAGGAAAGAACAATTAATGCAGAGGATTGTAAAAAAATTGTCAATTAAAATATATCGTAATTTTGTTAACCACAATTAAATAAAAAATAATAAAGTGAGTAAGAATTTCTTATAAACTTTATTTTAGTCAGCCACAAACTTCAACAACTTTTATATCACAGATATTATCTTTTTTTTATTAAAGCGGCGCGGTCTTATGGCTAGAAACGAAAACTATTCTAGTATTGTGTTCATGGTGACAGCTTTAAATTTATATTGCTTAATACTCCCATTTAAATTTAGAAGGAGTTCATAAATAACTAAATATTTTATTGATGTACAAAATATTTCTAAAGACTATCTCTTATGTAATTAAACTTATTAAGCGGCGGTAACAAATCTTTCCGCGGCAACAAATGATCTTTCAACATATTCAATATGGATCACATTTTCTTCAACCATTTCTCTAATGAAATTATAAGGTATATGAATATGCGTACTTCTCTTATGAAATACAGGTGATGTATCAATTTAGTTACACTCTCTTTCTGTTCAACGTTAAATAAAACGAATATCATAGTTCACCTGTAGTAACCTATAGTAACAATTTTTTAGACACAATATCTCTTTCGCTACATGACTAGCAGCCATATACTCAGATACTCCCGTTGACAATGCTACTGTATTTTTTTTCGATTTGCCCAAGTAACAGTCCTACCATTCTAAGTTATTTCTAAGTATTTTTGGATAAAAATAATCAGTCATCGAAATAAATTATTAATAGTATTATGAAATCATTAAAGTGCCCCACAAAAACACAAGTTTATGAATGACATGGTTTAAAGCCATACATAGTAAAAATGAGGTAGACTTCCAAAAGAGTTAGAAGACAGTTTGAGATCATATAGAGATTTGTTCAGCTTACATACTTTAGAAGAATTGACTCTAACACCCTCTGGTGGCTCTATGTAAAAAAAATTTCTCCAATAGATATTGATATTCCCTATACAGGAAGGCAGTTTTTACATCAAAATGTCCTATCTCTACATCATTTATTGCTGCTATACTCAAAAACAATCTAATAGAGTCATACCTGGTAGTTGTTGAGAATGTTTCCTTATTAACAATATCTTTCTGAGCGAGTTTTGTACCTTTCTATTTCTTTTTCCTTACTCCTTTTGATACTGAAAACCCATTTGCATGTAATTGGCTTTTTTCCTTCTCTGTCTGTCATTATCCAAGTATTGTTATCGTTATAGAAAATAATCTCATCTGCAATAGCTTTCTTCCAATTATTTTAAGTAGCATCATTATCCTCAAAACTCCTCACAGTGTCGTCTGAAGAAATTTCAGATTCATCTGTAGTACTTACTTGTGATGACAACGCGAGTTGGTCTTCATCCTACTGAACCAAATATTCGAATATATTTTAAGTTTTGTTCTTATATAAGCCAAAGCTTATAGTATGTAACATCAATGGTTTGACAGGATGAGCTTCTATTTAAAGGATAGACAGCACATTTGACGGTTTCAGTCCGTAAATTTATGGGTATGTCTTCCGCTTAAAGCATTGACCTTGTACTTTCCATTATTGTACGCGGTTCTTTCGTAGCCCTGCCATTCTCTTGTGGGGTACAGTACCCCCTGTATGCACTAATGTCTTATACCTTCACTTTAAAAGATATTCTTTAATTCATTGCTCACATGTTCATCACCTTTATCAAATGCGCCTATCATGCTGAAATTGGTTATTTGTTATGGCAATACATTTCATGAAACAGTTCAGTCTTTGTATTCTAGGATATGAACATGGTAATATCTCATAGCACCATCCTCAAATAAAACAAAATAATGTTTTCCTGATATTGATTAGTCTTCCATGGGACCACAAATATCACTATAGGCCATATCACCTGTCTCAGTTAAACCGCTCCTTGATTTTGTAAATACTAATCCGGCCTGAATAGATTTATTCTATATATTAGAGACGTCTCCTTTGATTTCTGACATTATTGTAATAAGGATTTATGAATAAATTTACTCTAAACCATCAGGTTAGTTCATATTGGGAACGTGATCTGTTTTTAGGATCCAATATTTAGTTTAACCAAAGACCCTTACAATACGTGTTTATGCATACTAATTTCTAGCTTCGAAACCGTACAAACATCATACTTGTATATAAATATTACGTAAAAATCTAAGGAAGGCACACATAATTATATGAAAGTTCCAAAAGCCTTTCCATTTTCTATATCAATAAATAGATTAAAAAATCAAGCAAGAGCCTAATAAATGGGTATTGAGAGGTTTCTGCAGTTATAGTTAAACGGATATAACAAATTATATTGAATACTATGGTATAATATACCGGTGGTCATAAGGAAAGTTAAATAAATTTGTTAAACATGTGTGAACAGACTTGTTTCTAAAGAATAATACTGATTAAATAGTGTGATACTCCCATTAGAGATTTCCAAATATATTATCAAGTTGTAAAGAACACTTTGTTGTTTTAAAGAACAGTTTTTAAAACAACATAATGAACCTATTAACTGGATACTCATATCGCGCTGAGAGGACATTTAAAAAAAAGCTTATATTATTTTCGATTGAATTTTAAATGACACTTTCTATGATACTGTCCATTTTGCGTCCCGGAATAAAACATTCTTCATCCTCAAGTTTAATGCATCTAGAGTTTCATGAAAATAAAAATTTTAGTTTGTTCATTTCTATGTTTTGTTTTACTATATTGCTATAAAACTTTATTACGATCAAAAGAAATAGGATGATGTAATGTATGAACGCACAAAATTGTAAACATTTTATTATTCATCATTGTATTACAAAATCCTAAAAAATACATTGAGTGAAGATTTATTCTAAGTTTCTCAAAATACAGACTACGGTATTAACGCGCCATTATTTTATAAATATGTCATAAAGTAAGCTATTTTATTTTTCATTCCATTTTACGTGTACAAGTATGACACAGATAAGATTATATTTAAATTTAATTAAAATCGTTCTCGTAAGAAAGGCGCTACTGAAACGTCATAAGAAAATGACGAATCCATCAGTTTATATAAATTGGTGCCGCAAGAGCCGGACGTTCTTACTAACATCGTGCGTAGCTTAGTCTGTTCTCAACATTGTACTTTGTTCCTATTTTTTCTGTACTTGAAACTAAAGAAATGTTCTTTTGATTTTGGGACTTTTGTGATTTTTGGTAAAATCGTCTTCAAAATATAAAAATATTTGAAAATATCCAGTGCGTTTTGTCTGTTCGTTTTTATATTGAACTCGTGGAGCTTAATAAATTTCAATCAATATCGATATTAGTTAGCCGTTTGTATGGAACATTTTACGCGAATGCGATCGCTTTTCAAATTTTTGAAAATAACCGATTTCAAAAGGGTTAAAACAAAGCCATTTCCTAATTTTTTATAATCTTAAAAATTAAACAATGTTTGCAGTTCAAGTATAGAATAGATAATGACATTTTAAATTACCGTTTTGCGCCATATTTTTATAAAATATACAACATTTTAAGTGTAGCCATCTTGCGCAGACCTTTTTTAATATTTTTGGTAGCTCCAAGAAAAACCTGAAAAAATAAAAATATACATTATAATTAGGTTTACTTTTCTTAAAATATTCACAGTTTATTTAAAACAGTCTAGTGGCTCCTTTCATAAATATCACTCTATTTATGAAAGGAGCCACTAGACTGTTTTAAATAAACTGTGAATATTTTAAGAAAAGTAAACCTAATCGGTAATTATTATATATTACCAAAAAAGTAGCAAAAAAATTAAAGATTACCCTTTTAAAAGGATACATAAGAAGTATATTATAAATGTAATCGATATTAAAAATAAAGGGTATAATTATAATATGTTAATCAAAACGCTATGGCTATTTCGGTTCAAAGACGATGACTTTTTTATTACGTGCTATAAACCTTCGCATTTTTACATTAATAGACCTGTAATTAGATAAGTAAATAAAATGTTATTAAATTTTCCCTTCCTTGTTGATGGGCGAACATTATACTGTTAAGGCGAACATTATAGTAATTATAATGATAATTTTTTATAATTATGTATAATTGCTTTAGTAATTATGCCAACATTTAGTAATTACACCATCTATTTGTGCTAATAAAAACATCAAAGGGAATAAAAAAATAGGTCATGTGTTGATTAGAATTAATTGACAATCTTATCAGCAGCCGTTTAACGGAATAGAAATTTTTTAGCAAATAACAAAAGGTCAGACCTTTTTTAGTTAGGTTTTGCATATAAATTTAAATATAAATTTGGAAGAATTTGCACTTTTATTGGTTATGTAGCCTTATTAAATTTACCGTGGCTCAAAATTGTGTTGTTATGTATTGTGGTAACGGAATTGTATTGTTTTAACACGCTTTATTTGGTCGATCTGTAACTAACTATAACTAACTAAAACACCATAAAATTGTTCTATTGGACTGATTCAATGAAATGGAATTGGAAGTTAGACACGGAACTCGGTAACGGAACAAAGTATCCTAACCGTTTTTCGGACTTCAAACTATTGCATATACGTGGCCTATTTAGGATCGCAACCTACCCAGCTCTATGCAGAGTAAAATCACATTGTGGAGTTCAGATAAAAAAATTGGATTATTCCAAGCATACTGCAAAGACTCCTTGCAATATTAATGTATTATCAGAGATGAAGGGGATGCGCACTCAGTCACCCACAGAATAAAAACAAATAGAGACACCTCAATTTAATCAACTATGCTACTCTACTAAATTGAAATCTATAGAATTGTTTTTATTATAATGTTAATATCTATAAGAGTAGTTATAAATATAATTTCAAGCAAGTTCAAAAAATAATTTTCCATTTAGGGTAAGGGTAGTGGAAGTAAAAATAAATTAATAGTTTAAAAAACTAAAAAGTAAACATGCTTTCATAAGCACTGCACTTAAAAGTAAAATAATAATAATAGAACCTGTTTCTCTGTAAGAACTTTAGTGTAAGCCGTGTTTGTTATTGGGTATAATACTTTAGTATCAACTACATACTCTATAGCCATAGATAATAAGTCTAAGGTGTAACAGTGCTAAACAAATTTTACACAGGTAGTGATCACAGATGAATTCTAGCCAAAATAGCCATAAACGCTAAGATACAGAGGTATATTTCGCTGTTTAAAGAAAAAAGATCTCATATAAAAAGGGTTAAAACTAAATATGCTTGTAGAAGACTACCCGAAAACCTTAGACGCAAAGCTTTTAAAAGTGAATCATAAAACACTGGTACTTAAGGAGAACTTAACAAAATAGCCATAGAATCAGCAATGAGTGTAGCAAAATGGGATCAAAGAACAATAAATTGAATGACAAACAAAGAATTTGCTCCAAGAAAATCGTGACGTGATTTACAGTATGAAGAAAAGCACGAGTGAGTTTGCATCCATATGTGAAAAAATAAGAGATTCTATAGAAAAGAATATGGAAGTTTTACAAAAACGCTGCTTCCAGGCAATAAACAAATTACAAAATTTGATAATAGGGAAGGTAATTTAGTTACGGACACAACGAAACAGCTACAGAAAATAAAGGAATATTATCAAAATATTTACAACGAAAGAGTCTAGCAATTAAAAGTACTCCGAAATTACAAATATACGATCAGAGAAAATACTCGATATAATACGTACTATAATTAGACTAGCTTTGCGTATATTTAAAAACAGTAAGTATGGCTGGCTGGTGGACATAAAATCCTGCCTTAAATTCTGAATGAGGAAAGTGACGCATCGTTAGATAATCTAGTCAGCTAGTTTAATAAATGTTTATTCTTAGGTAAGATACCACAGAACCGGGAAACAGCTATAGTAATCTTGTTATTCAAGAAAAAATATAGAAGCGATCTAAATAAATATAGACCAATAAGTATTTTTTCACAAATATGCAAACTATGATCCAAGGTAACAAACAGACCGACTGCCAAATTATACTTCTACCAATAAAAAGAACAAGCGGGCTTCAGACAAGACTTTAATACACTAGACCACACTCTATCTATAAGGGTGCTAATTGAAAAAGCTACAAAATATCAATTCACCTCATGTGTCGACTACAAAAAAGCATTCGACAGTGGGGAAATATGGACAATGCAAATGTCTTAGAAATGCGCGTATAAATCAAAGATAGAGGAGCCTGATTGCAAATATCTATAAGCATAGTGTCTTTGTCACCATTTTATAGCAACCCTATATATATACCAAGATAAGTTAGGCAGGTAGAAACAATATCATCCAAACTTTTTACCCTTGTCGTAGAAGAGGTCTTTATAGAACTGGATATAGAACTGGATATATTATGATATAAGGTATACGTTTATATAAATTGAAGTTTGCGAACAATATAGTACTGTTTGCTAATAATTTAGATGAACTCCAGACTATGATTCAGGAACTGCATGAAATTTCACTGTTGGCTGGGCGCCAAATAAATCTGAATAAGGCAGAAATAATGACGTCAGAAACCGATAGCAATATTAATGTGGACGGTACTATAATGGAGTGCGTAGATAAGTACGTATTCTTTGGCAAGGACTGTGAATGGGTAAAACCAGTATAACGAATAGATAAACGCACAGGGCTGGGATGAGCAGCCTTCTCTAAACTCAAGTTCGCCTTTAAAATTAACATAAAGAACCACTCAAAAGCGCGCATTTAATCAGTGTGTACTATCAGCCCTCATTTATGGAACGTAAACTTGGGTAACAACAAAAGACATCCTACAAAATCTTATTGTTGTTTAAAGGGCGATGGAAAGAAAGTTGGTAGGAATCTCCTTAAAGGATCACAAAACAAATAAGTGGATTCGGAGACAATGCAAAGTTGCTGACATTACCAACTTAAATAGCAGTGGGCTGGCCACATTGCTCAAAAGTCGGATTCATAGTGCAAAATTCTCTTGGATTGGAGACCTGGGAGTGCAAAAGACAAGCTTGACGGCTGCAACTGAGATGGAAAGATGACATAATGGAAGTGGCGGAAACAAACTGAATCCAGATAGCCCAATTAAAGGAGGTCTACACCAAAATGTTTGAGGATGGCTTATTATAATGAATATTTGGGTGTTAAAGAGTAGGGCAGTTTTCTAAAGGAAAAAATTAGGGTCTCAAATTTATATTACAAAAATAAAAAAGGCTTAACATTTCTATTACATTCAAATCAATAATAAACAGACTAACCGCAACGTCCTTACACAGTAGACAGAAAAAAGAGGTTCGGTAATAATTTTTTTGCTCATTAGTGAACTTTTCATGAAAACGCATTGTTTTTTTTCATCCATTAATGTATTCTGAATAAACTGATTACGTTAAATAAAATGTAATCATGCATCTATTTTATTCTCTTGTGAATACGCCCTTATTCTGTCGCAACATAAAAGACGGATTTAATTTTGTGACACTAATTGCAAATTTTGTGAAATCCTATTTTTTCAAAACAAATAGGTTGTTTCCAAATCTCTTTTGTTTAATTAGTTGAAATAATTTTGTTTTTAATGAAGTTTTCGTGGTTTTAAAATTTGCTTTGTAAATGATGAAAATAGCGGACTTTAAAAAATATAAAATTTTAGCAGTATCCGGGATTACTTTTTATCCTGATTCGAAACCGTTTACAGGTATTGATTAAATCTTACTTTAAACTTACAAGGCTAATTTAAAATAGCTCCTGGAGTTATTTTTGACCTAATAGGATAAAATATTTTTCTAAAAATGCAGAACTTTTCATAAAACTTAATAAGTCTTATCAAATGAACGATTTCAATTCAAAATCATCTGTATTCAATTATACTCTAATCCAGTGGTTTGCTGCGAATGAATCCATAAAAATTAAATTCAGTATATGGCTAAATACCAATTAAATCTTTTTTAAACGTCAGTGACAAATATGGGCCGCGATTTTCGAACGACACCACCGTCACAAAATTGATAACATGAAAAACGAGAAAAGTTTACCCACATGTACCCCATAAAAAGGAAACATTTTGAACAAAACTATTTGAAGTGGTCATTGTATGCGGATCATCTTCGGATAAATTTACATTTTATTGTTAAGTTTCGGCTTTAATCAGAAAGGATTTAACAGAGATTTTTATTATATGCATATATAAAAAATCTCTGTTATCAGAATACTTAAATTATTTTAAAATGATAATATAAATACATTTTGAAAAATGTATTACTTATGCAACCAAATGTTTAGAAAAGATATTGATTCCATATACCTGAAGCCACTGAAAATTAAAGTGAAGACGTACGAGGTATAATTTTTTACCGAGATTCAGTTCAGTTTGTGATTAAAAAAACAAATTTATTTTCTGTATTTAAGTGGCCACAATTATTAATAAATTGTAAGTTTAATCATCAGACACAAATAACAAAGAAGTTAACTACAGAAGAACAGCTCTGTATTATTGACATACACGTAATTAATAATTATTTGCGATTAATTTATTTAACAACTTAGGGAAAGCCTTTCAAATTTTATTCCTTTTCACATAACGCAATTAAATTTGTATTACACCCCCACTTCTTCTGGATTTTCAAGAGAATTTACATATATCATACTGCAGGCTATGAAAATAGTTTAGTGCTCGAAAAACCGGAGTAAATATAATGATGAGCGAATATACAAAAGCGCATTTCAAACAATTTACTGCTAAAGTATATAAAATTAATAGAAAATTTAAGCTTTAACCTAAACCTGAGTACTTGAAGTATGTATATAATTCTGGCTTGTGAACCTTACGTGTGTATAGTCCTGTTAATACGAAGCGTAAAAAAATTATAAGAATATCGTTACCAACAAGTTCCAAAGTTCTTTATAAACATATATACGATTATATTAGATCTGCTTACCTAATCTAGCCCAATATTCATGCTATATTCTCCAGTAATTGACAAAAAAGTTAACCTATCTGATTTCGTACATTGAAAATAAATTTTTGGAATATAACACAAGGTCAATTTGTTTGATAAGTGGACAAAATTTTCGTATTGGGCTTATAATTCTTCAAAACTATTCTATTCTTGTTTTTTTTATATTGGAACAATCCACATTCGAGAAGTACCGTTTCTAAAGTAATGCGATAAGCAGAAAATGAGAAATCGAGCCTGAGCTTTAAATATACGAAATGTCAAAATATAATTTGCATGAATTGCAGTAAGATATCCCGTTCTTCTTTCCTTCATTCAAACATAATTATGAGCCACTTTTGGTCAAAAGCTTTATAAGAATAACAATTTATTTTTAAATTACGAAAATATAAATAACACCCGTCATTAAATTAGTTAAGAGAAAAATTTAACACTTTTCAATTAAGTAAATTATATTGTAATCACTCAGACTTAAAAATTGACAAACTGTTAATGGACTTCAATGAAATCTTAATAAAATCTTCTTGCAATATCTATACTCTTACGATTATAATAAGTTTTCTTAAATATCCTCTCCTCTAGCCTTGGTGCGAAATCAATGTTTTATTAAAAAAGAGACAAATTCAGCAGGAAGTCTAGAAATTATAATTTCTGTCATACTTAGTGGGTCTCAACGCCGAGTTCAAACTTGATATTCGAATATCTCGGCAAGCATTGAGGCTAGCGGAAGGGGAAACGTTCGATAGACCATTAGCACTAGTATTATAATATTTATATCGCATTAGTCTGGCGCACACCACGCTAACGCTGTGAGAAACGTATTTCTTTAAATATTTATCTGTTAGTGAGGCACAGCGGAAGTTTTGTGATCATTTTGAAATCCGCTGTTTTAATAATGAGCCCAGTGTCCAGTTAATAAATTTGTGGGTAGCAAAGTTTAGAATATCAGGATGTACACTAAATCGCTTAAGTGGACTTTAAAATAGACCTGTGCGATCAATTGAAAACATTTACCGTGTCGCCGCTGCGTTCGAAGAGCATCCACGAAATTCAATTAGAAAACATGCTGCCTCTTTAAATATCCATCTTTCTGGTCTTGAAAGAATTATAGTTTTAGACTTAAAATTACATTCATATTAAAAATAAATCGTTCCAAACATCAAACCTGAAGATAAACAACAAATACAATTACAACAAACGGAAAATTTGCTGTCAGAGAATGTTAAAGAATATTCTTCTGAAAAAAATCTTCAGGAGAAAATTTAATGGACAATGTTTGTTTTAGCGACGAATTACACTTTCATATTGAATGGTACGTAAATCGTCAAAATTTTCATAACTAATTATCCCGTAATCCGAAAGGAAAGCTTCAGAAAGCATCATGTAGTCCTAAATTTACAATATGATGCGCAATATTGTCTCAAAAAAATCGGGCCATTTTTCTTCGGGAATGATCGCAGTGCAACGGTATATCGTAATAATTAATTTTTTTTGGTATTGCAGTTATGAGAGGAGGATGTTGACGAATTAGACATGTAGTGTCAGCAAGATGTAACCACTGCCCACACAGCTAGCGTTTCTATGGACACGATTAGAGCGCTATTTCCGGGAAAAGTCATAAGCCAATTTGAATACATAATTTGGCCACCCAGTTCGCCCGACTTAAACCCAGCTAACTTTTTTCTATGTGGTTATCTCAGACAAAGAGTTGTTGATACCCTGCTAATGAATTGAAAGCACCTGATAGCTAAAATAACGAAAGAAGTAAGAGCCACCTCAGTCGTTTTTCCGTTTTGGCGCGTCATGGCAAATTCGCACTTGCGCTTTGAGAAGTACGTTCACAGTGATGGGAGACATTTTGATGGTGTGATATTCTGCATAAAATTCTCACGAATATACTTTAGTATACTATAATTGAAATATTATAACTACAATAATTTGCTTTTTTATTATTATTTAAAATTTGATTTCCGCGCTGACACTCTTTATTTACGTATGCAAAGAAAATTTTATTATAAACGCCATATTTTTTAGTTTACTTTTTATAGAGAGAGAGTTAAAGTTAATATAGTTTAAACATTAAGATATATATTAGAATGATACATTTTGCCTGTATATACATTCGGTAGTACATTAACCTAAGTATTACATAAACTACCAATAATTTTACCAATGGTTTAAAGGGCAAATTTTTTGATATATTTTTGCACATGCATCGAAAAGACCCAGCTCTGTGTTTTAGTTTACAACAATTCTAATTATTTACCTTACATGCCATTCTATTCAGTAACTGTGATTAACTATATGAGGCAACTGCACATCGCCTCAGTTCACGCAGCGCGCTCCAGCAGGATGGATTTGAGCTGTTTACCTAAAATATTTTTTGGGTAATTGGAATTGTAAAAATCTGTGTTTGTTCTTTGTAATGATGCCTTAAAATTTTGTCATATTTATAAAGTGAATAATTTTTGGCTCACGATGAAGTTCAAACAGAAATTGTCTCTGAGGTCGGAGGTAAGTTTGATCATGATGAACATGAAAATAATTCTGATCTGAGCGGCAGCAATGATCTTCCTACAGCCGTAATTTCTATACCAGGACTGAAATTTTCTGATACATTAAAGCAAAAATAGATGTAAGTGCTCACTAATATTTATACGTTGGAAGCATGACACAGAGAAAAATAATGCAATGCAATGAGGCATTGAGAAGCATTGAGGAGAAATGTGAGAACCCTCACTCGTTACGTAAGATATCAATTTAGAGGTCTAGACAATGAAGTTTGATCCGCAAATACCCCTTGTACTGCTCAAGTTTTACATTTTTGATAGCTTACGGGAACAATTTTATATACTTCCATGTATATACCGACATGCTAAAGAAAAATTACCAAAAAGAACGAAAATTTTATGTCAAAAAGTTTAAAGGATATGAAAGCTTTATAGGGCTTGTAGACTTCATAGAGATTATTTAAATACGAATAATTTGAAGGCTAATAGGTGAATGACGTTGGGTTAGATTCTGCTAGTACATTTACTTTATAGATTCGATAATGTGCCTATATTATTATCGTTTATTAGTTTGCGAATAATACAATTGGAAAGCCGTCTTCAAAAACACTGTACACAAAATTTTAACTTTTTATGTGTAGTCAATAAAATCAATCGTTAATTCTATAAACACCGTCGTTATCCAATACTTGTCGCCAAAGTGTAGGCAGACCTATAACTCATCCTTACAGAAATCTTCGCTACGTGTGGTCGAGCATTATCATGTAAAAAAATAAAATGTGCTGTGATTTAAAGGAAGTTTAGTGATAACTTTGCTCAATTGTTCACAACAAATCTTAGCTGTAATTGTACAGTTAGCTTGATAGAGTTCCCAATTACTAACTAAATGAATAACTCTATTTATACCCCACCATGCACTTGTCCATTATCTTGGTCTAGGTACACCTTTTTCTCCAGCTGTTAGCCACTAGCGTTCTCCCATAACCAGAAATAAAATACCAAATGTAATAGCCTCTCGTTGCTGCGATGAGTTGGAATTTTCTAAATTATTGAGAGCAAGTACTTAAACTTATGGACTTTTTTATCCTTGCGGATTTGTCACATATTTTCCAAGTATAGCCCGTCTAGAGGTTATTAGGTACATCACGGCAGCCTAAGATATATATATATATATATATATATATATATATATATGTATATATAAACGAAAATTATAAGCATTTCTTTAAAACTATTTACAAATATATTATCATTTTTCAACGTGTATAGATTGTATACTACCTAATACATCTTTCACAACCATAAAAATAATATTTATTTATTAAGAACTATGATATCTAGAATTATTCATACAGTTATTCCCTAAACGACAAATAAGCTTCTAAAAAATTTGATTTTCATGATTTAAAACTCAGGTATTTTTGAAATAAGATGAAGGATACTTACTTTTTATGTTCTTCATTATATCTCTAGAGAAATTCTTCTTATAATGGTAGGAAACATATTTTTCAAATGTATTTGTAACAACAAAGGAATTTAAAATTAAAAAAATGCATTACCGCTTCAAAATTGACATGTAAATATTTCTGGGTGATGAATATGGGGTTGAATATGATTTAAAATACTTTATTAATACACAAAAATTCCGGTTTCTTCGTTGAATAATTTCAGTGAAAAATGACTGGGATAAATAGACAGATACATTAGTGATTATATAAGGGATTCATTATTTTTTTGTTTTGGGATACACGAAGATTAAAATTCACAAGTATATTATTATGTTAGCTGCAAAATTTCGTGAGTCCAAGTTGTTTTTAATTTCCAGACGTTAATTAAGGTAAATGTATTAAATTATTATTTGGTTTCATAATTATTTAGGTATGAGGAAATTATTAAGGTACTTACTCCTTTACTCTTCTGTAAAATTTTATCAACACGATGTTTTGTAGATACAAATGTTTTACGGTGTAGGTACTCCAATTTCACGGATAACCCAGCTACAAACCATCATGCACATGTAAAAGTATTCACAGGTAAACTTTCTCAAATATTTATTAACGCATATTCATATTGAAGAAATATAAGAGAGGAAAATATATAGCATAAAAAAGGTGTCAAAGGTACATATAATTGTTTAATAGATTCTTGAAAATCATGTTTGAATTCACTAAATGTATCTCATACCTTAGTAACATGCGCTGCATATAAATATTCATGGAAGAAGTACTATGTTTAGAAATATGGACAATGAGGAAGGATTTAGGATGTCATTCGAAGCAATTAGTAAGAGTGGCCCTAAATCTGGAGATAAGGTATAATAGATCATCAGGATTATTTAACACGTCATAAAGGCAAATACATAGGTTGTTTCGTCAAGTGTGTCCTTCTAGTTATGTCGCGACAAGACGAATTCATTTTCAAAGATTAAACATAATACGAATACGTTTAATTTTAAAACAATCTAGCTTATTGAGGCAATTTCGTATTATATTTAGATAGCACTCATCTCATTCGTCAGTAAAATGTTCAAATTTAAGGTAGAGTCTTTAATTAACTATTATATAGGTTATATATATCTAGCTTTTAAAAATTAATAAAAATAGGATAACCTATTTTTATTTTATAACGTTCATGCTCTCCACAGATAATCTTTGCCAATATTAAGTTTAGAAGGGGTAACTAGCAACACTGACCAAACCATAACTCAGATATCCGTCATCGTTGCTTACATACAATTTATGTTTATAAATTATGGAACAAAACAAATATTAAATAAAAAATTAATATAATTAAACTAATAAAGTGAAAATGTAAATAAAAAAAAAAGAAAAAAAGAAATATATATATATATATATATATATATATATATATATATATATATATTTATTTATTTATTTATATATATTCATTTATTTATATATTAACAGATAAAACCAAAATAACTTTAATATATAGATTTAATACAAAAAAATAGAGATCCACTCATATGAATTAGCAGTCCTAACTTTTGATGTCGTTTTTTCCATTATGTTGTATGATTACACCAAGAATGACTTTATTGACTAATAATAAAAGGGATCTAATTTGAGTTTATTCACTACAAACTTTTTGAATTACTTCCGAGAATGTATTCAATAAAAAAATTCGATAATATACATCATTATCTTCAGATAACCAGCTAAAATGTTGATCGGTGAGAAGACCCAAATCTAAAGGGCTAACCTGATAAATTATACTTGCTATAAATCGTTCAACTCTATAATTTATTTTACTTAACTAAATATCACAGAATGAGAAGTTAATCTTCTCATTTAGTTTAATTTATAAATTTATTTATTCATGTTAGTATTTACATCATTAAGAATTCATATGTGGGCAACATGTCCTTTCGAAAAGCCGAATCTTAAACTAAAAGCAAATTATTGCGCAATTTCGTAGTAAAATATGCTGTAGCCAAATAATTGGACAATTTTTCTTCTTTCATAATCAAAACATAATCGAAACCGCGTACAGCAAAATTTACGTTTAGTAAAAAGGATGTATTATTTATAAAATATTATTTACGACCTACATTGCCAATTCTGGTGCCATGAAGGTAATACTTACTCCCTTGTTTCTTATACTGCACCAGCAGATGAGGACAGCGTTTGAATCTAGCGTATCAAATTTTTGGCCCACAAACGAGTTAAATGACATTAGACACTTATTCAAAGGTAGCTTCTCATATCCAACCAACCTTTTTTATGTGTAAAAAATCATATTGTTAAAGTATACCATCAAGGATAAGTAGCGTATATTAATTTAAGTTTATTAGAGCATGACTGTAGTTCAACTTGGCAGACAAAAGCAGTTCTTAGAAAATAAAAGGTTTCATAGCAAGGATACTTCCGATCTATCAATGTAAGTTATTTTAAATACATTATTCGAAAATCGGAAAATCGAGAATTTTGTTCTTTTCTAATGAGATTTAACTGGCAACAAATATAGAGTAATGTCGACGCTTTATACCAATATTTACACTAAATAAAAGTAAATTAAAAAACCTAACTTTTTGTGAAAAGCGAAATAAATTTATATACAAGCAGAAGTTTAAAAACGAAAAGGTGCCATTAATTTTTTTTGTCTTCTTATACTCTTGCAAATCAATCGTATTGACTCGCAATAGGCACCGCCTTAAATTTACTCAAAAGCTTTCGTAACGTCATGTATACAGCGTAATTCTAGAAACTAAGACGAAGGCAATGAAATCTCCAACACCAACTTAATGCTACGGTTTAAGCTCTACAATAACATAGTAAGCTCTAAAGTCACGTATTCATATGTACATACAACATATGTACATACAACCGAAAGAAAAATGCTTTCCCTCCCTCTCTCACGCCTTCAAGTAAATTTAGTAATTTATCGTAATTTCTTGCGTAATATTGACTACAGATTTGCAATATTCGTCCATTTTATTTTTACGTCATGAAAGCTTGATTTGAAATTTTTCAGAACAAATTGAGTACAGTTCAGCTTGAATTTTAATGAAGTCTTAATCTCAATATTTATGAACAAGCACATGGTGTAATGAAATTATTACATAACACTACCCACAGCAAAATTGTTTATATATAACTATTTTTTTTATTTCTGTTCGGTATTTATTTTGCACAACACGCAAAATTACGTGGTAATATTTACGATTAAAAGTAAAATATTATATTTTATCACAGAAACAGCAAACAATTGTAACTATGCATGTGAATTTCCTAGATTACAATTAATTATACAAATTTTTATTATGACAGAATACCATTCTTAATTACATATTCAGAAAAGGGTTTAGAGGTTTTATCTCGTCCGAATATAGTTGTTTAACGGATAACAGTTATATTCTAGCAAAATATTGTCAAAGCTTGGAGTAACAAAATTTTATGTTATAGTTTATTGTATTATGTCGTAAAAATTATCATTTTTCTCTTTCCGAAAACAATTTTTAATTTTGTATTATTGAAAAAGAAAACGCAATTAAGGTTTGAAGTATACATAAATTTCTACGATTTATTTAAAAAAATTATAGAGCAAAGTAACGAAAATTAAATTTAATACTTATTTGATGTCTTTTAAATACTATATCAGAATTTAAAAATTAATGTTCATACATATTTATGGCATACTTTCTTTTGATATCTCAACCGCTTTGAAAATTAACATAGTTTTGAGTTTTTCACTAATTTAATTTCTTTCTCTGGAAAAATACGATTTTCGACAACACAAGGTCATCCTATGGGACTTGCGATATAGACTGAAAATCGCAACATGTTTGTGATAGATAAATCTTATTTTTTATTTTCAAAGAACATCTATTGTTTCAACAATCTTCTTCTGATAATTTCCGGTCTGAATAGGGTACTCAATTACTTCTACGTTTGCTCCTTTTTAGTAAGCTCTGTAGGTTTTTAACAAACCTATATATTTATGTAATATATATATATATATATATATATACATATATATATATATATATATATATACATACATACATACACATATATCATTAATATATAAGTTTCTTAAAAACCTGTAGTGAAATAATTGTTAAAAGGATTAAAAAGTAATCGAGTTATGATATTCTACATTTAAATACAGCGATAGAGTGAGAATATATTCCAGTCTCATTCCCTTTTTTAGAATACAATAAGCATAATTAAAAAAAAATTCGTAATTCGATATTGCGGTCCTAGATTAAACATTACATTTAATCTATTACAAATTTGTTAATTTTTAGAAGGAGTTAAATTTTTACGCTCTTCCTCAGCTTATACCTTGAAAATGGATTTATGGAATAAAATAAATTAATCAAATATCTTATTATCAAGGACTTTGCTTTTATATATAAAAACTTTTCATAAAATATAAGAGTTATTTCTGATAATTGAGATCTGAGAATATTTTCCTTCATTTAAATAAACTATATTTCAAATATTATCTAAAATATGTTAGAACAAAATATAAATTACCATATATTAATCAAACAACAAAGAAACCCAATTACATTGCTCGTTTTCCAATGTCAATGGATAATATAACCGGCATGAAAAGTTTGTCTATTGTAATGAAATTCCTTATTTTTTATTAAATGAGAATATTACTTTCTTTCTCTCTCTCTCATTCTATTTCTCTGTCACTATATCTATTTATACTAATCAAAAGAAGTATTTCTTATAAATTAATACATTTATTGTTTGCTACAATTACAAAACCAATTTTATATTGTAACTAAGAAATATGATATTGCATTTTTAGAGTAAGAGTTCTATTTTGAAGGCTGCGAAGCCTAAAATCGTATTTCAAAAATACTGACTTTTCAGGACGTTGGAAACATATTTATTTAGCGTACATTTAGTAATTTTGTGTAAGTAAATTAAATGTTATTATAGCATTTCTTATTAAATATCTCTAAATATTGAAGGTACGTCTTTTTGATTCTTCTACTTAATTTAGAAAGGTCGTATGTTAAAATTCGACTTCGTACTTTGCAAACTCAGGCGGTGTCCTATCTTAAAATTACGATTGTACCAATTTTGATTCATAGAAGTTATATTAAAATTATGAGTATTGATTCTTAATATTTGAAAATACTGCTATGCATACAGTTGTTAGTTTATAATATTACCACTTGTTGAGATTAACTTGCTAAGTGGAAATGAGGCAATAATATATTTCTGGAAAAGTGCGCCAAATGAGATCGATCATGTATAACAAAATTGACATTAAAAAAAATGTATGTTTCATATGAAATTTTATCATTTTCATTATGTTGCAAAATTTTTTATTAAAAATGTGATATTTTGATGACACTCTGCGGTTAATACATAAGCTACAGGAGTCATTAAATTTGACTTTAGGAATAGCCAAATTGCAATTATAAAATGGATTCAAAATTTCAATTTAACCATTTTGATTCTTTCTTATAAATAAAATTTTACCTGTGACCATGGACATTGTAATTAAACAACGTTTTAATAAAGAAGCAGTCAAATATTTTACCTTATTTCCGTAGATTTCCTCTACTTTTGAATTTTTGCCCAAAATTAGTAACTCCATCAAGTTTTCTAATTGAAAACTCATTTTTATGACATTTTAGGCAGGATAATATATTTTGGACCATCGCGATAGAACGTACCAATGCTCTGGTATGTAGATAATTTGTCTTTAAAATTATTCTTAAAAACAATTTTACTTTTTAAAAACGAACTTTGCAACGAGTTTCGGTTTCATTTTGATATGATCTCTTTCTAAAGTTCTATGAACGATTGCTATTCCAAATTTGCTCACTGCAAATATGAAAAAAAGTAAATACTATGTGGTTTCGATTTTGGCCGCCGCAGTTATCCGATCAAAATCGAAATTCCTTTTGACGGTTGACGTTATTTTTACTAAGTTTTAGAAGATAGCTAGCAACTTCGCAAGAACCACGTTTGCTATTAATTTCTGACCACACATAGCAAAATGCTTTCTTACTTGCAACATCAAGTACGGTAAAGTTATGAAGTGATAATTTTTTAGAAAAATCAAAAATAAATTAATTCAAAAAAGTTAAAAGATTTCCATTTACACACACACACACACACACACATATATATATATATATGTGTGTGTGTGTGTGTGTGTGTGTATATAAATTAGTTTGCGAGGAAGGGCAGAATTTTTCCAACATCCATTAGTTACGATTATGAAACTTGCAAAATAGATTTAAGTGTAGTTAGGAAAAGTACGCCAAAATGAAAATAAATAAAATTTCAAACTTCAAAATGTAAAGTGTAGAACATTCAAAGAATCTAATTTTCCGAGTAAATAGCCCTTTTTATGTAAATGCTTTCGTGTGTTAGTACCTACATACAAGAACACTAAATTTGTTAGTGTCGTGTTGTCAAAAGTTGGAATAGATTAAAGTTTATCTAAACCCAATTAATACTATTTCATAAGATAATTATTACTAAATATCAGGAAGACATTTCGTAAAAGAAGAGCGTATATAAGTGCAAAATGAAATATAACTTGGCGACACTACTCGTGCCAGTAAAATTTTAAGTGTACCGTCGCTCTATCTGTCAAGAAAATAACACGTAAACAATAATTTTTCCATCTCGACTTTACGTCATTGCCATGTGCGAAGTGCCATATTTTCTAATCTTTTTTGCTTTCATTTTTGAAGCTGCGAAGGAAATGTCACGTTGCAGTTTTATTTTGCGAGTCAGAAAAGCATATTTTATGTGAAAGTAACAAGAATTTTATTAAAGTAACAAACAACTAGAACTGTGAGCTTTGAAATATGTAGATAAATTTATTTTCTAAATAAATACATATTATCTATTTAAAAAACATTTTAGTGCAAGAAAATTAAGGGCTGTTTTGTTTTGTGGAATATTTAATAAAACTGTTTAGAGAAGTGAATAAATATTAGAAATTTCTTTTGCGGATGAACGTAAAGTATTATAATTTTTAAAATAATTAAAATTATACATAAAATGACCTTTTAAATAAAGTTTTTCTTTCCTTTTTAGTTCATGTCAAAATAAATATTTCAGCCAATGAACATAAGATTATATGGCCTTATGTGTATTTGATACAATTTTAATTCAATTAGCCCACAACTACCGCGAACAATTCTGTATGCTTTGCGTATTTTTTAAAACTAGAAAATTCTCAGATTAAAATTTAAAGTGAAAAAACACTATCTCCGTTTTCAGCTATAACAAAGGTCGCAAGACTATAAGCATGGTTCCAGTTGAACAGTGCATCCTTTATTTAAAATCGTGTAGATTTTAATTATTTATAACATTTTTATAATATTATTTTAAAAACATGTCACTAAACCATAGTTAAGTTGGTAGATGCTTTTTCTCAACGTTATTTATCCTCAATTTTAACGACGTACCGTTATTGCATGATGATTATTCAGGGTGATTCGTGTGACTTGATCAATTCCCCAGTTTTTGCACCTAACATTTCAGCTTCATTGAAGAAAAGTACTAAAGACTAACCAAAAAATCGCTTTTCTTCTTCAATGATTATAACTGCAACATATATGAATTAAATATCTGTTAGGTGCAGAGATAATTCTACTATTTCAGATCCCTTGATAAAGCTAGTATCATAAAAACACTTTTAATGTTATATTATTTTTAAACAACACTAATAAAAAGTTTACTTTAAAGAGAGTCATAATAAATTGTTTTATTCATGAAGAAGAAGAACCATATATCTCCTTCCAACGGTTTTTAATTTGTTAAGTTCCAATTAAAAATTCATTCCCTTTCGTTCTTTACAATTAGTCCGTTTCTTGTTAGTAAAAATTATTACAGTTATTTTATAGAAAGTGTTTATAGCCTCACACAATAATATGTAAATTATAATATATTAATTCATATCGTAAATGATGTTTAAAGTTATGTAACAAATTTTTGAAAATCGTTTTGTTATTGAAGGAACCACAAGTACTGTACTTTGCAAATGGCGCCTCTATTGTGCTAATTCATTCAAAGTTATCTCTGTTGTGAAGTAATGAAATTATCTAGTCTACCGATTGATGAAGAATCAGTTAAGGATCTTTTTAAATAAGGACTAAATCGTTGTACATTTAATTCAATGGAGTTCTCTTTCCAGACAAAAGTCCTTGTTCTTGAACAACCTGACAGTTAACTTAAATATAATGTGGCATATATTATATACGAATATCATCATGAGCGAAACTCATAAAGTTGAAGATTTCATACTTAATTTAAATACGTTTTATTTCATAAAACTATTTAACCCGATTTATGAAAATTCTATTTTCTCTAATAATTCGCGTGACAACCATGAGTAGGCTTTTATTATATATGCTGATTTCAAGGATATCTGAGTAAAAGGATTTTAAAGAAAAAAATTACCATATTTTACATACAGTTTCCAACGGCTCTGAAGACGAACTAATCAATTTTTAATTGCAATAGATATTTTCCGTTATGTTTCCTCAAACTTCACTATTAAAAATAAGAAGAAAAGAAAATAATAGTATATAAAGAGACAGAAAAAATTCTTGTCAAAAAAATTGCAACTTGGGAACAATTTTTCAAGCAAGAAATTAATTTATTTTGGACAACTTATTCAATAGTACAGACGTAAAATTTCAATTTAATCCTTAATTAAGCGTATTAAAAAAAATCACATGTATCGAAACACCAGTGACCCCAAAAAGATAGCTAAAAATTAATAAAACAATATGTGCATTATCAAAAATACTAAATTGCTTTATTCTAATTCTAAGTACAAGAACTAAAATTTGACTTTAAACAATAAAAAATAAAACTTTCAAACTCTCATAAATTTACTCATTTTTGGCATGGCCGAGATCAATAATGAAAAAAAAAATAATCAGATTCTTCTGGTTTGCACCCAATGCAGTATATCTTAAATTTTTGTTGACAAATAAATTTATTACATTTGGATGTGACCTTTTTGGCGTTGTTTCTTGGGCATGACGAACAACGCTGTGGAGTTATATATCTTTTCTTAGCCATCATGTACATCACGAAACATTTTTTTGTTGACGTAGAGACAACACGTTGCAAAGTTTTAGTGACCTTTTATTAATGTTGATGCTAATTTATTCTTCAAATTCTTCCTGATGTGTGTGTTACTCTTATCAGTGGTCGCTCTGTGTATGACCAACGCGTTAATGCCGGATATATTCATAAGGTGATAAAAGACAGCCAACAGCTATCTTTTTGGTCTTACTACGTTATAATTAATTTCAGTCAACACTACCTTTTGTAGCATTATAATGACTAACTATTTCTAGCTTTTGAGCGAAGGAAGTAGAACGACAGATTTTGTTTTATTTAGGGACACAAATACTATGTAATTTGATTGTAAAATCCAAAAAGTGAACAAAATTCTTGTTTATTTTTATTAGGCAAAAATTCAGATAGAATATCTGGTTTTCTTTTATTCAAGTTAACAATTAAAGTCAATTTATATTCAAGTATAAGTAATTCATTTGCCAGTTTTATATTATTGTACCAGTTGTCAGTTTAATTAAGTCAGTTAATATTAAGGCTACTGCGCATTATTGGTTCAAGTAAATGTTTAACTATGTTTCCAGGGAAATTAGATACTTGATGTTCTCATTCTAGTTGTTTACCAGTATATACCTCAAATTTGCTTAAGTAATACATTTCGGTATCGACCATTGGTTGAAAGTTTATGCCGGATTTATTTGGCTTAAGGCATATCAACTTTTCCTTTGAAACGACCACGAAAACCAACAAATTGCTCATCAATAGTCAAATTATTACCAGCGGAATAATTATTAACATTAATATTATATAATTATTATTTAGAATAAATTTATTTCCACAAGATTAGCAGAGAGTGCATCCCGATCTTGCTGAAAGTTATCATTTAACTTGTCAATATATAAGTTGGTATTATGACAAGAAGTTCAATAAATTCACTGTCAAAGAAAAATTTGAAACATTCTATTGGGGATTTAGCACTTGTGGCATATTTTTTTATATATGAATAATAATATTTCATGCACGGATCCTTACCCCGTTTGATGGTAATTCTTGGGACTATTCAACTTCGGATGTCTCGCTAAATAATAGTTACCCTCCGATAATTCAGGATATCTTCATTGTCTTCAGACACTTTACTTTTACTTTCCGAATTATGGTCACTATTTATAACCACATCCTCTGAAATGTCGTCTTCCGAGAAAGAATTAGTATCATTTTATTCGTCGTTGGATACTTCTTCTAGCCATGGCTGTATTTGTTTTTCTAGATCCATTTTTAGACTACATACTGATCAAAATCATGAAAAAGAAGCAATGAAAAAATTGGCAAAACAAAAGAATTAAATTTGTAATGTAATATACATGATACAGATGAAACAAATAACAATATCTTTAAACAGTTTAAGTAAAAAAAAATTAATTACAAGAACTTACATCCACCAAAAAATGTTACGTAAGTAGTCGCAGGGGGTCAGTACTCAAGAGTACAATGACACGTGCTTACGAGTTGATGTTCCGGTCGCGACTAATTTGTGCACTGCGCGGGGTGGCAGTAAGCTAGCGCGAGCGCAAGCGCATTCCTAGCGCTCAAACACAATTATTTTTCAATTTGAAATTGTCTTGACCCCATTTGCCTAAATTATTATTTAAAGCTTAGAAGCTTAAAGAAAATATTTTCAGTGACAGTTCGTTATTTTTTATTTTTTTTTCAAGATGATAATACATAGAAATATTTTCACCCGCCCCATTGTTTATTAATTTTTTCAACGTCGACTGTTATATATATTTCTTCATATTTTTTATTGGACTTTGTGCAAAATTGGTACTTAAATAATATTAAAAAAGATAAAACACTGTAACGACATAAACATTTATGTTATTGTTTTGTTCTGAAAAAAAATATTCTTGATATTTATTTAAGCTTTTACTGAATCATTAAAAATACTCAATATTCCAAACAGAATAAATAGTTACGTCTTGCGACATCGATATATTCCTTAAACGTATCATAAAGTTTTAGGATCAAAAAAGAAATAAATTATTTATAAAACCCACGGTGTATGTTTTAAGTTTACTGACGGAAAATGTCAGTAATCTTTTAACAAAAATAAACCGTTAACTTTGTAAAAATTACTACATTGTCGACTTGGCAAGAAAGTTTCACACACGCAAGTACTTTACAAATTATTTCAAACCATAATAAGGTGAATTAAATTAAAGCCACAAAATTCCAAAAAAGCGAGAGGATTCATTATTTAAATCTAAAAAAGAATTGTTTCCCTTTGTAAAGCGCGTAATAATATAACAAGCGAAGAGGAAAGGCTAGTGACTTGAGATACATCGTTGCCAGTATTTGTGAGATAAGTATGTGCGTGAAAACAAATAAATACAACAAAAACTCACAGTGAAACTACACTACTTAAAGTAGAAAATTTTATTATATTATTTTTAGGGGATTTTTTTTTGGCATTGCGTGATAAATGATTGATTTTAAGAAATAAATGCGTACAATAAAGTTAATAATTCACAACCATACAAATAGGATACGTAATTCAGGTTTATTTAGTTTTTATTGAAAATATTCAAAATACCCTTTATTTGACTATATTGTTAATCAACAACTGACAATTAAATTCATTTACATGAAATTTTGCGTTTCACTTCAAGAGTTTCCAATATGTCAATCCCTTTCTGTGTTTTCTGAAGAACTTTTCAGTATTACGACACGAGATCGATATAAATCCCAAACTATTTCCAAAAATGTTATCTCTAAAAAAATGAAACTTGAGTTTAAAATAAAATGTATTACGTTTTATTAATTATATTCTGTTTGAAAAGGTGTTTTTAACGTTTTTTAATGTTTTGTTGACTAGAGTTAAAAATTTTGATGATAGGAAATTTTCATATAATTTTTTAGAAAAAATCTTTTATTAAATAATTATTATCTACATTATTTAAAAAAAGAAATGGTCTAATTTCAAAATATTATATAAATTTTACTACATAAAAGAAAAATTAAAAAATTAATCAAGGTTTTTTCCTTAATATCCCGCAAATATCATTTATAACATCTGCATTAGTGGTTTCATTATTCGAACTAATTTTCATTTTGCTAAGTAGCACAAAGAACTCATAGAAATAAAGAAAAAAGTAGTCGAATATTTTATATTAGCAAAGAATGCTTGAAGTTTTGAAAAACTGAGTAATTATCGCATAAAACTACTAGTGTTCTGTTTACACTAATAATCTCGACGCAATCTTCGTAAAAGAGCCATTGGTCTTAAACAAATTCTTGGAAAAATATTATACCTGATACATCAAGTAATAACATTTTTCTTCTGTATAATAAATGGAGGCATAAATTATTCCAGTATCGAAAATCAGAATCTCATCTTGTAACCAGCGAAAGTAATTTCAAACTTAAAAAAAAATTGTATTTATTCATTACATTCTCAAAATATGTCGTTTTAGTTGCTCGTAATTAGTTTAATCCCCTTCAATTTAGATTGTAAGCAGTATTAGTGTTTTAATTTTAGTCGTTATAGTGACTAACAAAAACAAAAACCTTTTTACACTCCTTTGCCATTATTTGTAACATCAGTCCGCGTTGAGTACTAACATCTCGATTGCGTTACAAAAGGAAGAATTATTTGCACTATTTCATAACAACTGTGCTCAGCTTTGAGAGTTTGGAAGAGCAAGAAACTAAAACCAAACGTAGATAATTTCTTTGGAAAAAATACCATGTAATCAAATATAAATTTAATGAGAATTTCAAAAGTTTCATCCTATTATATTCATATTTATGCGTTTATTTAGGAGTATATATTTCGTGGAAATCCGTTCAGAGATTATAGATTTAAAGAACGACAAACATGCATCCTTCCAAACTTTTTCGTTCATTATAATAGTTAGAATTCATATGCTCACCCCACGATTATCGACTAGTGTACAAACATCGAGTTTTCATGGTAGAAATAATAGTAATTTGAGTAATTTTAAAAACAATCAAATTTTAATATAACTTTTGGAAGCAAGGGATCTTCCCCTAAAATATGATTTTTTACTGTCTTAAATATTAAAAATGATCTAAATTAGCGTCTGAAAATTGTATTTTCATCTACTCGTCTACATATGTGTGTATAAGGACGCTACAATTGTTATTATCAGAAATATAAATTTATAGATTTTCACAATAATTTGTGTAATTGTTTTCTTTTCATAAACAAAGTTATAGAAAAAGTAAATTTTCTGTGCAATATTTAGAGAACGCGGCACGTAAAGTTTTTGTTTTATCAAAGATTTTTCACATTTCAAAGAAAATTCTAAACTGTCTTCTAAAAATAAAAAAAAATTTACGTAAATAAGAATAAACTTCCCTCTTTTATAAAAACACCTCTATAAACCAATGTAAATATAAGTGCGGGTAAAATTTAAATCATAGCTATCATTGGCATTTAATTATATTTTACGAGGTTTGTTCGACTTTAGATTAAAGAAAGAAGTGTTACATATTTTTCTCTGAAGTCCAGTTTACTCCCGGAAAATATTGCCGCGCAAGGTATTTCTGTGACATAAGCATAAATTTATTTCAAAGATTTTATTGACATTTCACTCTTAGTACTTTTTATTACATTAATTTTTTTTCTTGCTTCTTCCGTATTTTCTTCTAAATTGATATTATTAGATATCTATAACGGCATTTAAATAATTTAGATATTTTAAATTGATACTAAAATAAATAAGTTATTTGAATATAATTTTGAACTTTAAACTTTTAAATACGTCTTATAATAAAAAATCCAGAGAAAATGAATAAATGTTAATTTAAGATAATGCGAAATATTTAAACCTTATTTTGTCTCCTTGTTCCTTTTACTTTATAAAGTGGGAAACTTTAGTTAATATTAAAGTCATTGTATAAAATAAGTTTTACATAAGTTTTTTGAACCGATTCTATGAAGTAAATTTCATAAGAAGACTATGCTATAAATGAGAAAACAATGCCTTATTATATCCTTAGAGACAATGTGGATTCTATATGAGAAAAAGAAGAATAAAAGTATTTTTCCCAACCTAATATTCGAGTGAAACGTAAAAGTAAATTTTCTCATTTTATGTCTATTTTCAGAATACCGCAGTTTACTCCTCTAAGATTGAGAAGCAGGTTTAAGTTTTGAAAAAATATGTCCACCATGCTTAACGGTATTTCATATTTTGTGATTCTTGATTGCATACTTTCTGTTAGGAGTGTCGGACCGTAAGCACCATTACTCCTTAGTTTAATATAGCCCCCTCAATAAATTTAAGCAAATTATGCACAAGATATATGTAGTCTCAGAAAAATGGTACTCCACTTTATTAATATGATATTAAAAACAACACATAGCATATTTATAGGTTTGTTTACAACTGCAGAAAACAATTAAACATTTCCTATTACCTTTTTTTCGGGAATTTAGTTTTTAAGCATATAAAATTGTGTGTTTTTTAACTTATTTAATGATATTATACTCGTATTAAGATGAGGTATTTAATTAAATTTTTAAATCAACGAAACAAAATTTATAACCTTTTCTCAAAATTTGTGAGAAGTTTTTCAATCGGTGATAAAAAAATTATGAATATGCTTTTCTTGTCCACCGTTTTGGATAGCAAAAATAAAATCAAATATTATAAAGAAGGTCGTCGACCGAAGCAGAGAGAAACAGAGGAAAATACGAAATGAATAGACGGTAATCTTTCAAGATATTGAACAAATGTGATATCTCACGATTCGCTTGGTGAGGCGATCGCTCCAAGAGGCTTGTTCTCGTTAACAGCTCAATCTCATTATGCCAATGGGTTTCGAGAATGCTGAGGATAATCCTTATCGTGAAACATTCTAGTAACAAATACAAGGAAAAATACTGTACATTGTTTATATATTAGATAGAAAAGCGTCTGTTATTGACTCGCAAAAAATAAATTTTTTTTAAGTATTAGATATATGATTATAAATTTGCGTTTTTCGTAAATTTTACGTGTATATATATATATATATATATATATATATATATACTTTCACGTAGATACCTACATTGACCTAGCTAAGGTTGTATAATAGCTTTAATGTAAGGTGATGGAAGAAAACCCAAACACTAATAAATTATGACTACATTTCTAACTTTCTATTATTAAAATTCCTTAGTGCACACAGTTTATACCGCTCTCAGTTTAACCCTGAAATATTTTATGAGACAGTTTATTCTCAGATAAAATTATATATAATGGGAACTCACGCGTAACTTTACTTATAATCTCATTGAAATATTATTAGTTTTATTTGCTTAAATAAGTAAGATTCCGAAACTAATCAATTTGAAAAAGGTATTGCATGACAAATCACATAGTTAAACAAACTATAGGGATTTCTATAGAAAAGGAGTTTCAAAAGAATTTTTTTAATACTTTTTCTCATCTTCTCTAATACAAAACCTAAAAAAATTAAATAACTATATAACTGAATTAGTTACTTTCTGCAACCTGTTCACGTTTCTTAAGAAAATCTTGCTGAACTAAAATTTAATAAATTAATAAAGCTCAACAATAATGGAATACATAACGATATTTCCATTTTGCATTCTTTGTCTCTCTCAATACAAGAGAAATGTTAAAATGCTATAAAATTAACATTTATAGAGAATTATAAATTATAGTTGAGATATATTTTTCAAAGAACTCTATTTTATTTCTTTCTGTTTTAAGGAAATAAAACAAATTTATATAAAAGAAGAAGTAACTAGGTAATTAATATAAAAAAAAACATTACTAAATTTGAAAAATAAATAATGAAAATACGTTTAATTATTTTTTATTGTTAGGGCAAAAACTCGATCATATTTTCTTAACATAAATTGAAAAGTAACGCGTTACTTACGGTTTCTAAGTTGCAATTTATATTAAAATAATTTACTCGGTGAAAAATTTAATTCATCTATTAATGTAAAAAAATAACTATCAAGCTATTGTTTATACATTAGTATATATTAAATGTAAAAACTTTATTTATAATTCTTTTTTAAGCCTCGATTTTAATAAAGGAATTCATTAAATTTTCAAAATTTTGATGAGACGCAAATATTATGTTTAGAATTATATGTTATATATCAAAAGAGCAAATAAGTTTGAGGCTAATCTTTTCTTCCACTACACGCTCGGAATTGATTTTGAAAATATATTTTTTTTCTCATAGGATAACATTTCTTTCGTAAACTGTTTAAAGCTATTAATAATATTTTTCACATTATGCATTTATTTTCTAATATATCTTGGGCGTAAATATATCAAGAATATATAATATAATTTTTTTGAAACCTATTAAAAATATTTTTCACCATCTAAATTTATTTCCTAATATATTTTAGGTGCAAAAATATCAGGAAAATCTCAATTTTTCTTTTTATTTTGGAACCTTTAGTATAGTTTTCCTAATAACTTTTTTCCATGTCTTTGAATTCAGCAGTTTCAAAAAACGGAGAGGAACATCATTTTTGTGAACATTTGTGATAATATCTCTAGACCAATCTCAAACAAAATGTTAACCAAATTACTTTGGGAAATGTGTGGACATTTTGCCTTTTCCCACACATAACTGAAACGTAAAAAAAGGTATAATATTGTTTAGTCCGTTAAAGGTTTCTGTATAATTGTTTTAACCCTGTAAATACTAGGATACATCCAAGTATATATGCTAAATCAGCTATAAGAGAAGGGCGGATGTAACATGGAAGATGGTAGTGTCCAGTTTATTATTAAAGAAGAACAATCAACGACGTAAATTAAGTTCCACAAGATTAATAAATTAGTAGTGAAATATGGTTTTCGAAAGTAACTAAATTTTGAGTAAATTAATAATGTTCAAGATAACTTCCGAAACTTATTTAGCTGTTAAAAACAAGCGATACAAGAAATTTGCATTGAGTTTCCAACGTTCGTGAAGGCTACAAAAAGAAATTTTCAACTATATTATTACATGATATGCACCTACGGCTTCTGGCCTTGATAATAAAATTATTTGACTGAAGTAATGGCAACTCGTCTCGCACATATATAGGAAATGCTATAATCTCAAAACAAAATTATGACAAAATTTTACAAGGTTCATAAATAATTAAAAAAATATATTCGTAAATAAATGCTGAATATGTTACCTTTTTGGACTCTATTAACACATCTAAATTGAGCGCGTATCGAATTCAACAATATATGCCAGGTTTATATATTCCAATGTAAGAAGGAAACGTAAGGTTGAAAAGGAAGGTTTAAAGTAGAGGAAAGCTTCCAAAGCAAATTTCTGTATGCACTAACGCAAGTAAACATTATATCTAGTAGCGTCAGTCGCGATATTCTTCAAATTGGACTTGTCAAAATGAACAACGTATCGAATATAATACTCTATTTTATTACCTCTATTTATTTGTATTTTTACTGCTACGTATTTGTTTGCACTGTCGTGCAGACGCCCATATATACGTTTTAGTTCGTCAGATAGATATTGAAACGTCCTTCCAGTATTTCATATTTTTTATTCGGGCATATTAAAATATACTCGTTGTTCGAAATTTCTTACTGTATTAAAATCAGTAGTCTAATTAAAACTAAATCAAAATGTTTATGAGCCCTCATACACAATAACTGTGCCCTCATACACAGTCTATATCCCGAACTTTTTATGATATTAAAAATTGTTTTTCTCACTTACCTCTTCTAATTTAAAAATATAAAAAAAAGTTTTTGTACAAATTATGAGTTAATACAAAGAAGTCATTGTAGTAACACAATAAAATCGTATTTATTCTAGTAATAATAAACTGTAAGAGCGAAACACTTCTGCATAACTCAAACCACAACGCTGCACGTTATATCCTGTAGAAAATGCTAGGTAGATAAAAGTGCCAAGTTAAACGACATAAAGTTAAAATTAAGGAGAAATCGCCTTTCGTATCATTGGATAAAAGATTTATTTAAAATTTATTGTAAATAAAACAATCCTATTTTCTCAAACACGCACGCAAGGAAAGGACAAAATGGAGCAAGAGTAGGGAATGGACCATCTTCTACGGCGGTTAATGCATCTTGAAACGTTCATTGGTAGACTAATTATGCACAACGGTAAAAAAAATGATGTAGTTTTAATTATGGATCTAAGAATATTATTATTTAGTTATTTTTAATTTTTTTGTTGCGTAGATTATAAAAAAAATATATTCGCTTTCGGTTATGAAAAATAGTTTATTTTTATAATAACGTGGACTTCAAGCTATAAGTGATGAGTTCAGTCATCTAATATATTTACAATTATTTTGTAGCTATAATATTCATCTTTTATTTCACCTAAATTTGGTCATGCGAAAATAAGCGAGTTACTATCACGTACGAACACCGAAAGCAAGGCCTGGTAATATAGTTTAAAAACAATATGGAATGTTGTTGAAGATTTCAGGCGAATAATCAACCGAAACAAGGTAATGTAAGTTTTGAATTTACCTTTATTCTAAAATAGATTAAGATATAAAAATGGACTGTATTCATAAGTATTTTTTCCACATTTTGTCGTTTCGAAAAATATATGACATATATCTTTTAGGATTTTTATTGACATAACACACCCATCAAACAATTTTACTGAAAGTAGCAGCAAAAGTAAAAAATGGAAAATTTGAACTTTTGTCAAGTCATATAGTGCTAAAGAATAGATCACTTTTCGTAACAAAGAGGCCAGTGTCTGTGCTATATGTAGGATCGGCAGATACTGCAAAACTTATTCAAGACTTTTTAGAGTCGCCAAAATCACCTTAAAAGTCCTAAAAACTTTCCAAAAACCTGTAAGCCATTTATACTGTAGCCATATATACAAGAAGAGGCATTAGCTTTCTTTATTTTTAACATACTCACTGTAAATCTAAATAAAAATATACAAAGAGAAGTAGTTGACCGTGGATATAATATTTACCCTTCTTACAAAAAAAATATAAAGAAAAGCAGGCTTGTTATCCAGTTTCATGAAGACAAATTATAACTAAAAAATCAGCTAAAAGTAACCAGAAATATCTTCTTGTTCACGCGGTATCAAGAATATGCAAATTTCAAGAAAACATATTACAGCGGGTGGAGGGCTTTTCCTATACACGCTTTATCAAACGGGTCTAGCGCACTAAAGTATAGAATGTATTACGAGAGACTAAGAACTCATAAAGTTGTTATATATATATATATATATATATATATACCTATATATATATATATATATATATATATATATATATATATATATATATGTATGTATATTTATTTCGTTCTAACTGCAAATATATTCTAATTGCAAATGTACAACGTGAACGGATAGTAAATTAGAATATAAGTATTTTCATGACTTTATAAAATAATTTAAAAATAAATCAAAAATGTTTCCCAATTAATTAGAGATTAAAAGGAATAATTCTTTTGTTCCTTTATATTGCATATTAAAAAGTTTTAAAAAAATCACATGGATCTGTTGCTCCGTTGCCACGTTGTTATTTATTCCGTTTTATCCATTGCGTTTTTGTAGTTTACCCTGGATTTAAAATTAGAATAAAAAAAATATTATTCGATTGCCTACGTTTTTTTTCCACAATAAACCTAAATATTTTCTGCTCCTGTCTATATTACATTGCTTGCGAAAATCTTTAAACAGATTATATATCCTAAAGGTTTTTATATAATTTATAGAATACTTTAGTTTCTTAATCAGCCCACTTTTATGTTAAAAATTGCAAAAAATTGTTCAGAGTGTTTTGTACTTCGAATTATTGTTGCAAGAGAAGTTTGCATCTTTTATCGTGATCCACAAAAGGGTTGATTTGGCAGCAATACTTACTTGGATCTAATGATCCATCTCAAAGCAAGTAACGTTGCCTTTGACACAAAGCTTCGCCTATTTTAAGCACTTATCAAGGCCGTCCTTTTTGGCGGATTTCTAACCTAGACGTTAAAATAATAGGATTTTGACAAACTCGAGGTCTTTATGCGTTTCCTTCAACAAATCCTTGGAGTGTCATTATGGAACCTCATTCGGAACAGAAACATTCAACTGGAGTGTGAAAACTAGCCAACAACTGTTCGGCTAATCCAAAGACGGTAACTATAAATGTTTGATTTCTATTGTTGATTCTCACAAACAACAATAGAGATCAAACATTTATAGTTACCGTCTTTGGATTAACAGACGGGCAGCGTAGAAAAGTCGGGCGTCCTTTGAAGTGCCCGGGCGGAAAATTTCATTGCGCGATGTAAAATACGAATAGCACCATCTATTGATGTGCATGGATGTATTATACATTTGTGTAAATACTACGCTTCGAGTACCTGATACTTCTTTCAATATATATATTCGTATCAATATATTACAAATATATTTTTGAAAATATTCAATTCGCACATATTCTTACTGAATGAATAAAAACTAGATATTACTTTTACTGAAAACTCCGTCCAAATTGAGTTAGTAGTTTTTACCTGATACAAACAAAAATAAAATCACACAACACTTCCAAAAATGTTCTTAATTCATTCTATCCCTTATCCCTCATTCTTCTTTTTCATGACAATGTTTTTAATGTGTAGATAACTAACACGCACGAAAATACAATTTTATTACATATGCGGATAATCGGTCAAGAATCCAGTGGGTCCAGTAATGATATCAATTGGAGTGGATGTTTACCTTACATGAATACTCAATGGTAGATATGCATAACTTAAAATATTGGTTAAGTCACAAAATTATGTGCAGTGTGTACGTAGATATTCAAGTAGTAGTAATTTTATGTTATATTACCTATCTCCTCTGCATAACATACATATATAATAAGTAGTCTCACGTTAAAGAAACTATCCAAAAAACAATTCATTTTACCACATACACTTCTGATCTTATATGTTACAAATTGTTTCATTACGAAAATAGCACCGATTCCAACGATATAGACAAGGGCTACCATAAAGTTATATAGGTGTCTGCGCCCAACTGTACTTTTTCTTGGCAAAATATACTGCAATTTTTCAAATGGTCAAATGCTAAGCTTTATTTATTGTTTTCTATTTGATATGATTTATTTCTGATTGATATGATTTTATTTTTTTTTATTTTTATTTTTTTTTTTAAATAAAATTTGGACATTTTTATAATAGAGTGTTTGAATTTTAATCATCAAATCTACTTTTATTTTTTTACTTAATACATATTTTTTTTCATGCAAAATTTTACCATTACATTGTAATTATTAGGTATTAAAAAATTATCAAGCACGAGGGAAACTGGCACCACGAGGGTTCATGATGTGCACGATTCTTCCTTTAATGGTGCTATGAGTTCTTGTTTATCTTCAAAATTCACGATTATAGGTTAACAGGAAGTACTATATAGGTTTTGCTTTATTTTGTTATAGTCAAAATATGCGATATAAACGGCAATATTTTAAGAGCTTTTTTTTAACAGCGTTTACTTTAAATTTTTTACAGCTCTAAAGGACTGTAGATAATAGTATTTGATATTAATTTCAACTCACTTTCCATAAAAAAGGGCTAATAAACAGACTCATGGACATTTAAGTGATATTATAAGAGTTCTTTTTTCATTTTGAGATACAGAACCCTAAGAATCACTTTTTTAGACTTTTATTCCTAAATGTTACCTTTAGCAATTAGGAACCAAAAGCTTAAAAAAGTAATAGGTTATTTACTTAGTATGAAATTCAACATGTATCCAAATAAAATCGTATGTATATTATGCAAAACCTGTAATCAAAATACTAATGTATTGTTCTATAACTAAGGAAAAGCATTGCTAATCATTATATCATAACCCAGCAAGTAAATAATCGCAACACAAGTATAAACTGATTTCAACCCATCGATGTCAACATCTGAGTTCCCGTCGAAGGTTATCTTGCGTCAAGTTTAGTATTAATGAGAAATATCATCGAATGTTCATAATTTTATTCCTAATTCACCATATCCTGTATACATATAATATATGACGGTGCTTGCATATTTACGCACAAGTCACCGATTAGAGAGTACCGTGAAGGTTAACGAGGAAATAATCGACCTATTTTCTTAATTACCTTGTCGGTTCTGTGGCTTTCAATTCTCAACTTTGAGTAAATTGGAGACATGTGTATACCACTCAGAAGTTTTAATCCAATTATGAATGCAAATAAATTTTCTCATTATAAATCAAACCTTGAATATCACGCGGTGTTGAAAATTTGTAAAATATTGTTTACATCATATTTACGCACAAGGCAGCGATTAGATAGTACGGTGTAGAAATATTTAAAATATTCTCGAAGATTTGAAGCCAAACATTTATCTCCATTTTGGTACTTTGGGTTAAAATATATTACGGCGTTGCACATAACATTATAAAGTTTGCACATTAATAAATTGAGAAAAGTTTGTTACAAGAAAATATCATATGTACATAAGTGTAGAATGTATACTATAATGTTTTATATTAATACCAACAATCAAAAAAATAAGTAATTTTATTTCAAATTTATCTTATAAAAAAATAGGTTAATATAAAATAACATATTTCTGTTACGTTGAAAATAACCGTGCCGAAGTTATAAATATATGTATCTGTAAGGAAGAATTGATCATTTTTGTAAGTATATTTAGTTATTTTTCCGCCCTGGTAATTGGCGGATACTAATTTCTATTCAAATAGCGGGGCATAACTTTGACAAAGTATGACTATTGCAACACGTCTCTCAAAATAGAGTTAAATGTTTTTCTGTGTGGAATTGGAGGAAACTGAACTTTTCTGTATCATTCAAACGAGCTTCTTCCTTAGAAAACAAACTATTTTTTAAATTTTGTTTTACAGAAAAACATCAGTTTGGTGGATCACGTAATTGTCATTTTTGGTGCCATTATATTATTAGATCTAACTAAAACCCCATCATTCGTATTAAATATTGTAAACGAACAAGAGCAACTTCAGAATAATTTTAATGTGTCGTTATGTAATTTATTATTGTTTTAGTAGAACATAGCACACCATATAACTTTTTCAAAATTAGGCTATGTTAGCTATCATATTATACTTCCCACAGTTATATTCTGTTTGAAGCAAATTAAATTTTTTTTACCTCAGCCATTTGTCTTCATTCCTACGTAAAAAATGTAACCAGTGATACTAAGAAAATCAAGACGAATAAACGATCTCTCCTTCGTTAAAATGCGTCAAATAGATGACTAGATTCTGTGTGGGAAGAGACCATTTATCATACATATATAGACTGTTAAAATCATAACCTCTTTTTAGCTCTACCGGGGTTAGACACAAACATAATCAGATACCGCATAGGTCCATTAATCAACGCGCGATAATAAACAAATAAATGTCTCTTCGAGTATTACGGTCACATTAAGGTTCAAACGATAAAAACAAACATTAATAAAGGAAGCTCCATTTACATTTTAACCTGGCTAAATATACATTAAAATTATTCATAAACTCCAAGGGAATTTAATTAAAATATGAAGTGAAACAAATTTTATACTTTTTTAATTATCGGTGGAAAGACGAGGAAGATTTATTCTTGTTTATATTGTATTTAGTTAAATATATTCCACGTTCATTTGCTTTATTTTATTCTCACTTGTGGAACTGAGTATATATACTTCTTTACTAGTACATTCCATGGATAATTGAAATAAACTTTATTTTCTCCCGTACATACACGTGTCCACTTATAAGTGTTGGAAAAAGAAAGACGTTAATCCTAGATTGAAAAACAGTGGATTTTCGTTTTAAATAAAATAAAAAGTTGACCTTTTTTCAGAAAATTTAAAATAATATTCATAACTCTTCTTCGTACATACGGTACTCGCGGACATTTTTCAATGCCGCTCGAGGAAATAACCCGCGAACAGCTATGAAGACATCGCAACTGCGGGTGAAACCGCACTCTGGGTAAATATTGGGTATTTTAATAAGAGCTATGTTTAATATTTTTTATGCACTCAATTAGAAAAAGGGCGTGCTTTACGTTTTATGTCAATTACAATTTCTTCCCTTGTAGCCTACGGATAGCGTTTTTCTTTGTCTGACTACTGTGTATATGCTGTGAGTAATTTTATTTAATACTAATTTTGTTTTTATTCTAAGAATGTTTTTAAAAATTTGTACTTTTGTCATACGGAAGTAACTAAGTATGAGGATATTTATATAAGTAATATTCTCATCAAACATAGACGTTGAAATATTTATTCAATGTAACTAAACGAAAGTCATATTTGGAAATAGGTTAGTGTTAGTTAGCTATACATATCTACATTACAGTATCTTATATTTTTATTAGATACAAGTCTTCAACTCTTTAATTGCACAGGTAACTTATAGTCATCTAGAATAATAATATACTTTTGCTTGGAATTCTTAGAGCTATAAAGAAATGTTTTTCACTTTTCGCGTTCACGTAGGTATTAATATTCTATGCTCTCCGTTACCTAGGGAATTTGCATAAATTGTTCATTAGGTGCGGTACTTATTTTTAACTATTGTGCTAATAAATTGACTATTTTAAAGTACAATTTTTAGATATTTCGTTTATGTTGCTTTATTAAATATACTGTACGTATTATTAATTTATTGAACATTGAATGCGGATATTTTGGTTTCATATTAATCATCACCACTCTGTTGAATGTATAAAACTTAAGACAAATGGACTGAAGACCATGAAATCAGGCTCTAAATTAGTTTAAAAAGTTAATATAAATTCAATATAATAATCAATAATGTATATATATAGGACAGAAGACCAGATACCTAATTGATTAATATATGACGGTCTGTTTATTTCTTTGTAAATTACGGTTAATGTACTTAGCAAATAAATCATAAAAAACGCTAATTTCCCTGAATCTAAAAACATCAGATATGCTCTGAGATATTGGTGGTATTTTTTAAATCCCTGGAAAAAAAATTGGAAGAAATATTAAAAACGGGGAGGAAGACGGTAAAATTGTTATATTCTGTTCACTTTGGGCTAGAATTAATGACATTTTAATGGATTTATTTTCATCTGAATCAATATGACTGTAAATATATGACCTGTCTATAAAAACTACAAAAAATTATGTGACGGTTTCACCATTCTCGAAAAAATATTTTTTAATGTGTGTATACAGAGTATATAACACTGTACACCCACGTTAAAAAAATATTTTCTCTAGAATGGTGAAACAATCACAACATTTTTGTGTACACCATGTAAAACCCTAATATATAGTTTCACCATTTATGTAACTAGTTAAAGTCAATAACACCACATGAGGAATTTTGGTACAAAAAATATAAATAAAAATTTGCTTCCCAAAGTTTTCGTTTACTCCAACAAGGAAATGTTGTTAATAATCGGTATTTCCTTTGCTTCTATAATCGACCTTAGTCCTCTAGACATTATAAAATTGTTGGTAATATCCGATGGAATATGCTTTCACACTTACCTTTATGCATTTATTTATTTTTATTCAGCAAAATTTCAATTATTAACCAAGTTAATAACACGAAAAAGTTAATAATACATAATCTTAATCCACAAAACAATTTATAAAAAACAACCTCACCTTAAAGCTCTTTTTACCCACGGAACGGAGAATGTATATGCGCTTAGGGTGAGATGTTGTTTGTTTATGTATGTAATCGGATGTTCCCATTTATTTCAAAAAAGTTTCAACCGATTTAGACACGGTTTTCTGCAAAATATTTGGGACTAATCGGCGATGATTCTCAGAAAGGTGATATAATATTAGCTCACAAAGGGTCGCTGCAACATTTTGTTGCAAAGGAATGTTCCCAATTATCTCCAAAATGTTATAACCGATTAAGATACGGTTTTTTGTAAAATATTCGAGACTAATCTTTAATAGTTCTTAGATGGTGTTGTGATGTTAGCTTGCCAGTGGGCGTTGCACATTTTGTTCAAACAAATGATCCTATTTTTCTCCAAAACCGTTTGACCGATTTAGATACGGCTTTCGGTAAAAAAGTTTGTGATTTAACGTGGAAGGTTATTAGTATTATGTTGTTAACTTGTCAGGGGGCGCGACAGTAAACATTTTTGACTGATCTAGATAAACTACTTTTTAGCCTTTCTTTGGCTTCGTAACATGTTTCTTAAGCGCTCTAATTCTTCCAATGCTATGCTATTATGTGGATTATTGAAGAGCTTTCTTGATTTGTATCAGTTATTCCTGCGCCGTCTAAAGATCGTACTTTACTAAGAGCCACATAAGCTTTCCCTTTGGCAAACGTTTTTTAGAAGTTTGGTTATAAAGACTAATAATAAAAAGCAAAATTAAAATCTTGATTAAATTCACGACAAATGTAAGCAATTTAATCCAAAAAGTAAAATAAAAAGCAAACTTAAGGTAAGTATTAGGATAAGAAAAGCCATCGTGGCAGGTTTTTCTTGGGTTTGTAAATATACTGAGCTGGCTAATAAGTTTTTAACCCCGAGTGGCTGTCAACAATTTTTAATTACAATTGATATATTACACTAAATTTATTTTAAGTATGCACCATTATTATCTACTATTTATCGTCATACAGTTGGCAGTGACAATATACCTTTCTTGTAAAATTCCGGTACTTTGATTAAAAAAAACTGCGCGAGGTCGTTTTGGCGATATTCTTTAAAGTCGATTTTTTTTCACGTAAGTGTATACCTAGAGCTCTGAATATATGATAATCTAATTTATCACGAATGTATTTTGCAACACGTGGTTTAGCATTATCATGTAGAAAATAAACTCGATCCTGTTGACTACTCAATTTGTTAGCTAATCGGTCCAATTGTTCACAGTAAATATCTGTATGGATTGTCGATCCTTCTGAAAGCAACTCCCAATTAATAATGCCCTTGACGTTCCACCAGCAGCTGAGAATCACCTTCCTGGCACTTAGTTCAGGTTTGGATACCAGAAACACCTGTTTCTCCGATACCCAGCCAATGACGTTTGAATGTATGATGTAACCCATTTCTAAACCCCAGGTACTAACTGATTCAGTTGAAGTTATGTTTTAAGGTCAATAACTATTGACAAGTATCAACTCTGCCCTGATAGTGATATGACGACAAATACTGGGGTATACAAACACCGTATTTTGAAATTTTACCCAATTGATGCAAGTGAGTTTCTATGGAGCCATTCCTGCGGTATTTGAAGACAAAATAAGATTTTTTTGTTGCTAATAAAAATGCTTAACTTAAGTTATCCTACTCTCATTCTGAATATAATCATAAGGTTGTTTTAACAAAGGTATTCTTGCTACCAGAAAATTCAATAAAACGATAACATAACTACTACAAAGTTATTTAAAAAATCTAACGTACAAACGTCGCGTTTTATGGACAATCAAGTAAAGTGCGAGGTTATCTATGATTGTGAATACAAATTACATCTGTCACATCAAATAGCGTCTTTATTCGCATCACTAAAATTTATATTATTCTTTGATTTTTTCAGTTCTGGTTGAATTCTTCTCTTTTTTACCGTTATGAAAGGGCATGAGCTACCGAAAAAAGAGCAAAAGTTATGCATGAAAACGACATTAGACTAGCATAAACGAATAATTTTAAGTTGAAAATTTCGCAATAAAAGTTTGGAAAAATGTCAAAATTTCCATTAAAATATTCTAACCCTAAATGAGATATTACATGAATGTTATTTGATTTAAAAATTGTCATCACAAAATATCGCTCTTGGGGCAGTTACACGCAGTAAATTGTATAATACTTCTACTCGATAGTTTCCATAGTACGAATTGATTTATATAAAGCCGTTTTTTTAAATAATTACGAACACAATCAAATTGGAAAACTTACTTGCTATCATATGTATTTGCCGAAATGTCAACTTTTTTAGGTTATACTCTAATTAAACTTAGATCGAGGTTGAATCAATGTTTTACAGTTGAAGTTACGACGAGCTTGGCGCATACTGAGTTTATTAACAGCGTTTTTATCTATTCTCTATTTATTCAAGATATAACTTTTTATTCCAAGTTTATTAGTAGTACCATTAATTTGTAATAGGTTATAATTAGATATTTATCTCTTTATAAGAAAATTTACTGTATTAGACTTCCAGAATGGGCTGAAGCTGAATTACATCAAAATACTTATGAAGCGTTTCGAACAAAGAATATTGTATTAGGTGGAGTGTGTCGAAACTTGGCGGCGTGCCAAGATAATTCACATTTTAAACAGAACAGAACATATCTCAAATAGTTAATACTAGTATGTGCATTAAGATAATTTTATTAGATTTGTAAATTTTAGCAATTTTTGTGAGAAATCTTTTTTAATAACATTTTCCTTGCTAAATAATTTCACCTTATTTGCCAAATTGACGACAAAATATAACTAGTTTCAGACAATATCGTAGGTAAATTGGATGGTTTACCTTGAAATTTCAGTAGTACTCCATACTCACTTATTTTTGGATAAAAAAAAACACTAAATTCAAGGCACATGAAACATGTGTACATTGAATAAACTTGCAACCCTCATTTAATGGATAAGAAACTTACATCTCTGTCTACACCTACAATTGTTATCATTACCGTATTTTCAACATTCCTCCATTCTTCTCTAACCCATATATACTGATATTAAGATTTACTTTTCCATTGCCTTCTTTACAAATATTCCTTTTTACTTTAACTCCCCGTTCACAAAGCCGTGAAACATGGTCGAAATATTTACGATATTCCTTTCTTCTTCACAACCACACTTATTTTTAGAATTCAGGTCGTAACTGGATAGAACAGACAAGTATTACGTTGTCTGTTTGGTAATATAAGGTTTGTAGTAATATAACAATATTTACTCTACACAAAAATATTTATAAACTAGCGGTATATTTTAACTTCGTCTATGGAATTTATAAATGCAAGTACAGTGTTTATGCATTTATTTTATACTCTTATATTATATGCGAATAATTAGTTTAATTTCAATCCTGTGTAGGTCAAATTGCACTCCCTCTCCTCGTTATGCTGCCAATTACCGTATGTTTTTACATCCCGACGTGACCCACCACATGCATGGCGGAGATTTTGTTTCATTTTCTATGTAACATTTTTTATCATAACTTCGGACATTTCTGTATTGATTGATGTCTATGTAATTCAATTGAAGAAAACATTTTAATAAAAGGAATGATGGTGTCGTTTTTCTTTTAATTTTTCTCAATTTTTTACCGAAGGTCACAAACATTTTATTCTTTAAATTATATAAAACTAATTTAGGTAATTACTTTTAACAAACTAAATATATTCTTTACTTTTAAACTTGAAAATTACTTATCCAAAGCATACGGATTTCGTAAAAATATCCAAAAAATTGCAAGTCTAAAACGAAAGTTTATAAACAACCATTGAATTGTTAGTTTATTAAAGAATGAGGTAATCGAGGGGAAGATTGCAACTTCACTCTTTTTGTAAATTCTAAATATTTAGGGTTTCTGTTTTAATTTTATATCAGAATTATCCAAATTTCCCAAAAGAGACAAATTAAAAAAAAGTAGAAGAAAGCTTTTTTATTCAGCTTGTCACAATCACAAGTAGTATTTGTAAAATATTCTCATATCCAGTAATTTTAAACAACTCTATTATTTAATTTAAAACGAGGAAAAATGTCAGCGTGTGATAATATACATTTATTACGCAAAATTTATAAATATTAAAAATTAATACTTGTAGCTACGCTACGCGTAACATTCGCACGTATTGCAATAAATAAATATTTTTATTTGTAGAAATATCCTCCATATTTAATCGATACAGTTATTGTCAATGTATATAATAGCAGTCGCTTAAAGTAATAACCTTGCCTGGAGTTCATTCACTCTCACCGTATGAGACGGTATTATTGCTTCGTTGCACGTCAATCGAGTTTATTGACTATTTATTTAGAATTTGTGGTAACTGAGAGCACTATCTTAGTTGTCAAGATGACTGGACATTCTACTCTTTGATTCAGTTATTATAAATAATATATCGTATGTCTTTATCATTACTCACAATGGACTTAGAAGTTATTGAGAAATTAAAATCCTTTTAGGACAACTAAAGTAACGTATTGGGTTGGTAGAAAAGTATTTAGTGTTATAAGCTAAACATTTCTAGAAATAAATAGAAACTCTTAGTATTGAGCGTCATAATTAAAAATATATTTTTTTAATTATACATATCTATGACCCGTTGCCAACGTGTGTGCAGATAAAGAGTGGATTTTTTCTGCGTAAAAAATTCGGAGCTGTGATCAAAAAATTTATTGATAACTTTGCTTTGTCATCAATCGTTTTATCCTAAATTGGATTATTTAAAAATCGAAAAAAATAAAAATCTCTTGGCGCTTAGTCAAAGGAATATATTGTATATGGTAGAATCTCTCAATAAAAATCCAATAACTTCTTGCGGCCGCGAGTTTTCGTGACGGAAATGCACTTTTCAGTATTCTTTACGTTTATTTTGCATTTGTGTGCGAGGTCGCTCAAGTTGTTGCAGTATATTGTTGAGCCTAGTCTGATATTTTTTGGTAATAGCTCCCAATAAAAAAACTTTTTGCATTCTACTAAACAAATAACAAAAGTTAATCTTTATGAAGTTTAGTTTTTGGAGTGGATATCAGCTTTTCGTGTGAGTTTCGCCATCGACGAATCCACTTTTCATCTCCAGTTACTAATTGTTAGTTGCCACTCAGGGATGGAAGTTTTATACATATTTGTAATACATTGGTCAAGCTGAGCGGTGGTCAGGGTATGTGATATCCAAACTCCTAGTTTATATATTAGGGGTATGGATACCTCATACATTGACACAGTTGATGCAAGTGTTCCAATACAATACTTGTAAATAATTGCAAGTGAGCCCTGCTGCCAGTCAATGTGAGGTAAGATAGGAATATATTTCAATTAATTCTTTTAAAAGGTCTATGTAAACTTCAACTGGTTGTCCGCTAGGGCAAAAACCTTCTGATTCATAAGTCCCATTTCTGACCCTATGGAACTAACGTTCTGCGGTTATATCAGAGATCGAATCTTCGCCTTTCCATTACGTATATTTTGAGCAGCTACCGTTACTGAGTGATCCTAACAAATCTCGTACAAGAGATAAATATTTAATTCATTTCAGTTGAAGCATGTTTATATAGTTTACTTCTACCACTTTACATTGCTATGTTCGAGATATTCTTGCGACTTTCTTGGAAAAAGAGTAATTCTAAAAAAATGCTCACTACTTTTCTACCAACCCGATATTTAGATATGATAAAACTAATAACTAAAATTTCAGATATCTTATAAAAGAAAAATTTAAACCACATTGAAGCATAGGAAATTAGAGACCTCTTTAAGTTATGCATGGACCAAAATTATTTCTTATTCGATAAGAATATTTTTCAACAAGTCAATGGCCTTACAATAGGCTCCCCCCTTAGTCCCCATTTAGCCGAGTTATTTGTGAATAATCTAGAAACCAGCCTCTGAAACAGTAAATTAGCGACCAATATATTATACTATTATAGATACGTTGATGACGTCCTTATCTGTTGGAAAGGTACACAGCGACAGTTAGACAAGTTTGTTAACTTTGCCTACTCCCTACACAACAATATCAAATTCTCTTTAGAAGTAGAATCCGGTAATAAACTAAACTTTTTAGATATTACAATAGAACGCAAAAAGAATAAATATAAATTTAGTATATTTAGAAAAGACACATTTGTAGACTCCATAATTAATGGTCATTCTCAACACCCTTGGTCCCATAAGTTAGCAGCCTTCCATTCGATGACTAACAGAGCTTTAACCATCCCTCTAAAAAAACTAATTTACGGAAAAAAATAAAAACCATAAAACAAATCGCAGTAAATAATAATTATAACTCATCAATTGTCACAAAACGGTACCATAAAAAATTAAGAAAAATACTAATACAAGAAAAATACCCGGTCGCACCAAATAATAATAATATTGTCTATAAATCTTTATCCTACATAGGTTGTGTATAATTCAAATTAGGAAAACTCTTAACTAATAATAAAAATATAAATAATACAATATGTGCTTATAGTACTTTAAATAATTTGGGTAAAACCCTTATTGATAATAAAGAAAAAAATAGATAAACATAAAAAGAGTGGTATCTATAAACTTAAATGTAACGACTGTAATAGTGTATACATAGGTCAAACAGGAAAAGATTTTACTACAAGATATGAAGAACACATTGCCAGCTGACGAAATAATAAGCCAGACACATCTCACTTTGCTAAACATCTCTTTGAAAATGACCATCACCCTCATACTGATAATGCCCCCTATATATTACATTAATGCCCCCTATACATTTACATTAGTGAGGTAGAATTATTTCAAATCAAGTCATATAAACTTCGTCACCGAGTTGACAACAAAAACATTTAGTTTCAGACGATTTTGTTTGTCAAGTCAGCAGATTCAAAAAAAGCCAAATTAAAAATTTTAAAAAACCCATGACGGATGTAGTCGTTGTAACTGAAAAACGATAATACTTTATCCATTAAAGCTTTAACATCTGTCGTGGGCTTAATAAATATTTTAATGTGGCTTTTTAGTATTAGTTTTAATAACTAAGCTTCAAGAAAACATTCGCGAAAGATCAAACTTATGTGGCTCTTCGCAGATTATGATCTTTAGAAGGCGGAGTAATAACTGATCTAAACGAAGAAAATTTTTCAACCATCCCCACAATATCGTAGCATTGAGAGAATTAGAGCGCTTGAGAAACATGTTACATGGACCACAAATCGATAAAGCGGAAGAAGGGCCACAAAGTAGTTAATTAAGATCTATCAAAATATTTATCGCAGCACCCCCTGACGACTTAACAACATAACACCTAATAATCTTTGTCGATAAATCACAAACTTTGTGCCAAAAATCGGCTAAACGGTATTAGAGGAAAATGGGAGCATTCCTTTGGAATAAAATATTTCAACACCACCTGGTGAGCTAACATCATAACATCTATCTGAGAACCATCGCCGATTAGTCTTAAATACTTTGCAGAAAATCATGTCTAAACCAATCAAATAATTTTGGAGATAAATGGAAACATTCATTTGCAACAAAATGTTGATTGCAGCGCCCCATGGTGAGTAATCACAATAAAATTTTATCTAAAAACCATTGCCAATGAATAACAAATATTTTACAGGAAACCGTATCTAAATCGGTCACACCGTTTTGGAAATAAATAAGAATATTGGACTGTACACGTAAACAAACAACCTCTCACCCTAAACGCATATAACTTCTCCGTTCCGTCGTGGGTAATTACTGGATAAAATAAATACATATATAGCTCCATAGTCATTCGTTTTTTTAATAATAAAAACTCCAGTAAACTTGAATGGCACTGAGCACGTCTACTGAGTAACATCGTAGCACTAACGCTATGAATATAAAACATACATATCTTTCTATATCTACGACTTCACCCTGTTTTCTATATAAGCAGGGCTGGCTTTACTACCCTTCTTGAGTCGCCCTCATACGTGCTTTTATACTTCTATTCACTGAAATTTTCATTCATGAGTCTTTTCATTACCATATTTTTAATCTTCGTCTTTCCTTTGGCTCTATGCATAAATATTCATAAATTGAATTTTTTGCCAATAAGTGTAAAAATAATTAAATTCCAGTTTTCAGAAATGTTAATACTGTCTCATTATGCTGCATATGTTGTTATTTTATTCGTGTCTAAATTTTGGAATTTTGTATTATTGGTTTGTTTAACATTTAGATTATTCTTCATATTATATAAAGAGAATTTAGGTACTAACTATCAACAACAAAATAACTGGTCAATTTCAAAACTATAATGTTGCTACCTCAAAATATACGGTCTCTGTAAAAATATTCCAGAAGTTGCAAGTCGAAAAATAAAGTTTTTAAAAGGCCGTTAAAATTGTTGGTATGTTAACAATATAGCTAATCGAGATCAACGATCATAACTTCACTCTTTCGTGAGTTATGAATAAAATCCTAAACATTTAGGATTTCTATTTTAGTTATATTTTTCTTGTGTGAATTCATTCAATTCTCTTGTGGGAATTTGTCAGTTTTCTTTTTTCTTATTTTATTTTTAATTATGGCAGAGTTTTTTCATCCATAACGATTTTAATATATGGTGTAATATCCGATTTAATATGTGGTGTAATTTCCGTTTTTTTAAATTTTATTGGTAGAAAAGCAAATGTTACGTTGATAGTTATAATTTTATTGTATTATGTTTCTAGTTCTTTATAAAAAGATTTCTTTTCCAATGTTATTTTCTATGTGTCTTTAAAATAAAACATTATATTTAAATCTTTTATGCATTTTACTTCATTTTGATGGAGATCTTAACGAGAATAAGAGCGAGATATATTTATTATACAAATTCTCTGTACTCTATATTGTTCGTTATAAATTTCTAATCTGGTGAGCGTCAGGTCCACTTTTACATCTGCTGTTTTCAACTTAACGGTTCATAATATGAAATCCATTCTTTTCAAAGCAGAATTCTATGAGCAACATCCTTTTGTCTTTTTGTAGTGATAATCCTAGGGCCTCATTCAGGAGTGAAATTCTCAAATTTAGCAATAAAAGCGCCCATAATTATTGTATTTAATCCTGTATTATCTAGAGTTATCCTAAGTTGATTGTAGAAATATTGTATTTTACCTTCTTTAAACTATTCGACAAGTGAATAAACTTGAATGAGGTTAATTATATCGTTTTCTGTTTGCGTGTCCAAACTGATAACCTCCTCTTCAATTTATAGAAGCTTCATAATTTGAATTTTATGGGTTTTCAGCGTGAAATTGAGTCAATTTGATCTGCTTTTATTACCGCTTTTTTTCATTAATGGCCATACCATTCCAAAACATGTCTAAAAATACTTTTTTATTCAATAACCTTGCCATTCCAATACATCATAGTTAGATTTAGGTTACGTAAAAATAATCTTAAGACAATAGTCCTATTTAAAAAAAAACATTAATAACTAAGAATTGCTAAATTAAATTGGTCGAAAATTATTGAAAACTTATCTTATTAAACTTAACTTTAACTTTAACTTATTAAATTTATCCCAAAGAATATCTAACATCCAAAAGTTACCAATTATAATCACAGTTTCAGTGCATAGCACGTTTCATATCTGTTCATATTTATTGTCATGTTTAAGCACAGTAATAACTATTCAACTCTTTCCGTCCAATCTTAATGAAATCTTGTCGGTGTGCCGAATGCCTTAGAGAAATCACTTGATGCGATTCGTTCCACCAAACATATATGGATTTATTTATGTAATAACTTATTTATAATTGTTAGTTTCTTGGTGATCAAGAAACTAACAGTTATAAAGTTAGTGGACCTTTATGAAATGACGTATCACTTGATAGAATTTAATACAAATGGTACACGAAAATGTTGGAAATTTTAATTTCCAGGTAATTTTTTAAAATTTTGTCTTAAAGAGAAATAAAAAAGTGGTATAAGAACAATATATTTCAAGTTAATTATTATTATAATGGAAAATGGTAAAATTATTTGACACATTTTTACAATTTTAAGTATGATTCAGGGTTAAATATTCAAAATTTATAACGAAAATAATTTTTGTTGAATGTGATTTCTTTAAAGTTATTCTTTTAAAAATTCAAACGAAAGGTGTGTGTGTGTCTGTCTGTGTGTGTGTATGTGTGTGGGTGTGTGTTTGTGTATACATACAGATGCATATTATTGTTTAATCAATTAAGATTATTAAAAATATAATCCAGGAATCTATAGTATAGTGGACTGAATTGTTAAATATTATTAGTCTTCCTTTTAGGTGTCCCGTCAAATTTAATATTGAGTGGATTTCAGCGTGGTCATAAAAAAATCAGAAAAGGTAAAATTATAAGTTACATATTCTCTACTTTCTCTTTATGTCGTCGCCGTGGTATCTTGGGTTGATCACAAAGCATACGGTCTTTGATGATGCGACGCATCGTGTGGACCCGGGTTCGATTCGCATCCGGTCGTCGAATGGGGCTGGAATGGTTGTTCTAAGAGATTGCTTTCGTAGCAATAAGTCCACCGTGTGTATCATATAGATAAATTAAAGTAGATAAATGTATTTTAGGTAGGTACAATATAAAATGTTCTTCTTTTGAATATTATTTATCTAAGGATCACAGATTATAACTAATTTTTATTTTCATTTTTATTTTGATGAAAGTATTGCATTAGAATCTAAATGGTTTAGCACGAATCGCATCGGAGCCTATGAGTAGATAACTATTATAGTACGTACGTAAAATAATACGCGTAATTTCTGAAGGGAGTACCGCACCAGCTACGATTTGTTTTAGTTAATATTGGAACGAAAAAACATTGAATTCTTCAGAGATGTATCGTGTCGTTCGTTTCGAGCTCGAAAATATATTCCACCTTTTAGTTTTGCTCCCGAAAATGTAAACACCTGTAATACAAATTAATTAATTGGATCGGAATTAGACCAAATGCAGGCTATTTTTATTGATCCATACATATTGTTTTTGTTATAATTGGAAAAATATTTCCAGAATTATGAGAAAAAACATTTCAAAAAATCATTTACAAAAAATGAATTATTTGCTTGACAATTATAACCGAGTCACTATCCATCTACAACACTCATGATGAATTTAAGAAAAAATATCAGTACGCTTCTTTGCTGGACGATGGAAATTATTTTAAATTTATATTTGAAACGTTATTAAACGCAATTTTGAGGAAAATTCTGATTGCTTTTATTTAATACTGTTCTTTAAATTTGTCCAATTTGAATAAAGGTCGGTAAGCAATTAAAAACATTTAGTACTTAAAGTCATTTAAACTAAAATCCTATTTGTTTGAAAATATAAAAATCTTTTAATTATATCTATCCAAAGATTAATTTCTAAATTTCCACAAGTAATTATGTCCAAATTAGTTTTCCGAGTTCAAACAAGTGATGAGAAACGAAACTAATTTTAAATGAAATAATTCAAATCATTATTATATGTAATAATTTTCTTCATTATTATCTTCAATCCCAGATTTAATTAGCGTGGAATAGGGAAAAAATAGTGAAGTAATTCAAAAAATTATTCGTAATATTAAGACGATATTTTCAAATAAATATGGAAATGAACATACGTTCACACTCGTATCCTTGACGGGATGATTTTTTCATATTTTCAAACAAAATAAATTCTATTTTTAAATGAAATATTCCTTCGTATATAACATAAGATACATGCATACAACATTTTACTGAGATCAATTGAATAGTTGAAGATTGAAAGTGAGAAAAAAAATAGGCAAACAAGTTCACTTCCGGATTTATGACGTAATATTACATAATTTTATTTTTAATTAGGATGTGATTTGTATATTTTTCTTCTTCGAAGCTTGCTTCTTAACCGATAGGCATTAAAGTCTGTAATTTATATTATTACAAAACTATAACAGAAATGTATCTGCACAATGAATACTTATTTCGAAAAAATAAGTGGAACAAGTGACTTAGGTTCATTTAAATACAAAACTATTATTTTATCATTTTTATCTATTTATCTGTCCGATTATTAGAGTATCATGCAAAAATGTACAGATCGATTTGAACTGAAATAATATTTTGTTAAAATAATTGTTTGCATTTTTCAGGCTACCTTTTTTCTCTTTCGAACATCTCGCAAGGACCATTGATGTGAAATATTTGATGGCGCGTTTGAATGGGTGTTAAAATGTCCTGATGGCAAAACGTGTCTTGCCATTCGGCCAGCTTTGTGTTTTATCGGTTCTTTCTGACTTAATTTGGCCAGCTGCAAATCTTCTCTTATATTCGGTCAGCTTCGCGTGTTGCCGACTTTTTTCCAAATTAATTCGGATTAGCATTGTTTCTTATTTACTAACGCTTACAACTTTACCAGTTTATATCGGTGTATTGCATTAAACTGTCTTAAAACAATAAAAGCTTTTATTAACAATAGGTAGTTAAGAAGTATTTCTGTGATAGAATATTTGATAAAAATAAAATAATAAAATTGTATTAATATTTTGTTATTAATGGCTACCTGAATACTTTTTTTTCAGTTCGTTCAAATAAAAATATTTAAATATAAAGATATATAAATTTTTTTTGTTCTTTTATGTCTCATGTAAAAAGTAGGAGACTGATTTGATATAAATTTTAAGTAACATAATACTTAGAGTACGGATTGAAATCTTTTGTTTTTTTTTCATAAAATATTTCCTAAGGACCTTCACATTCGGTACATTTCAAACATCCAAACAATAATATTAGATTCAAACTTCGCTGTAAAAATAAAGAATACATGTGAGAAAAACCGCGCACAAAAACTAGTAAAGCTACTAAAGAATAGATTTATATAAGTTCATAGTTATGAGAATAACTACGTATGTAAATATTTTTATCCAAAGTGTTTTCAAAAGCTCAAAATGAGTGGGCTTCCTACGGAAGGACTGTAATTAAAACATGTTCGATCGGCGGTTAAGTTTCAAGACGGTCCAATTGAACGGAAAGAACTTACGTGAGCGGGATATTTCGTTTTAAGTGAGTTCAACTCATTTTTGGTTTAGGATTTTTATTTTATTTGATGTTTAGCTTTCGAACCTGTTCTTGCATGGCGCTATTTAGATGAATTTCCGTGGAGTGTTATTCCATTCGCATTCTCTTTTTCAGTAGCACGTAATATGTAGGCAGAAAGTTTGTTTTTATAGAAAGTTTATTTCTTCTTTGTTATTACTTGTGTTATCCGATTACGTTACTCGCAAAATCAAAAATAGGACGTTGGTCGTGACGTTTTGCTGCGTGTAACCGATTTAAAATTTAAAAATAAATTTTTTACTTTTAAAATTATTTTTCCTTAAATATGATATCACATTTTTGTTATAGCTTAACTTCATTTCAGAAATTTTTAGTACTATTTATTCATGAAAAAAAAATTGAGTTAATAAATAGAGGACGCTCAGTTAGGAATTTATCGCAAGAGCTGAATGTGGACTTTTTGAACCTATTTATTTTTGGTCTGTTTATTTTAATAAATAGTTAATTTTTGTAAAATAACTTTTGCCTAAAAAACATGAAGTAAGCGAAATATTTGCGTGGAAGAAAGTCATACAGCTAGGTTCGTCATATCTGCACCGCCATATTGACATGTAATACGGATATCCATTGCACTAAAAATTGTTCTCCTTATATGTTTTTAAATGCATATAAACTTTACGTTCCATATTTTATATACAATACAGTTCTAAGTGCTTACTATCCCAATGTTCTTTTTGCTCTTCAAAATCATACTTCAAATCTTGTCGCAAAAAGGTGCTGCAGAATATATCGAAATATATTGTAATGAAAATTAAAATAAAGAAAATATTATGTCATAATAAGGCTTTTAATTTCTATATTTCAAAATACGAAACCAAAAGAATGCAGTACGGCATTGCAAACTGGGGAATGTAGGGGAAGACAAAATTAAAATTAACAAATTAGCCAGTTGTTACCTACAAATAAATTAGTTACTTGCAGCTTCCCTGGCATAAGATTAGAAATAAGCAAACGAATTTTGGGACGTCTTCTAAGTCTATTAATAAAGAAGGCGTATAAACTGCATTCTAATAGATTAATCGCGGTCAAACATTTCAAAAAAAATACCAAAATATTGTATATATACATATATATAAAACATATCAAAACAATACCAGAAAGGAAAGAAATTTAACAAAACATATTACGATACACGGTTTCGTACAGTAAAATATAAAATGCGTGATCGCGAAATCAAAAACCAGTTAATATTATAAAAACTATCTCCAATGTGGAAAGGTAAAGTTGCAAAAATTCATGGATATAATACGTTGTCACTCCTAGTTAATCGTGGACACGTTAAACATCATTTTGACCATATCGAATTAACTGCAATCATGGCTTCTTCACTTGTAGTAATTCATTGTTGATCAGCCAATTAGTAAATATATAGTAAAATCGTAAAGCCTAATAATCTAGTTAATCAAATTAATAATGGGAAACAACGTCAAAAATCTGTACAGACGTATTAGATGCAAAAGCATCTATGCAAATGAAGTTATTTGATTCAATACTGACAATTTAGAAAATATTTATTAAAAATACGTATACCTAAGTATTTACCAATAAGTGAAGGAAAATTGCCTAGGCAATATCGTGCTTTGCAAAATATGTAGGTACATAATGAAATTACAAACATTAATGTATTATGCGGATGCGGAAATATTAATTATACTAACAATACATTCTTGTGCGAACGCTCTCTCTGTTTGTTCACAAATATTTTTTAGTTTATGCGTCACTTTCTAAATGTAAAATACCCCATTATATATGTAGACGCTGTTTGTTAATTCGTACAACTTCTGTGCAGTAACCATGGTAAAAAATATGAATATAAAGTGTTTTTGAAAAATCAATGCTAAAGTTGCTAATTCAATGAAACAAAAATACATTTAAGAAAACTGGATATATTCAGTTTGCTACACAGACGCACTTATGTGAATAAGAAACACGTCCTTTGTTACACCTTTATATATTTCGATGGCATATCTATAAACAACGAAAGCTTTATATTTCATACTGAAATAGTGTTTTTTTTTATAAAAACAAGGTTTATTTTTGTGTTTTTTGAATAGGGCTCGACTCGTATTATGACCTTAAATTGTAAATGGAGTGTTTTAATTTTATTTTTATATGTAAATGGACTGAATTTATTTTACACTTTAGACGTGAATATCTTACTCAAAAATTAGCAGAGGTTACCACGTACGTGTACGGCCACGTTTAGTGGGTGACGGCCTTAATACTACTTGCTGTGTTCATATGTTTTTCCTTCTTTCGGCTGTTTCAGATGCCTCATTATATATTAATATAATTCATTATATATTAATATAATGAATTAATCACTATAAGTCAGAAAAAAACACATATCAGTACAGAAAAAGTTTATATATTGTCAGTTTATTTTTATGTTGCGGTTTACCAAACACTAAGAATGACCTTATAAAAATGGTGTAACCTGAATATTGATAGAAATTTACCTACCCAACAATTTTCCTTAATTGGAGGGCAAATTGAGAAAAAGTTAGTTATTCATTATAAAGTCAAGTCAAGAGAATATTTTTTAATGATTGATGACTCCAGAGCAATATAGCACCCGTTTGTTGAGCATTTGAATTTGAATTATAAATTGAGCTGGAGAAGGAAGTTAAGTCAAATTATGCATCTACTTTTAGTTCAGAAAATTCCGCGTACCAACTTAATATAAATATAATTTTAATTAAGCAATATTTTATAGATTGAGATAAAATATTTTTGACACTCTCGATAATCCTAGCTTTACAGTGAAAGCTTACTTCTGGACAAAATATGATACTTTTTTATAGTCAGATACTCCATGCCCACTCTTACTAATAAGATTCTTACGAAATGGAGTCAAGATATTTGTTGATTTCCACATGAAAAACAAAATTAAGCTAGATAGCGCAGTCCTTATTTAAATATTTTCATTTATTTTCTATTGCTATCCGGTATCAGTCATGCTTAAAACTAACGTAGATTTGTTACTAGATTTTAATTAAACTGGTGTGATCTACACTGACTTGCTTTTATACTCTTAATAAGTATTTTTAGTTGACGCTTTTAGTCGTTAATTATAATTAAGAATCCTACATTTTCTTTTGCTCCTAACTTTATCAACAATCGTCTGTAAATTGATAAGTAAAGACAATAAGATTCTCCTGCTAAGTCAATACAGAATTTCGTATTCAATCTACGTAACATAGAATTTATTTATAGATCGTGAAAAATGATGGAAAGTAAATTAGATTTAAATATTTAAATTGGAAATCAAATTTATGATCAATACGAATTTAAAGTAGCATTACGTTTCATAACCTTCAAATTGTAAAGGTTTTATTTGGTGTACTTTTTCTTTTGACAGTCTGTTTCACTGTTGTCCATTTCATTAACTATATTCTTGTTCTTTAATGTACAATAACATTTGTAATAATATCTTAAATATTTATTTAATACCTATTTTATCTTCCACATCTCTCTCAAATCTTCAAAAATGCTAATGTCATAATTTTGTATTTCTTTAATCATAAGAAAAAAAAAGCCCCATATTTAAATAAATAATTTATAATTCTGCATTTTTATTATACTAAAATAAATTAAATTAATATTTTGCTTAGGAACACAAGTATCTACTTCTGACGTGCGACCAAATAAAATTATATTCAGAATTATTTTAATTTAACAGGAAAAGAGAATGTCAGAGATAAACATAACTTTGTTTTTATACTTTTTCGGTTGCACAACAGTCAGACTATTCCATGGGATAGCCCATATACAGACCTTTTGTTTTAATTATATGCTCAGACCGTTTTATTCGTCAGATTGTTTTTAACGTCAGATTTTCGATAAGGATACGAATTCTGAGCTTTGTAAAGCTCATAATTCGTCCTTTTTCACATATTTTTCTCAAAAATACCTTCAAGAAATTAAAAAATTTAATGGTCATACTATTTTTTTAAATATAGCTATCAATTTTTCAAATATAGCTATTGATGTTTCTTTTGATTGGGTGACGAATCATATTTTAGTAATCAGGATGGGTTTCTCTTTCTCTACAAATACTTAAACTTTGTAGAGAAAGAGAAAATTGTTTGGTCTTAATTAAGCCAGTTTTAAGGTTTGCCAAAAAATATTTTACAAATGTCTTCGCAAATCCCTTGCATGTCTCTGGAGCTATTTTTCTAATTATTCCTAGATCGTAAGTAAAAAACAGATGTTCTTTAAAATTTATATGCTCCAATTACAAGTAGTGTTTAGAACTTATTTTCTCTCTCTATCTCTGTATCTTTCTCTATCTCAAAACTCTCTCCTGTATCATAGTTAAAATAAACATTGTGAAACGCCGTATTTCTTTGCACCAGTGTTTAGTATGGTATTGTACATATTCACTTTCTATTTACATTTTGCATTACCTGCTTTCGTAATTTACTTATTTGTTTTATTTTCAGTATGTAGTAAGAAAAAATAGAAGATAAGATGACTTCAAAAATCAGACACATGTGTTATTTAGTACTAACCGTATTTTTACTAATATTGAGATAATCAGTTAATAACCATGAAGTGACTATCGCTATACGGACATTTTTCTTCGTTTCTAAACCTTCTAACATTGCATCATGATAAAATCAGTTCCTAGCCTCTATACGTCAGAATTTTTCTAGAAATAAACAATATAACAATGAACATTTTTGTAAAATTTGGTCGGAAGTGATGATATTATGCAAGTACAAATCAAGAAAATTAATATATATTTTATCTGAGCTTCACGACATTATCTAAATAATTGGATTATATTAACATTATTCTATTCTTGGTATCACAAGCTTTATTATTATTGAAACTAAGTTGAAATTTATCAGTTATTAGAGAGATAAAAAATTAAAAATAAATTTATTTTCTTCCTAATGTAACATAATAAATCATCCCCTAAATGCCTATTTTTGGAAAAAATATCTTTAATGCATATAGTTTACTATTTCTATTTTTTTAACAACTTTCGTTTTAAAAATAATTATGGCAACAATTTAATTAAAACAACATTTTTAATTTATTTGTTTAAATTTTCTTCATTAAAATACCTACAACAATATTTATTGCAGTAATTCGATAATTATTGCCACCAGTCAACTTTCCTCAAAATATTTCTAATTAAAACGCGATCAGTACTGTGATAGGAAATACATTACGTGGAAAAATATTATTTTTCGAACGCGGAAAAATTTTTGTGTTTAAGCTTGTTTGTTTTACACTCATTTTTAATGCTGTCTTCGGAATCAAAGTATTTTCAAAATATATATGTGTAAGTTGTCCATTACATTGCTATCTGATTAAAATTTTATATTTACGAAATAGCATTAAAACTAAGTAGTCGTGAGTTGGGAGTTCAAATATTTTCTCATGATATAAGTATTATGTAACAAAGAGGTTTATACTATTTATAATGGAAAGTACTTCGTTTTTATAGCAAAATTATTCCGTTATATAAGGACTGTCGTGAAATTTTGAAATCATTTAATTAATTTCGATTTATTTTATTTAAAAAAAGGAATAAAATCAAAATGTTAACATTGAAAATCACCGCAGCATCTATCTATCACAGTTTAGGAAACAATTTGACATCTCGGGCTACCACAGGCATTTTCATATGGGTGGTTGAAATATCAAGAAGTTGCATTGAAATTTATTACCATATGAAAATATATTTACATAAAAACAGTTAAATTTTCAGTTTGCTTGGGAACCATTACGATAATGTAAATATTTAGGTACTTATCAATATTTATGACGACATATTATTCATATTTTACTGTACAAATATTAAAAAAAGGAATAAAATCGCAATGCTAACATTGAAAATCACCGCAGCATCTATCTATCACAGTTTAGGAAACAATTTGACATCTCGGGCTACCACAGGCATTTTCATATGGGTGGTTGAAATATCAAGAAGTTGCATTGAAATTTATTACCATATGAAAATATATTTACATAAAAACAGTTAAATTTTCAGTTTGCTTGGGAACCATTACGATAATGTAAATATTTAGGTACTTATCAATATTTATGACGACATATTATTCATATTTTACTGTACAAATATTAAAAAAAGGAATAAAATCGCAATGCTAACATTGAAAATCACCGCAGCATCAATCTATTACAGTTTAGGAAACAATTTAACATCTCATGCTACCACAAACATTTTCGTATGGGTATTTGAAATATCAAGAAGTTGCATTAAAATTTGTTACCATATGAAAATATGTTTATATACAAATTTTCAGTTTGCTTAGGAACCAGGAGGGTCATGTAAACATTTAGGTACTTATCAATATCTAAGACATGTTATTTTTATTATACGGTACAAATATTAATTTTTCGCAACGTAATTATGTATGACATGGTTTATGTTTAAATAACGCTATCTCTCACCATGTAAATATATTAATATATTTCCTATTATTTCTTTCGCAGACATAAATAATATGAGTTTTGAAATAAAAACTTATTTATACAATTGATTTAAATCACTTGTATGTAGTTCCTATGAAATTTTTATAGACCAACTATCTGTCATGATTTGGTTGACCGTAAATAGTTGAAATAGTCAATGAAAAGGTTTTAATTTCGGCTGTATTTAATTCTCAATAGATTATCATTTTTTTATACATGGTACTAATATGAACACTTTTCCGATATTAAAAAATAGTGGTTTAACTGGTAGGGGGTGTGGATACGAAACTTTAAGGGGTATGCCTATTTTGATGCTTAATATTTCGTATACGGATGGATCAAAAAAGTGTGCATAACATACCCCAATACCTTAAAGAAACCCGTTCAACCATAGCTACAAAATAGAGTTTGTAAAAAACTACTTCTGCTTTACATGGTGGGGAGGTATCTTAAAAAAAATTTTTAAACATTTTATTTTCTTACATTACAGGCGTTACAAAATATTCCTGACTTTACCAACAGCATTATTCTTTGCAGCATTACTAGTTTGCAAGTAAAGCGTCTTTGATACACAGGTGGAGAAACAGACTGACATGGCAGATTTGGAGAAACGAAGTTCTCATGGAATTACCTCGGTATCGGTCAATCACAAACGTTTCTGTTGGAGAACATTTGACATGGGAAGCACAAATCACAAGAAGTTAAATAGTTTTGGGAAACGACTCCTTATTTATAGGTTTTATGAAAAAAAGGTGAATTTTCATTTTAGAATGAAATTTTAGAATGGTAAAAGACAGATAAATTTATCGTGTTAAGTTTGGAAAAATGAAATACTTAAGGATTTCCCTTGGTGTCGGTCTATCACCGGCATTTTCGTAGAAGATCATTTGACACGGAAATCCTACATAACAAGAAATCGCGTAGTTACGGTAACAAATAGCATAAGTATAGGTGTTAAGCATAAACAGTCGAATTTTCGTTTTGGCTGATAGTTTTGAGAAGTAAAAGATAAGACAGTATGAATAATATTTTTCAAATTCAAATCAAATTTTACAATAATATAAGTTCAAAAATATCTAATTTTATATAATTGAAAGTAATTTTATTTAGAAATAAGTTTCAAAAATATTGAAAAGAAATTTAGTCACAGTATTTATTATAATAAAAACATTGGTTACTACTGAAAGGCCAATATACAAAAGTTAAATTATTAACTTTCCATTAAAGGGCCAAACTTTAGTTAAGCAGTTGATGACCTATATAGGTATTTCAATTTTTTTTCCCTACTCACAACTGCTTATCAAACTCATTCTCTTCCGCAATTGTTGCATCAAATTCAAATTTAAATAATTTTTTGTTAATCGAACCACAAGCTATCTTCAAAGCAAATACGCAACCACACCTAATAAGGTTACAATGAGTTATGTATTGTTCCGTATTTGCTTATATTTTAAACCCACTGAGAATCAAACACAGTGAAAACGGTTCCAACAAAAACAACCGTTGTTTTGCACTTACAACTGCCAGGAGCTTTACAATGTCATTGAAATTTCACAAGGGATCCTATACAAAACGCTTGCTTCTCTCATTATTCTCAAGTATATTTACACAAACACATTGCCGATTCAACATGTCGCTGCTTGTGTTTGCGGTCACGGTGATACGATATTTGGTCGGGTCTCATCTCAAGCGTTGTTGACGTACTTTGTGTTGGGAGACTAGCGCAATGCCTTTTATGTACTATATACGTAAGGTGCAGCTAAAGTGATACATGAGAGGGAGAGTTCTATTTCCGTTTTTCTGCAGTTTTTCATGTCTATGGAATCAATTATATATTTGGTATAAACTATAATTTCCAGTATATTTAATAAAAATATAGGTAAACATCGAGTTTTCTCAAAACACCATTTGAAGTTGGAAATGTGTAGATTTCCCATTTTAAACTTTAAAAATATTCCCCATTTAGAGATTTACAACACAAACCGTATGTACATTATTTACTTCTTACGCGATAGAATTGATATTTAAGCATTGTGATTTATTATTTGATTGACGGTAAAACAGTCGCTACACACTATTAATCATCACATCAGTAGTATTTAAGTCTGCCGCGATATAGATAATTAGAAAAAATATTAAAGTAGGGACAATGGGAAATACTATACACAAAATATTTCCGGCAATCATAACTAGCAATAACTTTTTGCACCGTATTTATATTTTACAGGAGTCCACAATTTATAGATAAAAGTCATCTGTTTTATTCATCGCAGAACATGTATGGAAATATTTAATTAGAATTTTGTTTAACAAAATTTAAAAACTTTTTAAGGGAATGTATATATTACATTACAATTTGGCATCTTTAGGAAAATAAACAAGTTGCTCCACGTTACTATTTGTACATATACCAATTGTATTATATTTAGCTTCTACTTTTACATGTCATATACTATATTATATATTATAACTGCATGTGTATGATTATACTTCCTACACCAAATGGCGTAGGAAGTATAATATTCATATATATTTAATAAGTTTATGCAGATTGTGTCCTCTCAACCAACTAACGTTTTCTTTTTTGCTAGTCATTTTTTGAAAATGTTCTTAAAATTTATTAAATACATTTTTAGAATTTTAGAAAATGACAACATTTGAAATTTTTTCAACACCATTTTTTATAACATATTTTTGTGCGGTCAATTAATTATATATTATTTTTACTTAACTCTTGTTATTCACATTTAGAAGACACTAAAAATATTTAAATATTTTAATTTATTAAAAGAAATAAATAAACATAAAACCGCCCCTGCGTCGATTCTTTACGTATTTTGTTTAAAGTCGTGTTAAAACCGTATAAGAGATATATTTTGTATCGTGTTGTGAATATAAAATTTAATTTTTACACAGTATTTTAAAGTTATACCACACAAAACCGTTATAAAATCTCATTCTACACTTTGTACTTATTAGTATCTCAATGAGAAAATATAATAAATATTGACGAAGATGAACTCTAAATACATAAAGAAAATAAATTAATTGTTTCACATAAATTTGCAAACTTTCGTACGATGCTACGTCGTACGTATATGCTATTACAATGACGTGTTAAGCGGCAGACGATAAATATAACAAACGAGCATTTGTAGGTCTGTACCTAGCTTATTCTTATCTCATAAAATAATATGCTTTTAAGTTGCTAACAAAATTAATTCGTGGCATTCTGTAACCCTTACCCGCATATTCTGTGTCTTTTATCTTGAATTTCTGATACCGCTCGACTGTGTCGCTGGTTACCTTGGCATGACTAATGTGTCAAGTTGTTTCTAAGTTATACTTATCTATACTTATCTATCGTTTGTAATAAAGCTGGACTTGAAGTCGTAGATTATATTGTTCTAAAGCTTTTTCATAACATTATTTAACAATTTTGAGTATAAATATTGAAATAAATGAATAATTTATAATTTTAGGTATTAATTGGTAGTTTATTACTTCTTTTAGTAAGTTAAATCTACTATAAATATTGTTACTTTTTAATTTAATTAGGTCATTATCCTATATAAAGTTAGCAAAGCATAGTACTGCACACAGTTTGTTCATGAAAGGTTACAAATATAATTTTGATGGAGTGAATTAACGCCGAGCCTTGAAATATTTTTATATCCATGTACCTGTATTATAAAATAATTACCTGTATTATAAAGCAATTGTATTATAAAATAATTGTGTTTATATAAGTTTGTACTTGTGTATGAATTTTCGTAAAATATATCCATCGGGTAATTTTATCGTTATTTTACATAATATACTAGGATTATAATTCGGCATAATTCGGATGATAAGCTTTTGAGTGAGAGTTAACATTAGAATGTGAATAAACTAGATTTTAAATATTTTCCTAGCTTTTTTTAAATAATCATCAGTGCAATATCAAAAACTAATATATGTAATAATCTCAATACGTCCAAGAGTTTTCAATATTCAGTTTGAAATAATTTTAGTGTTTTCTGCAGCCAATTTGTTTGTGCGAACGATATGACAATATACAATTTTTTTGAAAATAAACTAAACATGACAAAATTTAATCAAAAATAAATAATTAAGTGATAAAAATTACAGTACCTATTATTCGGGGTCGAGAAAAATGTTTTCAAAAATTAACAAAAAATCGGTGCCGAAATTAGAGAGGACATTTGCATATGTTCATTACGATGAAATGGTGGTACTTTCTTTTCGTTCCCATAATTTTTATTTTTAATTTAAAAATGTTTAATTAAAAACCTATTTTCCGATACCGAACATAGGTAGATATAGAAAATATTTTTCCTTCTCAAAATTATTTAATCTATAAAATTCAGAGTTATTTTGAAACAAATTTTAAATTTCTAAGCATGATAGTTATGTACACATGACAGATAACACTTTTCAAAGTTTATTAAACTAACAAAATACCATTATGGTATTATAATCTAATGAAAATTAGGTAGATCAATCATAATTTTACCCAAACCTTCGTCATTACAGGACCGTGTTATTCAGTGGAAAAATTAAACTAATCAAAAAGACATGAAGTTGTCCAAGTCATTCGGCTCACACAATCCAATTATACTAAGTACAAATTATCCGCTTGATTAAATAACCCATTTCTAGGAATAGTATTCGGAAATATATTAATCAGCTGATAGTTCATGAAACATATAAATGTCTCTAAGTGAGAATTATATTCAGAAATGAAAAAAAAACCAGAAAAATAAGTATAATATAATAAATAAAGTATAAAATACTAATATAATAAAGTATAGTATAATAAGTGTAATACAATAGTATAAGTAAAATTTAAGCGAAGGTTTTTAAAATGTGTCTTTTTATATAAATATTTTTCACGATTGGACATGAAATAATAATAAAATATAACTTAAATTGAATGTTTTTTTTATTTTTCATGACTATTCTTAGTCTTACTTTATGGATACTGCGTAAAATATCTAAATAATTTATTTCTGGTGTCGTAAAAAATTAAAAAGGGAATGACTAGGAATATTGTAAATTAAACTATTTCATAAACTTACGATTTTTCTTTCCATGAGACTCTGCCTGCGACAGTTCCGGCAATATTTGAAGAATTGTTCATAAAAGTAACTATAAATTCCATGAATGTTATTGGTATTTCTATTAATTATATTCTGTAGCCGCCTACATAAGAGTATAGCCAAAACTTAGCGTAGCAATAATTTCCAATCGATGATATTTGGAAAAAAAGTTGGTCATGTTTTGGTCTGCATAAATTCTGGTATTGGAAATTAATAACACAAAACAGAGATAAAGTACTAGAAACCATGCACTTCACAAATAAAAATGGTTCAAGTTTATACAAGATATATAATTATGATAAATAATTGTATTGGTTTAAAATAGAACAAATAATAGAAGAGTCAGATCGTTTTAAATGGATTTTAGAATACTTTATATAGAATGATCCCCAATTTCAATATTTTAGAAGTTAAAAAGTTCTTTTAGTCAAAATGGCACATGTTTTTGTCGTCAACCTTATGCTGGATGAGTCTTCCGTAAGATTGCATGGACATATACAGCATATCAGAAATCTGTCCCGTAAAACGCTCGGGGTATGGGGTTTAGCGTAAGAAGTAATCCACAATTTTTTAATTCACATTCGCACACATTGAATTATTAACGTCGTAATAAATTAATAAATACAACAATTATAAAAATCGATTGCCGTTTTTTATTTCTTGTAATACGAGAAAATTATACAATCCATATGTTTTTACTGCCGTTAGTATTTCGATTGTAATTTGTATCTAAATAAGTATATTTTTTAAAACAAGAAAAACTGTGTTTGGTAATGTGACGTTCATATTTTTTTGTAAAAATCAACCTCACTAATTATGTGAAATTATTGGAAAAGTGTTATAAAAAAATAATAAAAACTACTTTTGAAATTACAGTTCAAATTGCTTTAATTTCATATCCTACATGCCTTGAAGACAATTTTTTTGTTTCTTACTACACACTCAAGGCAAAACTAATGTTTTTGCGCCCAATGTAATTTAATCAACATTTCCTAACACTGTGTAAAACCCCAGCAAAGGATTAAATGAATATACATATTATAAATATATATATATATATATATATATATATACATATTATATTATATATATATATATATATATATATATATGTATATATATATATATATATATATATATTAAATGTTTTTGTAGGACACATACAAAAACTTTTGGAACACAGGCACATGTATTCCAAAATTCAACGTTAAGCCAAAAACAAGGGATAAACTAGGTTATGACAGTTCTTGGAAAAATCATGAAACATCTAGGTCTTACTAACTACATCTAGCTCTACTTTTCAAATTATAGATATCTTAAAAAAATCGCGAAAATTGCCCCTCGGTGACATTCTTTCATATACTGAGAATGGGAATTTTAATTTTTATTCATCATAATTTTTGTTCCTTAATTCTGAATAACCATTATATTAGTCACAGTCTAAAATAAAAATAAAACTGCCTTAGATTTAGAAAAAAAAATAATCTTTTTTGCCCAATCACGTACTCAAATTGTTCCACCACCTAAATTTGACTGCTTATACTGAAAATACAATGTACTACGCTTTTCTAGTAAGTTACTTAAGAAGTTGGCGCATGTAGTTCAGATTCTAAAGGGGCATAAAATTTGCTGGTTTGTCTCTTTAATTATAATTTTTTTTCCAAAACAATCCTGATTTCCAGTTAATTCTCGTACTTACCACTAACGCGTGCTAGGCTTACCCTAAGTTCTTAATTTAAACTTACAAATGTGAGTGAGACAGATAGTGAAGCCATTTACCAAGTGTGATTGAGACGAATGATGACGCTACCTTTACCGAATGTGAGGGAGACAGATAGTGACGCCATTTTACCAAGTGTCAGTAAGATAGATAGTGACGCCACTTTTACGAAGTAAGTGAGATGGATAGAGACGCTAATTTGCAAAGTGTGAGTGAGACAGATAACGACTCCATCCTAGCGAGGTAATGGCTTCGTGAACGCTACAATACTGCGTACGTTATGTTTCTTTGTATACAACGCGTCTTTACGTGTTTGTGTTGCTTGACATTGTTTATTGGACTTGATTGCGGCATAACTAACTAAAATTTGGCTTTCTGTAATGGACTAGATTGCGTTGCGACGTGGAATTGTGGTGATATTCACACGTTGTACACAACTACGCGTTCAACTTAAAAGCAAGTTCTGAAGTATTAAGTACTAGTGCATTAGAAAATGGTCACACAACAATTTCAAGTCATAACGCAATCGAGCTCAATTTACAAAATCAAAAACTAGTAAGTTATGCTGCAATCAAACTCAATAAACAAAGCCCAACTTGTTAGTATGAGAGCAACATGAATACAGAGAGATACGCTGTAAACAAAGGAGCATAATATACTGCGATATTGTAATGTGCGCACATGGGCCATTACCAACCTTGGATGGTATTGCACTTGGTAAAATGGCGTCCCTATACGTTTCACTCACATTTCTACCTTAAAATTATGCATTTAGAAAAAGCCTAATGTTAGTATTAGTAGCATTATCACTAAATATGAGAATTAACATGAAATCAGGATTATTTGAAAAATTTTTTTCAAAGAAACAAACCGGCAAGTTCTACGTCATTTTTAAATATATATATATATATATATATACATATATATATATATATATATATATATACATATATATATATATATATATATATATATATGTGTGTGTGTGTGTGTGTGTGTGTGTGTGTATATATGTACATTTTTTTTATTCGCTTTTCACCGTAATAAGGAAATAACTTAGTACAGCAGTGCATTTCTATTCAATTTATGTCCCGATAGCTTTTAAAAGTATGCTATAAAATTGCCTTATTATTACCCTAAGTTTTAAAAATTTGTATTTCCTCTCTATACTCATAACCAGATTTATTTTCATTTTGTTGTTAGCGACGGAACGGTTTTCCATAAATATGGTGAGTTTGCTTATTAATACTATCACTCACATTACAAGCGATAGGTCGTACTCGTATTTTATTGAGAAAAAGTTCATTTTCATATATCTTTTTAGAAAACATTTTATTTGTAAGTCTGCTAAAGCTAACTAACCGAGAAATTACTGCTACAGTCGGGGAAAATCTCTTTAAGTACGCAGTGTACTGATACTAAAGACAAATAAAATAATTCTTTTATTTTTCAAATTTCATTAAGCGTTTTTCTTTCTGTTATTTCTTCACATTAAAAATGAAGGTAATATATATTATTTCCAGTTATTACATTTTTTAATAATTTTGTTGTATTTATTTCTTTTATTAGTTTTGATAATTTACCTGAGATAAAAATTTCAGCTGTATAAAATAATTCTGAAACATTATTTGTTAGAGAAAAATATCACAGAATTACAATTTAGAGTTCTTTTTGACGGTATAATTTAGAAGTAATTGAGTTCATGTTTTGAGATGAAATATTTTATATATATTTTGGTTAAACATATAAGACATAAAGATATAAACTATAAGTTTTCCTGAAATATCCATTAAAACTTATGACTTTGTGCACCACAGGCAATTCGTCATTTTGATTAGAAATTCATACATTTTTTTTAAACCCTGAATCACTTATTTATTCACTCGTTTAATTGATAACTTAAATCTCAGTTTCACAGTATTATTCAAAAACCACTTTTTCGAATATTTTTTTTAATAGAAAGTTTTTTTTTAATTTGCTTAATAATTTAATAAACAATCAATATATATATCTTATATTCGATTAAACAAACAATATCTTTCAAAGCAGAGTTCGTTTATTTTTAGCTGTTGTAAATTAGAGTTATGTAGTATAAACGACTCGTTTCAAATTAAATGCAATTTAAAGCTACTGAAAAACTTTTAACATGAAATAAACATTTCATTCATTGTTACTGGCTACAAATGGTTTTTGAAAAAGAAACTGGAAGGAAAATAGACTATAACCTAGATTAACGCATTGTACTTGTTAATATAGTTCAAGTGAACGAAGTCACGGGTAGAATTTGGTAAGCAATATTTCTTTTTTCATATATATATTACACTTCAATGTACAAAAAAAGTTGAAAATTAAGTCGATTAATTGATTTTGATTAGCTTGTTAGTTTCAAAATAAAAGCAGGTAAGATAAAAATAAAATGCGTTAAATATTTTTCAAAATTAACATACAATACATACTATATTTTTTTAACCATTTATTCAACTTTTCTTCTCATCGTTCCCTTATTTTTGAGGATTATCACCCATAACGTTAAAAAATTAAAATTTAAAAGTATTAAAATCCCATCAGTTTTAATCTGAAATGTTTTTTGAAAATTTGTAAATAATGACTGAGCTCTTCATTAAATAAAAAGAATTCATTTTTATTAATGGATTTCGAAAAAGGAGGAGCTTTTGTCATTCGATTGTGTCTTATTTTATGAAAGTTACCTAAATTTCCGGCACTTGTTAACTAATTTGGATGATTCTTTTTTAGTTGGAAGAGAAATTTGGTCATGAAAATTGAAAACATGCCATAGACATCTCCAAAACTGAAGAGTGCTAGTGTCGTGATCAAGTTCAGATGATGATAATTCCAACCAATTTGGAGACCCTCCTTTCATTTGAAAGTGTAAACTTCTAGTATGGTCATATAGTTCAGACACGCAAGTCTCACAGTCAGATTTTTGCTAAATCCAGCCAGTTAGATTTTTTTGAAATTTTTTGGTTAGAGCCATGCTTATAGTAATAAACATGACTGAACCAAAAATTTGGTAAACATTTTGTGAAACTAAACAGCTGACCAAGAAAATTGTGCTATAATTCCTCATCATTGAAGATCACAGGTGTCCGATACTTTAAGTCGAATGACAATCTAACAAAACAGGACTGAAAATCAAACAAATCTCTAGCAAAATCAAGGTACAATAATGAAGACGGAAGTTGGTAAAAAGAACTTTAGTGATGAGGAAAAAAGTAATGGATTATATTCTTTTAACTTATCTTCACATAACAAGAAAGCAATAGTAGAAATAGGTGGATAAGTACATACTTGTACAATGCAATTTTGATATTAATATATTTTTGATGTTAACATTTAATTATTTGATATCAATATCATTTTATAATTCTGATGCTCTAGGTACACTTTCTGCCTAAACCGTGAAACTTGAAGATTTTATGTTTTTAAATTAGTATCTGGATCGCAAACGGAGATTCTGACACTGAATTCCAGTTTATAACTCTTCAGTCCTGATATTGGAGGAAACCCGCCTAAACTGTAAGACTCCGCTGTTTCTAAAATCGAAATGTGAGTCTCTAGCAGAAACCCTGTCATTGAACTTTGGATTCTAACTGCTCAGTTTTGATGCTGCAGGAGTACTGCCTGCCTTAACTGTTGTGAGACTTGATGATCTAATATTTTTGAATTAGTGTTTTGGCTCTCAAGCAGAAAATCTGCTATTAAACTTCGGATTCGATCTCCTCAGTTTTTACGCCGGGTGAGGTACTGCCTGGTTAAATTTTGAGATCTGAAAATCTATTATTTTTAAATTAATATTTTGAATTTTAAGCAGTAGTGTAGTTCTAAAAGGACCACCTACATTGTCCGAAAGAGTTAGCACAAATAATTATTGAATATTGTACGTTTAAACTGTGACACTTGAGAATCTGCTGCTTCTAAAATATTCTCGTGAGTCTCAGGCTGAGACACTGTCATTAAACTCTAGATTTCAATTGATGATTTTATGGATTTCTTACACTTGTATTAACGTTAGCAATAAAAATTAAAAAAAAACTAAACATGTAGGTCTACTTACCAATTAAATTATTAGTTTATAAGTAAGTAATTAGAGGTAAAAAATAAAGCATGAGTTGACCAAACAATAGTATATTTGTAGCTAGATACGTAAGTATATTGAGGTGTACATAAAGTCGTGTTGCAACTAAAATATTTGTAGGCGATTATATAGTACGTAAAAATATATTTAGGCTTGAAGGGAGTGGTGAGTCAGTACCGAGTGAAGTGTAGCACTCGTCAGTGTTTATCGGTGTAAATATAAGCATGCGTGCGTACGAGCGTGCGTGTGTGCGTGTGTGCGTGCATGCATGCATGCGTGCGCGCGAGAGTGAAAAAAATTGTGCATTTTAATTCCGATGCGTAACTGGAGTTTCCTCCTTAAGTACGATTGTCTTGGAATGTATTATATAGGCAACACTGTGTACAAATATAAACATGAATCTCATTAAATGTAAATGAAAAATTCTTTGATAAAAAATCCTGGAAATATAATTATTTATAAGTAAAACACAAATGAACAAGATCAAATTTACACAAAAACAAAATTAAAAACATATAGCAACGTCAGACTAAGAAATTAAAATTAAAAGAGACTTTTCAATTTTGTAGGATAGAAGCCACCAAATATTTACACATAATGATATTTAGTGATCACGTTTTGATATAAGCAAACGATAGTAAACTATAGGTGTCACACTTTATCATTGCAATTACGCCATAAAAAAATGCCAAATAAACATATTAATATCTCATTCTAAAGACGCACAGAAATATCGCGCGGAGAGGCCACCTAACAGTTATACTTTTTAACGCTCTGAACTTCGTATGATTAGAACCTAACGATTACACTTTTTAAACACTCTGAACTCGTACGCTCGGAATTCCTGATTTTACTCCTCATAAAACTTCATACCGGGTGCTGTATATGAAAATCGATCTTTAAACAGTAAACTGGTAAAATATACTTGTTTTTATGAAGTAATTTCATTAAATCCTGTTTGTTCCAGTAATAGGACGAATGAGGGACTTATTTATGAAATGCATTGTAATGTATTTGAAATATAATTTTTTGGTCGAAAATATAATTAAATTAATAATAAAACTATCTAATAACCGCAAGCGATGGAAAAGAATATAAATAATTATGCGTACGAATTCCACGAAATAGATATTATCAAATAAACTATCTTATGTCTTATATATATATATATATATATATATATATATATATATATATATATACATATATATATATATATATATATATATATATATATATAACATCATTTCGAAATGGTAAAAAATAAAGGATTCCTTTCTTAATAATAAAATAAAAACTACTAGACAAAACATGTGTTTAACACGATAAAAATTAATAGTGGTAAATGAAACAAAGCGATAGTTACTAAAATAAATGTGTATCCGCAGGCACCAATGCGAATTACGTACTCTCTCTTTGTACATTTAATACGTTTTAGGTACAATTATAATTTTGGCTACGTAAGCGTACGATAACTTTAGTTAATTAAATATGATATTATTGTACGTTTACGTAAACGTCACAAGCTAAATGAAACGTTGTGTTTTTTGCTGATATAATCAGTATAATTTAAAATTTGTAAATGCAAAACTATTACTTTTAATTCCATAATTGTAGCGCATATTTGCACATGCATTTGCGAGCTCTTTCATTTTATTCCACATTCAAAGAGTTTTGAAAATTACAATTTGTTTCATTCCATAAATATGGTTTAGAATTGAACATTTTTCTTTGTTTTTCAATTCAATACATGCTGTGACTTGCAATATTAAGAAAAACTAATGACAACTCATTTATCAAAATTTTTCTGCCCGTTGTATGCTATATTAATGGATTATAAATTGATAATCACACATAGCTAGCGACCACAAATTGCATCCTTAACCTCGTGGTCGCTTTGCTGCCGTTAGTTTATACATCTTGAGTAAACTTTGGCTTTCTTTTTAGCTTGCCAACAATAGAACTTTTTAATAGTGTATTTTTTCAATAAAGTTATTATAGAAATAGTTACGAAAATGGTTCAGTTCTTATCAGGACTTTCCTTTAATTTCAATATTAGGTAGCATTATCGTGGCCATTTGCAACCACGTCACTGTGGTAACTCAGTCCTTAGGGAAATACTTATGACATTTGTAAGTCATTGGTAAATGGTTACACTGCAAGGAATTAAGAGATGAAGTTCATAGGTGCAATGGCAATGCAAGTATACAATTTTAGGAATTAGGAGTCAAAATTAGGTTACATCAACCCGTTAATAAAATTGTTTTGTTTCTTATATGTATATAATTAAATTAAAATTTATGAGCAGACTTATGAGAGACCAATCGTCGCCAGTGAGAATGATGAGATTAAATTATTTTCTTGCAACATTCTTTAGCTATTTGAATGAAAGTTTGATTTTGTTTTTAATGTTTTATTACGTAATTGGACAGCGAGCAAAACAGATAATGGCATGAAAGTAAAGAGTAAAGTAGGTTAAAGAGTACAGTAAGTCAAGAATCAAAGTCTATACACATAAAGTATTTTTATGCATCACTTTTCATATGTTGAGTCGACCATCACTTGCATAAATAAACGGCTTTGACTTGTACGAATTTAACAATTAATTTTTTAAAAAATTTTGATCAATTTTGATCAATTAATCGCAGTAAATGGTGCCAGTAATTATATTCTTAATAGGAAGGGGTGATCACATTTTTTTTGTTTTGATTTAACAAACCTTTTGACTAATGTCACTGTTTCACGTCCCCTTTTTTCTTGTATAAAATATTTTAGCCAATTAATAGCTAGACAGGAGCTTAGTAGTTTCATGGAGATATTAGCCTTCTCTTGTACTTGAAGAGGTATTAGCTCACGCAATAGCAAAAGAAAATATTTCAACTTGTTCCACGAAGCCTGAAAATGTTTATTTTCTTTACAGCGTAAGAATGTGAGTAAACGTAGATAAGGCAAACTGAACTGCTACTGGGATTTATAAGAATAAGGCTTTCCTAGTGTAAGAGGTCGTCATGGATTAAAAATGTAGAAGAAATCAAAATTTTCTTCTCCAAATCTGTGTGGAGAACTCGTTTTATGTGTTTGTGACATCTCATATTTTATTTGTTATTTTCTCCCCGAAACTTTTTAGTGAATGAAAAAAATATTAAACATACTCTTTAAATACCCTTATAAATATTCAAGAAATTTCTGTAACATTTGAGAAATTGGTGGAAAAACTGGCGAGTTTATTGTTTACCAATCTAATATAATTAGCAGGGAGTTCTGTATCAATTAGTCATATAATTATATCACTATGTTGCCTGTGAAACTCAATTTCCAGCAAAAATCAACTTATAGATTAGTAACAGAGGCGATGTAATCAATTAAAACAACTTTTAGATGTGGAGTTAACACTGTTAGTGTCTTGTGGCTTGCGGAATCCCATTGTGCGCATGATACTTTATACAATTTTTTAATGTTGCAATTTGTGGCACTTCATAATTATGCCTAAAATACTTCGAATTTAAATGTTTTATAGTACGGTTTGTTCTGATTAAACCCATAAATTTAATTTTTGTATTACCCTCGTTTCATTTTTCTGAACATGCAGCGACAAATAACTCATTTTACTTGTTTTATTCCTACCAAATTTTTTGTAACTTTTATTTCGTAGAACGTTTAATTAATTTTACATTAAATACGTCTTCCTTTACTATTGCTCATTTTAATTTCGAAATTAATCTTGTCTCTTTACTCTACTCAACTTAATATTCGTAGTTACATCCAGAGTAAATATATGGTGTTATGTGCATAATTTACAGTATGCTTCATTTGTGCTTCTTAATTATACAACAAGGTTAAATATTATTAAATTCGTGATTATCCAGGTGAAAACGTGAAACTATCGATGGGGTTTATTAACGTAGAAACGTTTTCAATAATAAAGTAAATTTAGATGAACAAAATAATTATAATATATTCTAGTGATACAAAAAATTAGCATTCCACTTTTCGGTTCAAAATAAATTAAGCGGTTCTTCTTAAGCGAATCAAAATAGATTAATATCAAACTTTTTTAATTTTAAAAATTAAAACGAGAAATATTTTTATCTCAAATTGAAATATAAACTTTAAGCGGTGTTTCAACAGAAGGGATGGAAATGATAAAGAAATAAAAAGAATTTGACTATTAACTAGAATAAAATCATTAGTTGAAAAATTATTTGCGATACTAGAATTGAAAAATAAATTAGATAGTAAAATGTTAAACACTACTGAAATTACTTTTTATTTATTACTCGAAAATTTTATTAATAGAAGAAAGTCAATTATTGAATGGATATGAAAAAAAATCGTTTTGACTTTGGGAGAAATATCCATACTATTAATATTGCTATTGAAATTAAATGTGTTTTGACATCAAATGTTAAAATAATGTCGACAATTGTTTTTCACTAACAACTCAAGCATTAATGAGGAATGCCATATTTTATTCTGATAAAAGATATTGATAAATACATCAACGTTACTGACACTGGCTTTGTTATCGCTGCTTCAATAAACGAATAAGTTTATATACTGTTTTCTTCAATATATTTTTTTTAATATGATCGAAAGAAATATTCTGGTATTACAAGTTCTCTTCTCCCCTATAATATCGGTTTATTTATTTCCTATTTATTAGCCAGTATAGTCTGCGACTTCATAGCCGTGTTGAGTTTTTAAATATTCAATTATCCTTCTTCATGTATTTTTCTCTGTATGCTATTTCCTTTATCGTGTCATATGCATCGCTCTATTCATTTTTAGTGAAAACTAATATTCATATATAAACGCCTTCTATTCAAGATTCTTGTTATAAAATTTGTTATTTACTGCTCTTATACCAATGGTGCTGTAATAATTTTTATTATTAAATTATAAAAATGCCCTTATAACATTAGTCTTATTATAGTCGTATTCAAATTTTTTTTTCATTACTCTCATTTACTCACGACTTTAATCTTTAATTATTTTCTTCATCCCACCGTCAAGATACAAAATTGATTAAAGGCACTAAGATTAAATTTAATGTTTCCTAAGTATTATCAATTATAGGAATATAATGTAGTAATAATATTCCATGTAATATCGATTTCAAAAACTTTTATAACCTGCATCGTCCAAAATTTATCTCTTTTGAGAATCACAATCGTTGTTCATATAACTCGCAAATTCGGCATCTTCAACGGTTGAATTGAAATTTTATTAAATTATCGCTAAGGTAACAGGTGTTCGAGAAACTTCCCTCGCCCCTTTCCGCTTCCTTTTCCCTGAGATGTTTCGCAGCAGCACGTGATCAGACTCCGGGGGATTAACGGGGATGAAGACGCGAATTTGCTCGCAGGCCACAGACGCAGGCAAATTGATTGAAACGTGCAGCCATGTGAAAGATATCTTAACGAATTCAATTCGTTTTTCACGTAAACTCTATTTTCAATTTGAAAACTTTTTCTGTAAACATTCTTCCCTTTGATGATTAGGGAATATTTTACATATATTTTTTTTAAATTACAAGTAAAGGTTCCATCATTGTCATCTTGTTTTATAATAACTTATAAAAAGATCTCAAACGAACATTTAGAAATTTGTTCAAAAGCCTGTTTTATTGTTTATCGAATTATTATCTAACTTTAACTGTTTACAGAATCGGGTTTATAGATGATTTTTTCCAAATTCTCGTTAACTTATTTTAACAAAGAATTATCTCCGTGATATACTGGAAAAAATATTAAATCTTTAATAATTAGTTTTTCCCCTTTTCTTATCAAATAAATAGTTTAAATGCATTCATATACATTAATATCAATCAATAAAATAAATTATTGTAATTATGTATTATGGACTAAGTGAATCTTTTTAATTAACTTATTTATCTACAGGAGGTATCCCAACTTTTCAATTTTTTAAATTCTTTTCAATTGTTCATAGAAATCATGATTTAGTTTGTTTGAGTGGTTAGTGTGTCACTAAGAAATGTAACAGGGCAAACCGCAAAGATTTCACGTTTTAAAAATTATAAATTTGATTTTTCTACCCTTTTTTATTAAATTTTATTTTGCAATATAATAACAGTAATTTTATTATTGACGTATATATACATTGATTTTCCTATTAGACATTTACTTGACAAAAAAATTAAAGAAAGATAATTTACTTAAAATGATCTTAATATTTAACCAGTTTTATTTTTCTATAGTGAATAAAATTTCAAAAACATGATAATTAGGCTATAATTCAGCAACTGTGTATAGATTTCAGTGAACGCCGATTTCAATTGTCACTCCTCAGAAATGTTTTTAGTCTGTCGATATAAAGAAACTACACATGTATTATAATAACACTAAAAGTACACTTTAAATATTAACAGAAAATAATATCACAAAACTTTTAAGGAGCTTAATTGATGAAATTTAACACAGTCAAATTTCATGTCTTCTTTGAAAATACATAATCTTCTTTCTCTCTTTTTTAATCACTTCCTCATTGAGGATTATGGACCCTTTTTGACAACACCTTTTTGATTATGATTTTTTCTCTCTTTTTATGGACCCTTTTTGACAACACCTTTTTGATTATGATTTTTAATCACTTCCTCATTGAGGATTATGGACCCTTTTTGACAACACCTTTTTGATTATGATTTTTTCTCTCTTTTTTAATCACTTTCTCATTGAGGATTATGGACCCTTTTTGACAACACCTTTTTGATTATGATTTTTCGTCATAATTTATTATACTCAGTGGTGTATAGAACATCATGTAATTCAGTGCCAAGCGTTTCTATAATTTGGTCCATCCAGTATCTAGGGCCACATCTTTGTGGCTCCTTCCTTCAATCTTGCTGGCAATGAGAAGCTCATTAATACTGTCGTCAGATTTCTGTACAACGTATTCGAAATATTCGTGAATTCTCCGAAGACCGATGGTGGGCAACCTTGTTTTAATACCCATTTTTTCAGAATTAAATGAAACTACGTGATGTAGTATTATTTTTACTTTCTTTAAGTTCTTTACTACAACCTAGGTTTTGTTGTGTTACAACATTTTCAGGTGGGCTATTAGCAAAGATCTTTGCTAATAGCCTACATGAAGATGTTGCAATATAATGAAACTAGGTCGTGGTAAAGAACTTAAAGAAAGTAAAAATAATACTACATCACGTAGTTTCATTTAATTGTGAATAATTAATTTCTACAAAATTAACGCCAAATATATTCAATATCCATTTTTTGTCAGAATTGGGATTTATATGTTGGTTTTGGTCCGCGATACGTTGAGTATTTTTACCGAACAAGATATTTCAAGGCGTTGATTCTCTTGCGATTGGTTATATTCAGTGTCCATAAATCTGTGCCCTACGGAAGGATGGATAAAATTAGTATTTTAAATAAACGCGGATTTTATGGATATGTTCCTGTCCTTCCATACTTTATTTAAGTGAATTATTGCGCTTTTCATCTCATATATTCTACGGCGTACTACCTTTTTCCATCCACTTTTGTTGGAGATGCTGGAACCACTGTAGCTCAATGATTTCTAGACTTATAGGTTCAAGGATTTCTAGACTTGCAGCGTGACTTATAGCTTACATTGTCCGATTATTATAGGCCCTAAAATATATTTACCCGAGTATAATTATTAACATATAGCTAATAATGCCAGAGTAGTCGAAGAAACAATTTCTGTTTTGATGCTTTCGTGATGATTACTGGCAATACTATTGTGGATACACTAATACTATGTGTGGAAGAACTGTAAATTTGAAACATTTTTACACAAACGTTTTAAATGTAATAAATTTTATTTAAAGAAAATATTAATGTAAATTACAGTTTAGCTCGATTTAATAACTTTAATAAAAATAAAAGTCATTACCTTTTAAACTGTTTTCTCTAGAAAAAAATTACCCTTTAAACTTTACGTTTTGAATCAGTAGCTTAGGGAAATTAAAAGGTATGTGTGATGTATTCAGACACGGACAGAAAAATGGAGGGATGAAACGTCTGTTTCACAGGGGAATACATAGGTATCATGTCGTACAGCTACGCAAAACTGCACGAATGAGATTGATTGTCCAGCAGTCTGCTCAACTTAGATTAACCATTTCACTATATTCCAGAATAATTAATTAAGCGTGTTACTTTGATCTTTACATTATTTTTGTTTTTTGTGTTTTATTTATATTTTTATGAATGTTTACACATTTATTTCATTTTGTTAAAAATTTATGTTATTTTATAGTATGGATAAAATGTTCAAATTTATTGTTACATCGTCGGTTTATTTTTTTTAAATACTTATTGTATATAATAATATATTATTAATAATATATTATTAATATATATTAATAATATATTATTTTATATAGTCCTTAGTATGGTGCAAATTAAAAACAAAACTACATAAAAACCTCTCTATTATGTCAAGCGCCCTCTTCAACATTCATACGAATCTCTGTCTTATTAATCAGTGGGCTAAAAAATGGGTCCATTATTTAACACAAATAAATCATAGGCTATAATGAGTTCGAGACTATTTGCTCAAGACTAGTACTTTAATAATTTTTAGCTGTAACAATTTCGATACAGCGATTCTTTTTCTTCAGCTCTTAAAGACTTGAAGTTCCTAATAGTTTAAAATTGTTGCCTGCAGCTTCAGGTAAACAATATTAGTCACCGAATTTTTAGCAAAATACAGTCTATAAGTTATCCATAACAATTAATTTCCATCAAAACTTAAATCCACTTTTATCAAACGATTTACCATCCTTAATTGATTGTGGGGATGTATGCTATATGACCTAACGGTGAACATAAAATTTTGAATGCAACACTTCAATGCATTCAAAATTTATGTATTCACTATAGCTTTGGCCTGAAAAAATACGACCATATTCGAAAGTTTCATATCTCAACTGTATGGCAATACATAACCAACACACTTTACGTATTCTATTTTTTCTCTTCAATATATTGATGAATCCTTGTAGTCCGTCTTATTTCAAATCTAAATCCGAAGCGTTGAGCGTAGAGCTCAGAGTCTTTGATTATTTTCTGAATCACTCTTCACTCCCTTTTCCCCTAAATATTACACTACCTTTTACGCTTATTCCCTCACTAAACATGCTACCAAACTTGGATATAAAAAACAAATTAACGAATAAACAATTTGACCACTTTGGTTCTAACGGTGTGAGGTAGAAGTATAGATTTTTTCCAAATTCCTTAATTGTAGCCTCACAAAATCGGAGTGGGCCGCTAATTATGAATGAAATGAAAATATATTATTGAATTATCTAGATCTTTTGTTTAAAAAATTGGCAATTTTTATTTTTGTGATTCAACTATTGAGTTATCGTTTTATTATAAAAAACCTTTCATCTACTGTTAATTTTTTTTTTATTTAACTATTGACAAGCGCTTGTGTTTATTTTAACACCATCTCGTCTCATCTTAGTTCCACAATGAACATCAATGTTTCCGGTCCTCGCTCACTTATCGTGTAAGTAGCTCGCGCCATTTGTTTATTTGTTAATACGATGCTCGTTCACTTATTGCATAAGTAGCTAGCGTCGACTCAATATTTGCAGCGATCCCAGAGCACTTTAAAAGCCGCTTACGCTTTAGTTACATCATTAAACTTACTCTGTTCTATTTGCTCCGGTTGCGATAAAATATATTTCAATATTCTTTTGTTTTATAATATTTTTGTTTGTTTACCCGAAAAGTTTATTCATTTGTCTGTTATAATTCCTTTCGTGGTACCTCTTTTAAGCTATCAGGGTTCTCTTGAATTTTTCTCATTATATCAGTCACTTCTTTATTTTGTTTGCTTCTTACCATGAAAATTGATCATTTACTAATACTTCTTCCGTTTTTTTTTTTGCAACCAAGATCTTGATTGTGCCTTTGAAATAAAATTGCATCAAATCCAAGGCTACTTGCATCAGTGTGTAATTCGGTTTCAAGATTTGGGTCGAAAATAATTAATAGTGGATTGGAAAAAAATTTACAAATTATATATTTTTTAGCTTTTTCACGTTCTTTAGATAAAATCAGTGTTTTTTGTAAAAGATGGGTTTTATATGCAGTTTTTGTTGAAAATTCATATATGCATTTCCGAAAATATCAAGCGAGTTCCATCAATTGTCTCACTTGTTGAATATTTTGTGTTATGGAGAAAATATTTAGTGCCTCTGTATTTGTTTCCCAAGGTCGAATTCCTTCTATGGTAATAATTCGTCCTAAATATTAAATTTCAGTTTCAAGAAATTTACTTTTTTTTACGTTTAATTTAAATCTCGCATCTTCGCTTTCAGCAGAAGACTAAGCCTCTCTAATCTTTCTTCCATGCTGATCTAAAATATAAAGACGTCATTCATGTAAACTAAGACTATAGTACTTCTCAAACCTCCTAATGCTTCATTTACTACTCTTTAAAAAGTACCGGATCCATTACAGAGACCTAAGGGTACTCGTAACTACTTATAATGCCCATCAGATGTTACAAAAGCAGTCTTCTCCACAGATGTCTCTCATTCAATAGGAAGTCCATGAAAACTTTTGAAGTATGCTGAAGTAACGAACTTCTCCTAAGCTGTCTAATTAATCGTCAATTAATGGTAGTGGATACGTCTATTCAATTGTTATTCCATTTAAAGCTCGGTAATCTACACATAATCTATCACATGAGTCTTTTTTTTAACTAAAACAACTGGTGACGAATAAAGTGAAATTCATTGTGTATCTAATCATTTAAATATGTATAATGTATTTTTTTTATTTTATAAATATGTATAATGTAAAAGTTCCGTTACAATAGCCCTCACTTTTCTAGCTTCAAAACTGACAGTCGATAAGGGTGATGAACAACGGATTTATTTGTCATAGATCAAATAGCCGTTACTCCAGTATTTATCTCACGAATGTTATTGTTTGAAGCGATAAGGCTTGAATATTTGTTTAGCGTTTCTTGTAGTTCCATTTATTGTAATTTTGGAACATTATTTAAACAATTTGTTATTAATTCGTCTACGTTATAAATAGCATCATAATTATGGGCTAACGCTCGCTTTTCAATTGTCGCTCGCCTTTCAACTGTGGTGACGCTCAAAGCACTTATAAACGTAATATCATTCGTACTTATTACATCCCTTCATTAGCATCGTAACTTATTTATTTATTTTGAACTACATAAACAATTTGTTTCCAAAGTGATATCTTCCAATTGAATGATGATAGTTATTTTTTCACATGAAATTATTATCTCATTAGAATGTCCGCAAAGACAAATTATTGAAAGTAGATGATGGGTCCTTATAGATCGAGCCCACTATCCATTTATAAATATACAATATTTTGTTTGTTGTGTATACCTTTCCATTGTTATTTACGCCTACTGCTTTCCTTGATAGATTACATATTGCACTCGATTACAGCAATGGTATCGCTTTAGTTCTGTCATCATTCGCGGTCTCTTTCATGTAGATGGCAAAAGATCTGTATCACAGCCCGAGTTCCCAATGAAGAGACTTTTCCTCAGGTTTGGTAAACTTGTAACGGTGCTTGCAATATATTTGGCATAAGAATCAGTAATACCTCCATTTAATAATTTCAAATTATAGTCTTAATTGCTTCAGCATTCTATGTTTTTTTTGTTGCATAATGTACCCTGGCGTATTGCTTATTATATTTGGGGTAGTTTTAAATTTTTGGTATAAATCGTGGCATTTCGGAAACGTAGTCTAAAGATTCGCTCTCGATGTTGTCCAGATTCTCTGCACAGGTGTCTACTTATGGTATAAGTCATGTACAGGTCCAGTTAAAAATCGTACACATCTTGCGATAGTCTCTATATCATCTCATCCATTCTTTGCAGCTAAGGCTTCGGAAATTCGACCCATAACAAATCAGACAAAGATGTTGGAAAATGTATTATTATAAATTGTGGATGGATTGTCTTCATGTTGCTAACTTGATCGCAAAGTCTCATAGACATTTATGAGTCCAAGCAGTTCGACCGCTTCAGTGGCATCTTCGTAAGTAATTGCACGTTTTAACTCAAACTATGAGAACATTTTGAAAATTTATTTATTAGAATTATAGTTTTTATTCAAGAAATCGATAATAGTTTATAAACTCCATTAGCTCCCGTTTTAAATAATAATTGTTCTGAATTTTACAAAAGTTTGATATCTATTTTAATTTTTTGCGTAATGAAATTACTCATTCAGTTTTCTTTTTCACATCTCTCATTAATGGATGTAAATGAACAAATGTGACAGTTTCTTTTTAAGCAATAAATCGCTTGAGTTAAAACATTCAGGCAATGATGGTTAAAATATCAATAACATTCCTGCAATGTTATTTTTGAAGATAAATTCGCTGTGTTTGTAAAATCCTTCACAAATTCTCAAACAATTGTATGACATGCATTTTTCCCACAATTTTAAAATATGACGACCCATCAGGCCAAGATAAAATTAATCAATAAAGAGCTTTGGCCAAATTTAACCTTCGAGTTGATCCATGGCGTAAAACTTTTTCATTTTCAATACATCTTTCTTTTGTTGTTTCAGGCTGTTGAAAAATTCAACATAAACTTTTAAAATTAAGTTTTCTACCTCGTACGTTAATATTTTCATTTCATTTCTAGTAGCATTATGGAGAAAGTGCCAATTGCAATTCGCTTTTATTAATCATTGATAAAAAATTATTGACAAATATCCGTATACAAACCGGGATATTTGTCAATAATTTTTTGATGTACAGAATAACATGCCTCGTAGTTCACTGTTGCATTATCAGCTGAGAAGCCTGATACGAATGTTGGGACTAGGTCATGCTTCTTTATACATTTTTCAAAAAATTTTGTTGATATCCCTTCCGAATCTTCAAAAAGCCGTTAATTTATTTTGGATGCCTTTTTTAAGATCAAAATAACTTGTAACAATAACATACATTTTTAAGAACCCTTTTTAGATATATCAATAGCAACAGAAAATTGTAGGCTGTTCTGAGATGCGTTTGAAATGTTGTGCCCTTTCAAAATTTGTTCAATTGAGTTTGGAAAAACAACATTTCAAATAATTTATTCCGCTTTGGTTGTATTACAACGGATTTTTTGAATGATGCGTAAACTGAATATAATGAGGCATTGAGTTTAATGCTACGCTCAGTGCTTAGATAATTATGATGATGATTAATTGCATGCTATTTCAATAATCGTAATGTTTTGTTCTTCAGTCGTGTTTATTTTGTGAATAAATGCTCTCTTTAATGAATTAGACTGCACCTTTATTACTATCTTGATGTGAGTTTCAGTACTGACATGACTTATTAAAGCTTTTTCGCCATCACATTTGACTGTGGTAATCGCACGTGGCATACACCTCTCGTCCTAAAAACTAGTTTATCGTTTGTTAACCACACGTCTATATCATATTTATCGTTCGTTCATGACACCTCCTGAATATTATATTCGTATTTCCTTTTCCTCTTCTTTTTTCGTTCTACGTTCACGATGATAACAAATACAACAAACAAATAGTTTCCGAAGTCACCAAGTAACACAGTGTGCTGCAATAACAACTATTATGGAAAACAAGACAATGAAAATTACACAAGTTGACAATAGTCGAACTAAGGGTGAATGGGGGTGTTCTCTCTACGTACTATGTACTGCTCGTCCAGCGCTGCCATCTTGCGTTCCCACCCATGCCGTTTTACCCACACCGACCGTATGTTAGCTAGCTCCGTTGGTCGAGAACTGTCATTGCAGGTGGTGGTTTAATAAATTTAAGTACGCTTCGGTGAGAACCGTATAGTTACGATACTAACCCGGAACCTGGAGATAATTCATTAAAACCGGAGAGTCCGTGTGAAACCATAGTCATAACTATAACGAAACTCTGTGGCAGTTAATGTTTCAAATTTAGAACGAGCAGATGCGCATTAATACAAACGATAAATGCCACATGTCAATAATTACGTCGTATTACGCGAATTCGATCCATATAAGTGAGATGCGGATGCTAAATCAGGGTGCGTCACCGTCAATCTAGGTTTTGGTGACAATCCGCCTGAACGAGGTCAACTAATGGTAACTATCAGCAAGGCTTTAAAAGGAACGGCATCTAAATAGATTGCCCATGTCACCTATCGTGGAATTACATGGGAGCAATTCAAGGAACTCTTTATTGAGAGATTTTCCGCTACAGAGACAGTGGCTGGTATTTTGAATAATTCGAGCACCGACAAACTCAGTGGGGACGAAACTTATGCCGCCTACGCGGCCCACCTCATGTCGTCACTATCAACCCAATGGAAGATGTAAGCACAGAACAAATAATTATTGCAATTTTATTCTCATATTTTATTGAAGTAGATACTCGATTACAACGCACGGCGTTAACAACAAAAATTTCGGCCCATCAGCATTTACACAAGAATTACAGGCGTTTACATGTTTAAAACGGAAGTCTGAAAACATATACGAAACCAATAAAATCTACCAGAAGCTAAACGCATGCTATTTAGGCATCCCAATATCATGAAATATTACTACTGTTGTAAAGTAGGATATAATCTGGCGGAATATCGACAAAAGACTACAGATGTGAAGATAAGAGGATCAACATCTACAACCCCGATACCAGATAAGCAAGTGGGATGCGCAGCCGGCAGCGGATCCCACCCGGCAGCGGGTGCCCAGACGGCAGCGGATCCAGCGCAGCGCATGTTGGCGCGAGGCAGGTAGAGTGGTGCGTGGACGTGTGAGCGGTGGAGCCTCCTACTGAAAAGCTTAACAATAAAGGTGTGTCTTATAATTTTTATTTCGACTTAGGCGTTGAAGGCTTGGTAATAAAAGAAAACGTAGACTTAAACTTTTCTGGGAAACAAAGTATTAATAGCACTGCATTAGCGAGTATAGGTCAACAGACAATATATATTAACGAACAGATGTTATGTTATGTAGAATTATGTGGACACACTTTGAGATTTTATTTCATGTCTTGCCTGATTTTTACTTGCTTAGAGAAAGCGACATATGCAACTCGCTTCGGCAGAATTTCGGGCGGCGCCATGGGATCAAGAGTGGATCAACACAAAACAGTATGTATAGAGAGCACATGGTAATCCCGCGTGCCGAAGTACTGTCCTAAGTTTTATCTGTAGCCATATCCCGATATTAATAGTAATTAATAAGTAAAGTATTAAATGTGTTATAATATTAAGTGTAACTAACGATTATATATATATATATATATATATATATATATATATATATATATATATATATATATATATATATATATATATATATATATATATATATATATACACATACATACACACATTTACGTACATATCATTACGCTAATTTCATTCAACACCGTAGAGATGTTCGGTACGAAAAGAAAAAGTTACATTTACAAAGATTCATTCCTTCGAAGTTGGCCCAGACAGCTTCAAAATATAGGAGACGAATCGTAATATACCTCCTCCTACTTAATCTCATGAGTCTTATTTGCGACGAAATACTAACAGTTTTAATTATAAATAACAACAAGAAACATCATTGTCTACCGTTACGTAATATTATAACTTTAATTCGTTTTTCTCATGACCTTCGTAATTTTAGATATAATTTTGGCAAAGTTTTATAAAAAGTTGGATGAAAAAGTTTCGAGAAGTTTCATAATACGTTTGAGTGAAGCTGTAATTTATAAAAATGTCGCCTGTTATATTTTTTAACAGGTTTGCGTAATTGTCACTTTGTATAAATTTAGGTTTTATTGAAATAATACAGAATTAACCAAAAAAGGCACATTTGAAAATTCAAGAAAGATAACGTCATAAAAATTCGAAATTCACTTGTATTGCTTTTCTCGGTTAAGTAAAAAAAATATCTTTTTACGCATTGTATATATTTGTAAGCAAATAAATGTGTAACTTATTTATTGGTTTCACCACTATTTATTTATGTGAGAATAATGACATCTCAATAACGATGTTTAGATTGACAATGACAATTATCTGTTGTTATTTATTATGCAAAATTTTATTTATTATGATAAAATTATCATATCGAGATATAATATCATCCTTACTATAAATGAATCATGATACTATTTCTATTTAACCGTGAAATAACATGGAAGAATCGAAAAAAATTTCGTTACAAACCCGTTCTATACGGTGGCATGGAAAAAAATGTGTGTTTCTGTGTGAACGCCAAAGTTTTATTATGTATTAAATGAAACTATGTGATGAATCTTTGCTAATTGCCCACCTAAAGATGTTATAATAGAAAAAAAATTTAGATCGTGGAATTATATATAGGATATAGAATTTATATAAAGTAGAAATAATACTACATCACGTAGTTCATTTAATTTTGAATAATGTATTTCTAAAAAATTAACGCAAGATGTATTCAGACATACATCAATTTAATGAATTTATTTATTTATTTACGTACTCCCATTTATACAACTAATACACAGGATTGACTTATTGATATTAGAGCAATCTCTTACGGACAACTAGAACACCAGTTCAGCCACCCTTGACGAGCAACCGTAAATCGAACCTGGGTCCACGCGGTGCTACGTGCAGTCAAGTGTTGTGTGCCTCGTGATTAAGCCACGGTGACGATAATTAACTACGTATTCAAATTATATATAAATATACCAGAACCATCACATCTTTGCCTTCTCAGAAAATATCTACCGTCCGTTACGACTATAAAACCTTTTAAACCATAATCTTCCTCTTCATGGACAATAAAAAATGGGCCCACCGCAAGTCGAATTAGCGCGACCAGTGTTTCTTACAATGGAAAAGATTCAAACAGTTATAGAAAAATAGAAGAAGTTCGTACCGAGTACCACTCACGTGTGATTCATAATTTAATATTTGTTCAGATATCTTTTGTATATTATCGTAAAGTTCAATGCAGTTTGAATGCAATCTAATGCTTGCTTTCAAAGTTTATTTGGATACTACTTGATATGAATTTACAATAAAAATAGATTTAAAATGCTTATATTCTTTTACGTAGTTCTACATGTCAATAACTTAGAGGTAGTATTCTCGTGGAAATATTATTGGTTGGCTTTAGGAGAAATAATTTCAAACTTAATTGAATTAGTTTTCTACTAAAGGAAATTATTACGTTGAGGATAGAATGGTATGCTTTTTGTCTCGATGGTATAAATAATCGTTTTGATCATCTCTCAACATACCATCCAAAAATAATTATGCTGTTACAGAAATGGAGGGTATACTATTATCAGCTGAAAATTTTGCTTTAATTAGTCAGTGGGATACTAAAATAATTTCATTAGTTAACCTAAACAAGTTCCGAGACATAATATTCGGTAGGTAAAGAACATATTTTTAAATCGAACTGTGTAAATAGCTGTTAGTAATAATGAACTTAACGGTAATTTTACGAACTAAACCTTAAACGGTTCCAATGGAAAAATTTATAAAGTTTCAAGCTATTATGATTGATAAAGAAGACTAGTTTGATGAATCTAACAACAACTTACTGTTTTTTGTAATTACAGTAAGTTGTAAAACAATTTGTCCATATGAAAAACTTAAGTGGATATATATTTTTAAATAGCTTTTAGTAGATATGAAAATTAAAATATTTATTAAAATATCTAGTTCAAGTTAAAGATACGCTGTCATTCTTTAAAGAGAAGTGGTCAAAGAAATTTGACCGTCACCTCTACTTCAAAACTAAACACTTGAAATGACGATCGATGTGAATATAATATAAAATTTTCATTATCTTTTTAATTAAACCAATTAAATAAAATAAATAAAACTGTTTTTGAAATTAATTTTTTAAATTTGTTCTAACTTTTATTACAAAGACACTAGTGAAATTAAGTTTCGCTTAATTTCAACATAGGGAAAGAATTTGTAATATAAGGAAAATCTTGCTTAACGGCGTTCTAATTACGAAGAAAAATTAATATCTTTCATCATCATTATGTAATTCTCTTACTTTGACCAGTATTAATAAAAATGTCTCCATATCTCTAGTTTATTTAAGCTTTCTCGATGCTTTCCTTTAACATTTTACTGAATGAATAATATCTACAGGCGGAGGAATAAAGGTCGTGTAACTCGCAGTTCGAACTGCCGAAAGATTTCATGATTCATATAAGCTACATAATACTTCTTATTAATAATTTACGTTCGAATTTGTTACTGACGGTAATTTTATAATCCTAGGTGATTTTAAAAATTCAATTAACAATTATAATCATTTCAACAAATATATTTGACTAGTTTTTAAGTTAAGTATTTTTGTGTTATCTTTTTTAGTATTGTACTACTCCTTTATCCGTTGAGATTATTCTTTTAATAGGAACAGTAAGTTAAACAAGCAATCATTTCCAGCATACTATATATATTTATATATATATATACACACATGTTTTTGTTATAAGTCAAAGATGAAACAAAATAATATGACCCACATTTTCATACCTGAATAGAAGCATTTTTTTAAAAGTATCCTTCATATAAGCTTAGATTTAGGATAATAAAAATATCTACAGGCTTTTTTAATTCACGATAAGGAAAACATTGGGAAAAATTTTGCAAAATTCGTCAATGATTCTAATAAAGACCGGAACTTATATGAACGCGAGAAACACGGTTACGAGCTCATAGGCTTTTAACATTTTGTAGAATTTCAAGGCGAGTGATATAATATCAATATCTGTCAAGCACTCGAATTTAAATTTACAAACAACGATAATACTTTTAACACGTAACAAGAAGTTAGTATACAAAATTCTAAAAATTATAAAAATGTTAGAATACTCTGAGCTCGTAACCGTGTTCCTCTAACCGTGTTCCTTCATATAAGTTCCGGTCTTTATTCGTATCATTGACGAAATCTGCGAAATTTTCCCAATTGTTTACTTATCGTGCAATTAAAAAGGCTTATAGATATTTTTAATACCTTAAATATCAGCTGAAATTAAGGATACTTTAAAAGAAAGCCTGGCATGAAAGCGATACAAACATAGGGAAATCATTATAAAAATCTTTTTTCTATAGAAAATATTTAATTTTTTCCTTTCGAAAAGAAAAAAGTTAAATATTTTCCATAGAAACAAGATTTTTATAATGATTACCTGATGTTTGTACAGTTTTCGTGCTTTGTAATGTTTGCCTTCTCTACCATGTTGCTATTGTTTATTATGATACAAAAATCTTCTTACTATATTGCTTCGATAAAGAGCACCATAATCTATTTTATAAATAGATTTTATATCACAAAGATTTCATGGTATATATAGATTAAGATGGAACCTTAATCGAAAAATATGTTCACTACCCTATTAGAATTACTTCGTCGTATCAATGAATAAGTGAATAACTTATGTTGATCTAGATTTTGATAATAAATATTTTTAATTGGATATTATATTTATTATTGTTAGGTCTGCTGCTTTCAAAATATTAATTTCAGTGGTGTACATTTGTACTAAGTAATATAAAAAAAGAAATTGGATTATAAAATCGGAATATAATAATCGCCGACAATGATCTAAATTTCTGGAAAGGAAATTTCTGGAAATGCCTTTATACATCAACATATAATCGTTTTGCATTTATTTTTTTAACTTTATACTTTGTCGCAAAAATACGATTCTCATTCGACGCTATTTAGAATAGTATTAATTATTCCAACGCTATAATCTGCACGTAAGTTGAATTTATAAATTATGTCAACTTTTTTCTCTTTCCAAGTTAGGTTTGAAGTATTTACTGGAGGACATGATACAGAAATTCTATCGACATCCACAAGTAGAAGTGAATTTTTCTATTGCCATAAAGTTTTTTATTCTGTTTATGATCATATTTACCCGAAGCGGCATAAAAACGAAACAAAAAAACTAAATTTTGCTGGATAATGGTATTTTTCTGAAAGAGAATTAAAGAACAAGTCGACATAAAACTTGCCTTTATTAATTTTCTTCACTTCTTTTAGTTTCATTCCGAAACTTTACCATTATTTTCTGAAAGACAAAATTTTTCTGTCCAAAATCTACTTTTTTGGATAAATACTTAACCGTGGGCCCCATTTTATTCAATAGCTTATAATTTATATTTAGGAAATTCAATATTGCATGGTATGGATCATACAGAGAATTGTTACAGGGTTACGAGACGGTAATGATCTAGTAGGAACGGAGTTTGTTCAATTTTTTTATAAATCGAGAAGTGCTCTCTTATATTCGCATGTGATCTTCATGCTTGTGTATATACGAGATATTGTACACTGTCATATCTGATCAAGCAGTGTGCAAAAAGCGAAATACTTGGGAAAAATTACTGGGGAAATCCTAACTAGGAAAAAAGTGCAGTAAAAATTAATACTTGTAATTGTGACCAAAGGGACTACAATTGTTATGCCGCAACTAACAAAAATGAAGTTGGCACATGTGTGTGCAGACGCTTACAGAAATAATTCCGCTGCATTTACTCTCCGTTATAAGAACTGCACCTTTTCTTTTGGGGAAATAAAATTGGTTTCACAATTCTCATTAATTTATAACTAAGAAAATATAATTTTTTTTTATTAATAATATAATTTTATGGTATTATCTAGCTTTTTTCAATTGAAATATTGAGTCATCAATTGAAATATTTGCTCACCGCAGCGTACGGGCCGAACATAGTGTTAGGAAATTGTCATTGTTTAAATATATACTCAGAAAAGTTCAACAGTCGTACATTTAGCATCAGTTATATTTAATTTAATTAATTTTAACATTTGACTTTTCACAGTTTTAGTAAAATAATTTCGACAGAAAATATTTAGAAATGTAATAAATGGTTATATGATGATAATACTTTTTAATCGCAGTAAAAAACACTACAAATATTTTTTTGCGAATACTTCTTTCATTTCATTTTGTATTGAATTGTACTTGAGGCGGTGCATCAATGCACTCTACGAATCGCAGGATTTGTTCTTTATCAATGATAATATTTTTTAAATATTTTGTATCGAGACCTGGGGCAATGTTTTACGCAGTGGTCTACTTAAAAGTTACGGTACAGTATAGGTATTAACAATTGTGTGTATGTAATATATCCACAGCCCTTTAGATAGGAGCGCCACAAGTCATGACCATTGTGTGATATTCAAGCTGCGAAAAGTGTGACATTTATAAAAAATTAAGTCCCAGAATATATTTTCCTACATAATGTTAGGTAATGGATCTCTGCAGGTATAACAATTGAAATTGTGAAAAATGTTTTTGAAACCCTCATAAATATTCCTTTTAAACGATACGTCAGCGAACACATGGTCTAAAACTGACGTCACAAACTGTTCATCTGAATGTCACAATATTTTAGGAAAATTTGACGTAAAACTGACATTTATTATGGTCTTGTTATGATGTCATGGTTTTTGATATAATAGTAACTTGATTAAAATTATATTATTTAATGACTTACATTTTACGTACGTATATGTAACATTTATATCATATCATAAGGTAACATTAGGGTTATTATTTTACATATATTAGACAGAACAAATCAGTCATACTGTTAAATAAATTATAAGTCATTATTTTACGTACACTTGACATAATAAATCAGTAATTGTTTTACATAAATCATAAGTCATTGTTTTACGCCCACTTGACTAAACAAATTAATAATACTATTAAGTAAATTATAAGCCGTTATTTTACGTAGATTTGAGATAACAAATCAGTTGTACTATTATTTTAATGAGATGGATATAAATCCTAAAGTACAATTTTCTAATAGAACGACATAGTAAATTTAATCTCAATCAACAAGGTCGAAAAATTATAAACGCCATTTACAAATCAGTTACATTATATGATACACGAACAATTCGTGGTTTGAGTTTAGTAGCGCCATTCTATATTATATGCAAACTATAACTAAACATGTTGCATGATGGAAATATTATTGCGCTATAAATAATTAAATATCAGGTTTTCTTCGAATAATGATTGAATACGATTTCAATAAATATTTAACTGTTTTAATCACGTCTTATGGCTCTAACAATAGTGAATCCCACTCCGAAAAAAGTTCGCCTTATATTTTTATCTTTTTAATGATACTTACATATGTTCGATAATAAAAACACTATCACTACATAATAAATCACAATTTTTATTTTTTTTGTTCCCAAAATAAAACCGTCAAGGCGAGCTTTAAAGCAGATTTTTTCAGATCAAAATCTGTATGTAGGTAATTAATTGTAATATCACATAAAAGTTAAGAGAAAAAATAAGTGTAAATTTGCAAACATGCAAAGGTTTTAGACGACTTTGTCACTGAAAAAATAAATTATGCACACAAAACTGTGACCGGTAGCTACCAAATAAATTAACTTGAGTTAAATATTAGGGCAATGTTACGTATTAATAATGTAATTTTACATTACATTTAATACGGGTTAGAGTAAAAAATTTTTTATAGAATAACGCATATTATAATATCGTAAGTATGTATTTACTTTGACTCATTTTTTTTATTCCGCCTTCTTCTAACGTTTGAATTATCGCTAATTAAACAAGTTTATTAAATTTCATAACGTGAACGGAGCCAGTAAAGTCAACATATGGAACGAAAATTAAACACAAATTTTAAAAAAAGTTTATTTTAATTAAATTAAAATTCTTAGAATAAATTTAAGGATAAAATTGAACAGTAATTTGGTCGTTAAACTTACAATTAAACAAGCACTGAAAGTGCATTAACGTAATGAACATTTTCAATTAAAAAAGCATCTGTGGGATATAGGCGCCTACCGAATTCGTTAACAAATAGGAAATCTACTATATCAGAATATATAAAAGTGGCCTAGTTAACCATGGCCAGCTCTCTGTGAGATAGTCGTTTGTGGTTTTACTCTGGAATTAGGTACAAAAATAAATTTGTTTTAGGTACTTATGATACAAAATTTCAGAAATGTTCAATGCCAGTTTGCAAGGTTTGCTTATTGAAACGTGCTATGACTTGAATGACAGGTGCTATGACCTGATAGCTTCCACATTAATTGTGTTTATTTTTTTAGTCTCCATATTTTGTCAGCTATCTGGCAATACGACGTACATCATGCGTTTCGTTTTACGGAAAGAGTCATTTACTAAAGAAAACACATCCATATTGTATTATTTTTGTGAAGAGTATTTTACTATAAACTTGAAAGTACAAAGCGATGGTCTATTGGATGGATGGGTATTTAAATTATTTTTATTTATATGCTAAAATTAAAAGATATAAAGGAATATTAAAAGATATAAAGGCAAATATCGACAGAGGTGAGAAAAAGACGTGTAAATCAAGAACTATGAATAAATTAAATTATAGTTCCTAAAAAAATCTAGGCTGATTCTGTATCCATTTCATAGACAGACAATTTAAAAAAGTGTTATGCAACAATTTAGAAAAATCTTTAGATGATTATTGTAAACAATTGGAAAACTATTCTGGGGTAATCAAAAAAAGACTTTGGTCAATTTGTCTTTTCATTTGCTAAAAAAATAACATTGCACATAGATTTAAACAAAAAGCAAGTAGCAAGCTCTGGATAGAGAATTTTGCTAAACTACACAGTTATATCGTCGTCGGCCTGAAAAAATAAATCAATTTAGTTCGAGCAACTGAGTTTAGTCGAGTACTAGTTACATTTTTTGATTTTGAAAATCCGCGAGCATTGATTAAAAAACACTAGTTCACTGGCAGTCATATTTACAACATGGACGAAACTGGCTTACTAACTGTGTCAAACAAATTGTAAGATGCTTATGCAACCAAAAAGTAGAAAGACGTAGGGAAAATAATATCACCCGAAAGAGGTCAAAAATTACTGCTGTATGTTATATGAGCACAGTAGGTAGATACTTTCCACATGCTTTAATTTTTTCATGAAAACACAAGAAGACTGAACTTATAAATGGTATTCCAGGAAGTTCTATCCTTTTAGTTTCCTATTTTGGCTATATGAATACTTCCCTGCTTAAGGAACATATTGCTCATATTATAAAAAATATAGGCCATCAAAAGATAAAACTGTTTTACTGACTGGCTTCTTTTGTTCGTAACAAAAGGCCAAATTAATTTCCTGTTGTAACTGGAATATTATACACCCGTGCCATGCAGTTACTCAATTCCAAGTTGCTGAAATGTTTGGTACCGCATACAATAAAATTTATTCGGTAAAGTTGTGAAGTGTGCCTTTTAATAACCAATTTTCCAGCGATAATGATTTTTTACTTTCTGAAGTCACCGACAGATCGGTTGTTGAAGTTAATATTGCGGTTCCAGTTGAATATTCGATTCTCCATACAGCTAAAAATCGTGAAGAAAATAATTTAGCTCATCAAATCGTTCCAGAAGCATATTGAAATGCTGAGATTTTACTAGCTCCGATAATTATTATTACTGCAGGCCATGAGATTGCACTATCGATATCAAATTTCCAACATCCATCTTCAATTCGCCTCTTAGCCAAAACTACCAATGAAAGTAAAAGAACGATAAGAAAAAAGAAATGTAATATTCGCATTTGCTCTTTATCTAAAAATTACCTGGAGGTGGAAGTAAAGGGGAACGATAGAAAAAGATACACTGGATAATAAGAAAGAAAAATAAAACCATATTTCAATATCTATATTGTAGTAATTCGTTGCCCTTTGTATCGTCAAGGCTATGTGAAACCTCCAGAAGTAGACTGAATTCAGAGTTCACATTGCATGGCAGGGTGGCAGAAGGAAGGCATGGATTATCTAAAGTTTGGTGTATTCAAGTGCACTTTTGGTTAGGTCAACGATGGTGGTTCCTACTCTTAATTAGTATGACAAAATATGATTGCGTACTTTTTAATACAATAGAGATTAGGAGTATGGACCTACCAATATTCAGTTGTATTTGTATTTTGACTACCGACTTTACAGATTTTGACAAAAAAATATCATTATAAGTACAAAATTTTAGTTTTGATAGATAAATGAATAAAAACTGCATACTCTTTGCTTGCTATATCCTACTATTTATTTTCAGATACGTTATAAAATTCTTCTATTCAAAATCATGCACGTTAGCGTACCAGTGCTACATTTTTGGCAGGCAGCGACTAAAAAATATGATTTTTATTGTTGATACATTTCATTATATGCAAAATCTATCGTATAATATTGTTGCAGAGTTTTTGGTTTTGCACATTATGATATTTTACGAAACCGTAGTATAATGCACGCGGAGACGTCCGTATAATTGTGAATGTGCATTATTTTTTTTTAAATAATTAGCTATCTATTTATTTTGATCTTTATCTGAAAATCATATATGCATTATTCTACGCATATAAGTCTAAAACTATAAAAAATTGTAAAGTTGTGGCAGAAGTTGGTAATTTTTTTATTCCATCATTCTAATGATTTTAATAACTTGCCGAGTCAAAAGATAAAAGTAATGTTAAAGACATAAAAATATTATTAATATCTTGTAATAACAATATTCTAATTCGACATGAAGAAGCTATTTGGAACTTGACGGGTATTTCGATTTCAAACCTTTGCTCAGTTAACATACATATCTAAAGAGAACTGACGAAAAGAGAATATTCTTTATATTTATATTCTTGATAAAATAATAATTTAAGAGGTTGGTTTAATAAGGGACATAATTTTGATAACAAAGTCATCTGAAGTTAAATAAATTTCGTTCCTGAGAATATATACTTTACAGTCATAAACCATTCCCAAAGTAATTCATCGAGCAGTTGCTTAAACGGAAGTACTTCGAATTATAGTAAAAAGCAAGTATATGAGATGACAGCAAAAGAAACACGTAAAAAATATAACATATACTAGAGGTCTCTCATGCTATCCTTTTAAAATTGTTTTAAGGTTGATTCCTATGAAAGGTGCACCATATCCCGGAATCTTCTTGATGCTCGAAATAATTGATAAATTGCTAGATGCATTTTTGGCTGATAAACAAGTGAAAATTCGCGAGATAGCTGAAGTCAAAGTATCTCATCTATAGTATTTAACAATAAATATCTAACGACACTTCGGGAGTTTTTGAAAAGAATCGTGTTGAGTTTTCGCGTTATTTTATGACAATGGATAAAATTATTATGCACACTATTTTCCTTTAATTTCAACGCTAATCTGCTGGATTTTTAAATGAACGTATTACCAAAATAATTTTTGGAGTTAATAGGGATAACTAATATGAAAACTCAGGCTATATTTATTGTAAAAATTCATGCTAAGACATAAAGTAATTTTATTTTGCTCAAGGGTACTTTTAGATGCAATTCTTATCTAAGTTAAGACAAAAGTTAGTTTTATGTCCAAAAAAAGACACTTTTGGAATAAAAATATTACTGTTGGGACAAAACTCCGTGGTAATAATCTAATAAGTAAAAAAATAAGGCTAAAAATAAAAATATAACTCGTGTCACAATTTATTCTAATGGACATGCTGACATTTCATGTTTTATCTAGCAAGGATAGCAGTTAGTATCTCTTTTTTGCTCGAATTACATAAGTTGTTACTCTTATTTAATTATATGTGTATTTTATGCCATTTTGTAATTTTTTTGCTACATCCCTCTTCATCATCGAGCACGAGATTTAAATAAGGAATATTAAATAATACAATATAAATTTCTCTGTCGTTAAGGGTTTTCATTGGACATTATTGGAATCAATTCCCAACTTGATTCTATTACCTTTAATCATGTATTTGATTTAATTACTTCTAGTTAATTTTTAGTTATGTATCTCCAATATGTATTTTCAATCTCAAACTCTGTCACATTTTAATACATTATTTAGCAGAAGATATTTTCAAGTAATTGCTAGGGATATTTGAAAGATCTTCCATTGTGGAAGTTAAGACATAAGTACATGAAAGTTATTTAATCATTTACGAGTAAAAGCCAACTTATAAGCGTCTTGAAAAATTTTACGTGGTTCTATTTCCTTTGGATATTCATAACTACAGTAAATTCATGAAACAAACGTCGAATTAGTTCATAACTACCTATGTTGTTACATATTCAAATGTTGATAAATATACCGTCATTTTGTAATAACCGTATTCTTTCGTTTAACCAGGTCTACTTAAACTTCGTCTGAGATTTCAAATTTCTTCTAATTCCTAATGCATGGTCTTCTTATTGACTGCTCTTATTTTTTTTTATTTTATGCACAAAATCTAAAAATCAGATGAAGCTTCTATTTTTGAAAGTTATATATGTCGTAAAGAAGAACGTGGAGAAGCTGCAGTTTAAAAATGCGTAAATGTTGTAAGAGGTATAGACCATTCCGAGATTAATTGTATAAAATATTAGCATACTAGCATAAAATGTGCCTCAGAACATAAAATACGTGCGTATATTTAAATCTATGTTATTTTTAAAAATTATTTACAACGCGTAGCTTCACACTTTTATTCCACTCGCGTTCTCGTTTTCTCTCTTTCTATCTTTATCTCGCCCTCTCTGAAAATGTACATATGCAATGAAAATAATATTGAATATTTAGCAATATGAAACTAGAAAGAAAATGTTAAAGATGATAAAGATATTTGATTAGATTAAAAAAATAGAAATCAAAAGTAGTTTACATTACTGTGAAACAATATCTAACTAGTGAAGGAGTTGCAGTTGTAAAATTAATTCCAGATTCGAACAAATGTCAACGTAATTATGGTTTGAAACTTCAAAATACGTCAAAATTAAGAATCAATAGCATCGATTAGTGATAAATTTTATTAATATTGCTAAAAAATAGATTAATATTGATAAAACTATAATTTACGTGTTTTAAATGTTAACTTTCCTTTCTTTACTAAGACAGTTGTCATTGGAATTATAATATTAACAATTTACTTTAGCTGTAAAATTAACACTTGTCAAAAAAACTAAAGTTAATATAAAAAGCTAAAGTAATATAAAAATTACTTAGCTGTTAAATTATCATTTATCAAAAACTAAATGTAAGATAAAATTGAGAGTCCCAATTAAAAAGAAAAAGGCTGGTTAGAGTGTATTATTAAGCAGATCCTGATATAAACTTTAACTAGGTATTTAGATGAGTTCTTACAAATCGGAAATGAATACATGTAAACACATGCAACATAACAATCATTGGTTAATTTTCTTTCCAGAAGTTTTAAAAAATTTAACTAAATTTTATTTTAAATCATGAATTCGTCGATAATCAATAGAGATTCCGTTAAAAGCTACAAAATAAATATCTTACCCATGTATTTATGTATATTGCAAAAGTTAGTCGAACATCGTTAATTATACCAACTTTACTGAAAGTGCATTTTAACATTAATGCAAATTAAATGTAAAAAAAAAGCAAAGTGACTCTTACAAGGATCGGTTTGGTTGTTTTTATTCGACATGTTCCTTTCAATTTCCGATTAAAACTGAACAATGGATAAATATTTTATATTTAGTTATCCTGAAACCTGCTTTTGATTTTGGCGTTTAAAAAAAATATATTAAAAAACGGAAAAATAAAAGTTTTTATGATTCTGTAACCAATCTAGGGACCCTTGTAGTTTCGCCATGCCTGTCTGTACATCTGTATGTCAAAGCTCTTTTGCTTGCAAACTATTTATAAGAGTAAAATTTGACATGGTCATACATATTTATAACGTTTTAAAATAAATATTTGAAAAGAGTTTTTAGCCTACTTCCCCTACATGTAGTGACGGTAAATTTGTCTTTGCATACCATGTATAGGGTATCCTTGAAAAGGTCTTCCATAATTTGTAAACAGGAATCCGTCTACGAGATATTAAGCTTTAAATTGGGCATTCTTTTTATAGTTACGTGTCTGCATCGCCTGCTAGATAAACCGCTTATTTGTAATAAGTGAAAGTGTGCACAATAATATTAAACATAATGAGATTAAAAGGAAAAAGGAATTACAGACTCCCTATAAGCGACTTAAATTTTTTACAGTGTATCTTTGTGTTTTAAAATGTATATTTGTAATGTGGTGAGAAATAACATATTTTATATGAACACCTTGTTTTAGGCGTGTCGAAAGTACAAAATTAATTATTGAAATAAAATTAATTTGTGAAGAATTGAATATATACTTCTAATTAGATTAGATGGCATGCCTACCTACACCATGTGAGATAAAAAATACATTTTAATTAATTGATTAGTGAGATTTCCGGTAACGAATGTACTAAAATATAAAAATAAATATGTTCTATCACAATCAAATGACATTTTATTGAGGTGAGGTAAATAGTAATTAAGCCGATCTAAACTTAGATTTTCATCAACGCTGTTTATGTGTTAATTCTCAAGTGGTCTCCTGAGTCATCTATCTCGGCACATCGATCTAATTGCAAGTGATTCGCTTTATAATAGAGATTTTTGAATAGAAGATAAATTTCTAATATATTTAAAAAATGATATTTATATATTTTCATTTTGAAGTACTAACCTCTCGAAAGATTTTATGTGAATAAACTGTGCGAAACAGATAATAAAAGTTAATAATTAGAAGCATCCCGTCAGTTAAGCTTACTAAGAGAACTCTTAACACGCTCCCCGTTTAATTAATAAACCCATTTGTCAGCAATACTCATTCGTTTATTTAAACAAAAGCCGAGAGTTCCGTAACACGTAAATAAGTCGGAAGTTGAAAGGATATTTTAATCGATTTCAGAAAGGATATTTAGTAGATTCACATTATTTAGGTACCGAGTAGAATATGCAGAGGAATGGATTAATAATTAACTTCGATAAATATAACAATAATTTGGAACAAAATTTTGTTTGGTTTCCATTAAATAGGAAATGTCGGTTTTATTTAACTTAAGTTTTCTACTTAAGTCAATTATAATTATATAAATATATATATAAAAAATATATTATGTCTCGTACTAATTTGCAACATAAACAGATTTTATAATAAAAAAAAAGTGCCCACTATTTATACGAATGAAATTTTTAGAGGAATTCTCCCTTGCCAATAGGTTAATTTGTCACATAGTTATAGTATTTGAAAAATGCGAGATGTGGCTCCATGAAAGAAAGGTATGAATTATGGAGTGGAAAAAGATGCCTATATGTTTAGTATATCTACATCTTTGTTTTAAAATAAAGTATACCGACAATTTATAACAAATTACGTAGTTATAAAAATTTAAAGAAAATTTTTATCTTTGAAATGAGATTAATATTTTTAAAACACTGAAAAAATTAGGGAAATTTATTTGTTTGTTCACTATACATTTATCTATGCTTTATAGATTCCTAACTTGTAATGATAGAGAAAACAAACCAAAATTAAATACAAAGAGAAGTATAACGGAATGACAAGAACTTGATACAATAAGGTTTGAACACTATAATTCACTTATATTCTACTCGGCACCTAAATAATGTGACTCTATTTATTGAAATAAAATCGACTAAAATATCCTTTCAACTTCCGACTTATTAATGTGTTACTAAACTCTCAGCTTTTCCTTAAATAAACGAATGAGTATTGCCGACAATTGCCCGGGGGTGTATTAATTACACGGGGAGCGTGTTAAGAGCTCTTTTTGTGAGCTTAACTGACTTGATGCATCTAATTATTAACTTTTATTCTCTGTTTCACACAGTTTCTTCACATAAATTCTTTCGAGAAGTTAGTACTTCAAAATGAAAATATTGGAACACTTGTAAAATCACTCGTGTCATATTATACCGCATAAATCTCAAAAATATAGTTAATACCCAAAAATATTAATGGGTAAATTTAAAATGGAGCAAACAGAATACGTGATTTTTTTTTTAATTTCATGCTTAATTTGGAACATAGACAGAAAAGATTGAGCCAGTTTTAACTCTTTCCCTTACATAGCTTCAATTGAAATGTTTCTATTTTATGAAAATATTGATTATAAAGTATGTCTAAATGATAGGTACTTATTTATTAAAAAAAAGATAAATTTACACATCATTCTGTGTACTCCCATTTAAGGGTCTCTTTTTTTTCTCTTTGGATACATATTTCTATGTTCTGGCATACAGTGTAACCAAAAATTGTTTTTGAAAGTGCTTTAAATTATGAAAATCTCGAATTAGTTTTACAGCTATATTATTAACTGGTCTTAAAGAAAGAACCATTTTTTTCCTCCAAAAACGCAGCATCTTCTTTCCACGTAGCGACGTGTTTCTGGAGAAAATGTTTATAAATCTTTAATCAAGAAAACAAATTTGTATTCTTGACGGATACGAAATTATTCAATGATTGTCCTGTAACAATAACATTAGGTAATATTATTATCAGTTTAGAATGGATCTCGTAGTGTGCAAAGTGCTTCATATTTGCCAAATTCAGTTTTTGTTAATGATGAAGCGAACAACAAATGCTTTATAAGGATGTCTTTCCCAAAGAATATTGCTTAGAGTTTGAAAGAAATATAAAAATTTCTGCCGTTTCTAAACATGGAATACATGATATAAAGAATATAAACTTTCAAATATGAGCTGAATATTATTAAAACCTATAACTCAACATTTGGTACCTCACCAAATGTTTACAAAAAGTGGATTGGTATAAAGAAGAATCTATAACGTAAAAATAATAGAAAATATTCTACAAAGTCGCACTTAAAATATTGATGTTCCCCTAATTTCTTAAATAATTTTCCTAAAATATTAATTTTACGAGACGAATTTATGGTTATTATCTATTTAGTAAACCCTTTTGTAGTAAAACAGTAAAACACGCGTGAGATATAGCCACGTTTCAAGATAACTCTGAAGATAATATGAGTTTCCATCCCATGATTTCCCGACGGCATTCAGTGCGATGAGCGAATTTAATCGTATGTTTCATTGTTGACTTCTACTATGATAGTGTTGTATCTATGTATCTACAGTGAATGCGAAACCTGATTCCATTTTTACAGATAAATTAAGCACCATTATTAAATTTTTTTCCCGAATGTTTTTTTAATTAATAAATTATACATACTATTAAAGTTTTACAGCACTTTTATTATTATGTACTACAATATACACAATCGAAAAATATTTCCATAATTTGCTCACATAGTCGCACTATTAGTCAATTTTGTCAATTGTGTCCCAACGATTAGTAACGTATTAGCGCTAATGTTCAAATTAATGTGCAAAAATTGCATTATACCCTAAAAATGTTGGTATATAAAGTTTTAATGACTAACTTTTTCTCTTTTAGGAGTAAAAGTAATAAACTGAAAAACTTAATTTCAACTTTATTAAAAGTCGACTATAACCTTATATCTCTGAAATAAACATTTTATCAACAAATTGCAATATCTGAACATTTTTTGATTTCAAAAAAGTATGACTCCGGAAAATACGTAAAGTTGTTTTATGTATAATTTATCCCACGTAAAATCGACATTTAGATGAAAATGTACTATTGCTTGCAAGAGGAGTGGAGATTTTAAGAGAAAATACGGATAATTGGTCACAAGGCACCGTTGTACTTGAAACTTTGCCAAAAGAAAAAAGTGATTCATTAACGCTGGTAAGCAAATAACAACAAGCGCAATGTAAATAGAAATTTGAGAACATTAATAATTCTGATACCAATATATTTCAGAGTTCTTTTGTGACGTTCTATATGAGTAATAACCCTGTGCACGAAAATTTTCAAAACTTACTTTTGTAACATCTGAATTAATATGGAAAATGTGAAAAATAAATTATTTTCAGAGTACATAAAATGAGAGCGGACAATTTTTTTACTCTTTCTAATAAGTAGAGTACCATTGCATCGCTTTTCAAGTATTGGTACGGGGGAAATGCTTTTGAACTTAGCTTTCTATGGATTTCAAAAATTTTGTTAGCTGAGAAATTTGTCATTCCTGAAAGAGATTTTGCGCTCTTTTCTAATTTTCGAATATGGAATTGAATATTCTAAATAAATTTTGGTTTCTTTTATTTTATTACAATTTGTATAAAATTAATAGAGGTTGACTTACAGGAATAATTTCAAGAGACATTGACAACTACAGAACCTTGATTTATGCGTGTTCCGACACGAATTTTGCCAATTTCTTTTTCATTACGATACGAATTTCTTATTTAAATTTCATCGATTAATATCGTAATTTAATATCAAATAGTTCAAAATAAAAAAAATATATTATCTGATTGACTTAATAGCGAATTCAAAACTTTCCGGAAAATGACGCCGTATTTAATTGGATATCACATAATGTTATTTGCAACGTCTCATAAGTTTTCATCTGAAATATCATATATTTGTGGTAATGTCGTGGTATATTAATAGTCATAAAAAATATGTTTATGACAGTATGTATAATTACAAACTCTGCAAAATATATTCTGAATAGCTAAAAAACATAGAAAGGCTGACGATCTTCTCCATGAGAAAAAAGAATAATTTTCGCGGTCGCTTGGATTAAATAATTGGAATATGGTGTAGAATATGATCGTTTTAGAAGAAGGTTAGATTACCAGAAGAGAAAATTAGATTGTCAATGGAAAAATAAACGTCACGTGGCCGGGTAGCAATGTATCGACTTTTAAAGACAAAATAATTTATAACCAACTACTGGAAAGTTAACAGTGCATGTTTATATTAGGTTCCCGACTTATTTTTCATACTTTTTCTGCATTGAAAGGTACAATTTCATTATCGCGAAGTAGATTCAGTTTACAATTAAATGAAACTACGTGATGTAGTATTATTTCTACTTTCTTTAAGTTCTTTACCATGACCTAGGTTTGGTTGTATTACAATATCTTCAGGTGTATTACAATATCTTCAGCAAAGCACACCTTTGCTAACAGCCCACCTGAAGATGTAATACAACGAAACCTAGGTCGTGATGAAAAACTTAAAGAAAGTAGAAATAATACTACAATATGTAGTTTCATTTAATTGTGTATAATGAATTTCTACAAAATTAACGCCAAATATAATCAAGTTTCAGTTTACGTTAATTTTATAAATGTTGAGATTTCAGAGTGCAGTTCGAATCTAAAATCTTTATTGCTTTTTTATCCAACCAGTATATAAAAATGGTATTTATGGTGGTAATGTAGTAAAGTAAATAATACTGCATTAGTAAATAAATTTTTAAATTTTAAGAAAAGGTCAAAGGGACATTTTAAAAATAAGTGCTTCTTGCCTTTGAAATACGATGTATAATTTAAACAGCCTCATTAATGAAAGGAATGGTAAGATTACACCAACATTCTTGAAATAATACAGATCATTTCTAAAGTAGAAGTTTGACAGAAACATAATATGATAATAATCATATTATGTTTCTGTACAAGGTTCTTAATGTTTTATAATGGAAATGAAATATATCTGACATTGAAAGATCTAACTGTGATGATACAAATTAGTAAAGTAACTTTGAGAAAAATGTAGGTATGGAACATTCAGTGGTAGACAACAACTTAAAATTTTCTAGTTCATTTAAAGCATTATATTTTATTTAGCTTATATATTTTTGCACTTTTATTAAAATGATAATATTTTTTGAACATGTTAATTTTTTTTTATTTTCCATTTTAATGCTTAATTTGAAAATTTTTTTGGGTTTCTGGAAATATCCTCATAAATACGCTTAAAATTTTCTATAGTTTTCTAGAATGTAGATTTTAATACTAAGCAATTTACTTTGAAACATTAATTCCATAACAAAATATTGCACTATGAACTTACATATTACTCATAATATTGAATTTTACTATCAATAATTTAAAAATATGTCAAGAATACGATTAGTTTTTTCTTGACATATTTACTAAATATTTTTTTACTTTTTTCAAAAGCACCGTCCATGCTGACAAGAATGTGAATTTTTATAAAAACATTCAACATAATTATCTTCAAATCATAATTATCTTAACGCATTTTAAACAATTTGCTTGTGTAAAACTTGGTGAAATATACGATCATAACCTAGAAACTATGACAAAAAACAGTCAAATCCGTGTAAGAACGCTCATAAATTAGTGTTTCGCATAAAATAGTGAATTGCTGCCCGTGTCTTTTAAAATTGCAATGTTAATAAAATTAGATAATTTTAATTGAAATTTCTAAACAAATCTAGAAATTTTTCAAAATTGTCATATATACGAGGTGTGAAGGTGTGATACTTGCCGCTATGAAACTTCTAACAAGGACACTAAAAAATACAAAACCGGTTAAATGCCTGTCAGAACATGTATGAAGTAGGACTCAGTGGACATTTCCTCAAATGGTAGATATAAGTTAATCAACGTAATTTTAGTCGAAAAATGTATGAATTTTTACTTTTTCTAAATATACAGTTTAAAGGTTAGAGGGTCTTGGGAACCATGCAGGTCAACAATATTTCATTAATATGTACTATGTAAATGATAAATCAATGGTAAATAATACCTCAATTTTGTATTTAATATCTGTCCAATCAAACTCCCCTCGATAGATCATACAGAACAAAATTCGTCTCCTCTTCTTTTTTTAAATTCCGCTACATCTTAATTGAGTCTCTGAGAATGCCAAAAACTGTGATAGATAGACGATAAACATAACAAAATTGTAAGATTAAAAAATTTTACTACGAGACTCTAAAAACCAAAGAAGGGAAGGAATTTTCTAACTGATTTGGTTAATTATTGGCATAACAAAATATAAGGTACGAGAATCCATAGGACATAAATAAGATAATTAAATTTATTTCTAACTAACAAAGACACCACCTTGAAAGTTTCAAAATAAATATTTTGGATATACATTTGATATTGAAAGAATAACGTTTTAAAATCCTTTTTTTCTGGAAATAGAGTTAAAAAATTAACAGATTATATTCTCGTAAGGTATTTAATCATTATTAGTAACGGCTTGCAAACCAGAACATCAACCTTTCAATTGCCGTCATTTTCCTCAAAAACCGTTCGACTTAGAAACTTAAACTAAAATTTGGCATAAAGCATATTTATCAAGAATATTTATATGGTACTTTATGAATCTAAGTTATTCGAGCTTAACAGATTTAATATTGTTCTTACTTTACAACCACTGTGGAGTTACGAGTGGTTATTGAGTACTAACAACTACTTAATAACCACTCGTACTTAACCAGTTTAATATTGTTAAAGCCACCAAATTTATATTTAAAAAATTATGATATTTAAAGATTTCAATGTATCTGATGAATTTTGATGTCACAACATAAAATAATTAAAAAAATCACTAAAATCTTTGTACCTAATAATAGTAGATTCATCAATAACACATCTCATTTTCCTACTTATTAGTTTCTGCTAATTGATGTATACTACATTGGCATATCTTAAGCAAAGTATTGGTCTCAATTGTTAATTTTTCTCGATAAAGCTAAAGATTAATCTCATAAGCTTTTTAGATTTTGTGTGTCACATGTTAAGAACTTTTTCACGTCCTTGCCAACTAAAGACTTATATAGAAATAATACTCTCATATAACCCTTTTTCAGTTTCAGTATAATGTAAACACTATAAATTGAATATGCGCGAAAGAGTTACATGGAAAGTTATAATAAAAAAGAGGAAAGTTTATTCGCAATATATATTGTAGAATATTCTTCACTTGCAGTACATATGTAAATCATATGAGCGAACGGACAAGATTAAGGGCGCGGAATTTAATAAGATGTATTAACCACTACACATATTACTTTATGTGATCAAAATTAACCATTAAATAAGGCAATTTAAATAAATGTGTAACATCCAATTTTACAGATAAAGACAGTTTATTTTTAAATTTAAAAAGGATTTGTTCCCAATTAGTACATAAACTATATTTCTATTCTCGGCAGCTTTCTATATCCTTATTTATTTTGACGCATAATATATTGAGGGATCAGTATTTTATAATTTATTCCTAATCTATTTAATAACAATTAAATCTACAGTCTGAGTATATTATATAAGTCATAAGTCAAAATTAATATGCTTCCGCATCACTTAAAGTCTTTAGTATAACTTTTAACTAGATTTTTTGCTAGGTTAGACTATGTAGAGTTGAAGGATTTGTTCTCACCTAATACCTACACTATATTCGCTACTCGTATTTTCTTTATCCTTATTTATTTTGACGCATAATATATTGAGGGACCATTATTTTACTTTTTATTCCTAATCTATTGTATAATAATTAGATCTACCATCTAAATGAATCGTACAAGTTATTTGACACAATTAATTTATTTCCGCATCGTTTAAAATATTTAGAACAAACGAAGAAACCGTTTTGACTAGATTTTTTGCTACGAGTAGATACACTACTACATAGAATTTACTTTCAAACTATTTTTGTGCACGAATTATATATGTCTTCTCTTAAAATATGTTATATGATTTCAGCAGTTCCATCTATTTTATTTTTTTAATTCGTGAACTATATTTACGAACAATATTTCTGAAATTATTACCCTCAATGTTTCTGAATTTATAGTCGTAAATAAAATGAAGAACATTGGTTTCATAAAAATCAATATAGTTTTGTCTGTGAAAATATGTCACGTAAAAACTGTCATCATACTTATTTCTAAATTCTACGTTTATTAAGTTTGATACTAGTTTTAGGAATATAACTTAAATAATTTTGCATATAGTAATCTATAGAAATAATTTGTGCATTAATGTTTATGACAGAAAACATATAATCGATTTTGACCAATCCTTCACTGTTATGTCGCTTAGTTTCTGAAAGTGTCATAACTTACAAAATTTATACATTAATCTTGTTTCATAAATTTTCCTTCAGTGTTTATATAGTCATCGTTATAGAATGTTAAAGAATTCACCATCACATCGACGTCTCGTAAGTTTCAAACAACATAACTCGGTGACATATAAACTTATTGGTAAACAAGAATTCCTCTAAATTTGTTTGGTCACGTTTTTTGATTATGTAATCTAATAATGTACGAAAATAGGAGTACACAATGAATTTTTAAAAATATTTTGATAATTATAATTGACTTAAGTAGAAAACTTATATTAAACAAAACCGACATTTTTTTATTTCAACAAGTTTTTATTTCAAATTAATGATTTAATTATCAACGTTAATTTTATATATTTTACTTTGTATCTAAATAATTTCAATCCATTTATTTAGATAAAATCGATTAGAATATCCTTTCACTTTCGGTTTATTTAAGTTGTATTGAACTCTCGGCTTTTGGTTAAATAAATGAATTAGAACAGCTGACCGTTAACTGACCATCAGCAGAAAAAGCAAAGTTAGTTATAAAAATTGTATATAATACAAAAAAATTATGTTTATGTTTTCTATATTCGAGAAACGCTGCTAAAAATGTGCATTAAATATGTTCCAAAAACTTATTTTGTGTGAGATAGATAAATACTATTCTCAAATTAGAATATATATTTTATTTCTTCCACCAATAATAATTGTAAATTCTATTTTTGAAAACAAATCCGCTTTTCAAAACGATTTTAAGTGAAAAATATATTCTACACTTTTAACACCGTTCCAATTTAATATAAAGTGAACATTAATAACAGCTCTTGATCTATTTTACAAAAAGTGCGGAACACATTCTTAGAATCCTTTGAACTTGCTCTTTATATTCGAAATTCAAGGAACATTTCGATTGGAAACATAAAAACGTTTCTCCTTTAATTCCTTTCGTACTTGTTGAATGATCGTAGATATATATTACACTAAAAATACCTTTACTAAATGCCAAGACTTTAAAATTTTCGGTAAGTATACTGAGAAAGTCACTTCATTTAACGGTACATAGCATTCATCAATTAGAATATGTTATTTAAAGTAATCTTTCTGGCAAATAACCTATTTTACAGATGTATGGAAAATGTGGTAAATGAATTTTAAATATGGTTTTTTAACTCAATATTTTATATGAAATACAGCAGAAAAATAAATAATTTGTTAATTACAATATATTCATGATTAAGAATTTTATTATTAAAGAAATTTCAGTATTAAAAAGATTAGAATTACAAAATTAATATCTGCTTTTTGGGGTTAATTTTTTTATAAATAGCGATAAGAAACGACATTTTTTTTATCGCTACGTTTTTATCACGTTCTAACTGTATCGAAATTTCATAATAGAGCTAATTATATGTAATTTCGGCAAAATATTTGTTTTACTTTTAAGGATGAAATTTGGAGTGAGACAATCTGCGTATCGCCAAAATTCTAAATCTTAAACTCAAAAAACCAAATTGCCTTTCTGCATATCAATGAGCATCGGTACCATAGCAAAATTTACACTGCTCTCGAAACAAATAATACAGTCCTCCGACAACACAACAAGAAGCAGTAGTAATAAAAATACAAAATTTTAAAACGTTTAAAGACATGATTCATACGAATATCTAAAACGAAGCTTCAACTTAATAAGCCTAATAAATTTCGTAACTGTGAACATATTTCCGTCAAAATTATCTTAAAATATAACAAGATATCAATGACCATCGGTACCATAGCAAAATTTAACCTTTTCCAAATAATCACTCAAATTCGCGTGTTTATGTGCTCATTTCAATGAATATTTTTATGCGAATGAATGTTTTTGTACTTTTCAAAATAATTCACGTTCTTCTTTTGTTAGCCTAAAGTGAGCGTACGAACTGAAAGATCAATTTTATATACATTTAGACAAATCTTGCATTTGAGTAATATTGTACATATCAATAATTATCTTGGCCAGGTATAACGTGGCTTAAACTTTATTGTAAGGATCTATCATAATTTCTTTAACTGTACAAATTTGACGTAATAGTTGTTTTCATATTTCTTTCATGCAGGTATATAACAAATAGTTCATATGAGCTTCTGGATTTATTATAAAGAATCGGAGAATGGGGATTAATTTTGTATTAAAATTCGCGTAAACACATTTCATATAAAATATAGTAAGCTATATAAACTCAACTCATCCTTTAATGGACGCGTAGGACACAGAACTTCATACAGATTTTTAAGTCCCGTATATAAATGTTTAACAAACATAACTTCAAACATAGGAAAACAGGTGAATCCTTAACGTATTTTAACAAAAATATTTGAATCCAAAGGGACTTGGACAAAAAGTCCATACAAATTATTTCTTTATTTACGAAATGCAGAATTACAGATTTAAAAATAAACGCAAATATTCATAAAGGTTGCATCGAAATATTATAATTGTTAAGATTAACACCAATGAACGAACATAATAAACTATAGTGATATAAACTCAATACTAAAATTTTAATTTTTATTTAAAGAATGATTCTTAACATACTTTCTTCACATGGAAAAAGATTATTGTTTCTGAAAGCAAAACGTAATTTAGAGTTTATTCCCAAATCTACTTATTACATGTTCACAAAAAAATCCTCAACTAAAAATCTTCCCCTTTTTAATATAATTTTTTATTTAACCTATAGAGGAGAGAATCTCCCGATAATTTTTCTCAGTACATAGAAACTTTCTGTAATGCCATGTTTAATTAAATTTTTTCTGCCAACACATGTAATAAAAAAAAGTCCTCGCCGTATCTGCCAGTCTGTATGTACATGATTTTCTCAATAACTTCTAAATGGAGTTTTGAAGTAAAACTTTATGCGAGACTTGACAGTAACTCAGATTTTTTAGCAGACCGAAATACTGTTCAGTAAAGTTTGATTACACAGTTTCCTGTATTTGAAATCATCGAGTAACTATAGGATTTTGTAAGTATATGTGTTATAAACACATATACGTTTGAATTTATTTCTACTCAGTTTTCATAAAGTCGAATGTTAGTAATTACTTTGTTTTAAAGTGTGTACTAGCCAGATGGTCGCTTATAAATTATAGGTAATGTTCTGATCATGAGATTCTGAAATGAAAAATGGAATTATTTAAAGGATGGTAGTAAATCAAGCCTAACAAGATATTTGTTTCTGGTAGTTGTTTCTTTGCAAAATAACTATACCATCAACCAGGTCAGGATCTGATGAGAGTTCTGGAGATGAACAATTTAACTCCTTAACTGATAATAGTAAATCAACGACCATTTAATATCTGCCACAACCATCAAAAAAATTTTACTTCAACAACGCATAAAGATTGTTTGCACTCACTTTGTTTTTTTGGATATTCATGATTGGATTTACGAGAAAGGACTATATTTGATGAATATTTTATAAAAATTACCCGTTTATTAATAATGATGAACGTTGATGGTGTCAGAAAAAATAAATGTCTCAGTATTAATTCATCTAAATGATACCTTAACGTGCTCTGCTTAAATCGTTAGAAAGACGTAGAAGAAAATGTATACAATGACTAAATAATTAATGTAAAACGACTTTTCTAAAAAGTTCTGTAGTAAAGTTCATGATGATATGTGTGTATGTATTACATAAAACAAACAATAAACATTTTACTGTTAAAACCTATACTTTTAATCCAATTTTGAGAGTCTATTAGCGAAACTATCTCAATACTTCTCAAATTACATTTTATAGTAATTAATAAGTAAGCAACATTATAAGTGCAGTCTTTCACACATTTACGCATCAATGCGTAACAATGTTTTGCCTACCCCTGCGAACAAGAGCGGGTCACTAGTAAAAATCCATTCGTTGAAAGAATTGAAATTTTATGAAATTAGGACTATGTATAATATTTTCAAAATTGCGTTGTCAATCAATATATATATATATATATATATATATATATTATACGCACAAATACACACACATACACACACACACACACACACACACACACACATATATATATATATATATATATATATATATATATTTATATATATATATGTATATGTATATGTCTATTAATGTACATATAATTATAAAGAAATGGAAATAAATATATAGAGTGTTTTATCCCCCCTGCTAATTGTTGAGGGAATAAACTGGTACATATGAATAGATAGCACTGTATACTAATATAATTTAGCCAGGTATTAAAAGCATTAACCACCACTAAAAACGGGAAAGGTGAATAAGGTGACAGATTTTCTACTCTGTCAACAAATTCACAGGTACCGTGACATTCTTGCGGTAATTCGTAAGTCTTGCAATACTAAATTCAGTGTGTAAAACAATAATATTGGAAGGGAATAGGCAAAGTTGTAGTAAAGTCAGGTGTCAACGGCTAAATGTTCTATTCTATTTGAAAATTCAGAGTGGCTCTACTGCAATCCCCTTATTATCTTGAACAATATATGGCTATCTATATACCTAGATTAATTATATTAGGTATAATGAAACTTTACTTAATACCCGAGGAGAAGTCCAAAGTCTGCGGAATGATGGGGGGGATCCCGCATTCATTCTTTCCTAGTATTTTGCTTATTAGGAACTCAATGGAGATATATAAGTCAAATATCAAGTCCCTAACGTCATTCATTAATTAATACTCGTCCCTTAAAGAAGTAAATCTAGAAGCAAACTGCGAACATAGGGCAAATCGAACTATGCGCTGTGATTAAATTCTTCACCAAGCAAGTAAAAACTCCTCAAACCATCATGAGTGAGATGAGAGTTATATACGGAGATCGGAACCCTGGTAGAATTATGGTTTACAAGTATCGTGGCCTATTTAAACAATGAAGGCTTAACTGAAGACAACCCCCGCCCAAGACGCTCGATTGAGGCCACCATGTCGGATATCAGCAAATAAGTAAAAAAAACTTGTATTTGAAGATGCTCGCCTAAAGAAGAAACATATTTTTGCATTAGTTGACGTATCAGATACAAGTTTGAAAAGTCTACACAATCATATTGGAATGAATAAAGTCAGTGCAAGATGGGTCCCGAGAACGACTATGCCACCGCAAAAGCAACAAATTGAGACTTTTAAGGACTTTTTGAAGATATGTGCTGACAAATCTATGCCGATTTTGGAAAGACTAGTGATTGCACAAGAAAAACAATTTATCGCTTTGAGCCTGAGTCCAAGCAAGGGTCGATGCAATAGCAAAAAAACGGCATCACCTCTAAAGAAATTGAAGTTCTCGAAATCGACTATAAAATTTATTGCAAAAGTTTTTTGAGCTTGTGAAAGAATTTTGTTGATCGACTATAAAGAAAAAGAAACCACTATTAGTAGAGAGTACTATACTACCATATTAGATAAACTAAAGAATATTCAGGAAACGGGAGGAGCTATCAAGGAAAAGAGACGCGGAAAACTGGCTAGGGTTGTGTTGCTTTTGCAAGATAACGCGCCGGTTCACAAAAGCAAAGTTTCGATGGATGCTGTTAACAAACTGAACTGTGAATCGCTGATTTACTCCAACCTAGCTTCCAGCAATTTTTACTAGTTTTCAAATCTGCAAAAAATTCTGGGGAAGAAAACTTAAGGACGACAATGAGGTGAAGGAGGCAATCTCAGCTAATCTTCAGGACAAAGACAATAAATATTTTTTGATGGTTTAGACAAATTAATTTCAATATCTCATAAACATTTTGAATTTAAAGGAGATTATATTGAAAAAGAAAAATAGTTCCAATATTTTATTTAACTTGCAACCATTCCGTTCCGTGAACTTTTGGACCACCCATCGGAAATGAACGTCAATTAATTATAAATAAAAACGATTTTTAATTATAAGCATCAAAAACATTTAAGTGTCTTTTTAATTGAAATAATTTTTGAAGCACTGATATTTACGAAAAATACATAAATATAATTGTCTGTGTGTTTAAGTGTCCGTCATCTTGTATAGCGCAAACCACTGGACTAAATTCTGTAAAATTTAACATATAAAGATTATTCTTAAATATTTAAAGGTCTTTTAGTTTTTTTCACTAACTTCAAAAATATCCGATGCCTATCACTAAAAAAAAAATGTTTTATCTGCAAAAGAGTCTAACCATTTTTTTTATAAATTTTCTAAACTGTTAATACTTTATAAGTTACACGATATTTTATAACAAGTTTCTCTGTTAAAACTAGCACTATAACACCTATCACAAAAAAAATAAAGTAGATTGCCGCGTTCTTATAGCGAGGATGGGGGTGGCGGTGGGTCGGTTGATGTGAATACAAGAACACAAATGTTTTTTAAGCGCTGCTCTTGAAACATATAATACAGTCCTGCGACAACATAACAAGAAGCAGTGGTAATTAAAATACAGAATTTTAAAACGTTTAAAGACATGATTAATTCTAAAACGAAGCCTCAACTTAATAAACCCAATAAATTCCGTAACTGTGAAAATATTTCCATCCAAATTATCTTAAAATATAACAAGATATTTTCCTCAATAAAAATATGAATATTAGTGGCTACATTACTAACGAGATAGAAAAAAATTTTGTTTATATTTCATACGAATATTTAATGAGCGCCTATTCCGTTATATTCGGAGTTTTAACATTTTCCTTATTATGTGTAATTTACGGTTTATTCTCCTTGAGTAGTTTTAATAGCTTACAAATAAAATTGCATTAATTTTTTATTATATTTGTCAATTTTAGTTGTTTTTTCCTTAACGGTTTTCTCCTTAACGGTTGTTAGTAAATCAAAAGTAATTCAAAATGTTTGCTACTGGTAGTTTTTACTTTACAAAATTAATGCACTATCGACCAGATTAGGGTCCGATGATGAGTATTGAAAATGAATAATGCAACTTTTAGCGGATCACATTCAGCAGATCCTTTTAGTGGAATTAAATCAATCGTGATTCAATATTTAGTTATTACTCTAGTTATTACTATGCAAAATCTAATATTGGATTTATACTAAGGAGAACCTAACTCCTCAACGGCTAACTGCTGATCGCTGGCAGCTATCACGCTTACAACTTATCACGCTTAAAAAAAAAGGTACTAAACGTAAACAAATAATTAACTCTACCACTACTACTACTTTTTCAATTTGGTGCCAGTACCGCCGATCAACTTAAACAAATGTAAAATTGTATGTTACAAATACCCCCTTCTCGACTCTATTTCGTATTGTGAATACATTAGAATATAACGTCTTAAATTTACTTCATAAATAAAATTAAGTTATTCATGTGTTTAAGTTGGTTGACAGTGCTGGCACCGACTCCAAAAATAACTAGCTTAGTTATTTATTGCGAATAAGTAGTTACCTATTTATTTGCAATTTCTTGTTAAAAAACTTCGTTCCAATCGGTTATCTCACGACACCGTTCGTTCTTTTTTATTTCAATAAATAATTTTCTTTAGGTGTTGGTATTTTTTATCTACGGAATACATCTAAGTCTGTTAAAATAGTAGGTACGTAATTTTGATTGCTTGTATAATAAATTAATGACGCTAGTATGTGTAATTTTATGGTTCTTCGTGGTTACGTAATTTAATTTTGAAGTAAAAACTTCTTTAGTTTCGTTGTGATTTGAAAGTCGATGAAACGAAAAAGCGACAGTAAAAAGAGACAGACACATAAATTCATAAGATTTAACTTAAGAAAAAATGAGATAGGCGACAGTAAAAAGAGACAAGCACATAAATTCATAAGATTTAAGGTGGGAGAAAATGAGATAGGAAGCATTATACAATGTTTCTTATGTTCGTGGTTCTCTTTGTGATCTGCTTCGTACCCCCTCCACCCGTGTTTACCAAGGCATAGCGAGAGTTTGCTTGGGCCTCAGTGTTGTACGTGTGTTAATAAGGGTTTATACGCGCATGCGTAGTACAAAGCTTGTGAAAAGGCATCACACAACCGTAGTGTTTTGTATACGTGTACGTATTATACGTTTGTAGAATTTTTCATCATTTTTGTATTAAAATTCTTCATCATTTTTTTAATGAAATTCTTCTGCACGCCGAAAAGCGTCATCGAATGTGGAAAATGAAAGTTCTATTACGCATAATGATTATTTCACTGTTCAAAATAGTGAAAGGGGTCACAGTAAGTCCTCAAATAGTTTTATCACTATGATCATAACTAAAACCTACAATTATCCTCTTCCCGAAATTTTACATTCGTCTCATTATCTCGAAGCCAACATTTTTGAAGGTTTCACTTCTACCACGTGTGAATTGCACACATGATTTTTTTATTTTATGTTTTTTGGCTTAGGAGTTTCAAAAATAAAGGTTGGGATAGTGCTTTATTTTTTGCATATTTATTGGAATATCTTTTAAGTATTAAATTTAAAATTAAGAAAAAAAATTGTATCCTGTATGAGGAAGTTGAGATAAGATTCCGGAACTTTGGAAAATTGAGTCGTCATTAAATATTTTTTCAATGCTTTTTAATGTCAGCCTCGATGAAGTTCCCGCTTTGTTTCAACTTGAACTCATTGACGAGCAGAGCAATACTCACTTGAAGCAATAGTTCCTGAACACCACCAAATTCGAATTTTATAAATCCTTATCTAAAGAACAATACTCTACTATAGTTACCACGCCAAAAAAACAATGGCTGTGTTCGGTACATCGTATTTGTGCGTACAATTATTTTATGTTATGACAGTTAGGACAAATTGTTTTTAAAAACAGATTTACTGATGATCACCTTTTTCATTGCTAAAAGTATCGGCATCGCAAATGGAGCCTGCCTATTATGAGATTATGGAGAAACAAAAGCAGTATCATATGTCACATGTTCCCACAAGAACTTACAAGGACCACTTCCCTGCCGTAGCTGGGACTTTCCAGTAAACTTGAGTAGTGTAGTGGATTATGTTATTCATTCCTGCTTTATATAGTGAACCTGTAATAAATATATGTTCTTATTTCATAGTGTACTTGATTTGAATATCTAAGTGTCCATGTTCATATAATTTAATTCTCTGCAAATAAAATTTTTTAAATTTTGTTGAAACTTGTGGTGAGTCAATAAATAATGCTATTTCGGCAAGAATATAAATAATTATATTTCAATTAATAATTAAATTTATTAAAAACTACAAATCTGTCATCCATTATATACGTTCAGGTTATATTTGTAAACATTGACCGTATCGTTTTTAAGGGCTAGGCATAAAGGTGTAAATTTCTAATTTCATAATACGTGTCATATCCTTAAAAATGTACCGAAAGATATGCGAAATATATATTTCATATCCCTTCCCCTGGTCAAAATGGACAGCTTATGAAAGAATTCATTATGAATTTATGAGTTCAGTTGATTCTTGTATCACACACTTGTTCAAAAAAAATTTTGCTAAAGATATAAAAATTCCACCGGTTGAACGTGGAACAAAATGTATTCATGTTAATACTTTTATAGTAATATATTCGAAGTATTGAACATTTACTTAAGTATTTTTTATTTATTCTCACACCTCCGACTGGAGAAATGATGGCAATATTGGCTATGCTATAGGTATCCTGGGGAGTAATTAAAACTTTTCAAAATAAAGCTTTAATCAAAAATAATTTCGTTTAAATTACGCACAAATAACTCTCTTTTGAAATAATTTAAATAAGAAAGATATGAGCAAAAAAAACAAATTTTTGGAAAAATGTCACTTTAAGTTACATAAAAGATGGCTATAGAAATAAGGATTAATATAACACTTGAAAAGTAATATTTATGTCACAATGTATTAATATATCCATAGATATTAATGTAGCTATAAAAACTCACTCACTCCACGTTGATTTTATCACACAATCGGCTTATTATCAATATAAATACAAAATAAAGAAAGAGAAAATATAAATTAATACTCTTACTTTATATACAAAGTCCATACCAATTTGTCATCTTGGGACAATTATTATCAGCATATTAAATTCAAAAAAAAAATTAAAAATCTTCTATAATATTCATATTTATATCAGTAAAGGTGTAAAAATTAAAATTAAAAATGATAAATATAAAATAATTTACAAGATATTGTGCAAGGTAAACTTATAAAGTTATTTCATCAAAACTTTCAAAAAGTAGCTTTATCTGAGATCTGACTAAATTTAAAAATATTAAGTATAAAAGCTTATTTCATTGTTTAGATATCATTTTAGAAACACATTATATAGCACGAAATTGATGAAATTCAATATGTATATTCAGTTCTAAAAAGAATCATATGGTGGAAAGGATTCGGAAAAAAGGGAAGGAGTATTGGCTAGATTAAAGAAACACACTCTAAAACTCAATAGAAAATATGCACAATTATTTTCAAGACCGATGCGGAGTGTTTTCTTTTAGTTTCGACATAAATACAGATAGCAATATGCTAAATGTCTAGGTCACGTACACCATTATAATTGGATAACCAAACTTTTTGCATTTTTGAATTTGCTAATAAATTATCACATATGAAACAAATAAAAATCAGCTCATAAATAGTAGGCACTAGACAAAAACCCGTTGATTATAAAATAACCAATGTATAATTCATAGAAATACTTATCAAAATAACATTGTTTCAGAGTTTTGATTATGTGATAAAATGATTATTTTTTTAAATTTTATCATAACAACCTAATGCTTTGTATCAATTTTGCTTAACAACCTAATGCATTTTGGTTTGTATCAATTTTGTCTTAAATTTTGTTCCTTCATTAAAATGTAAAGAAACGAAATTTAAGACAAAATTGATACAAAGCAAAATGTAAATAAACGGTTTTCTAAAAATCTTAGTAGCTAAATTAGATCGATAATAATGTGACCTCACTATTAATGACGATAATATAACGTGGAAATATTACATACCTCGCTAAAAGCGAAGTATTTTTGAGTAAAAATTAGGAGTGTTAAAATCATTACGCATTAAATAAATCAATATACATAATTGACTTGATTTATTAGGTCCCTCGTTTCAAGTATTTATTATTAAGGAAATTATTTAAAAAAATATAAAACTTTTTAGGAAAAATTTAATCGACTTCAAATAATTACTAATAATACAAAAGTGGTCCCAAGTCGCACTTCTCTTTCCTTCTCATATACAGGCACAACCTCGTACACATATGACTGCTACATATCACTTGGAACCGATTGCAAAAAACATGGAGAAATGTGTATTTAAATTAATTTGTTATCACATTAAAATTAAGTAGCGTGACGCCACTTATTTAATAGATATTTTAATATCCAAGAAAACAAAAGTTATTAAAAATAATATTTTGCAAGAACAATAATTCGAAATATTTCTGTGACATTTCAAACTTAGGGTATTACTGCAAAAATCCATAATAATTGACGTGCAATCATCGATAGTTTATAAATTTAATGACACATAATAAAAGAGGAATTAAACATTTATTGCCTCTCCATATTATATTCCATCCTAAATTCAAAAAAATACTATTTGTAACTTCAAATAATACAAGTGTATTTGTAGGTGCTTTTTAGAATATTGAAAAATATTTTTATACAAATAACATTTCAAATAAATAAAATTTTTGGAATAAAATATGCGACTTCATGTGAAATAAGATTATTATAAAAATTAGGTTTCTAATTTTATTATCGATTTAAAATTTTTAAACATTTTAGTAATAAATAAATATAATAAAAAAACTGATTCTCATGTTTCCAATTCGGATAACATTGTTAAACCACCAATAGAGCAACACGAGGAGACCCGTTTCCAGTTTTTATTTTTTAGTGCCTGCAGAAGTTTTCGTAATTATTAAGAAAATTTACTTTCATTTTTCTATGAGTTTTATGTTAAAAATAATGGTGTAACCAGTAAAAAAATATTATTGTAAGGAGAAAGCGATATGGTTTTTTTACGTGTTGATGTTTGAAGTGGCTCATAATAAATGAGCTGCATTAAAATACCTTTGGCTCCGTTAACGTATGAGGGTAACGAAGTCGTTAGAGTCGTTATTCATATCGTATTAACTGGGTGCATTTTACTTTATTTGATTGAGCATTCCAACCATTGTCACAGTTCCAATTCTTTGAATTAAGTTGATGCACAATTATTTACAGTTAAAAACTTACGTAAATGTTTCATGTAGTCTTTACTTAAAATCCAAACAATCTTTGTTATTGAATAATTTATTGAAAGATTATACCACTTATCTGCACTGAAATGAATATGTGATTTACTTTGTAGTGTCATTTTATAACCCATATAAATGAGGAAAATGTTTAAGCTCCTTCCAAAATTTATATCATCATTTTACTTCAACCATGCAAGATGACTTCAAATCCAATAAAATTAACCAAGTTGGATAAGTTCAGACCACATTGAAGTTATTTAAAACTTGATACACATTCATTCGCTTACAGATAAATCTACTCAGTTGAAGATTGCTTTTTAAATTTTACATAAATATTAATAATATCGGGTGTTTACATATAAATACAAACGTTTGGTAAGCAGTCAAGTTTTTTTTTTCATTTTAGAATAAAAGAAAACTGAAAGTAAAGTTTATGGTTTCCTTTCCTCTGATATATAAAACTGAAATAAAACTAACTCGGTTTGTGAGTGCAGCCAATTAAATAACAATGGTCGCCCATCAGTTACGTTCTCAATAGCCACTTTAGGCTCAATAACTTCCAGTTACAGTAACCGAGAAATTTATGTTACTGTAATTTGCAGTTACAATAACATAAATTTAACTTTGCCTTTTTACTATTAGAGTGTGTTAACATTGGACTGGTCATTGCTCAGATTTGGAATATAGTCATACTTGAGATGATACTTCTATATCAATACTTTGAATCTCAAACGGCATAAACAATTTTTTAGTTCGTGCAAAAAAAAAAAATTGTTTTTACTGTAATTCATATATTCTTGAAAGTACATAAATTTTAAGTAACACAACGTGCTTCAGTACAACATTCTTAGCTTCATGATATGGTAACATAATATTTTATTTCAATGAATGTTTAAAGAAATAGTTACCCTATCCCTAAAAAAATTAAAAACACATGTTTTTTACAGCCTAGAAGTAGGATTGTTCACGGGGAAGCTGATGGTTTATCCGATTATTTACCATTGCAATATCAATATATACATTATTGTGGCTCTAATGGTAAAAATATTTTGATGCAAACAATGCCCAGATTAATGCAAAATAGTAAAAGTTTTGGTGTTAATTTTCAATTACAAATAAAACTAAAGCAAATCTAACTCAGGTTGTGAGTGTAGTAAATTAAACAGTAATAGTAATTACAATTTCATTAGCCCTTTTAAGCTCAAGATATCTTGCGGTGAAGGTAACCGAAATATAATTTACTCAACACGACTTTAACATAGCTCTTTATTATTAAAATGTATCAATTATTATTAAAATGTATTAATTATTAACACAGCTCTTTATTATTAAAATGTATTATCCAATTGGTTTTTCCTATTTTTTACCATCGCAGTTACAATTCACATATACTGTGGCTGTAATGTTGAAAAACATTTTGATTAAAACAACGCTTAGATTAATAAAAAGTGGTAAGAAATACAGCTATAATACATTTACAGAAAAGGTTGACAAAGTAAATTACATAGCAATATAAGACAAGGTAAATTTTATATTTCCCTCTGTAGATGTGGTTATGTTTTTCCGATTTTTTGTCATAGAAATTATCTTTGATCTTAGGAATACTTACATTATTAAGAAACAATATTACATAAAAATGTGATGGATTATAAATAATTATCAGAAATTTTTGGCCACAAAGCTAAACGGCATAGTAAAAATATAAATAGTCGAATATTTTCTGTAATGTTGAAAAATATTTTTATTAAAACAACGCTTAGATTAATAAAAAGTGGTAACAAATACAGCTCTAAAACATTTACAGAAAAGGTTGACAAAGTAAATTACATAGCAATATAAGACAAGGTAAATTTTATATTTCCCTCTATAGATGTAGTTATATTTTTCCAATTTTTTGTCATAGGAATAATCTTTGATCTTAGGAATAATATTATATAAAAATGTGATGGATTATAAATAATTATCAAAAATTTTCGGCTACTAAGCTAAACGGCATAGTAAAAATATAAATAGTCGAATATTTTCGTCTATTACTTTTTCCGGTTATTGACAAACCAAATGCATCTTTGATCACAAAAATTAGTACATCCAAATAGAAGCTGTAACTAAAAAGGATAATTTTGAGAAGATAACTAAATCACAGAAATTGGTTTAGTCATATTCTCAAAATTACCAAATAAAAATTATTTTGCATACCATTATGGAAATATTACAGTAATTATATTATGCATTTAATAATGATAAGGGAATTCAATAGATTTAACAACACTAAACACACAACAATGACATATTTTGAAATGTTTATTCTCAATCATTTAAAAATATTACATTCTGTCGCAACCGCAATGAAATGATTGAACAATAACATACTGTAAAAAATGGAAAAATTCGAGATAGATCGGTCCTAGATACCGGTATATTGAAAATATTATGACTACATGATTGTAGATATCAGTTACGAAGAGCGAGAGTTTTTTCAATCAAATAGAGCACAAAATTTTGTCTCTTTAACTATCGGAATATTAATATGTATATAAGCTAAAGTTTTAAATCAGATCTATTCATATTAAACTTTAAATATTTGTTAAATTTTAATTATAGATAAATTATTGGATATTTTCATTTAAAAAATTATTTTAAAAATTATTAATATTTGCGGAATTATTTTGCACATAGTTAGATTTTCTCTTTACTTTTGACACATGTTAAATAGATTATTTACCATTTGACATAATTCGGAAAGAAATAAAATTACTTTATGAAATGAAAGTCCAACCATCACTTTGACTTATCTATATATTATAATGTACTACTACGAGGAAATGTCATGAAATTCGATAATGAAAAAAATATCATGGAATAAAACAGGATTAACCTTTTCTATGAACGATTTAAAATATCATTTTGTTGCAAAGTCACCTATTGTTTCAACATATATTTTAGGATATTTAAGGATCATTACGTTATGATAAATTAATTAGGAATATTTTTAGTAAAATATTTAAAAATATGTAAAATAAGAATCTCCCATTAAAGTATGTGCCTGTACCAGAGCCACTCATTTTAGTCTTCACAAAAATAAATTATGGTGTTAAAATAAAATACACACACACACACACACACATATATATATATATATATGTATCTATATATATATATATATATATATATATATATATATATAGGTACTTTGTTTACAAAGGTATAACAATTAATATATAACTTCTTTTAAATTTAATTGTTTATTTAACTTTTAATTGTGATTCCTAAGATTATTTAAGGTAACGTTATTAAGCGTGCAATGTAATCTTGTTTTATTTGACATATTTTCAAAGGTCTTTTGAGTCAACATTAATCATATTTCAGAAGTTTCCAGTTGTCGTTAATATCAGATTTGATAAAAGCAATGGCCTTACATCCTATTATTTTTTTACATTGATTGCTTAAAACATATTCAGTAATTTAAAAATTTTGAAACTTTAACTATTTAGATCCATAGAGGTTGGAAAACTATTTTATTTGATAGTAAAACCTTTTTCGTCAAATTTTAAATAAATAACATTTGTTGTGTAATTTTCATAATGCAACATAATTTAGTTTACATATTTAATTTCAATAAAGTGTTTACCGGTATTAAACATTCTAGGCAGAAATTTTAATTTATATTTGAGAAATAAGTTCTTATACACCAATAATATGGCCAGCTTTAATTAATTTCTTTATTTTCCTTCTACTTTATTAAAATTTAGCAGATGTATAGTTCAAAGCTCTCTTTATATATACCATAAAAACGTAAATACCATCTTGATATTGGCAGATAAACAATCAATTTGTTTTATTTCTAGCAATTATTGAGCTCTTAATATTTTGTACCGATGTTTGTGATTCTTTCAATTTCACTGCTGTAAAAATTTCATGATTTTTGGTTAATGCAGCAACTGTTTATTAGTACCTAAATGTATACCACGTAATGCGGTTTGTGCTCGCGCATGACAGATTTTTAGACTAAAATAGATCAGAAAAATGTTTGAAATTAAATTCAGATTTGAAACGTATAATAGATAGGATTGACTTAAAATACTTTTTTTAATCGGTTAAAAAATGAGTACATTTTCATTTCGACGCCACCTCTAACGTTTTCAACTTTGACTATCGGTACCAAGGAGCCGTCTTTGTACGTGTTAAATCTTTCATACAGCGATAAAATGTTAGCCATAATTTAAAGGTAAGAGTAATTAAAATATAAATATTATGATTAGGTACTGGATATCACAAATTTACAAACGTACCTTAAGTTTTGAACAAAGTCGAAGTAAAAAAATGTTTGATGAAAAAAGTCTTATACACGAATATACATTTAATTAGTTTGCAAATACGTTTCCTATTTATGTTAAAAACGAAAACGAAATGTTTTATGAATCTCATTATCATTTTTATGTTCGTCAAACATCTTTAGTTTCGTAAAATTCGAAAGCATATGGTTTAATATTAAAAAAAAACTCTTTTAAATAAATTAAACACAATAAGATCTTTCTTCCGAATACTACTACATCACGTAGTTTCATTTAATTGTCAGTAATAAATTTCTACAAAATTAACGCTAAATATATACAATGTCTTTCTTCTGATAAAAATCATTTATGTTTGAGCATATAAACAAATTGATATGAAGAACAATATCGAATAAAAATCATCTCCCAATTAATTGGTGATAGTACCTCAAGTACTTTAACGGAAATCGTTTATAATATACACCCACTACCCTGGCATTTCTCTAATGCATTGAGTTCTATTGATTTTGATTTTGATTAATTGCTTATTGTCTTGAAATACATCTCAATACAGATTAAATTAGCGCAACCTAATTTCAATATTTATTGATGAAGGTGTTAAGATCAGTAATAGGTATTATTCACATTTCGACAATGTGCAAATTTATGTAATCCTGCTATATAAATATTCTGTAGTAATCACAATCAAAACTCTCAAAATATTAGGTTGGCTAGTAAGTTTTTAGCCACAATTTTGGTACTTTTCTAGAAAGATTCCCGAAACGTCTAGAAGGTTTTACTGTCGGATATAAATAGGGTAAAGAGCAGTCAGTTGACGGCGGTCAGCGGCGAAACTTTAAATGAATTACATAAAAGATAACGGATTACAATCGATATCAAATACGGATTCTATTAGTTTACAAATTTCGCCTGGGTCATGATGTTAAGACTGCCACAAATAATACATGTTATGCAATGGGTGAGTCCACGGCTCCTTCCGTATCCACAAAGATTAGGATCAGGAATGAGGACTACGATCTTGAGGACGAACCCCGTACCGGATGTCCTGTTGAATTGGACATTCAACGATTACGGTGCTTAATTGAGTAGGATTATCAACTGATGTCTCATCAATCAGCAGATGAGCTACACTACAGTCATGGCACCATAGAAACACATTTGCACGAATTGGGAAAAGTTTCAAAATACGGTGTGTGGATATCGCACTAGTTGTGATCATATCACCTTCAGTGTAGAGTTGATATTTCAATAGTTATTGACATACTTAAACTGGCTGAATTAGTTAGTAACTGGTGATGAGAAGTATATTACATACGTTAACCATACACGCAAACTCAATGGCTGGGTGTCGGAGAAACAGGAGTTTCAGTGTCCAAACCTGAAATAAGTGCCAAAAAGGTTATGCTCAGCTGCTGGAGGAATGTCAAGGGTATTTGGAGTTTGGGAATTGGGAGTTACTTCCAGAGGGATCTACAATTAATGTAGATATTTACTGTGAACAATTGGACCAATTAGCTAAGAAATTGAGTAGTCAACAGAATCGAGCTTACTTTCTACATGATAATACTAGACCACATGTTGCAAAACATACTAGATTTAAATTGGAGGAGCTCGGCCGAGTTTTATATTCATGGGCTCACTCATCCATCATATTCACCGGACATTGCGCCCTTTGATAATCATTTATTCAAGGCTCTAAGTAACCATTTACGTGAAAAAAAATTCGACGTTAAATAAGATTTCCAACACGACCTCGCACAGTTTCATAACTCGCCGGAATTTACAAGAAAGGCATTTTGTCATTGCCAACTAGATGGCGGCAAGTAGTAGATACAAATTTAAATTAAATTTGGTGTAACATACAAATTTTTCAATAAAAATTGTTGACTCTGGGTTAAAAGCCTGTTAGCCAATTTAATATTAGCTTGCAAGTAAATTAACGAATGGTAATCACCTTCTCTGGAGCGGAATATTCACTTTTAAATAATTACAAAATCTTCTAACTGCTGAAGTAAACTCCACCACTTTTTTAACTCTTATTGATTTTGCTTGCATTCGGAACTTCAAAATCTAACAATCAATTAAATTTCCGCCCAAAATGTATTTCTTACTTCAGGTAATTCATTAAGTAAGTAGAGCTTTTGTAATCGATGGCATCTCTGAACGATGCGAATACTAATATTTCTTAAAATTTATATCGTACTTCAGGTAATTCATTAAGTAAGTAGAGCTTTTGTAATCGATGTCATCTCTGAACGATGCGAATACTAATATTTCTTAAAATTTATTTCGTACTTCAGGTAATTCATTAAGTAAGTAGAGCTTTTGTAATCGATGTCATCTCTGAACGATGCGAATACTAATATTTCTTTAGAAGTCTTTTTTTTAACTTGCTCCATCTGGCTACGTTCTATGACTCAAGGATTTTCTTTAAATGTAGATGGCACAGAAATATTGTGGTTATTTCTAATTTTATTTATCAATATATTTTTTTGTGTCTATTTACATACAAGAGTGATTGAATCGGTCAATGACGCAACGAACAAGAAGCGCCGAAGTAACGTCACAAGAAGAGATAAGAGGACTTGAGACATGCAAAAACGAAGTACTCTCGAGAAATAAGGGGCTCCAAAATCAGCAAACGCTGGATGCGTTTGGTTGGGCGCGATATTCATCGGTCTCAAAGCGAAGACTAAAATTAAATTATCAAGGAAAAAGCGATATGTTTTTGGAATTGAGATCATATTGAGTTGATTATCTTGTATTGACAGTAATTCTGGAAATGAAAAAAAATTAGATGAGTAATTCATATCTTTAGTGTCAAAGTTGAGTATATTTTCACTTATTGCGTAAACAATTGTTATTCTCATTACTAATTAAAATTGTGTATTTGAATAAACATTTATTGGAAAAGTTCAGTGTGACAACAAAAAAAAATGCTAGTAATTCAAAGAAACATAAACATTTCTCGCTAATAGTCTCAGAGCAGGGTAGATGGCATTAATATTTATTTGCTAGCTTATTAATTGATATCGCATTTTCAAGCACTCAAAATATTACATAGTAAAGTATATAATATTTTGCGTGATTCAACAAGTTGGATATGGAACCTTTTTGAATGAACTTTATTTTTAGTTTACATGTTAGCAACGCACACATTCTCAACCAAATATTTGTAAGTATTACTAAAAATATTCCTTGACGTGTTTTTTTTTATTATATTAAAATATGAAGCTAAATTATTTTAAATCAATAAGTTGAAAATCATGAACATATTACTCTTTAAATTTTTATTCATAGGTGAACGTTAATTCCGGTACAGAATTTATATCATATTGAAGCAGTGAAATTTCTACTCTGTCCCGATATTTTAATAAAAATATCCTATTGTACAATTTTATCGTGCGAACAAAATTTTATAAATAAACTTAGTGAAAATAAACAGGAAAAATACATTAACAAAAAAAACTAAAATTTCTTCGGTGATTTTATTTAATTAAATTCTACGTTTCTCTAACAAAATCAAATAAAGAGATAAAGCCTTCTTTTGGAACTCGTAGCTATTTGTCGTTCTGCTCCTAATTTCGTGTCCATTCATCCTATCTGTTTATTGCCATTTGACTTATGAATATTTCAACATATTCTAATTTTCGTAAGATTTTTAATATTTATTTATAAAATATTGGTGTTATTTTATTTATTGGAAATCTGAGAGCAAAATACTCTTTATAAATACCGTTTTACTATCACTTCTTAATTTTTTTTTGTTTTACTACTAATAAAAGCGATATGTTTGAAAAGAAGAGCAATTGTATCATAAAAAAACACAAAAATATTTTTTTTGCTTATCGTCTAACATGAAATTATTTCATTTAAATGAAAAGTTAGAAAACTGAACTGGAATGGGTTTATTAATTTATATTTGAATATATATATATATATATATATATATATATATATATATATATATATATGTATATATATATATATATATATATGTATATATATATATATATATATATATATATATATGTATATATATATATTTATATTTATATATTATCAAGCAATATGTACCAAGGATGCCAAATTAAAATTCTTACTGCTAATTAAAAATTATATAAAATCTTCGTTCAAATGAAATTTTATGAAAACAGAATATTTCTTTTAATTTATTAATATCTGCAAACATTTAATTTATATAAAGTTAACAAAAAAATATTCAATCAAATGAAACAAAAATTTGTGTTTGAATAAATGTATGCAAAAGATAACCCCTCAGGTATAATTCAATTTAAGGGATAAAACGAGATTATCAAAAGTAGAGTCAAAATTAAGAGGCACCATGGGATGAAACAAATGGGAAATAATGTGAGAATTCATTGGAAAGCTGTTATCGTAATGTCATTCATTCGATGCGATATGGAGACGGCGGCAAACACGAAAGAGCCCGTAGTTACTGAATAAACTGATCTAGACGCGGGAGAGGTATTTTAATGGAATTTTGAAATTCAATGAAATGTTCAATAAATTGGCTAATGAAAGATTTATTTATTATCACCTAAAAGTCATCATTACCGAAGCATGCACAATATTTCATACGGTGTCACGTTTTAAGATTTATTCACTTTTTTCGTATTACATTCCAAAGAACCTCCATATTCGAAGGATGCTACATACACTTTGTAACATACTGGAATAAAATATAGTAACAGATATACAATGACGTAGAAGTAAACAGTAAGCATATGGTTATTGATATAAATATATTCCTGAAAAATACCCATAAAATATGAAAGGATTTGAAAATCCTGATAAGCTGATTATTTGCATTATAACACATAGTGTTATGTCATTTGTTTAGTAAATAGGGAATAAGTTATTAGCAATTTTTTTAAAAACATTGCCGAGGATATTTATTTTAAACAGACCAATTTAAGACAGAAATTTCATAAAATATATCTGGAAAAAATTTAATATTACATTTAAATAAAAGAGCGCAGAAATTTACAAAAGTACATAAAAAACATAAGAAAGGAAAAATACACGAAAAACGGTCAAGTCTGGCTCGCGCATGGGGATTCCATACTTCATTTAAAGTGAATTTATTGGTCATAAGTCAACATAAACATGGATATCTAGCGCAATCATAATTTTCTAGGAAAACAAATACCTAAGTGAAAATTGCGTAGGAGGATCAAAATATTTTAGTGAAAATCTCTAAAACTATCATCGCTATAGCTTCCTATAACCTATATACGCTTCCAAAGACCATGTTTTTTGCAATTTTACGTTCAGTAAAAAGTAGAAAATAAATATTTGGATATTTTCAGCATATCTTTAAACATATGTTACCTAAAATTAGAGAATTAAAGTTAATAATTCTAAAATAAAACTTTTTTATGACAATTATCGGAAAATTTAATAAAAAAGCTGTATTTTTAAAAAAATAACTTTGATTATATATATATATATATATATATATATATATATATATATATATATATATATATATATATATATTGAATGACTTACCATTCATTAAATATTAAAGAATTATACTTGGTAATAAGAAGCAAGCAAGCGTAAACAAAACAAACTTTTCAGTGTGAACTTAAATTATTTAGTGAGCAAAAATATCGTGATGCTCGAAAATTAAAAAATGTACATCGTACTGTATGTTTTGCTGTAGTCATTGAAAGAAGATGGATGTAAAATGAATCTGTTGCAAAATATCTCTAAATGGTAAAAAGATAATATTTCTAATCAATTGGTATTTCATAAGTTGCTCTTATAAGTCATTGTCAAGGCATAAAAGAAGTAAAAATTTTATTTTAATTTTCCAAATAAACGATGGTCAAACATGTATTTATTCCTTCACGTTTCATTATATGAAATTATTTGATGAATTTATGAAAGATATGATGATACAACATTTCACCTGCATATCTGCAAGGCATTTTTATTTGACGCAGTGAATATTATATTTGTTGCGTATTTTGCTCGTAACGCAATGAATGTTGATTGCTCGTTAAACAAAATTATAAAAGTAATATTGGATTTAATAAAAAATAACTCAATTTTTTTGTTATATTTTCCTCAACTTTTCCGTTGTTATATTAGCTATAATGCTAAATGCCACAGTACCGGTTCAAGGACAGACTTCTGGTTTTATAATAAAATTACTTATTTTTATTAAAGACAGCAATTTTAACGTAATAAAAGAACATGATATAAATAGTATACATTTAACGATTATTACGGAAAAGAAAACCTTTTTCCTTTCCTTATTGCATTATTGTTGTAACGTTCTTAACAGAGCGCGATTTTTGAATGTAGCTTCTCAAAATAGCTGCAAAAAAGTTAAAAACCGATTAGTACACCCTATGAAATATGCACTTATGGCAAGTTTTTAAATGTTTTCAGTAAAGCTATATCTACATTTAGATTTTATCAGAGTATTTATTTTATTATGGTAACTTATAACTGTTGTTCGATTAAAATTTTGTAAACTTATGCAATGCTAGTAATAACACATGTAGAAAATTCTCAATGGCTAACAGTAAACCCATCGAGTGTTGGTTCACACCATTTGTGTCAATGAGTACTTTAGTTACATATTATAATCGGGATGATCTGTTGATGGAAGAGGAAGGTGATCACTTTTCAATGGCTAGCAATACACTCATGGATTTCTAGCTCGTTTGACATATGTCATTAGTCTTTTGCTTGCATATTTTAACTAGGACAGTCTCATGATGTAGAAGAGACGTTTTCAATTTCTAATTGTATTCCTAAAGAGTTTGGGCTCGTTTAAATGGTTCTCATAGAGATTGGGCTCGTTTAACAACTCATTTGGAGTCAATCAGACCCTCTTCGTTTAAATATACTCGGAAGGGTCCGCCGATATGGAAGAGAATTAGCCTTAGGAATTTCTCAATGGTTAAAAATAAACCTATAGAATTTAGGCTCGTTTGATTCGTCTCAATGATTAATTTGTTTAGAAAATCTCATTTTAAATTTTTTTAAGTCAAAGATTTCCTATTTTATTTTTATTTTTGACTGAATCTGGAGACGTTATAATATTTGCTAAGCACCGGCCTATGAATGGTCATAAAAGAAAAATGATTTTATTAATAGATAGAGATTCAATATTTAGGGCTAATGTTTGTTGGATTCTTTATATTCACTTTACGACACTTGACGATCTCGTTTATGTACAAATATTCATATCTATGATAATTTGGACTAATTCGTGACTTGTAAGGACTAATCCTTCTAGTCTCTAGTCTAAACTTGTAAGGTCATTTCGTGTAATTTTTAAATGAGTTCTCATTTCATTCCACACTTACAAAATATTTAATAGCTAGACTAAAATCGTTGTATTACGTTCCGCAATCAAACACGGAATCCTTTTTATTTCATCAGGTCCAAGTATATGTACTTCCACAGCGTAATAGTTTCTATAGTTTTAGACTTTCTCAGAGAACTTTCTCAGAGAAGTATATACCTTAGGTATAGATTTCAATTAAAATATAGCTATTTTTGGGCCATTCTTTTAAGAACGGTGGTAGAAAAAAGTTAGAAAACATTTTTTGTCTATCCCATTGTGTGAGATTTAGTTAGAAAGGGTTTCAAAATGAAGTTTAGATTTCATTTATCATCTTTATTACTTTGTCTCTTACGAAATAATAAGTTTTAATCTAGTTGGCAATAGCGGGGACTTATTTCCTCCGATAAAAGGGAGACAAAAAATCACCAAAAGATTTTGAAAATAACTTTCAATGAGAGTTTTTCAGTAAAGTTATATCAAGTAATTCTACTTCATTTATTTTCGACCTATAAATAAAACTACCGTGTCTCTGAAGTTGCTAGTTTGTTTTTCAGATAAAGTAATACGAATTACTAAAGATGTTTTGCATGGTTTAATTTAAAAAAAAATTAAGGTCATCAAAATAGCAGGTGAATTAGAATCTTTATTTGACTATCATATACGTTTATGGCCACCTATCAATACGACAGGAGAATTTATAAAAATACATAGTTTGATATTTTGTGAAATTACAAATAAGCCGTAATTAATTTATGGTTCAATACATATTTCACCGATTATTTATTTAAAAATTGAGATTCAGTTTCAACGAATGTTTTTAAAATTGTCTAATGAAACAAGATCTTGTCGTGTACGTCATGTAATAATTTCTGTGTCCCGTCCGTTTGTCACTTTCTCATAAGTTCTACAATTTTAGATCAATATAGGTAAAATTATGCAAATAGATACTTCGTGCTAATGTGAATAGTCATTAATATTTAACCAAATTTATAGAAAATTAGTGTACTTCTCCATTTATGTAAATTAAGAGCATTTTGTTTTACATAAACCATAAAGTAATACGACACGGGATGTTTTTCAATTTGATGTTGTTTTCACTTTTATCATTTTTCGACATCATTCCTATTAAGCTTCGAAGTAATAAGCATAGTTTGAATCTAAAAAAAATCAAGTACAAACTTTTGGTTAGAACTTATTTCGCTTTACTTGAACCGATAATTTCAAGAGATACACATGCACACACGGTGCGGTGCATAATCTTATTTTATGTCTCTATCGACATACATCTGACGGTGCATACATTTTTCTATGCATGCCTCCTCTACTACTAGCACGTGTAATTGTTTTGATATCTTGTTAGAGCTTATGTCTTGTTTAGATTACATGGCATATTTGTAACAGTGTGTACCGTTTTTATTTCCTTTTACGCAAATTAAAAAATATAAAATTTTATTTCACTGAAAAATCAACGGAAAAAAACCAACGGGAAAGAAATTACGATATTTTCTTCACAAAAAACATCTTTCCTGAATAAATTTATGTTCATGACAGGTCATAATCATTATTAACTTTTTATTAACACTTTATTTTTTCAGCGTCGGTTTTAATAATAAAGCGGTACGTATATCTGCTGGTTTTCCATTAATTAATTATTGCATTTATAACTTTTACACTGAATTCGAGGTTTGCGACCATAATCAAAGTGGAGGAACATCACTTACACATATTACCGCTTAAGGTAACAAGCGGAGTACATAAATGTAATTTAAAAACGGAATTGAACATATAAGCAAAAGGAAAATAGGTGCCACGTCATTCGTTGTACAGAAACTTCGCAGGGTTGTGTTGCTGAATTGAAAGTAATATCCGTAGACACACAATCGGTTTTGGATGGATGTATTAAAAAAATGGACAAGTCGAATAAAGAAATTACGCAGAAAAATAATTCCTATTCAAAATATTCAGAAGAAAACTATTTCTATTATGAAATAATGGCATATAACAAAATAAGATATCAAATATTTTCGAAAACTCATATTTTTGTGCTTCAAGTTCGACGTCGAAATTCGATTTTCATTCAGCTGGTAAAATGTGTAAGTATTAACGTATTTATCATTTACTTTACACATATTTTTAATATAGTTATTGAATTCCCATACGGTTTCTGTAAATTTTTCACGCATATGGTACAGCAGCATAAGTATAGTTATTGTGTCTCCTAAGGTATGTGTAACGATTACTGTATTCGTAGAAATGTTGCCCAAACCTCCTAAGAACTCTTTGAATTTGACTCACATTGAGAATCTATCTCACCAATACAGGAAAAAAGGCAAACTCATAATATTACTCAGATGTCCCTCTGTCCGTCTTTCAAAGTCGTTTATCCCACAAACTACTTGACGTAGAAATTTAAAAGGAAAAGTAATAATATGTGTTGACCAGTATTAATTTCTGGTAAACATAGAAATAATGTGGGTGTATGTAAAAATAAATGCAAAAAAATATTATGCATCATTCTTAGATGTGTTGCTGAAAATATATAAAAAATTGTTCTCAGAAATCATTCGACGTAGAAATTTAAATTTGATCAAGTGCCAAATTAAAGAAAAAATCATATTAACCAAGATATTTTTCAAAAGTTAATACTCAAAAATAGCATTATAGATATTTTACGAATGGAAAATTAAACAAAACAAATTTTTTTAAATTCCATTATACTGTGGGGTACAGTTTGAAAGAAATAATTATAAGAGATATTTAAAAGATTTTAGGTAGCATATCTTCAGAAATACTACCTAAAATTATGAAAAATTATTTTAAGCTTCTTAACTATTACCAAATTATTGTAGGTAAACTTTTACAGAACCGAAAAAATCCGAAGAAAAGGTATAGAAATAACATAAGATAAATCTAGACGTGATAGTTTCTGGCATATTCATGGTCACATATGCATGTCCCCCTATTTTATTATAATACGTTCCATTAAATATTAATTGCTCTAAGTAATTCATATTAATGATAACTTGTGACATATAAAACAACTTACGGAACTCTCGTCGCGCGAGACAAATTTATCAGCAATGGAACTGAAATATTCTAAGAAAATACGGATAAAATTTTGATTGGTAAATATTGATTTAGATTATTATTGTATCACACTTTCATAGGGTAAACAATAAATTTGTCTTGACCACATCCATTTGAACTTAAACGCTCCTTACGTTTACCCGTTCAGTTTATTCTGTGAGGTCGACCCTATTCCGTACTCTCATCATATCCGTATCGACACGAGCGGCTGATTCGCCGTAAAGAAGTTTCCAATAACTTTTCACATTATTTGTTGTTTATTTAGACCGGGTTTGTTTTATACTCGTATTCTTTCTCGTGCATGTGTTGTATTTACTTGTATTTCATTTGCTTTTAGGTATGTTAGAAAAGTTACATTCTGTTGGCGGTTCAATGGGGAGCATAAGTACTCAAGTAAATTCGTAGAAATGAATTTCTTTTCATTTATTTATTTTCATGAAAACCCCATGTTGAATGCTTTGCGATAACTCACAGATTACCCAAAGCGCTGTATATGTACAAACATCAAAAGTCAACTATTTACGTTACATACGATAACATAAATAATAACTAATAAAACAGAAAACATACATAGTAATTCAAGCTAGTTATAAAACTAATTAATTGTTAAAACTAAACTACCAAGCCATTTCATAATTCCATTCGGAGAATGGTCTATCGAGCAGAAAAAAATGTTAGGATTTGGCGCCTATCGCAACCTCGGTTACCATTAATTCGTTAAAAATTGATGAACGCTGCATGATGTTCATGCGCGCTCTAGGAAGATGACACTATGACTACATCCTTTCACGTAACAGTCAGGAGCATAAAGTATTGCCAAATACAAAATTATGTATAATAACTTAAAAAAATACATGATAAAGAACAGTTTCTCTCAGAGTCGATCTGAAGAAATCAAACACACAACATAAGTATATAAATTTCTTCAGATGGGAACCAGATGACCACATTGAATTCAAAGATACTACGGATTACAGAATTATACAAGGTCAAAATGTATCTATAATCCTGGAAATCTAGGGAATGACGCATGACATATGCTAGCATCCTATTGGTCTTCTGCCAGGCTTCAGTAATAAAATCATAATATTAGATATTTATCCATAATTACAACGAAATCCATCACGGATGGCACCCTTTCGATCTCTGTTCCATTTATAAAGTGTTGCTCAGATTCCGCTGAAATACCAAGTCGATAATTTGCCAGAAATTTACAATCAGATTACTTTTCTACCCCCGAGAATAGTTCCAAATTACTGACCACTGAGGGCAAATCATTAATCATAATGAGAGACAAAAGAAGGCCAAAATTACTAGTTTGACTGATTACCGGTCGAGTAAAATATGGGCTTGATTTGAAATTTCCAAACCGAATATATTGCTTTCGAGCTTGAATGTACGTGGAGAAAAATTTTACGAGAATTGAAAACACACTCGGTCATATGTCTTCTTAAAATCAAAATAAGCCCCAACTATCTGCCGTCCGCCATCTCTCTCTAGCAATATAATCCACAAAATTAATAAGATTATTGACGGTAGAGTGCTTAGGACGAAAACTGTGCTGACAGTTTGTCAGCTGGCACTGAACTTGAATATATATGCGGAGAATCGGTATTACTCACTAAATCTTCTATATGGGCGGATAGATTTCAAACTTTATGGACAGATTTATTATAAATGTAATCGGTTTGATGAAATGCCAGGACAGGCCTTATTTAAGTACGAGTGTAATTATCAGGATCGTGGGTTGGAGTTCCTTTAATGCGAGCACAACTTCAGAATGGCCTAGAACATACAAGTGAGAAGCACCGTCTGCATTAGCGAATTATTTAAATCTTCGTATAATATACAATCATATATTCTGTATCGTGTTGACTAAATCTTACAGTATAATTTACAATGTTTCGTATTAGTTCGTTACTAATTCATTTGATAGTTACTTTTCTACGTTAATTATACATTTCACAATTACACACAATTTCTGAAATTCTTTTGTATCTTAAGGTCATTTTGTGCCAGTTACGCCGCGATAACAAATTATGAGAGTACTTTATTATATCAAGTTTGCCATATCGATATCCCGGTCTTTATTCCTTCTGAAGGAAATTTTTCCTTATGTAAATTTTTTTAATAAATTTAGTTGTACTCAATTTTTATTCCAAAAATCGGTTTCTTGGCATTTTAAATATCTTCAGATTTTTTGAAGCTTCTTAGCAACAAATTCAAAGTCGTCATATTTTATTTACTAATAATTGATTAATCAGTCTCTCATTTTGTTGAAGAAAACCCTAATAAACGTGTTGTATTTCAAAAGAAAAACTCAGTTGTTTCGTTATAAATAAAATACTCATTTTTGTTCACTTCAATAGATAACATCTTTCCAAATTTTATCAATATATAGATTCACACACGTAAAATCCTCTATTCTGAATTTCTTTATACGAGTATAATGACATGACAACGTCTTACACTGCAATATGGGAATCATGCATGGGTACGATGACTGACCTGATTGTTACAAGTCGACATTTCAAAACTGCGACTAACAATTGTATTGTAATTTTATAAACTGATTCGTCTGAGGCATTGGAAGGATGGTGTGAAACATATTTTTGAGCGCAACTAAGTTTTATTTTGCATGTCGTGAAACTAGTTCTAATATGATCTTACTGAATAAAGCCAATGAAATAAATGCCATATAATTGATTATGTAAATATATGAATTGTTATGCGTGTTCAAAATTAAAACTCGACCATTCCAAAACTATGAAATTCCAATATCTTTGGTCTTTACTGAGTTAATGCTATAAAGATTAAAATGAAATTAGTATATTCAGAAGCAAATGCATGTGTATAAGAAATTCCATAAAATCGGACAAAAAAAGAAAGTTCCTCGTTTTCAAAACGAATAATTTGACGTTCCACGGTCAAGTTTTGATTTTGGACGGGAACAACATATACTAACACTTACCCAACGGCGTATTTTTGGATTTGTTTCATTCATCTCTTTTATTTATATCGTGTTAGATCTAGACTCACAGTAATCTTATGCCGCACTAACTCACGCGATGATCAATAGTGAACTGAGACGCGCTAGATAACTTGTATAATGATGTCCGAGGAGACGTGGTCACCCACAAATCTTAGCCGTGTCAACAAGAAACAAAACAATGTACAATTTTTTATACACTTAAACGAAATATCATAATTCAATTGGTACAATTTTTTTAATAGTTTTTTTAGCACTTTTCTAATTTCAAAAACCACTAAAAACAATTCAAAATACAACATTAATTCTTGTCACTAGCGGAAAGTCAAATTGCTATCACTGAAAATAGCCTTATTGAGTTGTATCAATTTAAATTTAATTAGTTCTAGCCGTCCTCAAGGCTGAGATTCCGGTTAGAAATGAAATTTTAAAATTCTAGTCCACTGAGCAAAAAGTGAAGTTTTAGTAATTAATATAAAATTTGTTAGTTTTATTACTTCTGAAGAATTTCTATCGTTCAAAACAGCAAATCTATTTGTTAAGTTAAGCCCCGTAATGCAATTAAAGCCAATTACACGTTTTATAAATTATATTTTAGTCAGCAAAGTGTAATTATATTTATTTTATTTTCACCGTATGAGATTTTGCTTAAGATAATTTATGTAGCTTTAAATTTGCCTAATTTTAGCGTTCTTAAATGTCTTATGAAATAAATACAGAATACATAAAGCAAATTTACGGTAAAGATCACAATATGAAGGGGCTTTATCTACATATATGATTCCTTTTATAATCTACTTACATAAATTTAATTGCCTCTCAAATTATAAGGAGAATTTGTTAGATTTTTTATTGAAAATGCTCATACGATGATTGTTATAAGCAGAAAAGGACTTTCTATAAAAAGTGAAAGGCATAAGATACGCTATTAAAAAACCATCTATATTCAGATGAAATTTCTTAAACTTAACTCCTAATGTTGTTTACTTTGAGCCTCTAAATTTAATTTCTTATCCAATTAAATAATTGTGCACAAAACATACCTTGAAAATCCGTTGATAATAATCTAATTGCAATTACTGTCTATGGTTTAATGTCAACATTAATTTAATGTAATATTTATATTTAATGTCAAGGATTCCTGTCGATTTCATACAATTGTTACATGGTGGAATATTCTAGGCAGTTAAAGAATATTCATACATGCCTTTATAAAGCAGTTAGATGTCTTCAAAAATAATATAGAGATATCATAAGGTCACGACGTTTTATGCTTGATCTAACATCAAATAAAATGTTGTCTTAGTAAAGAGTTTTGTTGCAAATGTAATTAGAAATTATGCTTAATTTGATATACTATAATCAAATTTCGAAACATAAAATAAATTTTCCAGAAGACAACTAAACCTAATTTGACATTAGCAATATATTGAATAGTACTTTTATAATGACTAAATCTCGGTGAATGCATTGTACATTTTTCTTTCCAATGGTGATCAGAAGTAATTCAGGTGTCACAGCTATATCAGTATATTTTATCGGTAAAAATGCCTTATGACTTCTAAATTTATTTTTAATCTACTATAGTAAACTCTATACTTTCTTTGGAATAAATAAATTTAGTTGAATTACACGACGTAGCAGGAAATGATTTGCGATTGAGTCAAATACTGTTATTATTTTCATCTCTGAATTGAAGCAGAATAAACAAAAATACAAACGTAAATTGATCAGTATTACTGGTGCTGGTGAATTTATGTCTGTACACTATTTACGGCCTTTACTAACAACTCTTAATGACTTCCAAATTAACTATGAAAAAACATTCCATTTTTCTTTAATAAAAATGCCTGGCAATATAACTTTTGCGCAAGATTTAGTTACAATAATTTGCATCTTTAAAAGAAAACATGCTCTTTTAGCTTTCCAAAGATGAAAAAACCTTACAATATGCTTTTATGTTTTACAATTATAATAATCAACGAGTTGGAAACAAAGCTTAATATTTTGTCGGTTCCATTGACCGCTTAAGGAATGCGACTATGGAGTTACTTAGTAGTTCACTGGTGACAATTAATTTTATGTTTAATTTTAATTAATGTGTGTTTTTCTTGTTTTAATAATTATGTTAGGTATATTTTGAACTCTTGTGTTTTAGTGTTTGCGAATGCCCAACGCATTGGGTTAACCTGTAAATTTAACCTTTGTTTCTTTGTCTATCAAACCCTATTCAGCGATACCTTACACAATGAGGTATGCTATAAAATAATGACTTCCAAATTCGTTTACGTTATAAATATGTATAATCATATTGCATTTCACATTTTTGGTTCTAACAGTCAGCACAAAAAGCGACTGTGATATATGTATATATATATATATATATATATATATATATATATATATATCACAGTCGACAGTACATATATATATATATATATATATATATATATATGTGTGTGTGTGTGTGTGTGTGTGTGTGTGTGTAGAAAATATGGCAAAACTGTGTTTCTCGTTACGCAAATATATTTGAATATTCATACATTGAAACGTAATATTATTGTTTTTACAATATTGAGAACTGTATTTGCGAATAAACCACGACTAAATTTAGGGAAAGGAATTAATTGTTAGGTGAGCTGATCTTTTGAAATATCGAAATTCCCTCAGATTACTTAAGCAATTTGTGATGTTATAATTTTCTATCTTTTAGATACACTTTAAATAATCTTTCACTAAATCGTAGATAAAACTATCAAATTTTTATTTTTCAATGCATTAATTCCATAACATATACCGTCTACTTCTTCGGTAAAAGAACAATGCTGTTTAGGTCTTCACAAAGGTACACACGCTTGCATGCAAACACACACAAATGCGTATATATATATATATATATATATATATATATATATGTGTATATACATACACATGTATGAACTATATATAAAAAACTGTAGAATTGGCTTGTCTGTACGTTGATGATGTTTACGAAACAGGGATTTCGGGCTACACAAGAAAAGAAATAGAACACAATATTAATGTTTTAGTAATTTCAGTTTGTTTGACTTCTAGTTTGTTTATTTGTTCATGAATTACGCACTATACCGTTAATATTACTCAGTATAATTTATATTTTAGTAAGATACAATTAGCGTGAGAGTGTAAAAAAAGAACTCATCGTGTGTTTATTGCAGAATGATAAAAATCTCTTAAATACAAACGAGCACGAATTACGATTATTTCTTGTACTTAAAAAACTAAAGTTTTTTACTTACTTTCTTGTAAGTAAAAAACTTTTTTTTTCAAAAGAATGGGCACAGCTTTTAAGGAATGATGTGTACTTACGAGATAAGTATTATTTTGAACATAGATTGCCAGACGAGTTAAAAGATGGCGCTCTGGACTAAAATATCATGCATTGATTAACTCATTGAAATTGGTAAGTTAAACCGGGCATGTTTGACTACTCTTAAAAATTATATTAGTAGTAGCGTATTCAGTTTTTTTGCACAGGCATAATTTTTTTGGCATTCACTGCTCTGCTCCTATTAGTAATAATTTAATTAGAGTCTGTTAAGAGTCAGTTCTTATCTAGGATGTTCAACTATATTCAAAACTTCATAGAAATCTATTTGCTCTTTTAGCATTAAAGAAAGACAAATTTACAAATGAACGGGCAACGTTTTTAAATAGCTAGTATAAGGAGACAATTTACATGTATACATGTATGCCCTACATTTCAATCTAGGATTAATAATTTCTGTTTTATTCAAAATTTATATCACCGCAGCTGGATGGGACATTTACGTAATAAAGGACACGAAATTATTAAAATTGCTTATGTAACCTGTACTTTTTATGAGTTTCCACTCGTTAATGAATTTGTTTGCTCTTGGCCTGCATTGTCAGGTGTTATATTGATCTTGATTTTTGTGAACTTTATTAGTCATCATCCTCGTATAATGTGAAATGCCAACATCCGAATCCGAATGACGATGTTTAAAGACCCTCAAAAATTCATAAAAAGAAAAGAGGTCATTTAAAATTAATGTGAAATACCAACATCCGAATCAGAATGACGATGTTTAAAGACCCTCAAAAAGTCATAAAAAAAAGCCTTATAAGATATCTTATTTGTCCACCTGTTTGTCCGTCCCTTTGTTTGTTAAAGCACAATTCCTATGAAACAGCCAGAGATATCATATCGAATTAATACTCTGAACTTACTAAGGCCTCTAGCCTTACATTGCTTTAAAATGTCAACCTATTTACCTTAAAGTCCATTTTTTTATATAATAATCTAGTGGATAGCGGTATCATCAAAATCCGTAGGGTTGTCATCGAATCAATCGACCTACAATCCTGAAAGTCAATCAAATGGAATATTTTATAGCATGAGTATAAGGAAAATTTAAAAAAATTATGGCCTATAATTATAAGTTAAGTTTAATTAGAAATACTGCATACACTTAAATGTTTTTTCTTAAATGTGTAAAAGTCTCGTAGCACGAGTTCTACTGGCGATTGATCAACTTTTTAGGTAAATTTCCCCAAAGTTACGAAACAATGGGTATAATTTTGCTTTTGTTGAATCCTTTCGCATGGTAATACCAACAGTATTTGCATTTATCACACTAATAAGCGAAGCGGAAAATATAGAATAAAGCAACGAGTATGCTGTATACATGTACTTCTATGTGAACCAAAATCTCCAACAAAATTTATATTATGTACGTGGGGCCCGTAAACGACACAGCTCTTTGCTCTGCAAAGCCCTTCTCGTTACTAGTACTTTGCTGAATTTACGTGATTTCATTTTGGCACAGCTTTTGCAACGGTTTTATTTTCAAACGACTACTTGCTGGGATGAAAATGTTACCTGCATTTTGAGATAGTAGGAAACATTTATTTTTTTCGCTTGAGATGATTTCGATTCGTAAAATACTTTATTATTTCTATCTAAATAAAAAGGATACTAGAAATCTTTAAACTAAATGGTTTCATTATATTAATTTTAAAAATACGTCCTTAACTAGTACTATTATAGTCTATATTATGGTTTATTTATAGTCTATATTATGGTTTATTTTAAACACATTTTTATAAATAACTCATTTCATTACAGAGCGTGTAATTTAATAACTCTTAATATGTATGCAAGTAATTGTGAAATTACATACATACAGGAAGGATTTATGTTTCTTTGTCAATGATAATTAAAAAAATGTCATTTAATAACTAAACGACACAAGAATATGGAAAGGTTTTCAAGGTTTTACACTGTATTTCTTCGACCTAAAGTTGACGATCTATTGAGACGTCAGACCTTGTCGGAAAGCACTCTATCTTGAGCTTTTATGAATTCTTCAGAAATTTCTTGAAAGGAAACGAGTTTGAATAAAGGGGTTAAGTCAGTCCTCGTTCAACACACGATCTTACTCCTTTTTATATTTCAAAAAGTGTATGTAACGAAATTGTTATGACGAAATAATATTTTATAAGGTTTGTCGAGAAATGATTGATGATACACTGGGATATGTAAGCTTTAAGGTTTGACAAGATTTTTTATGAGAATTTTGAATTAAATTTTTTATATGTCTGTTTGAGGCAAGGAATATCTTCAAAAGTTGTAAATTAATTTTGATTTATCCAACCAGTTAATCAAAAATATTTCGTGAAATAAAATTTCGGACTGACTGAAAATTAATTTGAAATATATATTTGTTTTAATTCCAGTATTGATGAAAGTTCATATTTGCACTCTAATAAGCCTGTAGTAACAATGTTACTGTATTATAACTTTTCAGTACCTTGCGTGTTTATAAGTATATGTGATGAGCAATCAGTAAACCCAAGAACAGGCTATCTAATTAATATTATGAAATTACAACACATAAAAACTGATAATAAAAAACTTACGTTTAATCAGCGCGGTTATTTTATTGTAGTCAAATTATTGATGGTCTTAGAAAAAATTAAGTTAAATTTATAAATGTCAGATGCTACTAAAATGAAAACATGTTTATATGATCAAAAACGGATTGTACGGTACATATTCTGATGATTTTTTTAATAATACGTTATTGGGTTTAGGATCGTGTCAGAATATTGATTACGTCATTGAAATAACACAGCTGTTAATACTATAATTAATCTAATAAGAATAAAATATCCAGAAAAGTAGAATAAAATTAACTATATTTTGTTTCAAATGATTATAATATTATATCATATATAAGTTATTTTAATGATCCCGTGTAGATGAAATAACTGACATTTAACGCAGCTCTTTAATACATATTTTAATTTATATTAGATAATATGAGATGTGAATATTCAAGAAAATCTTTTTAAATCGCTCCATAATAAATTAGTAGATACTCGAAACAAACTTCGTTTGGTAAATTCATTGGCTAATTGAGACAAATTTATATCATTGACTGGCGTAATTTTGCTGCATCTAGATTAAGTAATAGATGTAGATTATGTAGATTATGTGACAGTTGAGTAAAGTGTAAAATTGTCGCTAATTCGTTTATCCCTTGGTTTTTTTACAGTTTTACTGTTTAAGTGTTAATGGTCTAGGATCTAATTTTTATAAACAGATTTTGGAGGTTTTACCAAATATTGCGTATTTATTTTTCAAATATTTTCTTATTTTTTTAATTTTAATATATAGACATTCATATGAGAGTCTGCCTTCAAATTTTTGGAAATGATTTCCTAGATAATTTTCAAGCAACAACTAAAAGAAAAAAATGCAGAAATAAAGGTTAATAAAATATAATTTTTGACTGGAATGCGACTGAGATATTTGAGAGTTGCAATTTGAAGGCGTTGAAGACAGGATATCCACTCCGGAAAAGCTCAAATATAATAACGATTATAAACTGAATTACCTAATGATCGTATACTTAATTTTATGTCTCCTTTTTAATATTCCACGAATAAATAAACGATAATAATCCACGATAATCGCTGTTAATTTTAATTATTTTACAAAAGCAATAATCGTTGTTTTTTAAATTTTCTAAAATTTAATCTTAATTAACGAGACTTGCTTATTTTGAGACAAAGTGTGAATAAATTTATTCAAAGTAATTTGTATGATTTTGAATTAGTTATACTTTATAATTATAACGAGATCAACTTGATAGTTCCTCAAAATATTCATATAAATAATTATTTTGTGAACCAAAATGGAGTTTTCGGAAAAGTCTTTGTTAAATGTTTACTCATATCGTGACTAATACTCTTTATCACAAATATTTGTATCAATCTCTATTTTACTATAAATCTTACTACTATTAAAAATACACTTTTTAAGTATATAAGAAAAAATACAGTTTAATTTTGATATAAAATTGTGGTGGTAATTAAAACCATGAGTATGTTTTATTCACGTCCTTATCCCTTCGAAGTTCATAGTCAATAATATTTGAAATATATGCTACGTTCTTGAGACTTTGAATGACCGTCGATGTCTTTTAGTAAAATTATAGAAATTATATAAGCACTTATTATAAAAGCACTTTTCAGTACTTTGATCCGTTTTTTAACCATCAACTTTATCTCGTGAAATCTGTTCTTCGTAACTCTGAAATAAATGTAATTACCTTTGAAATAATTTTATTTACTTTTTATCCGGTATATGTGCATAGTTTATGTTCTAAAATGCTGTATTCAAGATTAATCGTTTACTGATATTTTAGTGTTTATCTTATATCATATCATTTTAGCCAGGGAATTTTATTGGTAAATCTTCTGATAGCAGGGAACCAGCAGTATAAATTAACGGTTTTAAATCATCAAGTGTTTTCGTTAATTCAGGGGTACCATAAATTTCTATATTTGTTTCTTTTTATTTATCATATAAATAAATGACGTAAATAGTGGCTTCAAATATACCAAATTCCTAATATATGCAGATGACTACAAAATGTTCTACAACGTAAAGGATTCTATGATCATGCAAAGCTACGAGAAGATCTTAATAGGTTAGATGCATACTGCAAACTAACCAGGATCCATATAATTTAAATTAAGTGTGAATCGATCACTTTTTCTGAAAACAAGATAATCGAATTGCATATATTTAATATTCCTTGGAGTCTGCTGATTGCAAGCGCTATTATGGCGTGATGTTCGGTCGTAACTTACACTTTAATATTCACGTTAAGCAGATTACCTTGTAGGCTTATGCTTTACTGAGGTTTGTGTCAAAAGCTACCAAATCATTTCAAGCAAATTACTACGTATTGAATCCTCTACATAATTCTTGTGTGAACTTAATCGTACTAAAACACATATTCTGGCATGATCGAACCAGCCGAAAAAACGTCAGCACGAAAAAACATCACACATTGCCATGCCGCTTCAATACACCCAGAAATATTGTTGTAATGCATTGTACTTATTTAAATAACGTATTCTCTATGGAAGACATGTTGAAATCGGGACAATTGTATTTTATAACATCTGTGATAGTCTTCACACTTGCGACTATATAGTGACTCAATTGCGGTTTTGTGTGCCTGGGAAAGTAATCCATAGCACGGCGTTTTTTATCTACCAACCGCTTACACAAATGCTGGTGCCCGCACATCACTGCACAGCCTGTGTGATGATTGCTCAAATTCCATTTCCTGGATATATTCGCTAGCTCGTTATTATAATACAAGCAGTCAATTACATAAATACTACATAAACACCAGTCCTTTGAAACGTTGTAACATTATGTTTTTAATCCTAGTTCATTTGGTTTTTGTTATGTCTGCTGTCACGTATTTGTAATTATTATTATTGTGACATAATTATTATTATTTATTCCAAAAATGACCATGATTATGATGAAATTTGAGTGAATAATCGATTCTAATATTTGTTTATTATTATATTATATGTTTGGCAATTTAATTTAATGTATTACCATTTTTTATTATTTAATATGTCACACTAATATTTACTTTGGTATTATACCAAAGTTTCAGGATCTATGTGTTCAGGATCTATGTATTCCATAGAATTTTATTTTCATGTGACAATATTAGGATAAAATTAACATAATATCTAAAAATTTTACTCATTTTATCTCCCTATGATTTGTATAAATTTTTTCCCCATATTTGAAAAAAAAACAAAAGCTTAATACAATTAAAAATATACGTTCCGAAAAACTCATTTCTACTGATGTGAGATTGTATATTTATTTGATTTTATTTGGTATAGATTCTTTACGTTTTCTTTTACGTCACTCTATTTTCCATAATTAATTTTAAAAATATCACTAATAAGATGTAATAACCATAGTGTGTAATTATCGCAGTGCCTTTAACTCTTTTAGAGTAATATTATTTTTCAACTTAAACAAATAAGGCATTAATTTCTGGATCGTTGGTCCTGTGTTATATAAACTTAATAAAGCCATCCCATACACAAATAAATACATACTTGTTTATTTCATATCATACACACGGAAAACTAAATAGATTCCGTATGACTTCGCCCGTACATCAACCAATCTACTGAATGTGTTGTAGCTTGGTTGTGTGTCTATCTTTTCACTGGGCCAATAGAGCTTTCATCTGGCAAGTAAAAGCCATGACCTTACAGCTTAAATGAAAAAAATCTCAATTCAAATAAAAGGTTCATAGAGGGGACGGCGCTTAGAGTCAGCCGAGGCTCATTAAAGTAAACGGGTAGGTTTTGAGGAAGCCGAGGAAGTAACTCGTATAATAGGTGGCGTCTTGCGATGTTTACTCTGGCCATGTTTAGTATATTCGTTAATATTTTTAAGGTTCCGTAATCAAACAGGGATTATAATTAGGTACGTCACAATCTCGTAGTTTTTACAGTTTTAGACCTACATGCATGCAAATATATGCTGCCGATAAAGACCTCGTGTAGTTTGGTAAGGTAATTAAAAATGCGCGCTAGTGCGTGCGCGCGTGCATGCACCCACGCACTCAACACTTTCAAAACAATTATTTTCCTTCTATTTTATGTTCTACCTCCCCTTAATAAGAAGTGGGGATGAAAAATAATTTGTTAGCGTACCCCATTGCTTTGTAAGTAATGTTCTATAAAAGGTGGTTTAAAAAAATATATTTCATTTACCACTCTTTATATTTTAGCCCCGTTTAGGAGATATTAAACTTCAACATTTTATGCACTTAGTTTTCACCCCTTTCAAAATTGTATCCAAACAATACTGCAAAAATTTAGAATAAATTCAAAAAATAATTTTTTATACCATTAAGTGAAATTTCTTTCTACTAATCAAACTTCATTAGTTTTGGAACTAAAAAATCGGGTTGGATTTATTGGGGATGCAGCCGCAGTGGAGTACGTGAAACGTCTTGTACGTGCTGGAAAGGGTGTATGGGCACTAGAGTACAGAAATTATATGGTTAATAAAAAAAACACATTTAAAAATTGTATTTATTTACGCATTTTCTATAAAACATGAATTTTGATTACTAGAAAGTTAAATTTTCCTATAAAAGGACTCCTAAAAATTTATTTTTTAAATTTATTCTAAATTTTTGATAAGTCTTGTTTTAGAAATACTTGAAATTTTGAAGTTTAATATTTCGTAAACGGGGCTGAAATATGAAGTGGAAAATGAAACTTACGGTTCCTTTCAGAATACATTTTAGACAACACTTATTACAAACAATGTTTACGCTAAACAATTGTTTTTCATCCCCACTTCCTATTAAGGGGAGGTACTTAAAAAATGAAAAAAAATTAATGTTTTGAAAGTATGTTGTTGTATGTATGCACGTAAGTACATGTATATATATATATATATATATATATATATGTATATATATATATATATATATGCATATATATATATATATATATATATATATATATATATATATATATATATATATATATATATATATATATATATATATATATACATATACATATAAATATGAAAATATCGACACTAGTCGATTAATAGTTAATATTGCTTTCCCACCTTAAAAACTTTATTAAACTTTGTGAATTCATACATACAGCCCGTATCGAAAAAAGACACTACGATACGGGCTGTATGTATGAGTTCACAATGTTTAATAAAGTTTTTAAGGCGGGAAAGGAACATTAACAAACAAAATCACTTCCACGTTTTTAATATTAGAGTTAGAATTACGATACCGGTTTGGATTGTGATAATTTATTTTATTGTGTAAGAGAATTATTTCACTTTGATTATCCTTAATAAAATCATTTAATATAAATTTAATTTCTTCATTAGGTTGGATGTTTTAGTGTATTATGTGTGTTTTACTTTTATCTTGATGACGTTATATACAGATTAATGTAATTAAGTAGTTTGTGGTTTTAAATAATATTTCTGTGAGCAGAAGTGGAGCAAATAAATACGCTTCAGTGTTTCATACATTTATTTAAGACATTGAGTATAAAATATTTAACCAGTTACTAGAAGCAGTAGATGAACTTACCAATGGTTTAAGCGATTGGTTTTTTTTCTATATACATTATATTTATTTCCATAAAATTTCTATGTAGAGTTATATGTAAGTTTGGGGAAATTTTTGCTATGTGAGCAAAAATTTCCCCAAACTTACATATAACTCTACATAGATGCTCGGATTTTTTCCGAGCAACCATATTGATTATATAGCAGATTTCGTTAATGTTGAAGGCTAAAAATTGTATTTACTTTCTTTACTGTAACATTTCAAAATTAGTATAAACATTCTTTAAACAAAGAGTAGAATATATATATATATATATACACACACACACACACACACACACACATATATATATATATATATATATATATATATATACACATATATACATGTGTATGTGTGCATGCAAAATATTTATTTAGACATTTTTTTATTCGATTCTTTTGCACTTAATTACAATTGTTTATGCTACTAAATAACGACTATGTAAAGGTAAACACGAGTTTATAATTTTTTTAAATAATCTCAAATCGTCAAAAAATTTAAATAAATATAAAATATTGTGAAAATATATTTTAAATCTAACGTTCGGCAGCCGTTTGTAAGTAGTAAAATGGGTTATCAAATTAACTGTTACAATAAAACTTTCAGGAGCTACTTTTTTATTACATGCACTTTTCAAATACTTTCTTTTATTCAAAGAAATATAGAATTTGCGTGCGTGTTCAACTGAGTTGCTAAATTGCAATATATTTTAGGGGACATACTTTGAATAAGTTTAATTTATGATGTTTTAGGGGATATAATTTTAAGCGACTTCAAAAGCAAAAGGGCCTCTATACGGTATGTATTTTTTTTGAAGAGTAACTTGTCTTTATTTTGAGTTGTAACTCGGAGACGTGTTACCCGATTTTTATTTTTTTTCTTATTTAATATTTAAATGATTGTACATTTCAACTTACTTTGTTTTATATCATTTTATTTTGAAAATACATAAAAAATTCTAATGTTTTTTAAAAATAAGTTTATTGGGGCTAAACATAAATGGATATGAAAATGTTCGAAAAAATGATCATTAGTAATTTTTCCTTAAAAAAAAGAGAGCGTACACATGGCTCTAAAGTTCTCGTAGCGGTGGATATGGTGATGTAGCCGTGAGTTGTTAGGTCGTACGTGCTGCGGATATTCCGTCATTATAGGAGCTTTCAAAGAAGCCCATCATAATTTGAAGCTTTTATCTCGGTCCGACTTTACAACTTGTCCGTAAAAAACTACGTTATTTTCTTTTTGTGCGCGGCTGCTGGCTAACTTTTTATCTCGTTATAATACTTTGTTGCTCATAATTTGGTTCAATGGTTTCTTTTTAATGTGAGGGAATTTCTAGCACTTATTAGCGTTTGAGTCTGCGTGTGTATTTACATTTTATATAAATAAATATTGAACTTATTTTAGTTAAAGTAGTATGTACAGACATAATTTATTAATTGAGTGTGGATTTTTAAATAATCGATTGTAATAGCGGTGAATAGGGATAAACTATTGTTCGTTAGTTATTATCAAAAAGGCCTAATGTCATTTAATCTAGCTATAATAAACACACTGTGCTTCTGTGTTTCAAACCCGTCATCAAGCGAGTACTCAACAGTGACATTAGTTCTGCATTTTTTGAGGATGGATATTATAAACATCATGTTTAATGTATAATGTTTTCCGAATGATTATTATGGGTCGAAGTATAGTCTTAACTACATTATAATCTTAACTACAAAAACAATATCTTTCGGTTCTGCATTTAATATTAAGTACAGTTCATGTAGAATACATGTTTAATACTGTCTCTTATTAAACGACAAAATCTTTCTTTGATTGAGTTTTCACAGTAACAATTTCAAAGACGCTGGTAAAATTTTAAATATGTTATTACAACGTTTTTATTTCTTTCATTTTATTACAACGTTTTTATTTTATTCTTCTTTTTCTTTTTATTTTATTACCACGTTTTTATTTTTTTATTACAACGTTTTTATTTCTTTTAGAAATTACTGAATATTTTTTTTATTATTTTGATTTAATCATACAAGTAAATAATTTACTAGATTAGTTCTTTTATTGCAAGGACTTCTTTAAACATATTATGGAAAATATCGTTTGTCGTGAATTTTTAAGCCTTAATTGGAAAACATTAAAGACCACCCTTTTACATCCGTGTTTATCGGTACCATGACTTGATAAATTACTGATGACACCGAAAATTACTTCAACTTATTAAGTTAACATATCAGTTGTCCTTCAGTTCTTTTATGTGAGCTTATGTGCTGGGCAAACAGAATATTTCCATTTTTTCCTCAAAGCGTGAATTTTATTCTATTGCAGTACGAGCGCTTGAGAGTATCTCTGTCAAAAACAAGAAATCAAGATGGGTTTTCAGTTCTTTCAAATTGAATATGGGAGGTCCCCATGGTGAAAATTATCAAAGATAACAAATTGTTTTCTGTGTCATAGAAAAGAATACCTTCACCCACCTTTTCACGTATATGGCGTATTGCTTTTTTTCGTTTTGTGCCTTTTACCGAATCCAGAAAGGAGAATACTATATATTCTCTCCATGAATTTTCCTTCCATTTTCTGGTTGTTTACACGCTGAAATTCAGTTACTAACTGAACAGAATATTGAATGCCGCACGTTTTATATTCTCTTCGAAAGCTATTCGGAAATATCAATAACATTTTATAAATAGCAGGAAAAAGTTTTTATTGCTTGTCAAATAAAATTCATAATTTATTTTCAGTTTGAATAATATTTGGTATACAAATGGGTTCCTCATTTTCCCTATCTAATTTTGTTTTTTTTGCAATAATCACATGTTATCTTTAATTTTTCTTTCTTCGAGCAATTCAGGACGTCTTTTATACTATTGCTTCTATTTTATTATATATTCCCTTCCTATCTATTCCCTTCACAAATTATAAACTTCCTGTTAAGTGACAGTTTCTTTAACTATCCTCATCATTATAAATCAACGCAAGACCAACGTACTGCTAGCCACAATCATTATCTCAACCTAGGTACATATTAAGTGATCAACAACAAAGGGTTTGGTACTTAGAAACGACCACACCGATCTAATACGTGTAATATATTCTTAATAAATCGACGCAGACGATCGAATGTCTTAATGGATCGGGTTCGTTTGATTTTAAAAGTAAGAGTATAATTTTATTTGATCCAAAAATCAGTACATATTAATAAGTCTACAGACTTAACGTGTCTTGTAACAATCATATAATTGTTCTAAGCTATCTTTTTTAAACGAAGAATTCGAATAATTGCAGCTTAATCCGTACTTTGTAAAGGTGGCTATTAAAATTTCCTACCGAAAATATCTTAACTTAGCTTATCACGACGGGCTTCATATCCAATAATAAAGTAGGTGATGCTTTAATTATATTTACTATAGGTTTGTTTCTTACTTTTGCGTAATACAATTTTCCAGCACTTAAATTTAAACCAAATAATTTTCCAAGATAAATAATTATTAATTTATGGAAATTATATGCAAGAAAATTTTGTCTCTCATTAAATAATTACATACGAAACTAAAAATAAACCATTTTTATTTTATAATGCTATAATGAACGAGTTTTTATTTTTTTTTTAATTTCTAAATTAAAAAATATGGAATTCTAAAATTCAATCTCATTTTTGTTTAAGTGTGTTGATTGTTTCTTAGAAAAAAAGACTATTTGAATAGAATTGTATTTATCTTCACTTTACGCAAACAATTAAATATGTGTTTTAATACTTTAATATATTTACATGTATATTGCATAATATTTCTTTTCACCGAAATATGACTATACATTATATCGCTTACTAAGTGTCGTTTCTTTGAAATATTTTTGACATACTTGGTTCACAAGAATCAACAAGGAGACACCGTATCAAAATATATTACAAGATATTTTTAAATGATTTTTAAAATACCTTTGTAATTACATTTCTCATGAGCGATTGAATAACAGAGGTATTTTAAAAATAAATTAAAAATAATAATTATCTTAATTAAAAAACAATCAATTAAAAAATAAATAAATAAAAACATATTCTCTTTCATTGTGAACACACAGTCGCGTTATTCGACTGCTTATTGCGCGTGCTTCGGTGTTAGTTTGAGAGTCTCTGTAAAATTTTATCAGATTTATACAGCTTTAATATGTGGACATTCAGATAAACAGGACATATATGACGAAATTATATGATTCTGTTTTTGTTATTCTTATATGGAAGCCAAAAAAGTATATGCGATTGTCGCACGCGTTTGGAGTTAGGCTTGTTACATACCATTATTGTGAATGAAAGAAAATGAAATATTACGGTAATTGAATATTAAAAGAAAAAAAAATATTATTGTGACTATCCATAGATGTACGACCATCTTGTCAAGCACGGAGAATTTATTGCGTCAACAGTTTAGAGGGGAAGGGAAGTTAGTGGGAGTGGAAAAGATAATCGTCGGTTTTGCTCTCAATCGTTTTTTTGTTCATGCGTGAATAAGACAGGGATTGAGATCGGGGTCATTTGTATTTCCTACAGCGAAGTAATATAACTAAAAATGTCAATTTCGTTGCCCATCGTCAAAGTCGTTTAGGTTTCTCTATCAGAGGATGGTTCGTAGCTCTGTTAAAGTGTTCATGTAAGGCATTGACATTAATAAATTTGTTTGCAGTAATCGCCTCAATATTATTAATGAACATATATAACATAAATCAAACTGAAACAGTCTAGGCTTACATTAATAGCGGTCTTTTATTAATTGACATGCTCCGAGTGAGTGGCAGCTACACACGATTCGTTGCTTGTTTTTCTTACTACTGTAATGAAAAGTAAGACACTTTTCGTTACGATCACTTTTCTCAACATATGAACCAACATTACGATAGAAATAGTACTTTAACTTTGAAAAAGAAACGTAAGTTCACGTTTTCTTATAATACCAGCGAATGTAAATGAACAATGAACATAAGAAATAGAGAGGTTTTTGAAAACATTCAAAGCGCTAAAAAATTTCAGTTACGTATGTGTCAAAAACAGGGTATATAGTTCTTTTAAAATATGTAGAATTTTAAAATAGAGTTTCTAGTAAGTAGTGGATGAATACTAGAAAGTACGAATCATAAAAGAGAGAACTTATTCAAGATGAGCCTTGTTATGGCGGTATATAATTTTTATACAGATTTTAAAATTACCGTTCAGTAGTTCACAAACAAGAATCTCCGTCAAGTGCGATATAAATTTGTTGGTAAGTAATGATTCCACTGTAAATATAACGGGATTACATATTAAATAAGCTTAGTAAGCAAAGAAACAAACTAGCAAAGTGAATTATTTGCTTTTTGCGTTTTATTTTATATAATTGAAAGAAAATTTACATTTCGTTTTGCATGGCTATAAATAACTGTAGCGTAATTAAATGTTTATGAATTAATCACTATGCTGGGTATGTATACTCCGGTAGATATCTTTATATGACTACTATTTCCTCACTTGGTACACGTTAATCAACATGTACAATGTGTGATAAAAAGGGCGTTTTTTATTAAGAAATGTGAGTTTTCTCATGTTTCAGTATTAAAATTTATCGGTTTATATCACTATTACTAGTATTGACTCGAGTGTACTCAACACAACTCTGTTTTATTCTTATTCCAGTAAACGTTTAGGTAAAATCATATTATAATTATTACTTTGATTTGCGGCGAACCGTATCCCAAAATTACTCTCTCATGTAACACGAAAAGAGCTAATGACGAGCCATTACGTCGCATGTGACCCTTGAAGGATAACAAAGGAGTCTTCCTCGTATTTATCGTATCTTGTTTCATTGGAGGTATATTTATTAATCTGCTTCCCTTCCCGGTGTCGGTAATCACCAGCTTACATGATGCTTTGATATTTGAGTACTTTATGTGCGTAAAAGAGTTTATTTTTGTACCTCTCGACAAATTATCGTTACATTAAAAAAAAACTCACGCGCTTAGCATTTACTTTCCTTTTTAAGGATGATCTAGGTAAGTATTTTCATATAATTATATTTTCATTACCATGTTCCGCATAAGTAATAAAAAGAGTCGTTATATGTAGCCACAAAGCTATTTCAAAATAGCATTCAGTTCCATAAAATTAATAATATTTAAAACTTATTTGTACCATAGATCGATGCGCTTTGATTATTTTTAAACCAGAATGAGTAAGCTGTATTCTAACAAGGTAAACAAATCAAAAATAAAACAAAAAAAAAACCTAATCAAAATCCCCATTAATTCCTATTAGAAATTTAAATCAACAATTCTAAGTTTAAAAGACCTCAAATTTATAGCTCTATTCGTAAACTTTTCTCATTAATCAACAGGATTTTTTTACATAATTAGATGGTGACAAATAAAATAATTTTCGATTAACTTAACGCTTATCGCTTCGATATTGTTGTGCAAACTATAGTCATTGCAAAGATATTAAGTACGTCGATCACGTAATTGTTGCTACTTGAACGGCATAAAGAAATTTGTTTATTTACAATTTTGTTTGGAATATGGTTACTTCATAGTTTAGCTTAACTATTAGGTTCTGTACCTCAAAAGGAAAAGAATAATCTTATAAGATTACTTACGTGTCCATCTATCCGCCTGTCGCAGTCGTTTTCATAAAAACCGCTTGAATGAGAAACTTGAAATTTGGAATTATAATGAAGTATATTAACCCGCAAATGTATCAATAGCTAACAATCAAAAAGAGTTATATGCAAATTTTAAAAGAAGAACTCTTATAAGATTACTTACGTGTCCTTCTATCCGCCTGTCGCAGTCGTTTTCATAAAAACCGCTTGATGGAGAAACTTGAAATTTGGAATTATAATGAACTATATTAACCCGCAAATGTATCAATAGCTAACAATCAAAAAGAGTTATATGCAAATTTTACAGCGTTTGGGGTATAATTTAAGCCCTGGATTTGTTTTATTAATTTCTTCAACGCAGTCTGCGTTTGAAGGGGCTAGCTAAGAGAATATGAAAATACATTTTAGTTAGTATAACAAATTTAGCAAGTATATTTTCAGAGATGTAATAAAAAAATATGTTCCTTCCTTTCTTGTTTCCAAAACTACTGAACTCAAATTATTATAAATATACATAATTTTTAGAACTCGATACAAATATTATCATTATAAAGTAGGTAACACGTTTGATTACATTGGAGATGATTATGGAAAACCAAAGGATAGCGAAATTATAATTACTCTCGCAGTTAGCTTTCAAAATCAAAGGTCATAAAAAACAGTAATAGCTTAATATTTTTAGGTAATTAAGAATATTATACCCATTGCAAAGAAAGAATATTTTTTAAAATAATTGATGGAGTAGGATTAAACATCAAATTGTTATACTAGAATGCATGGAAGAAAAGAACTATTAGTAAGTATGACCATGTCAGTAAAGATAATTATGGGAGGAGTAAGCAGAAAAAAAACTAAAATACTGACGAGATGTGTAGTGTGACGAGTATTTAAAAATTGTTTGATAATATTTTTTTTCCAAAGTGTATTTCTCTCCCTCTCACATTCTCATTTTCTTTTCAGAAAAAAATATTTTGGTACAGTAGTTTTTGGTGTACTAAAATTCGGTTTGACAAACTTCAATAATTTAAATGAAATTCTGACAAATAAATAGACGCTTGTACCAGACCTTAAGCGTTCATCACTTTTACGTAAATAAGGTACACCTAAAAGCAGAAGCGTGCAACCATATGATGTAGTAACTTTAATTTCTACGTGTTACTAATCCGACAACAAACGACCTCCCATCCTATGACTTTGACCTAAGTTTTAAAAACATATACGTCCTCCTAATCTTCAGCGTTCAACATGTGTATGTTAAGAAGTCTTCTAAAATTACGTTACCCCTTATAATCGCCAATTCCAAAGCTCCTCTGCATAAAACCCAACCTTATCCGTCCCCAACCCCTAAAATATAACTTTTAGATTTTTGATTTTCTTAATTTTTTATTAACTATTAATGTTTCGCAATTATATTTCTTTATCTTGCATAAAAATAATTTACAGTCTACCACAGTATTTATTTTCCTCGCGCAATTCATTGTGTTTGGTTGTAAGAAACTACTCTTGTAAGTCCGCCACCGTAAATTTAGTTTTCTAACCTTACAATAAAAGTTTCATAAACAAGTAAATAAAATACATTTGAAAAGATCGAACAACTACTTATTTTAACGTAAACGGACAAAATACGTTTGAAATTTTACACTATTAAGCACATACTTCGAAAAAAGATCTCTTAACTCAAAAAGATCTTGACTCAAAAAGATTTCTTTACATATGTTATATTCGAAGAATTAAAAATAATAATATTCAAAATAAATGAAAATAAGTATACTTAATAAACAAGTTCCGTGTGATTAAAACACATGCTTCGTGTCCTATTTGCACCCTTTGTTTAGGGTTCTCTGACTATAAAACGTAAACAGACTAAGTTCCTTAATAAAAAAAACTCCAAGATTTACATCATTATTACATAATATACGATTATGTATACGTCGAAAGTACGTATCTTTAGTTGGATTTGATTTATCTTATAAGCATAATGAGAATTGAAGCTAAAAGATTTCAGCGAAGAAAAGTAACAAATATTATAATAAAAAATTTAAAATAATAAGAAACGTCTTTTTACATGAATAATGATTTGACCAGAGATTTCGATCAATTTTTTCAAAGATTCGATTGATATAAAAGCCATAAATAAGCATAGCCACAGACTGTCCTATATTCGTGTGGCGATTTTTCATTATTTATAAAGTTTGAATGTCCATATATTGTATAAATGACAACGCATGAAACTCTTTGCAGTCTCGTCTATAATTAAACTTCGAAAATATGTTTATTCTTAACGAACAGGGTCAATACTTAAACTCGTTCTTGGTCAAACTTTAAACGTACAAAGAAATATAAAATCCCTATATGTGTTATTGAACTCTTTTGTAGACAAAAGAAATAACGTAGAGATAGAAACAACCAAGTTAACGACAAGTAAGTTTATTAATAGCAAATAAACCGGTCGCCGCGCTGCTGCCCTTTTCCGCTTTTCTCCCTTTGTTAACCCTTCCTGAGAATCACGAATTACATTTTCAACTATTTTCTATTCTTGAATGAAAACAATTGTTCAATGAAAACAATTGTTTAAATAATATGCTTAAATTGTATGATAAACTAAGCGGCAGATTTATTAAGTCCTGTGTATTGTCTAAGTTATACCGCTATAATTTTGATTAAAATCAACGGACAATATTATAATATTCAGTATTAGAATATCACAGCAATAATTACTGCTTGTTGTATTGAAAATAAAGTTGTAACGTAATGTATTGACACTTTAATGATGGGAAAATTAAAGTCCATAACTTGTGAAATGGATTATCTAACTGTTTTTGTTTGTGACGAAATTTTGGATACACATGTATATCTTTCTAGTTAGAAAATCGATTATTGGAAAAATGTATAATTGCTGCACCTTTGCTTCCAAATTCATCATTTAATACCCCTTTAATGGAATGACTTTACATTATATATACCCGTAAAACCATTTAATTAACTCATTTTCTATACGACTATCTCTCTTGTACACGTGATTTTTTAAATATCTATTGTTTTCGTTATAGTTTATGCATGGAGCTAATTGGAGCAATGTTGTTTCATTTTTATGGATTTAGCCTGTCTATTGAGAGTAACATTATTGTTCTTATAGACAACATGTAAAAGATTTCCATGAATAGTTAAATTACCCGAATATTAAAAATTATTACTTTTTCAGTCAACTCATTATATAAGAAGCATATAATTAAACAATAAAATTATGATAAAGAAAAATTTTACAATAAACGACGAGATTTAAAAATTTAGAAGATTATTAACATTTACCAGGGTTATATCAAATATTTAAAATGTTATATCCATTTATAATGCTTTTCCATGACGTGACAATATTAGTTTGGAACTCAGAGCGAAAGTAAATGTTTATATTAAATATGACATAATAACAGGAAAAGTGTATGTGAAAATATAAATGTATTTTAGCAAGTTATAAAATGAAAATGTCAAAAAAGAGCAACGAGAAAAAAAAATTATTTTGTTGAGTTATTAGTTTCTTAAGTACTGAATAAACTTTATTCTAGGCTTTGCAATATTATTGATGCTATGATCGGGAATATTTTGGATAAATTGAAATTTAAGTTACTTGAAATATTTTCAACACTAGTTTATGAAGTGAACTGATTTATTATATATTTTTATTTCTCTAACTTTAAACCACAGAGATTGTTGCAGCATAAATGAACTAAGTTATTAACTTCGTTTATCTTTACATTAAAATATTTTTGAATCAAGTTTGGGCACAAAGGTAGCTTAAACGAAAGTCTGAAGTTAAATGTAAAATTAAGTTTGCAAATGGAGAAAATACTACAAGAGTACAAAATGGCATCGGTTGATAGTGTAACAAAATTCTTAAAAAATTCATCATGCTACAAATGTACACAATGAAAGAAAGAAGTTTTTAAGTACTACGAATTTTGCCTAACAATTTTTTTTACGGCCCTAATGGTATTTATTCGACCATGTATATACTCGTATGTTATGACCCTATACGATACTTACGGCAACTTAATATGATGTCATTTTCTTTTGATAATATATAATTCTTTGAATCTCTATTGAAGAAAATCTCGTTTTATTATTATTTTTTTTTTCACGCGGCATAATTAGCTATGCCATTTAAACTAGATACGAAGATAACGCCCTACAACAAACGAAGATAACGCCGTACAACAAACAAATGGCGCTATGGTTTTAATAAAATAAAACTAAATTTTAAGTTGGAAAACTCTTTTGGTTCCTACTAAAGATTACTTCAGTCAGATTCAGTATTCATTTACGGAATTATTTTTGCTTATAAAAGTGCCAATTTAAAATACGAATTGTGGATAACTTAAATGCAAAATATTTGTTCTCTTTTCACTGTTGTCTTGTTATTTCGTTCCTTAACAAGATATAATACCGATTTAGTTTGGGGTATAATTTAAGCACTTGATTTTTTTTATTAATTCCTTCCACGCAGTCTGCGTTTAAAGGAGCTAGCTAAGGGAATATAAAAATATATTTTAGCTAGTATAACAAATTTAGCAAGTATATTTTCAGAGATATAATAGAAAAATATGTTCCTTCCTTTCTTGTTTCCAAAACTACTGAACTCAAATTATTATAAATATACATAATTTTTAGAACTCGATACAAATATTATCACTATAAAGCAGGTAACATATTTGATTACATTGGAGATGATTATGGAAAACCATACACGAAGGATAGCGAAATTAAAATTACTCTCGACAAATAAATAGACGCTTGTATCAGACCTTAAGCGTTCATCACTTTTGCGTAAATAAGGTACACCTAAAAGCAGAAGCGTACAACCATATGATGCAGTAACTTAAATTTGTATTACTAATCCTACTTTAATTACTACGCAATCATGGCACTTACTCGTATTTTAATTTAAAAGGACAACAAATGACTTGCCATCCTATGACTTTGACCTAAGTTTTAAAAACAAGTACGTCCTCCTAATCTTCAGCGTTCCCCATGTGTATGTTAAGAAGTCTTCTAAAATTACATTACCCCGTATAATCGCCAATTCAAAATCTCCTCTGCATAAAACCCAACCTTATCCGTCCGCAACCCCTAAAATATAACGTTTAGGATTTTGATTTTCTTATTTTTTTATTAATTATTAATGTTTCGCAATTATATTTCTTTGTCTTACATAAAAATATTTTGCAGTCTACCATAGTATTTATTTTCCTCGCACAATTCATTGTGTTTGGTTGTAAGAAACTACTCATGTAAGTCCCGCTACCGTAAATTTAGTTTTCTAACTTTACAATAAAAGTTTCATAAACAAGTAAATAAAATACATTTGAAAAGATCGAACAATTACTTATTTTAACATAAACGGACAGTATATGTTTTAAAATTTTATACTATTAAACACTTACATTTATTTTGACTCAAAAATATCTCTTTACGTATGTTATATTCGATGAATTAAAAATAATAATGTTCTAAATAAACGAAAACAACGATTTTTAATTAACAAGTTCCGTGGAATTAAAATTCACGCTTCGCGTCCCCTTTACACCCTTTTTTTAGGGTTCTCTGAATGTAAAACGTAAAAAAGGATAATTTCCTTAAAAAAAACTAATATTTACATCATTATTACATAATATACGATTATGTATATCACGTCGAAAGTATGTAACTTTAGTTGGATTTGCTATATCTTATAAGCATAATGAGTATTGAAGCTAAAAGTTTACAGTGAAGAAAAGTAACAAATATAACAAGGAATTTAAAATAACAAGAAACCTCTTGAAATTCTTCTTACATGAATAATGATTTGACCAGAGATTTTGATCAATGTTTTCACAGATTCGATTGATATAAAAGCCATAAATAAGCATAGCCACAGCCTGTCCTAAATTCGTGTGGCGATTTTTCATTATTTATAAAGTTTGAATGTCCATATATTGTATAAATGACAACATATGAAACTCTTTGCAGTCTCGTTTATAAGGTAATGATAAAGAATTTCATCAAACTTCAAAAATATGTTTATTCTTAACGAACAGGGTCAATACTTAAAATCGTTCTTAGTCAAACTTTAAACGGACAAAGAAATATGAAATCCTTATATGTGTTATTGAACTCTTTTGTAGACAAAAGAAATAACGTAGAGATAGGAACAACCAAGTTAACGACAAGTAAGTTTATTAATAGCAAATAAACCGGTCGCCGCGCTGCTGCCCTTTTCCGCTTTTCTCCCTTTGTTAACCCTTCCTGAGCATCACGAATTACGTTTTCAACTATTTTCTATTCTTGGTTGCGACCTACGGTACAAACAGATCCACAGCAATGAAAACAATTGTTTAAATAATATGCTTCAATTGTATGATAAACTAAGCGGCGGATTTATTAAGTCTTATGTATTGTCTAAGTTATACCGCTATAATTTGGATTAAAATCAACGGACAATATCATAATATTCAGTATTAGAATATCACAGTAATAAATAGTACTTGTTGTATTGAAAATAAAGTTGTAACGTAATGTATTGACAATTTAATGATGGGAAAATTAAAGTCCATAACTTGTGAAATGGATTATCCAACTGTTTTTGTTTGTGACGAAATTTTGGATACACATGTATTTCTTTCTAGTTAGAAAATCGATTATTGGAAAAATGTATAATTGCTGCGCCTTTGCTTCCAAATTCATCATTTTATACCCCTTTAATGGAATGACATTACGTTATATATACCCGTAAAACCATTTAATTAACTCATTTTCTATACGACTATCTCTCTGGTACACGTGATTTTTTAAATATCTCCGCCTCGAGTTAAATTTTAACTATTTGACCAGATAAATGAGATTTTCTGGCTAACCCCGTTAGAACATATATAGATCGAAGAACAAATAGTTTTATGTATTGTTGTTGGGAAATCACCGACTGACGACGACAAGTCACAGCAACATATTAAATTTGTAAGGAGCAGGTCACAAGCGGAAAGTTAATTCCGGTTGAATTTCTCAGTATTATAAAACAATTAATTGAAATATTACATGTTTTCTTAGATCGTGTCTAAAATTAACATTCTAAATGCAAGTAAGTTTCAAGGTCCTTAAAATGTAAAACTCAAAAAAAAACAACTTGGTTCACGTGACAAATTATATGTTAAGTACATAGATAGAGAACATTTTCGTTATTTGAACGTGAGCCTAATAGTATTTAAGACTTGGCGGATGTCATTTTATAATACTTAAATTTGAAAAGGATAGACACGAGTCCCTTGTTATAAAGACAGAATTAGATATAAAATTATGCATTCAATTAAACTCACCCTCTTATATTAAATTTTGAGTAGGGGTAAAAAATACTGTTATGCTGAAATTAATAACATACAAGGAAAATTACGAGTTTCATGATATTAAAGTTCAGACCATGTACGGTAAATACACAAAAATAATTCACTAAAAATTTGTCGACAATTCGGCTTTATCTTCATAATTTATTTATCCAGATAATAAAACTGCTAACTGTGCTTTGAAAATATCCGTATATTGAAAATATTTGCAAAATAAATTATTGGGGGATGAAATTAATTTATGGCTTCTACGTTATAGTAATTCCTCTTCAGAATAAAGTAAATTATGACCGAAGCTCAACAAAAGATACGAAATTGTTACTCGTCAGGAAGTTATCAAGTAATATTATCACTTCATAGGCGGTGTCGATTTGGTGAACAAAATGCTGGCCGTTTGTCCGGCATGAGCATTTACCAAGACATGGATGTTGCGTTTCACAATACATATGATTGATTCAGCAGTGCCTAGTTTCAATTCAAATATCAACAAAAACAAATGAACATACCTGAGAAAAAAATCCTTAGCTGAGCACATACAGATTATCTCTTAGCAAGTCCATTATAGTTCAAAATAGTCTGCCCTCAAATTCTGAATGCGACAGCGACTATGAGAAACGAGAACAGTATTGAGGCCCAATTAATATTTACATTGTTCCTTTTAAGAACCGGCAATAATTTTTTGGGTTGTAAAATGTTTAATTTAATGCTGTGATTAACCTTAAAAGAAGTAATCTTATAATAATGAAACTTTTGTTTATGTTACATGTCATTAACATAAGTTCATGATAGAAATCAACTTTTCATGTGATTCTTTTCATGGCCAGTTAAATTAGTACATAAAACAATTCCAAACGGTGCACCGTATGACTAACGTGTCCTTTTTTCAAAGAAAAATTAGTACTAGTATTTGTTTGCATAAATACAAGCTTAACTGTCTTTTTGATCATGCAAAACATGTTGAAACTTTATATTTATATTATTGAACAACATTTTTCTGGGTAATGTATTTACTCATATGTATATATGCATATTTGAATAAAAAAAAATAAAACTATTATATTTATATTATTAACTAATGTTCATAAGATATTCAACAAAAAATTTCAAAATTCTACTATTAATAAAATTCGTAGAAAATCAATTTAAGAGCAACTTTTATGGTTCCGTAAAGACACAATGGTACATAATATAAACAGAAATATTTGTTGCAATCTAACAGTTTCCACAGCTTTAGACTTCTGTGGCTGAAATTTTGGAAACACATTGTTCATATGGAGCTCTCGGCTACCATGTTGCAACGTTAGAAAGTTTTTTAATGTTATTTTTAATATTTAATGTCAATAAAAATTGAGCAAAAAAAAACACGGAGTGTTCGTTTTCGTTTCATAAAGGATAAGTTACAAGTTTTTCTTATCTTTTTTTTGCATTTTCTTTCGAACAAGTGCCACATCATAAATTATCTCAGCTGCTCGACTCTTTTTTATTATTTCATATGTGGCGTTTTTTCTGTTTTTTTTACATTCTATTTCAGTCATAATGGAGGATACTTTATCGGTCTCCTCTTGTACTGTATTCAACGTGTATAAGTTTTTAAGGAATTTTTATATTTGTGCTTGAATTCAAAGTGTAGTGAATTAAAATATATTGAAATGTGACAAATATTAATAATTTACTACTTTTATATTTCATTTCTTATATCAGATCTTATATATATAAATATATATTTATATATATATATATATATATATATACATATACATATATATATATATATATATATATATATATATATATATAATGAAATATAACTTGAGTATAAAGCATTCTTTAACCTATTACTGAAAAATCGAATATAGCCTTAACATTGGTTGTACAGTATTACGAATCCCTTTTTCTATTACGAGTACGAAACCTTCTGCAATATCGATTTCCGATAGCGGCGATGATATCCGGCATCACTCAAGTGAATTTGTTTAGCTCAGTCTCGGGTTTGACCTATGAATAATGTATGGCTTCTATGTAAGGGGTTTTACTTTTGACAGACAATATCTACAATACACATTTCTATAGTGTGTATACAATACATATTGTTACGTACTCATCTTTGTATGGAGTCTTTGAAATAAAAACTAATTTTATAATAAATATTATTAATTTATTTAATAACTAATTCGAGAGGAACAAGGAATTATACAGTACAAAAAAGTCAGACATTAAAAATTAAACGAGAATTCAAATTGAAATTACCAAACATCATAACACCAATAAAGCGTTATGTTGCACGGGCATAATTTAATTACCCTTTGACGGTGAACCCAGTATTTCTAGCAAATTCTGCTTATTTGTCATTGGAGAATTATTTGCCTTCAAATGTTAGCCTCAGAAAATGTTATTATGATGAGCGGAAAATTTTGAACGTCGTTGGAAAACAAGAAACAAACTTATAACATTTTTAATAAAAGTCTCACCTACATTACGATTATGATAAGGGTATGAAACACATCATGGTATTTTCACTAAAAAATTGTAACAGCCATATTTACAAAGTCCTGAGTTCACTACAATTATTCTAATGCATTATTTGCAAAAAATTTCTTTACATCAACTATTTTGTTCTTGTAAGAGTGTGCTTGACTCTACGAGATATACAGGTCTTTTGGTCAAGTAAAATAATACTTTTACGTTTAAGGTCAAACAAATCCAATCCATTAAGACAACCGTCATGTGCGGCGATTTATTAAGGCTATGTTACATGCATTAGCTCTGTGTGGTCGTTTTTCGATTGTCAAACTTTCGCTTTTGATTACTTAACATGAACCCAGTTTGAGATAAAGATTATACAGAGCACTACGTTGATCTTATGGAGAATGTCTAATAATTGGGATAATTATGGAAGAGGTTATTGAAACTGTCGATTAACAGCGATTTTTGGTTCATTTTCATTTGTAAAGGGAACGTGTATATTATTAACAATATGCGATATTGTAAACGACGTGTACATTATTAACAATATGCGATATTGTCAAAACTAAATTAAATAAAGGATATGACAAATTAAATCCCGCCCCAAATTTTTTTCAGATTCAAATTAAATAATAAATATTAATTTTGAAACTAATTGAGAATAAAAAAGGAAACTAATAAAAAGAACTAAAATAAAACACATCAATTTGTCCTAATATTTTTAGAATATTATAAGCACTTCTGAATATATTTTTAGGGTATATAAAGAGCGCAGCGTCCTATTTTTGTTCAGTAAGGAACTGAATTTCGGCGAGTAAAGAACAAAGTAAGTAAAATTCGTAAAGAGAATTTAGAGTACTCGAGAGTACGTACGTACGTAATTTAAGGATTCCGCATAAAACCCAAAACGAACAAAGCAAGTCAAAATATACGTAAAAAGTTGGGTGAAGGTATATTTCCCTGCGACAGAGTAATCATTGGTTTCAAAGAAAAAAATGTATCATCTTCGATAATTCTTACCAGGCCCACCTCCAACATTAAATCAAAAAAATTAGAAACCCTAACCAGATCCCAATTTATCTTCGCGTTATCTGACGAAAATACTCTCAAGCACTCACACTGCAATAGAAATGGATATATTCTACCTATTACATGAGCTAACACTGGTGAACTGAGGGGCAACTAATATGTCAACTTAATCATTTCAAGTTGTTTTTGACGTTATTCAGGAATTTAACAAGTCATGGTACCGATGAAACCAATTATAAAGAGTGGACTTTAAAGCTCTCTAATTATCCGCACAAAAAAGTTCGCGACTAGCGATATTTTATTTAATAAGTTTAAATAAAGTTACAATAAAAAAACTAGAGTGGTAAATTATATACTAATTATTAAATCAATCAAACTGAAAAAAGCAAAGTTTCTTTCAACGTATAGAAGTAAAAACATCGTCATAATACTTTTAAAATTTTTCCAGCGTCCTTGAAATAATTATTCTGAAAATTCAATCTAAAAAAGATTTTGTTATTCAATGAGAGGCAGTAGTAAAACTATATTTTACATGACTTGTACTCAGTATTAGTAACCGGAATCGAAAGACATTATTTTTTGTAGTCAAAATTATTATGATAGCTTGTTACGTTACAGCTGTACTTCGAACCATGTTAGTCAGTCAGAAAAAATGATAGATGAAACGTGATATTTGTAATATCCATTTGTCCTATCCAATTTCTAAAAATGCAAAAGTAATTTCGCTGTCGGATATTGAGTTGATTATGTGCTTTTCTGATATTCTGGATTGACAGAGATTGCTCTTGTAACAATATATATCGATTTTGTGCTTTAGTGTCTGTAAATAAATAACTTATTAAAACGAAATAATCAATTATCTTCATCTTTATGACGCTAAACTCTTATTCTGCTATCCTAAATTTGATTCATTATTTTACAAGTTGCATAAGTATGAAGAAAACCGTTTAAAATTTTAATCCAGTAACAAAATTGCGTGTCAAGTAAGTACACACAATTTTATTACTGGATTATTATCGCAAGGTTAAATAATATGAGGCGACTTTTATAAGAAGTAACTAACAAACTATTTTGCTATCGTTCATACAAAAATCCACACTAAATTGATAATTGATATCGGTACATATTTGTCTAGCAATAAAAAACCACTAACTAATAGTATTTTGTGGTTATATAAGCATCGATTGAAGGGAAAAATTGCATAAATATAACGAAAAGCGTTTAAATCTTTAATCCAATAACAAAACTGCGTGTACTAACTTGTTTAGTTATTATCGCTAGATTAAATAATATTAGGCGACTTTTAGAAGAAGTAACTAACAAACTATTTTTATCCCTGTTTACGATTACTGCTATCGTTCATACAAAAATCCACACTCAATTGATAATTGACATCAGTGCATATTAGTCTAGCAATAGAAAAACACTAATTAATATTATTTTGCGGTTATGTGAGCATCGATTGAAGGGAAAAGTTGCATAAATAGAACGAAAAGCGTTTAAATCTTTAAACCAATAACAAAATTGCGTGTACTAACTTGTTTAGTTATTATCGCTAGATTAAATAATATTAGGCGACTTTTATAAGAAGTAACTAACAAACTATTGTTTATCCCTGTTTACGATTACTGCTATCGTTCATACAAAAATCCACACTCAATTGATAATTGATATCGGTACATATTTGTCTAGCAATAAAAAACCACTAACTAATAGTATTTTGCGGTTACGTGAGCATCGATTGAAAGGAAAAATTGCATAAATATAAAGAAAAGCGTTTAAATCTTTAATCCACTGACAAAATTGCGTATACTAACTTGTTTAGTTATTATCGCTAGATTAAATAATATTAGGCGACTTTTATAAGAAGTAACTAACAAACTGTTGTTTATCCCTGTTTACGATTACTGCTATCGTTCATACAAAAATCCACACTCAATTGAAAATTGATATCGGTACATATTTGTCTAGCAATAAAAAACCACTAACTAATAGTATTTTGCGGTTACGTGAGCATCGATTGAAAGGAAAAATTGCATAAATATAAAGAAAAGCGTTTAAATCTTTAATCCAATGACAAAACAGCGTGTACTAACTTGTTTAGTTATTATCGCTAGATTAAATAATATTAGGCGAGTTTTATAAGAAGTAACTAACAAACTATTTTTATCACTGTTTACGATTACTGCTATCGTTCATACAAAAATCCACACTCAATTGATAATTGATATCGCTATATATTTGTCTAGCAATAAAAAACCACTAACTAATAGTATTTTGCGGTTATGTGAGCATCGATTGAAAGGAAAAATTGCATAAATATAGAGAAAAGGTTTAAATCTTTAATCCACTGACAAAATTGCGTGTACTAACTTATTTAGTTATTATCGCTAGATTAAATAATATTAGGCGACTTTTATAAGAACTAACTAACATACTATTTTTATCCCTGTTTACGATTACTGCTATCGTTCATAAAAAAATCCACACTCAATTGATAATTGATATCAGTGCGTATTAGTCTAGCAATAGAAAAACGCTAATTAATATTATTTTGCGGTTATGTGAGCATCGATTGAAGGGAAAAGTTGCATAAATAGAACGAAAAGCGTTTAAATCTTTAATCCAATAACAAAATTGCGTATTCTAACTTGTTTAGTTATTATCGCTAGATTAAATAATATTAGGCGACTTTTATAAGAAGTAAAAAGTATACATAATGCACTATTTTTTATCCTTATTTACGGTTACTGCCATTGATTATACAAAAATCCGCACTCAATTGATAATTGATACCAGTACGTATTAGTCTAGCAATAAAGAAACACTACTAGTATTTTGCGGTTATGTGAACATAAAAAAATGATACGTTCAAAATCCTGAGTAATGAAAGAATTGAAGAAACGAGTTTATTCATTTTAAATTACTTAACCATTTCCTATTTTGCCATATACTTAACAATTTCCTATTTTGTTTTTATTAAATACTCATAAAGGAATTTATTTTTAATTAGGTTCTCAAAAAATTGTCAAGTTATATTAGAATTTTGATCCAAAGTTCAAGTCAATCAAAAAGAAAACTAAGCTATAATATATAAACTTAAATATCAAAAACAAGTTTTAGAAGATAACATATTTATTAAAATGTTTGCTTAATTTAAATCTATGACGGCAGTTTTCATTTTTAAAATGTGATTTCTATGATAGAATTTGGCTTCCAAAATAGTTTATCCCATTTATCACCGAATCTCATCTGCGCCTTCAAACAAGATGTTCCATTTTTTTTTTCTTACACTGTAGTCTTACTAGCAATTACTCCCTTGTATCTTTCTTGAACTATTAAATTACCTCTATTTAGTTTCGGTAAAAAAATCACTCGTACTTCATCTAACATGAAAACGACTGTTAACCATTTCCTATAATTTCTAACTTTGACCTGAAATTATATCAGTTTCTCCCATCTTCTTCTGTAATTCGAATAGGTACGAATCGCTTATGTGGGTTCTGCTCTAGGATTCCCGCCAATGCAAACAGCAAGTAGGTGGATCTTCTGTGCATTCCTGGTGGTAGTTTAATACCATCAGTTGACACTGAGGATGCGGCGAATTGTACAGCTGCCAAATTTGAGGAAGCAGCTCTTCACCAGACGCCAAGTGCTGCAATAAATTACATAAAATGAACAGAAATACAGTGGTCACAAAATCATAATCTGAGTCCATTATCAAGAACGTCTCTTTCGCATTCTCATTTTCGTCCACTATCTGCGCTTATAAATTTATCAAGCGTTCGTTCGGAGATATCCGATAATGACCCATTTTTCTTTTATTATTTTCTTTATCTAAACTTTTACCTTGCATTAATAATATTTATACATGTAACTACTAAAAATTGCCATGTCAAACTGTACAATATACGCGTTTCATAATTAAACGCATAGTTGAAAGTAAAATATTAAAATTTTAATTTAAAAAAAAAAATTAAGCTGATATTTTTATTCGGGCTTTATTGATTCGGGCTTTATTCGGATTACAGAAATATATGTAAAACTTCTAAAGCGCGTATCGGACCATACATAAATTAGGGTTTTGTGGTTTTTTTTACAGTATCAGTAGTCAAATTGTATATAATTCCTACATTTTTATGCCATGGTCATACGTGTATGTAAAAGATCGAATTAGCTAAATAATGATTCTAATTTTCATTGGAGTAGGCCTGTTATTGCAATTCATGTTCTATATTTTTTAAGTGATAACATTGCGAAATATGTTTTAATAATTAATTTTAATTTCACTTAATTACCATAGCAAACTGTACGAAGTCTTTATCTAAAGAACATACTAGCATGCATGTAGCTCTAAAAATATAAACACTACAAGATCGTGACACTCAAATTTATAATCCCCATTTCATAACTAAACCATAAAAATATTAATGAATATAGTAAACATCGCAAGACGCCACGTATTATACTTCCCCGGCTTCCTCAAAACCCACTCGTTCACTTTAAGGAGCTTCGGCTGATTCTTAGTGCCGTACGCTCTATGAACCTTTTATTTGAACTGAGATTTTTTTTTATTTAAGCTATAAGGCCATGGCTTTTCATTGCTAGATGAAAGCTCTATTGGCCCATTGAAAATATAACCACAACCAAGCTACAATACATTCAGCAGATTGGTTGATGTAGGGACGAAGTCATGCGGAATCAATTTAGTATTCCATATGTATGATACGAAATAAATAATTGTATATTTATTGTGAATCGGGATACTTTTATTAAGTTTATTTAACGCAGGATCAATGTTCCAGAAATCAGTACCTTATTTGCTTAACTTGAAAATTAATATTACTCTAAAAGGGCTAAAGGGACTGCGATAATTACATATTATGGTTTTTATGTTTTATCAGGGACATTTTTAAAATTAATTAAAAAAAAATAATGACGTAATAGAAACAATAAAAAATCTACACCAAATGTCTACACCTGTAAAAATTTGTTTTTAGAACCTATGTTTAACTCAAAGACTGATATTATTTTTAAATATATTATCGTTTTATTCTCTTTTCACATATGGGTAAAAAACGGATACGAATCACAGTTGAAATTTTTAGGTATTAATACAACTTTTATCCTAATATTCCCACATCAAAATAACATTCAATATACATGAATCCTAAAACGTATGTAAACATTAGCATAATACATTAAATACCAAAAAAATGTAATATATTAAATTGAATTATAAAACATGTAATATAATGACAAACAATTATAAAAATCGATTATATTATTCATTAAAATCTCATGATAATCATGGTCAATATTGGAATGAACAATAATAATTATATAATAATAATTATAATTGTAAATACTTGACAGCAGGCATAACAAAGATCAAATAAACAAAGATTAATAATATAATGTCACATAGTTTCAAAGGACTGATGTTTGTGTAGTATCCATATAATTGACTGCTTGTATTAAAATAACAAGCTAGCAAATATGTCCAGAGAATGGGATGTTCTGTCATGATCATTACAAAGCCTGTACAGTGGTGTGCGGGCACCAGCATTTGTGTAAGCGGTTGATAGGTTAAAAGTGCGAAGCTACGGATCGCTCTCCCTGGCACACTAAACTGCAACTGATTCAATATATCGGCGCAATCGTAAAGACTATCACATATATTATAAAACACAGTTGTCCCGAGTTCAACACGCCGTCCATGGAGAATACATTTTTTAAATTAATACAATGCATTGCAATAATGTTTTTGGGCGCATTGAAGCTACATAGCAAGGCGCGTATTAGATGTTTTTGTGCTTGTTCAATCATTGTCAGTATACGTGTCTTGGTATGGTTAAGTGCAAACAAGAATTGTGTAGAGGATTCAATACGTGGTAATTTGCTTAAAAGGATTTGGAAATTCTTGAGACAAACCCCACTAAAGCATAAGCCCATGAGGTAATCCGTTTAACGTGAATATTAATGTGTAAGTTATGAACGAACATCACGCCAAAATTGCGGATGCAACTAGCAGACTCCAAGGAATATTAAAGATATGAAAATCGACTGTCTTGTTTTTAGAAAAAGTGATGGGTTTACACTAAATTTAACTTACACGTATCTTGGTTAGTGTACAGTGTGCATCTAGTCTATTAAGATCTTCTTGTAACTTTGCATGATCATAGAATCCTTTACTTAAAAGAAAATTTTGAGGTGTTAGCACAACTTTGAAATTTGCTATATTTGAAACCACTAGGCACGTAATTTAGAAACACGATAAACAAAAAGAGAACCAATATAGAAACTTAATACCACTAAAACCACGAGAACGCACAGTGATTTAAAGCCGTTAATTTATACTGCTCGTTGCTTGCTACTAGAAGAATTACCGATAAAATTCAAAATGAACCATAATATAGACTATAATAGGACTAATTAAGTATGTGTTTTTAAAAGCATTGTAAAGAAATCATTTAATTTAAAGGTTTTTAATATAATTTTACTCCAATTTTAATAATAAACAATTTTACGAATTGAGACAATCTCAAGCAAAAAAATTAAATATTTTTCCACTATCTCTAAATACCTAGGTTTACATTCCAGCAAGTAGTCGTTTGAAAATAAAACTTTTGCAAAAGCTATGCCAAAATGAAACCACGTAAATTCGGCAGTCTCCGTAACGAGAACGGCTTTGCAGAGCAAAGAGCTGTGTCGTTTACGGGCCCCACGTACATGATATAAATTTTGTTGGAGATTTTGGTTTACATAGAAACATGTATATACAACATACTCGTTGCTTGATTCTGTATTATCCGGTTCTGTATTATCTTTCTAGTGTGACAAATGCAAATACTCGTGATATTACTAAACGGAATGATTCAACAAGAACAAAATAACAACAATTGTTTCGTAACTTTGTGGAAAGTTACTTAAAAATGTGATCAATCACTAGTAGAACTCATGCTATGAGGGCTTCATAAACATTTTAGTGTATACAGAATTTCTAATTAAACTTGACTTATAATCTAAATTTTTCAAAAAATAAATTTTTTCTTATGCTTGTACCATAAAATATCCCATTAAATTGAATTTCAGGATTGAAGGACGGCTGAAGTTAAGTTATGGGTTTTGATGATCCACGAGATTGTTATATAAAAAAAAATCGCTTTGAAGTAAAAAACTACAAATTTTTACAGCAAGGTACAGCTAGAGGCCTTAGTAAGTTCAGAGTATTAATTTAAACATGATAACTCTAGCTGATTCTTAGGAATTGTGTTTAAACAAGCAGATGGACGGACAAACAGGTGGACAAACAAGTTATTTTATAAAGGTTCTTTTTATGAATTTGATGGTATTCCATAATCGTCATTTCATACTATATGAGAATGAAGATTAATAAAGAAAACAGGATCAGTATCCTGTTTTCTTTATTAATCCCTAACAAAGCAGGTCAACAACGAACAAAGTTCATTAGCGAGTGGAAACTCGTAGATAGCACGGGCTACGTAAGTAAATTCAATAATTTAATTTCCTCCATTACGTAAATGACCCATCCAGCTACGGTGACATAAATTTTAAATAATAAAGAGAATATTTGTACTGAATTAAGAGGTAAGATATGTATGTAGGTATGAAAATAGGCTCATTATATTTGTTATCTAAAATGTTGGCGGTTTATTTGGAAATTTCTATTTCTTTAATGGTAAAAGAGCCAATGGATTTCAATGAAGTTTGGCATATAGATGAACATACTAGATAAAAGCAGACTCCTTACAATTAAGTTATTATTAATAGAAGTGAAACAGAGAATGCTAAAAAAATTACGCTTGCGCAAAAAAAACTAAATACGCTGGTACTAATTTAATTTTTAAAAGTAGTCGAAAATGCTCGGTTGAATATATAAATTTCAGTGAGTGAACTATTATTCCCTTTCCCAGCCCTGAAAATTTATTCCTATTACTTTGAAAAAAGTTTCTTAGATTTTATAATGCTACGCAAGCGTAGTTGCGTGCAAGAGTTTATTTATATTTATTTAGTATTATTAATATTTGAGAATAATTTGGTAGTAATATAAGATAGTGTGTAATTCGTGAACAAATAAAAATACTAGGAGTCACACAAACAGAAAATACAAAAACAATATTTTTATGTTCTATTTTTTATTATGTAGCCCGAGACCACTGTTTCGTAAACATTTTCACCATAGAGATACGCCAATTCTACAGTTATATTTATATATATGTATATAAATATATATATATATATATATATATGTGTGTATATATATATATACATATATATATATATATATATATATATATATATATATATATATATTCATATATATATATATATATATATACACATCTGGTTAGCAGCATGCCTTTCTTTCAAAATTCCGGTGGTCTTGGTTCAAAAAACTGTGCGAGGTCGTTTTGAATACTTCTTTAACGTCGAATTTTTTTCACGTAAATTATTACTTAGAGCCCTGAATAAATAATAATCAGAGGGTGCAATGTCCGGCGAATTGGGTGGATGACTGAGTAAAAACCAGCCGAATTTATCACGAGTACATTTTGCAACATGTGGTCCAGCATTATCATGTATAAAATTTGTTAGTTAATCGGTCCAATTGTTCACAATAAATATCTCTATTAATTATATAATGAATAATGCCCTTGATATTCCACCAGCAGCTGATCATCACTTTTCAGGCACTTATTTGAGGTTTTGATACTGAAATGCCTGTTTCTTCGACATCCAGTATTGATGTTTACGTGTATGGTTACCCTATGTAACCTACTTCTGACGCCAGTTACTAATTGATTGAGCCAGTTGAAGTTACGTTTCAATGTCAATAAATGTTGAAAAATATTAACTATGTACTGAAGGTGATATGATGAAATCTCGTGAGATATCCATAGACCCTATTTTGAAATTTTCCCAATTCGTGAAAATGTGTTTCTATAGTGCCATGACTCCAGTGTGGCTCATTTGCCAATTGACTAGTCGGCAGTCGAAGATCCTCCTCAATTAGGCGCCGTAATCGTTGAACGTTCATTTCAACAGGACGTCCGATACGGGGTTCGTCCTCAAGATTGCAGACTCCGTTCCTGAAATTTTTATACCAAATATTTGCCGTCGCGTACATGCGGACACCGTGGACTCGCCCATCGCCTGACATATATTATTTGTGCCAATCTTTGCAAAGTGACCCAGACAAAATTCGGAAAGTAATAGAATCAGTATTTTATATTGGTTTAAATTCATTATCTTTTATATAATTCACTTAAAGCTTCTGTTGTCGCTAACTATTGTCGACTGACTGTACTTTGGCCTATTTATACCCTATAGTAAAATCTAGAAGTTTCGAGAATCTTTCTGGAAAAGTTCTGAATTTGTGCATAAAAACTTACCAATTAACCAAGTTATATATATATATATATATATATATATATATATATATATACACATATATATACATATATATATATATATATATATATATATATATATATTTATATATGTGTGTGTGTGTATATATACGTGCATGTATGTGTGTTTAAATGCATGCGTGCGTGTCTAGGTGAAAATAGCATTGTTCTTTTACCGAAAAAGTAGATGGTATATTATTGAATTAATGAATTGAAAAATAAAAATTGTATAATTTTATGTATGATTTATTAAAAGGTTGTTTAAAGTGTGTATAGAAGATAAAAAATTACAACATCGAATATTGCTTGGGTACCCTGAAGGAATTTAAAAAGGGCAGTTCTCCTATAATTAATCACTTTCCTTGAATTTAGTCTTAGTTTTGTTCACAAAAGCAGTTCTCAGCATGGTCAAAAATTGAATAATACGTTTCAATGTATAAATATTCAAATTTATTTATTAGAAACACTGGTTTTTATAGAATTTCGTAGCATAATTAGAAACAATTATAGTCTCGCCATGTCTTCCTGTACATATATGTATCACAGTCGTTTTACATGCACACTATTCGGGCTAAAAGTTTAAAATTTAATACGGTTATACATATTTTGGACGAGTACAAAATTATGAAATAAAATTTTTAAAACTTTTTTTTATTGTAATTCTACTACATATAATTTGGAAGCGATTCTTTTTTTGCATACCTAATTGTGTAGAGTATCGATGAATAAGCTTTGTTAGATTTGTGTGTTTTCAACCCCTATCAGCTCAAGTTCTGTTTCTATATAGCTTAAAAATATTCACAATAGTTATTCCAGTAAAAGTTGAAATTGTGTTACTGTCATACCACAGAAAAAATTGGTTAACGGTAATGCCTGCATATTTGCTTATATATTAACCGAAAACGCCGGACATGCGCAAATACTAAAAGCACAACAGTTTACGATATGCATATCATTATTATTAAAACAGAAAAACACACATTGATTCAAATTAAACATAAAATTAATTGTCAACCGTGAACTACTAGGCAATTCGACATACGCATTCTTGAAGCGTTCAATGAAGACAACAAAATATTTTATGCTTCTCAAAATACCTCATTGATTATTATAAGTGGGTGAAAAAACTATTGAACGATGCAGGATATTCGTGCAAAATAAATTATCCGTCCGTTATAATGCCGTCTTTTCGCGTAAAAATCACGAGCCAAAAGCGATACCGAGACCAAGACCAAGAGGTTATCAACACAACTACTCACTAATTTAAAAGAATGGGTAATCTAAGATAATTTCCGCCGAAGTTGAAGTGAATTACATCCGACCAAGCTCTTTATAACATATGAAGGAAACAAATGAGGATGGTACAAGTACAGTTTCCCTTGAAGACAAAATCTATTACTTTCTTTGAATAATTTTTTACAAAATAAGTAAATAAGTTACTTCAGATGACAAACAAATGAAAAATTTTGCTAAATTGTGAAATGTTAATTTTAAAAAAAAATGGAGAATTGGCAGGTGCAGGAAAAAAGATAAAATTATTTGGCAAATAGGTCTTCTTTTGATATAGTTTTAAAAATTATTTTTATTTGTTAAGAAAGGTAAAAAGATACATCTCCAGTTTTAAAAATACACATCTCATCAGTTTTTCGGTACCAGTTGCGCCCATCCTTCTGAAATTAATAATAGGACAGGGAAAGAATTTCCTGAGTCAACATTTAAAAAATAAATTTTTAAGAAATAGTTTGTTTACAATCAGTTAATTAGACCAGAAATTTAAGTTAGAGGTTCAAAATAAACGACCTACATAAGTTAAGTTTAAGAAATTCCATCTGAATTAAACGGCTTTTTTTTCTTTGTGTACTTTATGCCTTACACTCTTATAGAAAGTCCTTTTTCTCGTATAACAATTGACGTATGTTAGCCACGAAAAATCTAACAAATTCTCCTTATATATAATAGGAGAGACAATTGCAATTAGGTGAGTAGATTATAAAAAAGAAGAGTATGTGTAGATGTAGCCCCTTCATATTGTGTTTTTTTATGGTAGAGTTGCTTCAGGTAATTGATATTTATTTCACAAGACTTTTAAGAACACAAAAAGTAAGCAAATTTAATATTACATAAATTATCTTAAACCAAATGACGTACAGTGAAAATAAAATAAATATAATTACATTTCGCTAACTAAAAACTAATCTATTAAATGTATAACTAGCTGACCCGTGCGAAGTCTTCGCACTATATCGCCATCTAGCGTGTTCCAAGTATACAATTTGGCTAAGATATTTGATGTGTCGCCCACAGATGGCGCTCATGCCAATTGTTATAAAAATTAGTTTTTTTATTAACAAAAAGATTTTTTTCGAATTTTTTTATATTTTTCGCCCAAAGTAGAAAATATAAGCTTTAAGAGGGTATTTTTTTAATTTTTTTTTGGTGCAGTAGTTAAAGAGATCGAGGCCCTTGACCAAAAAAGACCTTTTAGAAATAATATATTTAGATTGGCTTTAATTGCATTACTGGGCTTAAATCAACAAACTGATTTACTATTTTGAACGTTAGAAATGCCACAGAAGTAATAAAACTGAAAAAATGTATATTCTTTTCTAAAATTTCACTGTTTACTCAGTTTACGGGAATTTTAAAATTTCACTTCTAACTGGGACCACAAATTTGAGGACGGCTAAATCTGTATAAAATTTAATTTGATACTACTCATAAAGCTAGTTTTCAATGATAGCAATTTGGCTTCACAAGATTAAATGTATTTTCAAATTATTTTTAATATTCATTTGAGATTAGAAAAGTGAATTGTGAGCTTCTGGCAAAGTGATATAGACTCAGTATTTCAGGGCAGTCTGAGCGACAAGTAATAATTTAATCCGCCATGACCACTTATCAACGTCACCGTTTAGCTTTGTTTCAGAATAACGAGTTAAAAGGAATGGCGCTCGACAGGGTACGATCCTTGAGGGATATCGATCTAAGTATGGACAAACATCTTATAATTATATCACTGAAACCTATTAGATGACCTACGCGATGCCAGGATATGTCATGGGTCATTCCCAAGATTTCCGGGATGGTAAGTGTATTTTAATGCCTTGTTAATTCTCTAACCCTTGTTGTATCCTTAAAACTAGTGCGATCATCTGGTATTCACATAAACCAATTTATATACTTATTTGCGGAAAGCATTAAAAAATTTTAATAGATTTTTATATAAAAAATATGTGCGCGTACTATATTCTATTGTTTTCTGCAGATTTTACAGTGGATACGGTTGGATGTGATTTACTTTTAAATAATTATAAATAATTTTGTATATAACCCTCGGCCTTGCGTTTGGCAAAACTTTATGCTCCTAACTATATCGTGAAAGGATAGCGTCATAATGTATTTCATCTGCCTAAAGCGCGCACGAATTTTCTGCAGCGTTTACCAGTTTTTAACGCATTAATGGTAATCGAGATATTGCGAGATGCACCTAATATTGATATTTTTTTCTACTCCATAGGCCGCTTTCAAAATGGAAATATGTTTAATATTTGATAACTTTATGTCTTATTTGAATTACTGTGTATTTTTACTTTTATTAGTTATTATTTACGTCATTATATGCAATGTAATTAGTTGACTTTTGATGTTTGCAAATAACCAGCACTTTGTGGTAACCTGTGAGTTTTAATTATAAACAAATAAATTAAAAGAAGTTCAGATATAAAATTTTTTTTAGTACTTATGCTGCCATGAAACCGCCTACAGAAAGCAACTTCTGTCACATACCTAAAAGCAAATGAAATACAAATAATGCAATACCGAGACGAGAAAGAACAGACTAAAGCAAACCGGGTCCAAATAAACAACAAATAATGTGAAAAGTTATTGGAAACATCTTCACGGCGAATCAGCCGCTCGTGTCGATACGGAGATGATGAGAGGACGGAATAGGGTCGACCTTACAGAATAAACTGAATGAAAAGCTGAACGGGTAAACAAAAGGATTGCGTAAGTTAAAATGGATGTTGTTAAATAAATTTATTATCCACGCTGTGAAAGTGTGATACAATAAAAATTTTATCCATATTTTTACATAGGATTTCAGTAATATTGCTAATAAGTTTCGTTCGTGGATGAGAGTTCCGTAACTTTCGTAATTAAGTTGTTTTATGTATCACAAGTTATCATTAATATGAATTTTACTAGCGCATTAAATATTTAATACAACCTACTATAACTACATAGAAGGACATGGATAAACGATCACGAAAATGTCACAAAACTATTAGGTCTAAATATACCTTATATTGTTTCTATACCCTTTCTTTTGAATTTTTCAGTTCAGTGAAAGAAACCTTCAATAATTTCAAAAATATTAATCGGGGTTAAAGATATTTTTTTTGTAATTTTAAGTAGTATTTCTGAAGATGTACTTCTTAAAATTACGAAAAAATATTTTTAAAACTCTTAAAATTAGTCGTTTCAAACGACTCACCGCACTATAATCGGATTTTAAAAAACTCGTTTATTTAATTTGTCACTCCTAAAATTTCCATAAAACTGTTTTTAAGTGCTAGCTTTTCAAAAATATCTAAGTTAATGCAATTTTTTTAAATAGTTTTTTCATTAGACGTTTCAAATTTCTAAGTTGAATGATTTCTGAGAATAATTTTTCGTATATTTTCAGCAATTCCTCTAGTAATGATGTATCACACAAAATATTTTTATGAATTTATTTCTGTAAATACCCACATTAATGTCCCTATTCACAAGAAATTAATACCGGTCAACATATTTTGTCACTACATATTTTAAATTTCTACATAAAGCGGTTTCTTGGAAAAACGGCTTTGAGAGACAGAAAGACAGAAATCTGAATAATATTTTGAGGGTACCTTTTTCCTTTAGAGGCTAGAAATATTTCTAAATGTGACGCAAATTCAAAGAGGTATCAGGAGGATTAAGCAATCTTCCTACCTATACGGTAATCGTTACATATGGCTCCAGAGACACTATAACTATTATTATACTGATGAACCATTTATGTGAAAAATTTACAGAATAGCATAAGCATTTAATGACCATATTAAAAATGTATAAAAAATAATAAATACGTTAATACTTATACATTTTACTAACAGAATAAAAATCAAATTCTGACGTCAAATTTGCCAGTAATCGTAATTTAGTACAAGCAGACAAATATGAGTTTAGGAAAATATTTTACATCTTATTTTGTTACTTGCAATTATTTTACAATCGAAAGTTTGATCCGAGATTTATATATAGATAAGTATTACTTTCTCTCATAAAACTTTGTTTGGTTCATCCATCTAAGTTTAATGTATCCATCAAAAACCGATTGCGTGTCTACGGATATTACTTTCAATTCAGCTACCCAGCCCGGTGAAGTTTCTATACAACGAATGACTAGGCAGGTATTTTCCTTTGACTTATATATTCACTTTTGATTTTAAATTACATTTATATACTCCGTTTATTACATTAGGCGGTAATATGTATAATCGATATTCCTCTACGTTAATTATGTATTTGGTCGCAAGTCTGGAATTTATTCCTTATGAAAGTAATCAATACTAAATTTCAATAATTAATTAATGAAAAACCGGTACATTTATCGATTATTGAAACAGATGCTGAAAAAATCCAGTGTTAATAAAAATATGGTACGTTAAAAAAATATATGTAATATATGTATAAAAATATGGTAAGTTTAAAACTTAAATTTATTCAGAAAAGTTTTTTAAATAAAGAAAAGTTTATAAAATTGTTTTCTGTCTCTATACAAGACAAATATTTTTATTTTTTTTTACTTTATGTAAAGGGAAAGCAAAAGATATAACTATTATAAATAAGCCATGTTACCTAAACAAGACATAAGATCTGACAAGATATTAAAACAGTTAAACGATACAGAATTTTATTTAATCCCATTAAAATTGATATGGAAAAACATGTGATTAAATAAATAATTAAATAAGACTGTAAAATATATTATGTTGGCACACAAAAATCGCTAGTTAAATAATTTGTACAAAGAAAAACCAATAAAATCATTCGTTTATCTACTGTACACGCTTTTCACGGAACCCTATTCTTCATACCTGGCCTGAATTGGGGGCATGAATTTTTAAGGATATCTATAGAAAACATTTATTCATTGTTCAAGTCACACAATTGCCATAGCAGTACTCTCATCGGCATTTGTTCGTGCGTTATCGACTTGAAATAAGAGACATCGGTATACTTTAATGAACAGCTCTACATCCAGTTGGAAGAAAATCATTATGGTTAGGACTTTAGGGAAGTGTTGAAAAAATTATACCACTCAGATAAATGTCGTTAGGTACATAAAATCAAATTCCGCGATTCTGAACTTCGAACTGTAAAACATTCCATGTTGGATCAGTTTATGGTTTATGTGAAACAAAATGATTCTATTCTGCATATTTGAAAATGTACGTTTCAAATTTGGTTTTATATTAATGACTGGGAAGGGGAAGCATTGAAAAAATTATACACCGGTCAAATGTATGTCGATTGACACAAGTGAGATTCCGGTGTTTTGTACAGGTGCATCTCTTGAAATAGTCGAGGCAAGTTAAGCGAAATAAGTTTTAACCAACTGGCATTTGAATATCTTTAGATTCAAACTCATATATATATATATATATATATATATATATGTATATATGTATACATATATATATATACATATACATATACATATATACATATATATATATATATATATATATATATATATATATATATATATATGTATGTATATATTAAATTCAAGGGTGAGGGTAGGATATGACACACTTGGCATCTTACTTCAAAGCTTAATAGGAATGAGGCTTAAAATAGAGAAATGAGACAACTTCAAATTGAAAATATCCCGTGTTGAAAATATCCATTATGGTTTATGTGAAAGAGAATAGTCCAACCATACATGTATAAAGAAGTATATTAATTTTCTTTAAGTTTTATTTTATATTAATGACATTCAAATGAGATACCCATTTGAAGCATAATTTTACGTATATTGATATGAAATTGTAAAATTTATAATACCGTAGCCAACGGACAGGCGCACAGATATGACTATAAAAAGTACATTACATGACCTTGTTTTCGTAGATAATTTTAAAAACTGATCCCTTGAAACTGAATCTCAATTTAAAAAAAAATAGGTGAAATACACATTGGACAATAAATAAATCAGAGGTCTGTAGTAATTTTTGCAAATATCAAACTATGTAAACTTTATAAATTCTCACATTGTACTCATTCGTGCCTATAAATGTCAATAGTAATTGACATAGTGTGGTTAAAGATTCTAATACACCTGCTTTTCTGATTCGTTTACTTCAGATTTTTTATATGTAACATTATAAAACATATTTTAGTAATTCGTGTTAATTTATATCAAAAAACTAGTAAATTCAGAGATTCAATTATTTTTATCCACGTTATTTCCGAGCATTTAAAAGCTTTAGTATAGCTCAAAAACAATTAAGTAGAACTACTCTATACTTATAATGACTTTATTTAAAAACTCTCACTGAAATATATATTCAGAATTTTTCCTAATTTTATATATCTTTGTTTAGAATTTGGAGTAAATAAATCCCGCTTTTGAAAACTTAATTAAAGCTTATTATTTCCTAAACGAGGATATAGAACCAAAGATGTAAATGAGATTTAAACTCATTAATCCTATGCGGGGTATAGTTTTAAAATGAAGCTACGTAGGCTAAAAACGTTTTTTTTTTTAATTTTTTTCCATCCCAATTCTAGCAAATGAAAGTTCTAAAGAGAGGAAAAATATTTTTGCTATATTTTCATTGATTTCACTACAAGGTCATTGCCTGATGTTATGCAATTATATAGATACTTGCAAAATTTCCTGCACAGCTTTAAAACTAAAGAAACTCTTAATTGTGAATGAAAGGATGTGCACATGAACATGGCGGAATTATAGAAGTTCCATATTTGATCACGTAACGTTATACAGCGATTGTAATATAGCTACTTAATATTATGAAAGTGTGAATTGAAAACAGAACTTACTTAAATAGCACACAAAATGTCCTTATGAACATAAACCTCACGAGACAGATAATTCAGGATCTAGAATTCGTATTGGATCCCTCATGATTTATGGAACTAGTCGAAGTTGATACAAGTATGAAAAGTTGCATTAATATACGAGATTATTAAGTGTGATTAATCTCAAAATTACCAATATCATTCGGACATTAAACTTAAATCTCATAATTGCTTCAAAATGAATACGAAGAATGCAACAAATATTAGCGCTAAATATTGCTTACATACCTGTTTTTCTCTTTTGAAAAAAGGAAATTTATTTTTCTCTTTTGCCTAGGAAATATTTTTACATCTCCAAATTCAGTTAAAAATAGAAGTAAAATTGGAAACAATTTTGTTTCAAACAAATTAAAAGAACATGCTTTTCACAATTAAATGAAACTACGTGATGTAGTATTATTTCTACTATCTTTAATTTCTTTACCACGACCTAGGTTTCGTTGTATTACAACATCTTCAGGTGGGATATTAGCAAAGATATCATGCAATGGGATATTAGCAAAGACATCTTTGCTAATATCCCACCTGAAGATGTTGTAATACAACGAAACCTAGGTCGTGGTAAAGAAATTAAAGATAGTAGAAATAATACTACATCACGTAGTTTCATTTAATTGTGAATAATGAATTTCTACAAAATTAACGCCAAATATATTCAATATTTGAGAACATGCTTTTCTAAAAATTAAATGAATCAAAGGAGCCCAAAACTTAGGTTTACTCTTAGCCTTTGAGAAGTTCCCTTGATATTATCAGACCATCCCGGTTAGAATACCTATCCAAAGGATTTGTTGGCTCAAATTAGACAAACCCAAATCTGTGGGTTTACATTTAGCAAATGAGAAGATCTCATGACCACGTCTCTTCTGCCTTATGAGACTCTCCTAGACACAATATACAACCAATTAACTTATTGAGATAAGTAGAATGAACCAAAACTCGATAGGTGTATTGTTAGCCGTTCAGAATTTTCTCTGACTATCTTCTCATTCACCATCCCATTAGCTTGATTATACCATATTGTGGCACTATTATCAGCATTGTATAAGTTTAACAAAATTTCAAATCGAAATGACGAATAGAGGCATATTACATGAATGTAATATGCCTCTAATCGTACATTGATAAAATATGTAGGAATTATTTTAATAAACCATTTTAATTAATAAATATATGGAAATGAATATGAAAAAAAACCAGTGAAGATATAACCTTCTCTAAAAACATTTAATAAGTACACTTATTTATATGGTAAAATAATCGTTTTTAGCTTTGCAGTTGCTTTGAGACGCAACGTTCAAGATTAAGAATCGCGCTTGGTTTAAAATGTGGAAACAGTAATGAAAGAAGGAGAGAAAAGAAAGAAAAAAGGTTTTACATAATGACCGTGATTTGTGAACTGTTTATATCATGTTCTTTTATTATGCTAAAAATACTGTCGTTAATAAAAATAAGTAATTTGATCATGAACCCGGAACCTTTTTCCTTAAACCTGTAGGGTGAGGTTTAAAATTATAGCCAACAACGAAAACCAACCAACGATACAACGAAAGAGAACTTAAGGAATAGTAACCAAAAAATTGTGTTACTCTTGACTAAATCCATATATAAATTATCTTCATATATAATTATCTTCATATTTCTTCTATATATAATTATCTTCATAATTCTGTTTACGAGCGATAAATGTTAATTGTAATACTAGCAAAGTACTCATTACATATAATATTCATTGGCTAAATATGCGGGTGAAATTTTGAACAGAAATTTTTTGTCTGGCTAATAACAAAAAACAGTAATTTGTATATTATTTAATATATACTCTTAATTTGTTTTAAATAAAATGGAATTATAGTTTAATTGAAAAAACTTCCTGTAAAATTATAGAAAATTATGAAACATTTAAATGCTAAGTTATTATAATTTTAAGGCCGACGTAGTTTGATTTTATATCTTTATTATATATACCTTTATAAATATATGGTGTGTAAAACCTTTTCTAATTTAACGAACTATTACATATCGGATCACCGTTTATTCGGAATATTGAAACAAAATCTTCGCTTCATTGTTTTCTTTTACAATGAGTTGCAAGAATAACTCAAGTAATACCAATCGATTAAAAGTGTTTTCTTGTTACAATTTCAAAAAAGCAGTAGATTCATTACATTTGCAAATAGCATGTGATTATCAAGAATTATGATATTTTCGCTCCCTAAAATTTATAATCTTGCTTACTGTCCATAGACAAAAATGTAGACTGAAAGGTTAGAGTTTGTTTATATTTACTTGCTTCGTATTACCAAGTGTAATTTTTCATATTTACTTACTTGAACAAAAATTATTAAAACTATATTAAAAGTTAAAGTTATTCACAAAAAAAAGTATAGCCTCTTATGTTTAATTTTCCAATAAATATAACACAAAAAGTTTTATTTTTGAATTAATAACTTCCGTTCTATAATTCTATATAGTATATCTTCAAAGATACACTGAAAGTATCCAAAAAATTTCTTTCTCCCTTATTACTGCACGTCAAATTATAGAAAGCGGGGTTTTGGAACTTTACGCAGGAAACTATAACGATAATAGTTTTTTTTTAATTTTCAATATATTATGTAGATCCTCCTGCTCGATTACCATTTAGGTATTTATTGCCTTAGAAAATTATTATTGCGCTAGATAATGTGTTTGTATTGACAAATAAATTAACTTCAAATGAAGTACAGAACTTTCGATACGTCAGCCCCAATATATTTAAATTAGTATCTGTACATTTATATTTTATTTCTACTACGTTTTAAATTTGTTACAATATTTTAATTTAATATGTTACATTGATATTAATTATTGAAATAACTCATGGAATAAACTCTTTGGAATATAAAATTAAAAAAAAAAGCGAATAATTCTTAAACCGTGACACTGTGTGGAATATTATACATATACTGGCAATAATGACTTTTAGCTTATACAATGTATTATCACAAAACTATTTCCATACATAGACGCCAATAAATAATCTTTTTACTAGCCGAATTATTGAACACGTCCACCTTAATTTCAGAAATCCATTAAAATACCCGTTCCGCTACTAGATCACTTTAGTAACTACGGACCCTTCCGTGTTTTTCTTCGTCTCCAAATGGAAACGAAAGAATGACATGTCGACAAGATGTTTTCAATAAATTCTCACATTACTTCCTATTTCTTTGAACCCTGTGTGCTTCTTAATTTTGCCTTTCCTTTTATAATGCTTTTTTATCCCTGAAATTTTATTATGCCTGAGTCTATCTTTTGCTTATATTTATTTAAGAAGAAACTTTCGTTTTATTTGATTGAATCATTTCTTGCTCACTTTATGTAATTGAATCGTGTGTATATATTAATTATTATAAGATAAAATAGTCTGTTTTTATGCAATTCGATTTAAAAAAAAAGATTTTATACAATTTTTTAATTACCGAAATGAATTTTTCTTTGAACTCCTCGGTACTTATTACCTAATAATACACATAAATTAAAAACTCCATTCTGTGCAGTTAACTTTAATTTAAATACAATAACTTTATATAAGACTATAAATAATATAAGAGGATTAATTTAAAAAATAAAATGATACATTATTTGTGCTTCATTATGAAAAAAAATGTTCTTTTAAAATATATCGCATCAATATTTTATAACTAAATATTAAAAATCTTATGAAAATTATAGATTGGCAAAATATTCAAGAATCGAACGGCAATGAACATATAGAATGAACGGAAACGAAATTAAGAGTGCCATAAAAACAGCTCCAAAGTAGGTTTTTATATCTTTATATGATTTTATTAGAGAAATATAAAATTGAATAATTTTAAATCACCGAATAGATTTCAGTATTTTTTAATAATACGTCTGTTCATTCAAATTAGGATTGCATAAAAACAGCTACGAGCTACATAGTAGGTTTTTAACTCTTTATTTGGTTTTATTAAAGAAATATAGAATTGAATAATCTAAAATCACCGAACAGATTTTAGTATTTTTTATTAATATGTCTGTTTATTCAAATTAGGAGTAGCATAAAAACAGCTACGAGCTCCATAGTAGCTTTTTAACTCTTTATTTGGTTTTATTAAAGAAATATAGAATTGAATAATCTAAAATCACCGAATAGATTTTAGTATTTTTTATTAATATGTCTGTTTATTCAAATTAGGAGTAGCATAAAAACAGCTACGAGCTCCATAGTAGCTTTTTAACTCTTTATTTGGTTTTATTAAAGAAATATAGAATTGAATAATCTAAAATCACCGAATAGATTTTAGTATTTTTTATTAATATGTCTGTTTATTCAAATTAGGAGTAGCATAAAAACAGCTACGAGCTCCATAGTAGGTTTTTAACTCTTTTTTTGGTTTTATTAAAGAAATATAGAATTGAATAATCTAAAATCACCGAATAGATTTCAGTATTTTTTATTAATATGTCTGTTTATTCTATATTTTCATGATATTAATTTAATAGATTTTATCCGCGCCTGAAACAATTAAAATTAGATTAAGAGTAATTTAGATGAACTATTGAACGCTTAGAATTTTGTGATTACAGATGTGTGTTGTTTAAAATAGGACGAAAGTTCGTTCAGAAATATTCTATAAATAACCAATAGAGTCACTTATAATATTACACAGTTTAATATATTAGTACCTTGAATGATTCAAACGCCATTACTGATATGAATTATTCATCTAATTTCCATAGATTTCTAAATTTACTTCCAACAATTCATTCAAACACACGATTTTAAAACTGCAAAAATATCCTTCACTACTCATCCTAAACAGGATTCCTTTTCGTTGGCAATTGAATTTTATTCTTTGCTTTGCTTCTGATGATTTCTGCGTACAACCAAAAGCGTCGAGTATCTGTTGGTTTTGAACCCCCTTATTGCGTGAGACTACTTTATTTTTGCGTGTCTCGAGTCCTCTTATCTCTTCTTGTGAAGTTGCTTTGGCGTTTTTTGTTTGTCAAGACATTGACAGATTCAATCACTCTTGGATTTTCAGATTTAACAAGATACAAAAAAAATATATTGACATATAAAGTTAGAAATATATGTATATACTTTGGCATTTAGAAAACTTTGAAAATATTTCGAAGAACGTATTCTTTGAAACAGAGATTCCACAGAGAAGATGATTACCCTTCGATGATTTACTTGCAAGCCAATATTTTATGAGTGATTGTTATATAATATTTATGTTGATAGTGATTGTTATAGAATATCTATATATCAGTATTACATAAATTTGCACATCATCGATATATAGACAGTATTTTTTACTAACCTTCTTAACGTCCTCATTAATAAACACTGAAATTAGGGGTGGAGGAAGAACTTCTTCTTTGGTGCATCAGCTGATGGACCATTTCGCTTTAAATATGTATTTGAAAAATTTACAGCCCAGCTAGAATTGTACAGATATAAGTTACGTCAATGTCATGTGTATTGAGATATATTTCAAGACCATAAGCAAATAAATGTAAATTTAATTCAATAAAGTTTAATGCACTAGAGAAACACTAGTGTGGCGAGTCGATTGCCACACAAAAGAAAGTGTATATTATCAACAAACAAAGCTAAGCTAAGTGTACATTATCAACGAACTCCGCTAAAGTAGTAGAGGCACTGTAATCAGTTAATTGAGGAATGTTAACATTTTTACTTGATATTCTTCTTTAAACTAGTTTGCTCATATACCAAAATTTAAATGATTTTATTTAAAAGAAATATCTGATTTTATTAAATTTATTTCGAAGAGTTTTATATAAATTATAAACTATATGCTTCCGAATTTCACGAACGTGGAAATATTTGACAAATTTAAAATAATAATTAAATTCATAAAACATGTTTTTTCGTACTTAGCGTAAAATAGAATGTTATATGCAGACTATTTAAATATACATTCATGTATAAGCCTTTTTTCATCAAATGTTTTGTTACTTGAAATTTCTTTAAAACTTAAGTTACGTTCATAAATTTCCTATAGTTATTACGAAATCATAAAAATTACAATTAAATTTACCTTAAATTTAAATTATGGCTAAAATTTGGGCGGTAAAGATTTTACAGATAAAAATAGGGCTCCTTGGACCTGATAGTTTAAAGTTGTAGCAGTTATAGATGGTGCTGACGTGAGAAATTCACTCATTTTCTAATAGATTTAAAGAAGAAAATGGATTTTGTATTAATTCTACACACGTTTTAAATCATAATTTAGAGTGAAGAATTTTTCTGGTCTTTTTGGGTCTAAAAAATACTGTCAAGCGGGAGTGTATATTGCATTACTTGGGTCTGGTATACTTTTAAGCATTTATAAACTTTAATGGTACATAAGTTTTCTATTAAATTATTTAACAAAATTTTATTTTTTTTCAAACGTAAATATATTCACATGCGAATATTTGGAAAAAAATATGTAATTCCACATAAAATTGGATATTACCCATTTATCTTTTTAATTTTCTTATAAGACTTCTCATTAGACTGACTTATAACATTATAGGTCGACCGGAAATATCTTATAGGTTTTAATGACAGTATAAACAACAAAAAAATATGCTTTGAAAGGTATTTTGGTCTGTGTATCCAAATATTTAAAATGTTTGCAGCAATAATAGGGTCTAGGTCTCAGTATAAGACATTCATTTCAACTTAATATCTCAAGGGAATTTTAGGAAATAGGACTCCCCAGGAGGATGGATTCGTTCACTGGTTGTAATTTTTTTGACATTATAAACTAATAAATTGGTAAGAAATTCCAATTTTCCAAGTACATACAATATTTGTATTGTCGAAATGACAACTTTTTAATTTTAGTTCAACCAGAAATGCCTAATTAATTTGATTACATAATCATACAAAATGTCCCCGTAAAACGCTTGCAACTTCTATATTTATTAAAGAAATTATTTTATTATCAAATTTGAAGGGAAAATGGAATCTTCCTAAAGAATTCAAACTTATAAATAGTATCTTTCTATTCGACCTTAATTGTTCTTGCGGATTGCATACGAACCGTCCGAAATAAAAAAAAAATTATTACTTATCTGTAAATATCAAGGCCATATTTATATTTTTAAGGCGTGGATAAAATACAGCCTTGATCCATAAAACTACTAAATATAAAAAAAAACACAGTGAAATAAAGAAACTACTTAAAAGTGCCCATATCTTTTATGCGATGTAACTTATCTCTCAAACAATAATTAAAATATCTGGCCACAATCGTTAATACTGGTAAACACCCTGTTGAAATTTAATCAGAAAACGTAACTATTGTTCTTTACAAAAATTACAAAATAAATGTTATTTATTTTAAATTTTAGGAAAAAGGTTTTATTCTGGAAAAAAGCAGCTATATTTATATAGAAAAGCATTCTTTGATATATATGATTTCTTACATATTTATGCGTAATAAATATTTTTGTTTTATTACAATACTAAATTAATGAGTACTTTACAAGAAAATAACAGCTACATAATCAGAAGTTTATTTCCACAAAAAATAAAACATATTCATTTATCACCAGATGACGTTGATGGCATTTTGTATGGTTTCTATTTCATTTATTTATATTTCAAACTAAAAAGTGGCAATTGAAAAAAGAATAATTATGTCCTCACAACATATAATGGAGAAAGAGATCAACAGCTTTCTAAAGTTATTAAAGAATCTTTTGCAACCGGAAACCGTGCATGAAATAAATTATTGTTGCATGATAAGTTTGATGCGCTAGCTTATTTCGTATTTAGAATACGGAGGTTACTATAGTTCGATATGATCTATATAAACCCCTAAACATTTTGGGCTTGGATAATTGAAGGAAGGTATCTATATATTTGCTGGACGTAGGAGGGCTTCTGCCTCTAATTTGTATTACTTGTCTTTATCGATACTTTTGATGTTAAAGGGCGTTTCCAATGTTTTAGGGAAAATAAGATTTTAAAGCTGTTTTACTAAATTTTCCATCCTCCATCGATCTGAATAATTTAAAAATTCCTAAAAAATATATACAGTAATGATCTTCGAAACTCTAAACAATTATTTTATAAATTTATACTGTAACCCAAACAAATGTTTAGTCAGCGGAACTAAATAAATAAATTATAAAAGCACGTGTCTGCAATTATGTCAAAAACTAGTGAACCGATTTAATTGTGAAATTACAAAAGGTGTTCCTTTACTAATAGAAAAGTTCCCGCTACTTTTTGGGCAAATAAACTTTTGAAGCAAATATAATTCCTTATAATGGAAATTTACCGTGAGAGAAATTTTGAAGAGTTAAATTTTTATTGTCGCGTATGGGAGAGACAGATTTTTTAGTTTTTTGGATGTTATAGTGGTTTCGATAAACATATATTAAAAGAAAATAATACTCAATAGACGTCTAATAAGCTACAACATATTCATTTTTGCAATGCGACTTAAGTACATTTCCTTAGTCTATGAGGATCCTAAGATAGAGGATCCAAGCCGAATTATATTGCTTAAATCATTCCCATTCTCAATATGGAAATATTATTATCTGGTTATGGATATATGGCGTTATAGATATATTATGCCATAAGATTTTATTTAATATACATATCACGAGAAGTTTTTAGATGAATACTGATCATATCTCAATTTTCGGTGCAGGTTTACCTTCGCCTAATGCTGTGCATTCATATTCGAATTTGACGATGTTTACATATCTATTTGACTGCGTTGTTCCTCGATACAAAATTCAAAACACAATACAATTTAAACAAATCAAGAATGGGACCTGAATTTGAGTGGGTGGCTCCCGAACCCATAATTATTATAAAAATATAGTTCCAGAAGTGTAAAGTTAAATCTTTTGAACAATGTGACATTTATATACGAAATAAAAATAGACGAAAATAGGGCATTTTTCTCCCCTCTCATTTCCGAAAATACTGTCCCGAAAATCGTAAAAAAGAACAAGGGTGGTAAAATCTGGCTACAAGTTTACAGGAAAATTATACCATTTATCATAGATCATGTAATTTTTTAAATGCGCACCATATTTTTACTGCTTTAAAATTCACAACGCAATAAATAAAATTGTAAATGATTTAATAGAAATACTATGTTCTATTCAAACTCGACATATCTTTTCTTCTTTCTTCCTTTTTGTTTTCCCTTCCATTTCATTTAACGTCACTCATATCATCTCTTTTTGATTTTCAATGGCCACATAATTTGGATGAGCGTATTCTTGCATCCAATCTTTGTTGTTGCTATCAGAGAAATTCTCTAATTACGCATTATTTGTCACGAAAATTATTGAAACTTGAGCTAGTCGTTTGTTGCGTTTAAAATTCTTTATCACCGTATTAGTTTTCTTTTCGAATCCTGCCTCTTTTACCATAACACGTCCGTCCTTTTATTATAATCTAATGCATTTCGTTTGTTTATTTTTCTGCAATAATATTAATAATAAGAAACGCAATACTTTCATACAATTAGAAAAGTATTTGCTTAGTCACTAAATATAAGTCCAAGAGAAAAAGATCAGAGAAAAGGCTAAATTGACGATCTTGAAACTGCAAATAAATCTTAATAAATGCATTATACTAAAGGCTATATAATAATATTGAAGTGGTATTGGTTAATATTAGTTTGAAAAATGTTTTTGATCGTAATTAAAATTTCTATCCAGTTAAGTATATTTTATCACATTAATTGCCAAGGTTAAGAATGAGTAATTAAACAAGAAAGCTATAGAAATCAAGACCGGATTTTTCAAACAATACAGCGACTTCTGATCCTTCATCCGCATGCAAAAATAGATCTGTTTTTAACTTATATAATAAATAAATAATGTAAACACAATGGACAATTTGAAATTAAGGCAAACGTGCAACACATAATTCGAAATAAGCTGACCGGTAGAATAAAAATAAGTTTACTAATGTATAATTTGTGAGGGATCCAATGTCGTGTAAGGGAAATCAGAGACTAGATCGAGCTTTGGCCTGTTTTCAATACATCCAAGTAAAACTCGTCTCAAGAGGGTTCCATGGATAATTACATACATCAAAACAACTATGGGTCCATGTTGTATCACTTCTGTTTAATTTTTTACAAATACTAATATTATTTTTTATACAAATATTAATATATTTGTATAAAAAATAATATTAGTATTTGTAAAAATAGTTAATATTAGTATTTGTAAAATTAGCAATATTAGTAATGTCGTGGACATTTTCCTCAACATTTTATTTGAAATACTGAGAGGAAATAGTTTTGGTGTTAACTAAATTCTTTCAAATTATCCACCACACGATAGACATAAATAAAAATATACTTCTTTCGATTATGTTTTTCTTCTTTTCTAAAATTTTCTTAAAAATATCTTCAAATGTTCACTACTTAAATCTTTACTAGTTAATACACTTTATTTCTATATTAAATTTCACGTTTCTACATTTAATGATCTTGAGGAAAATGGTTCACAATGGCTCGAAACTGCTTCAAAGACATAAGATTTTAAAAAATCACCTTTATTTTAATGTAAATCGATAGTATAATGAAGTATTGTATACGCTGTGTGCACAACAATGGCGCTGCCTAGAGACTGCAACATTTCGGTACACGTGACAAATGGATACTACAATTAGAACAGAATTTGAAAACAGCATAAGACATAATATACCTTTTCAACCTCAAACTGTCACAAAAAGAAATAAATTAATTTTAGCACAACATATGAGAAATTTTGAGGAACTAAAAAGTAAATGTAAAAGTTATTTAATACGAGCCTATATTATTAGGCAACCCTCAGAGACATTAACAACCCACAAAACATCTTTGAATGCAAGTATCTTAAATAATGCCTTAATCATTCATTTACGACTTAGTTATTTTATTTATTTTTTTTGTCACAGATAAATGATAAAGATAGATGTGCTGTTATTGGTGTTCAATGTGACGGTGTACTTAATCAAAGCGGCAAAAAAATTAATATATTAAATATACATATTTTAATTTTAACTGGATTCATGTCTTAAACAATTATTTAAAAATTCTATAAATTAACAAATTTCTGTTACATTAACACCCGCTTAATATGATAGTATGTAGTAAAATGAATGTACGTAAGTTATATGTCTCATTAACATGAAAACAATTTTAATAGTTTTCTTTTAATATTTTGAAATTAAAATTTATTCAGGATAATCGACGTAAGGTTATGCCACTTAATTTTTCCTTTTTACTGTAGCTTCCATTTGTTTCTTTTCTCCAGTTTCTAGGTCGATTTTGGAAAAGCGTACAATTTACACTAATTATTTTTTCTATTCATTTTATAGTTCATAATCCAATAAATATTGTGATAAATTTCTTTCTTGAAATCAAAAACAGCAAAAATTTAACTTGGAATTATCAAAATAATTTTTGACATTCTTCAGCAGTTTTATATTTTTTTCACAGCGTGCTATGTGATTGATTTAATTGTCCCCATCATGCACTTCACACATAGGGCATATCAACATAATTAAACCTAACATTAAACCAACATGTAGCGATAAAAATGTTACCATCACAACCCCAAATTACTTATTATTTCGCCACTCTGTACATAACATAATGCAAACTCTTGATATGATTTACCAGAAAAAGCAAAAGACAAACAAAATATCTATAGGCAAGCAAAAGACAAACAAACATCTATAGGCAGGTGTTTTATTTATCGCATTATAGGTAAAAACCAACAGAATAAGATTTGTAAGCCAAGTCAACACGTCTCTAGATGTAAGACAAACCGTTAGTAGTGTTTTGTTCCTAGGTGTTTGTTTTACGAAAAAATGTTACTGGAACAATTTTTCATAAAGTTAATTACAATTATCGATTGCTAAAGAAAATTAATGTGATAATTGTAGTGTTATATAATTCATTTCAACGTCATCGTTTACTGAGCCCACTGCCCTGGAAATAGCCGCATAGGTCTTGCCGATCAACATTTGACACTGTTTACCGCTTTTTGTCTTCATGAATTTTCCCTCAGAGTTCACACAATAACTTAATGGTTAATTTGGGCTGAACGAACGAAAATTAATTTTTTTTTGTTAAAGAATATTGTTTTTATTATTTGAATATTAATAACATGGCAACTTAAACTCGGTCTATATTTAATACAACCTATCACTATTAAAATGTTTAAAATTACCTAATATTTTTTTAATTGTAATTGGCTGATATAAATACAGTTTCAAATAAATAAAAAATGTAAAGTTGTTAATATATAGAAGAACTGAAACAAGCTAGGCTTATTTTATCAGCGGTCTGCTATTAATTAAGAACTCTAAATGAGCGGCAGTTGTACTCGATCCATTGCTTGTTTACCACACTATCGATATATTTTACTTTTCATTACGGTCACTTTTCTCAAGATACAAACTAATACTACGATGAAAATAGAAATTTAGCTTCAAAAACAAAAATGTAATTTCATTTTTTCTTATAATATCGGCGAACTTAAATGAAAAACAAACAAACAAAATAGAGAGGTCGCTAAAAATGTTCAAAGGGCCAAGAAATTTTAATCCCGTAAATATAAAAAGCAGTGTATATTCTTCTTCCGAAATGGAAAGAATTATAAAATAAGGCTTCCAGTAAATATTGGATAGATACAAAAGAGTACAAATAACAAAGGGGAGAACTTATTTAAAGCAAGACGTGTTGTAAATATGGCGGAATAAAATTCTCATATAAATTTGAAAATTACCATACATAAACAAGAATCGTCTTCAAGTGCGTTATAAATGTGTTGGTAAGTAATGTTTTTAGTGTAAATATAACGTCGTTACATATTAAATAAACACAATAAGCAAAGAAACAAGTTACCAAAGTGTATTATTCACTTTTCACGTTTTTATTTATGTAATAGAAAGAATATTTAGACTTGTTTTGTATGGTTATAAAATAACGGTGGCATAATTATAGTTTATTCATTACCTCTAGATGGCGCTAACAATATCTTGATAGGTATATATTCTCCGACAAATATCTTTAAATGTCTATTATTTATTCACTTGGCATATATTAACCAACATGTACAGTGTATGATGAAGACGCTGTTACTTATTAAGAAACGTGAGATTTCTCATCTTGCATTAATATAATTGGTAGGTTTAAATAACTTATCATTAGTGTACTCGTGTGTATTCAATACTACTCTGTTTTATTGTTATTTTAGTAAACGTCTAAGTAAAATCATATTTTAGTTGTTATTTTGGTTTGCGGAGAACCGTATCCCGATGTAACTCTCTCATATAAAACGACATGGGCTAATGACGAGCCATTACGTCACATGTGACGCTTGACGAACGGCAAAGCAGTCTTCCCCGTATTGATCGTATCCTTACAAAAGTATCTTGTTTCAATGGGGGTATATCTGTTACGTTGCTTCCCTTCCCTGCATCGGTAACGACCGGCTTAAAGGGTGCTTTGATATTTGAGTACTTCATTATGCGTGTAAACAGTCTATTTTCCTACCTCTCGGCAAGTTAAATTACCCATTATTTTGAAATAAAATACGGGCCGTTTTGTATATATTCTCCTTTTTAAGGATGATGTATATAAAAATTTTGATAACATCGTATTTTCATTACTGTGTCGAATGAGTACAAAAATAAAAAAGGGTTATTATATGTAACTACAAGGTTATTTTAAAATGGCATTCATTCCCATAAAACTAATCAAGCATGATACCTGATTAAAAATTATTATTTAACATATTAAAAAATTATGACTTTAAATATTGAATAGATATGATAATAATCATTTTTATTTTTAGATTTTCATAGTGAAACCTTTAAAATATCATCGTGTCCGTACGTCTGTTAACTGCGGTTTCAGAGGTATGAGCGTAACATTTTGTAAATACATGCTTTATGTAATCCTATAATGGATACTTCACATATGCTAATTCTCTGCAGAACTGCATTCTGTTGGGAATCAGTAGTTAATTAAACCGTAGTTAATTAGTGAGTATTCGTAGTTAATTAAACCGTAGTTAATGAGTGAGAATCTGCAGTTAATTAAGTTTACATTTCCCAATCCTTCGTTATTCCTAACGTGTCGCTGTTTTGCATTTTTTATTGAATTCCTATTAATTCAATGTTTTTGATATTTATACTTATTCTTGTTTTGTTTTGTGATTGACATTAACTAACATTTACTAATCATTTTCAATCTACCACTATATATTTTTTTTCTCATTTGATTTTTCTGAGGAATTTCTGACTCCGGTTGGCTGTCAGAAATTCTTTTCAATAATGAATCCACTTGATTTTCTTAGCTTGCAGTAAAGTTTCGTAAAAATAATAAAACAAGGTTATTTAATTTAGTTCATTTCGATAAAATTACATTTTTTTCTTAATATTTGTTCTCGCATATATACCGTGGATGGGAACATTTTTTTATATGCCTATTAAGGAGATTATCACCAGAAAGAAAGAATTTTTTTAAGATTTATTAAGGTTTTCTTTATTATTGTTTAATTTTAAATTTTTTATTTGATTTACCGAAGCCTAATATGGTTTTCATAGAAAGAAAATTTGTTTGCTAAAATTATATTAGAACTGTGAATTAAAACTATATCCTTTGACTTGCATATATCATTTCAAGTGATGTAGGCAACTATAGTTTATAAAAGGTACACACTTGATAATTTTCTGGATTACATACCTCAAAATCAAAAACGGAACTCTTTTAAGTTAACTCTTATGTCAGTCATGGTTGTTTTTCTCAGAAACAGCTTAATATTTATACTCGTTTCATGTAATTTAGCATAGTAAAAGTAATTGAAATTTAGCATAGTAAAAAAGCAAATTAACCTGCACATATACCAATAGCCAACGCTAAAAAATATTAAAAATACATTTTAGGGGGATTTATTAAGTACTATAATTTTTTTAATAGTCCACATATTGTATGATTGTTAAAGAGGGCTGGCCATAAAGGTGCCCTTAAATATTTTTCTGCAATTTTAGGCGGTGTGTCTTAATAGATATATTGGAAATATAAAAAAAAATATGAAAATATATTCCCCGGTTACTCATCATTCCATCGTTATTCATTTCCTAAACACACCATTTTTTCATAATGTTGGGTTCAACATTATGAAAAAATGGTGTTTTTAGAAGATGAATAACGAGGATTATGGATATCGTAGTATTTGATATATTCGTGATATATATACACGACATATAGGATAGGTATATGCCCCCCCCCTCTCCTACTTAATTATGTTAAGTATTATTAATACAAAGTCAACATTGGTTACGACTTAAGATAAATAAGGTACTTTCCCTTTAAACGAAGTACGGGACACCGATGTGCGAGCTAGACTTGCACCGGACCTTTTATTTATTATTGAGCGGAAAGTATTTCATTTCTCATCATTATTATTCAGTCATGCATTTCTTTTTATTTTGCTTGAATAATTAGGAGTTTAGGAAGTTTTTTTCTGTTCCTATGCCATGAAAAGATCTTACGAATTCACAGAAACCTCAAAATGTTATGAATTTTTAATAAATGAAAATATCTCCGAAGCACATGTGTAGTGTTTACTTATTGTTTGATTTACATTATTTTACACGCTCCATTATTTCATCACAGCTTGATTTTGCAAGAGTAATACGTATATCACTTCAATGCAGCACCAGGACTTCTGGAAAATTATGTGTGTCCAAAAAAAATACACCAAACTTTTCCTATTAATTTCAAATGTAGGCAAACTACTAAATGTATAATGATTGAGTAACAGATAATATAATGCAAAAACTATAAAATTAGAGATTAAATATAGACTACGCAATAGTGAGTGGTGCTTGCATCTACCATTTTGTAACAAAGTCTGTGTTTGATGCACCTGTTAATGCAATCCTGGGCTCGGAATCCTAATGTAATATTACGTATTGTAAGATGTCATTAGCTTCATTTATCTGATATTTATCGGTATTTGCAATAATATTCGTACCACAACATAGTTGTCAGTATGATTATTTTCAGACTAGAATAAGTAAGTCATCAGCATGTTTATTTTCAGACTAGAATAAGTAAGTCATATTCTCACAAAATAAACAACCCAAAAATAAATAAATCACTTTCGTCTTAAACACTACGCATTCACTTGTTTGAAATCGAAATCATAAATTTTACGTTTAAAAGAACCAATCTCGAGGCTCGGATATTGCTCTACCCATTATTTTTATTTAATGGCCGGTATTCTTTTACTTCAATAAAAGAAAACAAATAAAAAAACAGATTAATTGAACACTTACCGCTTCATTCTTGTCGTGCAAACTGTAGTGATCACACAGAATATGGTGGCCACATAATTATCGCTACTTAAACGGTATAATAAAAATTTCGTTACTATTTTATTTGTAATATGAATACTTCGTGCTTTAGCTTACTCTCTGGAATTCGATACCTCGAACGAAAAAAAAGGAACTTTTATCGCTGCCATTTTTATAAACATCCCTTAACGTATAAATTTGAAAATTGGAATAATAATGAAACATATTAACCCGCATATGTAGCAAGAGATAATAATAACAAATATTTATACTCATATTTTATGGGGGTTAGGAACATATCGAATACTCGAAAACAATTTTTAATATTCCATATACGGTATGGGGTGTCATTTAAAAGGGCTAATTATGAGAATATTAAAAATATTTTTTAGTTAGTAAAATAATTTTAGGCTATTTATCTTCAGATATATAGTAAAAAATGTGTTCTCTACCTGTCTCTAAAAGTTAAAATTATGAATAATAGACCGGGCTTTAGAAACCGATACAAATTATGTCGTCATATAGCAGATACCATTTTTCATTTTATTGGGGATGATTGTGAAAATTTGTACAATGAAATTTAAGGAATCCTCGTAGTTACTTGTAAAAATCAAAGACAGAAGAAATACCAAAACAATTGGATATTGTTAACTATTTAAGGGTATTTTATTTACTGCAAAGCTAAACCGTTTGGAAATAATTTATGGGGTAACATTACATATTAGAACTGAATGAATTGTTACTATCTGAATTCATATAAGGAAGAAGATCAAAGTAGATTTTTCAACTAAGATACCATGGTCAACATAAATTCTTTACCCAGAATGGTTCAAAAAATCTAATATTAGAAAATATTAGATTCCTTACCCAGAATGGTTGAAAAAATCTAATATTAGAAACATATTAGATTTTAGAAACAAACATTTAGTAATCAAATTACAGTTAAACTTACACTACTAGACTTTTCACTAACTTTTTTTGTTTTCTCAACCGTTTGTTAGGTGATTACTCAATATTATATTTTAGTCCATTTGTTTAAAACTTACTTTTTATATATCAAGTGTATCATCTTATGTCTCCTACAGTATTAGAAACTTTGCAGATACTTAAGAAGATACGCAAAAGACATTCCTGAAACAGGAAGAAGAAGAAAGAAATGAACCTGAACCTGTCTGAACTTTATTTTGTTTCACGTATCTACCGGGATATGCCCGACTTATTTCATAGCTACGTGCCTTTCTTATTTTGTAATTTTTTTTCAGAAATTTTGCAAAACTCATGACGAAATTTCCTCGATGGTGTGTGTAAATTGTTAAGCTATATACAAGTTATTAATTCTTTTCTGGCAATTCTAGTACTTTTTTGGTGATATTTTATTACGATACTTTAAATATATTCTATTGTATTTCAGTTGTATTTTCGGCAAATTATTAGCTTAATTTCTACGTAATTGATGAATGAGTTAGTAAGGTTATTTGACATTAATTCATACATTCTGTTTATTTGTTTTTCTAGTTTTACTCAACAATAACAAGGCTGAAAACGAAGGATGATAACATAGTCTGCTAAGGATTATGTAAGTGCGGATGTAGACATAGATTCTTAGATAGATATATTCTTATTTCGTATTCTTGAGCATTTTACATGACAAATTATGATAAACTATATGAAAAATTTAAAATATGGTATCAACTAGCTTTTTGTTAGAAAAGCTATAAATATGGTATCAACTAGCTATTTGTTAAACACGGTAAAAATACATTTTTTGCAATTAAACCAGGTCAAATTGAGTTTCAAATCATCTAAAATTGTCGTCATAGTTTTTATATAATCTTTATCTAGATTCCTGAAAACTATATTTTTTTTCATAATTTTGAGTTCTGTAGATTTGAAAATGTGGACAGGGTAATAATTTTTTTTGAGTACTTCATTTAATTTTTAAAGGAATATTCCCAAATATTCATTAAAAAAACAAAGGGAATGTGATGTGTAAAAAAATTTTTCAATCCTAACTTTACAAATACAAAAGCCTTTTTATCTATATGTTACATAAGATGACTCATTTTTTACGAAATATATTTTTAAGGACCGAAAGTTTTTTTTTTCTCCTATAAATATGATGGCATGTTTATCAGCCAAGGATTTTCTCAGATGGTTGCAAAAGAAGTCAACGGAAGAACAAGCTCGTTAAACTTCAATAGTTTTAGGCGGTAAAGGCAATAAATAATTGTGTGCAGCTCTTAGATAGACTTGCTGTCCTCCACTACCAGCACTGTCATAAATGCACATTTTTACTCGGTTAATATATCCTACTAGTAAATCTCTGTTTTCTTTGGAGGAATCTTTGTATCCTCTCGTAGTTTTGTGTATTTTTTTCTAACTTTTACATGATTGTCATCCCCTGGTGACCTGATCACTATTCGTAGTTACATCTTTCATTTGAGTATGTTGCAGACGTCAGCGTGGACTCTCTTCGTGTTAGCTTAAATATCAGTCCTTTTAATAATTCTATAATAAATGTTCTCATTTAATTTGACGATCGTATTTCGAACGTTTCCCTAGCTGTGGTCATGAAAAATTCTTCATCGATATGGAAATTTTGTAAAACACAAGTTGCAATTTTTTATCTTTCTTTTATTTTATTTCTGAGAACTAATTTAAGTTATTTACTGAGTTTATTTGACTAAAGATCTAATTTATAAAGCATAAACCGTAAAGCAGCGCTTGCTTTTAAGAAACTTATATCACGGCGACACAAAGATATGATTTTTGTTTTTATTACATCTAAACAGTATTTTAATTGAAGAATATTAAAACAATCTTCAATTTCTTTACTACCTCTTTTCTCAAGTAAAATAATTTTCTGTCGCGATTGTCTTTTAATCCATCGATTATTCCCAATCTTCATGTTAGCACTAAAAATTTGTTGAAAAAATTTGTTGAAAGATTGTTCTCAAATAAAGTAGCTGAAATTTATATAAAATGCGGTTTTCTTCTCCAGTAAATATTTGAGAACACTCAAGGTTGTTTTTAACGAAACAATGAATACGCCGTTGTTATGGGCAAAAAGTCAATATGTCTCAATTTGAAGACTTGAGTAAAAATGACGAGAAAAAATATATTCCGTCATTGTCTGTAAGAGTTCTAAAAACAAAGTAATCACTGTATTAGGAAATAAAAGTGTTCTGTTGTGGTATAAAAAATAACCAAACCGCAAGTAACCTTGAATAAGTTCAGTTTTCGCTTTATATTATGCAAACGCCCTCACATTATATCTATGTCTCACATCATAATTTCTGTGGCCTATTAGATCATGTTTTTAGCAGAATTAATTATTTGTTAAACAAATAAAGCTTCTCCTAATAAATACGTATATTACCTCCAAAATTTGTATCATTTTGATATGCGTTAGATACAATGAACGTTGAAAAAAAAATAATTGGATGTATTTTTATACGTCAAAAAACTTATTGTATGTTGAAAACTAAACCTTTATTAAAAGTTAAAGACCAATTTTTGAACGTCTTAAAATTATATAAAAAACGGGCATTGAGATCTGAGTAAATGAGAAAAGGAAAGAAAAAAATAGTTAAAATGTGATCTTTGAAAAGTATATAAGTGATATACTGAAAACAACATAAAGAAAGGGTCTACAGTAAAAAATTACACTAGAAAAGAATATAATTTAAAAGAGATTTCGATACTGGAAAGGATAGGACGTATCATGTGTGACGAAAGTTGAAAGAATGCACGTAAAAAGGCGGCATTAAGAACTAAACGACGATGAAATTGAAAAGTTATTGCCGGTATAAAAAGAAATGTATGAACGTTATATATAAAATATTATAAATCTTAAATGAAATAAAATTTACTGATGGTAAAGTAAAAATGTATTTGTTATAACTTATTTAACACTGTTAAATAAAACTGCAATGAATAATTTCGTAATAGGCGTGTTAACCTTTGAAGAATATATTGTTTTATAACGACTAAAGCCAAAAGAGTTTATTGCCTTTTAATATAATAAACTATAGGTTAGAAAAATTTATTTTATCGATTTATTGTATAAATTTGACGAAAAATATTTCACTTTTTGAAATCTCTATTTTCAAGTTATAAAATGTAATTTAATTAAAAAAAAAGGGTGAATGGGTCCTCAAAACGACATTGGTTAGAGTCCATCGAATTAAATAAAAACTAAGCATAAATAGGAGCGTATTTTTTAAATATTTTTATTTCGTAGATAACGAGTATTAAATGGTTATCGAAAAATAATAAGACGTAAGTTATCAAATATTTTGACAATCTATTTTGCTCACTTGTTTTTTACACAAATTAAGAAACGTTAAAGTGATATGTATTTTTCATAACAAAGACAATAAGAAAATTAAATTTTCCTCATAATGTCTGACGGACGTGACATCGCATTTTATATTTCAGGATGCCTAACCCAAAGAATACAACGTCTTCGACGTCAAATCGACCCGCTGATGACGATGATTTGGCTTCCACGTCTTCATGGCAATAAAATTGGAATATATCTTTGAGAGATCAAAAAATCTGTGAATCTTTCATAAACGAGAGTGACGACAACTACAGTAAATTCATTGATGGTGCGGCTGATCCTGATTATGTTTTAGAGAGTAATCACAATACAGAGTCGGAACAATCTGAAGATGATAATGATCAGAACGGAAGACCTCGAATAGACATGGGCCAAGAAGAAATCAAGTAATGACTGTTTCGAAGGATTGCATATATTGTATTTTTGAATAAACATAACTTATTATGTATCTCACTTACAGCCCGACCTATGAAGGAAATAGAAGATGAGATGAAATAGTAGTGATGGAGAGGAACAGGCTAGAAATATCAGAGAACTGTCTGAAGAGGAAGAGGTTAGGAATGGACAAATTGGAGAACAGTCTGAAAATGAAGAGGTTAGAAATTATCAAGTTGGAGAACAGTTTCAAGAAGAAGAGGTTAGACCGTCGTCGGCAAGCATCGATGCTTCTACTATGGAAGAAATATATATAAAAGGGTATCCATGGAACTATCTCGAACTACTTGAACACGTGCACATAATATTTTCAATGCACGACAACAAGTAAGGCCGATTGAATTCACATTTTTGAAGATCTCTGGAAATTATTGTTTATTGAAGACATGCTTTTTATAATAGTAAAATACCCTAACAAAAGCTGATTAAATATAGAACCAAGTTTAAAGATAAAGGTAGATAGGAATTAGGAGACACTAATGACATAGAAAAAAGGCTTTCATTGGGTTATAATTTTATTCTTCAGCATTCCGCTCAAATCACGAGAAGGCAGAACTTATATTTGCGACAGATAGCATAGGAGGCGAAATGTTTAGTGCTTTATGTCTATCAACAGGTGTTTGTTTGTAATTAACTGTCAATCTCTTAATGATGCTGAAATATGAACCGAAAGATTAAATCATGATAAACTTGCTGCAATTTCAGAGTTATTTGGTATGTTTATTATTAATTGCCAACAAAATTACACTCTGAGTACTAATGTTTGTATTGATGCTGTTGTTAGTAGTTAGCAATACTTTGTACATAAACAATGCATATACATGTGTATATATATATATATATATATATATATATATATATATATATATATATGTATGTGTGTGTGTATATATCATGGCAGACGATCGGATGGCATGGAGGATGCAGAGAAACGTCTCGGTATCCCTACTCAATCTGTTATACATTTCTGTAAAAGTGTAGAGGGTAGCAATCATAATATAACTACAAACAATTAGTTCACCTCAATAGAAATATTGCAAGTGCTAAAAGACTGATTTGATTTATCTAGGCAATAAAAAAAAGTACAAGAACGAAATTTCACCCGAATTTCAACCCCATAAAGACAGGGTTGTTGGTTCGCACTTATATGGATTTACTAAGGATTATACAACGGTATTCAAGGCTAAAAAAAGCTGTTATATTAGTATAGTCTATGGACCGTAAGCAACTACAAAGCCCGTTATGATTACCGACGATGACAAAACAAAGGAGGCGTAGATGAAATGGACCAAAAATGTTCAATTTATTCTAGCTCACGAAGAACACGACGGTGGCCCTTGTTTTTATTTTATAAAATTATAGATCTAGGCGGTGTAAATGCTTTTGCACTATATAATAACTGAAAAAAATAAAGAAAAACATCGAACGTGGCTCTTTTCTACTCTCACTTGCACGGAATTTTTTATATAAAAATAATTCATGTGTTTTTAATTGCGTATTTTTTTAATATGAAACGTGGCGAAATACCTACTTTTCCCGTAATTTTAATATAATTTTGAGATCGATTTTTATTAGAACTAAACGGTAAATATTTTTTCCTTGTAGTTCAACCTTTTATATTCTCATTGTTCTTTAGACAAATCGCTTGACGCGTTTTTAAAAAAATTAAATCTGACGCATTTACTACTTTTACTGATGTTAATTGTATATTTTTTGAGCAATTTTTACCTAAATTAAACAGTAAACCATATTAATTTTTTTTTCAAAATGTTAATAAAACATTATTTTACATTGACTTAGTTTTTTAGTCAAATCTTTCAACCCGTTTTTTAAATAAAATGAGACGGGTGGTGAAATTACTAGTTTTTTATGTACCTGTAACGTTAATTGTATAAATTTTGAGAGCCATTTTTCCAAAACTAAGCAAAAAATAACAACTTTTTTCTGTATTGTCAATTGTATACTTTCTGAGAGGAATTTTTACCCAAGTTAAAGGGTAAATAATTTAAAAGTTTTAAAATAACTTAGGTATTTATAATTTGAATAACATATCAATAAGTCAGTGAATTTTATCGACAACGTATTTGACACATAACTATCTTAATCATATCGCGGAAAAGTGTGGAATTCTAATAAAGTTCCATTCGAAATGCTAGTGTTGCAAAAATATTATAAATTCACTCACCGCAGGAAATCATTAAGTATGATAACGTAGTCTTTCTAATGAAGCAGGAACAAAATCGTTTAATTTATTTACAAAAAAATTATTTTATATCAGAAATGTCTTTTCTGAGCTATAGAGAATAAACAAATATTAAAATGAGAAATTAAGCAAGAGAAAATTGGTAGGAAATGGAAAAGGGTCGTTTCGTTTGTAAATATCGCAGGAATATTTTTAAATGCGTTCTGTTATCTGCCCGTCTTAGTTCTGTGTGGACTCAAAATAAAACGATGCCCCGTACCAAAGAAGTGTGTACTATATCCAGCTCACATAATATTAATTTTGTTGACTTGAATATCAGGCATGGGTTAGAACAAAAACAAAGTATTCGGTTTTTCAATCGTAGATAATTTAGCGCAACTGGCATAACAATATACTTGGAATATAAATATCCTTTTTATTTTACGTCCAATAATAATGGAGGTTCTATGCAAACATTGTCTTTCGCCGAAAGCAGTCATTTAAAATGTCTGCCATGGTTTTTTTGGAATTTCTGCAGGACCGATTTTAAATTTTAATTATATCGTTGTCGTTTAAAATTCATTGCACTTTCGGTTTATTTTTGAACATACAGAATAAAACAGTGTGCTAAATTAGGTGTGCATAGAGTGTGTTAAAACGGAACTGCACCGCTTTTCTTAAAAAAATCCTTTGCGAGACTCTCCAATGTAACAATACATTGTCGTAATGCATGTGCCAAGTATTAATACGAATATTTAATAGAAAAATGTTGGGTTTTGTATAGTTGATCGAAACAAATTTCGATGTGTAGTTTTCTGTCACAGTTTTCTAGTTTCCATGAAAACTTCTTTTGTTACAACCTTCTTATCAAAAGTTGTATTAAATTGTTTTTCTTTGTATTAAAAAAAATCATATCTTATTTTTTAATTTAAATTTATCATCATAATAAAACAACCGGGATTCATTATCTGTCACTCTTTAATTTATATTACAATATTTAATAAAGTCAAATATTTTCACCGTTTTCTTGGAACATCTCACATAATACCATCTATGAGTCATATTTAACTGATAAAGTACACAAAGGGTGTAAAAGTACAAATAGGTTAAACCGCAGAATGGTCATACCAAATGTAATGACATGCTGGTGTGTAGATTTTTAGACTTTTCTGTTGGTTGATATACTCGTAAAATAGGTCTATTTTCAGTGACCAGTGTTTCCGAGTTTTTGAAATAACCTGTTACGCTAGATGTCCGGCACGTGAATGATAAGATAACTGAAAATATTTCCCTCAGATTTATTTATGTTATCGGTAAATATTGCTGCACCTTGATTCTTTCAATGGAATGTAGATTCTATTACATTAAAATGAGTTTCTGCATGAAGTCTTGTCGTGTGGTAAAGTTAGAAATTGATGAAAAAAAGTGGAGTCTTAGTAACTTTTTTGTTATTTGTAGTTCCCAAGTAATTATATTTTTACTGGTTGCACGATTAGCCATTTCTGATCCCGTGCATACCTCAAAACTTTTGCAATCTGCATATTAAGTAGCTTAATCATATTCATCAACAGCATGTACTTTAAATAATATTTCAAAAGTTTAAGCTTGAACTCTGAAGAGTAACGTTTGGAATATTATAGATGCATTATCAAACACAACTAGACATATATCTTACAACAAAACTGGCCTTTTACTTCATCTTATTCTCAGTAGATATTCATTTGTTAATGGCTATCAATTACTGATTATTAAAAAATTAAAAAATTTTATATGGTAAATTTCACGGATTTTAATATTGCAAATTACATTTTTACAAAACAATTTATATAGTAAACAGTAAATGACATGAAAATGTAAAAATACATGTGTAATAAAATATTAATATTCTTCAGTTTAATTTACAAAATTATTGTAGAATAATTTATTTCATTTAATAAAAATATTTATCTCTTAATTTCGAACAACTCGCAATTAGATTAAACAATTTCTGATTAATTATTAATAACATATTTTGAAATATTTCAGTTGAAGGTAACACATAAAATATAATTTAACGTATTCATTTCCAACTGACTTAAACTTGTAACTTAAAAATAAGCCATGTTTAATTGTAGTAAAACTCTCTCAATAAATACAGGTTGTATGTACTTTTAATAATAACGACGTGCAATAACAGAAAAGGGCTCCGTTTGACCGTGTCATTAACTAAGTTTTATTAAATCATATTCTTTAGCTTGAGGACCGTTAAATTTAAATCTAGGTAATATATTATTTCTCCTACATATGTGCATTAATTTTTTAAACTAAACTTATTTTAAGTTCTTTTGTAAATTTAGACCTAATATACCACAAAACCTTCTTATTATAAATGTAAAAAAGAAAATGCAAAATAATTAGTTCAATCTGGACACTTGAAACGTAAATAGCGGTAAAAAATCTTTTGGAAAGTGAAATACGAAAAAAATACATGGTACGTGTTATGAAATATTTGATTATTATTAAAACTGTTTTTTTATATTTTAAATTACAATTTGACTACCTCTGAAACCTTCTAAAAATTTTACTGTATCGCATATCTAATGCCATGAAATTATTTATTATAATAATTTCTTGCATTTTGTTTACCTCACGCTTTTAAGTGACATATAGATATTTATATCATATCACGAAAAAAGTGCACTTGCAAAAAAAAGCAAGTGTCCGTCATATCTATATACTTGTAACACTATTATTAGAGCAGCCTTGGTCTGGGTATTGATGTACATGTTTGGTCTTCACCCTCATTCCTCTCTGCTTGGATGGCCGCTTTCATAATGCATTTCCACTTCAGTTGATTGATAGCACTTCTAGAACATACATATAATATGTTGAAACAGACTTCTTCATGTTGGACTAATATATTGATAGGGACTTCATAATTATAGTCGCCTCTGAGAGACGTAATAGGGTTACACAAATAATCATTCAATTATTTAAAACAGTCTTTAGTGAAATTTTAATTATAAATATCATATTTAATTATTGGTTTTTAATACATAGAATTCATGCAAATACATATACAAGCAAGCGCCTAATCATACACATACGCACGCATATACATGAATGCGTATACACATACGCGCACGTACGCATGGATATACTATGCACATCGGCGTACACAAATCCATACACATATAAACATTACAATTAATTTCGAACTGCTACTTATACATATAATAAAGATAATACAACTTATCACATCATTAACTTAATTAAGCTAACGAGCATCTAATGTTAGTTATATACACAAATTTCATTTAATGAGGAAAATGCTAAACGCTTATTGCCTCTAGCGAAGATAAACACTACTTAGAACGCGAGGAAAACGTAAATATAATTAAGCATCCCTTGTGAGAAATAAAAATAAGTGTTTTTCTTCTTGAATATTCGTACTGGGGAAATTGTGTTGTTATATTTTCATTTTCAACAACATTCTTCATTGTGAGCGAACCAAACGGTCGTTAAAAACAAATTTTATAAAATTTTTGATACTGGGACTTAAATCTGAAAGCGATATTAACAACGTAAGCCAAAAGAAAAAATGGGAATAACAGTAATAAACTTCAAATTAGTTATTCATTAGTATTAAACTAAAATGGAGTCGTATTCAGTAGTATTAAACTAAAATAACAAACATGGTAAAAAAAATTAATGATGCATATTTAAGAAGGTAAAGATCATTCTAATGATCTTTTGTGGCATTTTGACTATGTCATTTTATTTTTTAAGATTATTAGAAACTATGCCAGGGGTCCAATACTTTAATACTAGTATGTTTTTTTTATTTTGTGTATTTTTCTTATCGGTGTGGTCAGGGCATCAGGTAAATACAATAAAAAAAGTATGTACTTGATTTGTTAACCATAAAAAATTGCAAGGGTTATTAGTAGCATAGTTGTGGGATTTTATATACTCCATTATTTATTACGTGCGCCTAATTATCCATCTGATGCTTCCGATTTAATTTCATTGACTTCTCCATAATGTCACTTAAACCAATTAAACTACCTTTCCAATGAGGATAATTGTTTGTATTCCCTAGAGCTTTTTTAATATTTTACAAAAACTGTTTTTGTTACAGCTTCAAGTGATAGATGTCGATGACAAATTATTTGGTACAAAAATTAGAACGCTAGTATTTCTAATTCGCAATATTTTCTGAACGAAAATGTTGGTCAACGTCCCAATTAGGTGCCATGAGTCTTCATGATATACGAGATAAATTGATCATCCTGCTAGCATCCTAGTTCTATGCCCTACCAAACGTGAGCACATTTATTTTAATCATACTCTCATTCACATAGTTCTAATATCAATTTACATGGTGATTATTCGGAGACAGAGACGGTGAATACTCATGTCTTGTGCCTAAACTTTTACCTCATGTGTTTTCGGTACAAGTTTTTCTAAATAAATAAAGTGAAGTCTTTAAATATAAAAATAAATTGATTCAGATGATTCCAAATTTCAAATAGCTATTGAGCGAGATGAAATGTTAAATATGCATTAATATTAAATTTCCTTCGACCATTAATCAGTTATTGGTTGTGAATTTTTGGTGGTGATTTAAATAAATAAAGTGAAATCTTTAATTAATAAATTGATTGAGACGATTGCAGATTTCAAATAGGTGTAACCGTGACGGAGAGGATGAATATTCATATCTTCTGCCTAAATTTTTACCTCATATATCTTCCGTACAATTTTTTCTAAATAAATAAAGTGAAACCTTTAAATAATGAATTGATTGAGACGATTGCAGGTTTCAAATAACTGTTGAGCGAGATGGAATATTAAATAGGCATTAATATTAAATTTCCTTCGATCAGTAACCAGTTATTGGTGGTAAATTATTGTAATTGCTTTCAGTATCTCCTTTCAAAATTTCGACTTGAAAATCTTTTCTTTGATAATTTGTTAGCATATGCTCATGCTTCGAGCTTCATTCTTCATGCTTCATTCTATAACCTGTCGTCGGGTTTCTTTTTAACAGCAAAAAAAATTATAATTCATCGATGACACAGTTCTTTATTAATATTTTGTGTTTGGTTTGAAGTTATAATTCTTTTATTTGGTAATTCAGCGTAGTTTGACAATATGAAGCAGAACGATACTAATAGTAAGACCTTTATTGTGTAAGAAAAAATTAAAGTTATATCCTCGCGAATCAACTAAATCATTCGCTTATCCTTGCTATAAAGTATTTGATTAGCACATTGTAAATCCTTCTAGCTTTAGCTTAACCCTTTTTGTTTTAACCTACTTGATACTATTTAAACCTGTCGACATAAACTTATCATTCTATATATTTTAATCATTAAAACTCTCATTGTGTCTCTCTTCACAAATATTGTTTATAACCAATTATAATGCAAATTTTTATCTTGTTTGTCGCATTTATTGGATTTTAATTTTTGTCGTATTTACTTGATATGTATAACATAAAAAAATCCAAAAATAGTAGATTATAGTGGGAACAAACGATTTTTCTTGACTTTTCCGTTAAATGTTAAACTGAATTTCTATTTATGAAAATAGAATCATAAACTTTATGTAGGCACTGGTCACGTTCATTGATCACGAATAATTATATATCGCAAAGCTTTTTATAATATATTTCCGTTCGGTATATAAAAAGACGAATACATAACTTTGGAAATTTTATCAGTCAAAAGAGCGCGACGCTTTTTTCGATTGTAGCCGTATTTAATATTTTCAATGCGGCACGTGATGACTACACCACACCGATACAGTGGGAAAAACCTTCATAGTTAGCGGACTTTTTTTTCTTGTTTAATTTCATTTGTTTTCTTTAATACTCACTTTCATATCAAAAATAAATCTGATATTTCTTGTACTAAAATAATATGATATTTCTTGTACTTTCCTATTCTGTTTTTATTTTCGTAGGCTGTGGCATATTCTCCAACTTCTTTAAAAGGTTGCAAGCATTAAGGTCAGTAGAGGCCTTTGTAATAATTTTATGGGATCATTGATATCTGTCTTACCAAAGTGCTTCAAATATACATCAAAATGTGGAGTAAGATAAAAACGTTATACTTGACTTCACATTAATAATATGTTATGAAATTATGGTATGTAGATTAAAATTTTCGACTAGGATTATGATGTATATCCGTCATCAGTGCTTCGTTTTTTCCTTGAATTATGATTTTAGCATTTACTTCAAAAATCTTATTGCTATAAATATTACATTCAAATATTTGTTAAAATAAAAAAAAATTGAAACGAAAAAGGTTACATTAAAATATTGACCCATTTACATTACATGAGAAATGACTAAATAGCAAAAATATTCACCCGATTGACATCCCTATAGTTGGGAAAAAAGGTTACTCTAAATTAATTAAACACAATCTTGCACGTTGCTTTTCAAGCCAAACTGAATTCGTGGATCATGATGATTCTATGTTCTCCTTTTGTAATATTAATGTTTTGTTTCTTCTTTGTTAGCTAAAATTTACTTGCTAACAGAAGAGAAAATAAAAAACTGCACTCTTTATCCACCTTAACGGAAATGTTCCTAAAGTTTCCATTATATTTCAGAAATTGCTAAAAATGGAGAGTATATTAATTTTAACCTAATATTTTTTTTGTGAAAAAAAGAACTTAGTATCAGTGAAATTAACAAGAACACCAGGTGATGACAAGCAAAGTATTCTTTATAATTGTTTATTTATGGTTTAAAGGCTAGTAAAAAATCATAGATAATTTAATTATGGAAACTTGTGTCGCTGGCAGTGTTAACTTATTCCAAACAATAATATCTTCGCTTTAAGTGTAAACCCACTGGAATAGTATTTAGTATTTTTCTGTGAAGTGGTTTTCGTCAAAATGTTAGCAACTAAATTCTATACCCCATTAAAGTTAATTTCGGTTTCCTTATTGGTAACATTCTGTTAAAAAGATGATATTTTATATAAATATGTTTGCTGCGTGAACAATAAATATTAATATCTACAAATTTGATGGCACTTTGATTATTACAAAACATAACACAGGATGAGGTTTCGATGTTTCGGTGCAATTTATATTCGAAATATCGCAACCACATTACCTCTTGTAAAGTAGTAACTAATGCCATATAATCTGCTTCCATGATCGGTAAGGCAACAGTATTTTGTCACTTAGAACACCATGATACTGCAGTACACTGGAAGAAAAAAATGTAACCAGAACAGGATCTTCCGCTGTTAATATCTGAAGCCCAGTTTGAATCACAGTATAGAAACGCTCTTTGTTCTTCTTTATTGTGGGTTAATATTAATCTGTAATATTAATATTATTTTGTTCCTTTTATTCATTCGCAGCTCTCTTCTTTAACTGCTAGCCGTAATGTAGTTGTGAATTATTGATACTACACAATTTATTTACTTTGAAACATATATCAGCTCTGGTGCCTTGTGATAAGTAAAACAAGCTTTCTGATATGAAATTATGTAATTAATTTTTTCTGTGATTATGTTTTTTCTACTACTATATTAATTAATTTTGTACTAGGTTCACATGATGAACAAATTTAATTCCATTGAGTTATTCTGACTCTTTACGAAATTCTTTCAATATAGGTGATCTGATCTACACTGATTTAATTTCTATCCAAATTTTGCTTTACCTATTATATCTACAGATAAGCTTTTCAACCCTAGGCTCCTTAACCCGGATACAAGTGTCAAGTTTCACTGACTGCTCGCCTGTTCCAATCCATAAATGAATTTAGGCACTTTACACACTTCATCTCAATGTTCATAAGTTGACGGTTAGGTCATAAATATTTCATATATTCAATGCAGAAGCAGTATCCATTTTTTTAATATATAAATTATGTTTAACAGCCGTAGCAAGTAAATATCTTATTTATGTATACTGAGTCACTAAGTGAATACCTCATTTTATTTCATTCCTTACGTTTGAATGATGCCTTTAATAAATAATCTTGCTGTATAATGCATAACATGTCATCAGAATCGATTTTAATTTGATTCACTGCAAGGGATTTCTCTCATATTTTCTGGAAAAGCTGTTGGTATCCATATACTATTTTGAAGGAGTAACTTACATTGATTTTTTCACTCATTTGAATTTGAAATAGAAAAAAAACTTTTTAAACAGACTCGGACACCTTCACTGATAAAGCTATTGCTTCTTTGGGAGTAATCGGGATCTCTCTATGGCAAAGGTATATTTCTAGGTGGCACATTACCAACGGTTGTATTTGACTTGTAGTCATCATCACTATAATAATCAGAGTAGTAGCTATCACTAGTATCATTGACAGTAGTATTTTGTTAACTTGGTACCTTCGTATCAGATTCAGATTCATGATACTCCACACTCGTCAATGGCGTTTATGGGCATCTTCATTCGTCACGGCATCAAAGGTGACTGGTCAGTCAGATTTTGTTGCTGCAACTCAAAAGTTACTGTTACTGTGTGCTGAAGAAAGGATAACTCTACTTTTTCTTACTTGTTTTCTGTTTACATCATACAGTTTGCAACCTTTTCTTGTTGCACAATAACGGAAAAATATAATTTTGATAGTTTGGAATCATATTTTTGCATTTTTTCTTTTGGTACGTAGACTATTGCCTGAAAATCCAAAACGTTTTTTTGAGTTTTGTTCATCCATTCATATTTCCTAACTAAAATCTTCGTATACGAACAATTAATTAAGCAGGCTGCTGTCGAAATTGCTTTAACCCAACATTTATTTTCGCAACTTGTTAGTTCTTATTACAAGTGAACGATTCATCTGTTCTACTGAGCAGTTTGTTCAAGGGTGTACAGGATCATAGTTTGATGCTCTATTCATGACTTAAAAACAAAATAAAATGGTTATTAAGATATTCCTTTACATTATCTCTGTGTAATCATTTGTTTTATTAGTTTTATTATCTACTAGTTTTTAAATTATTTAAATATTTTTAAAAACCAAAATCATTTTTAAGCAAGGAAACAAACCATTTTCTATTGAAACCATCTATAAAATTGATATAATATTTAGCATCTTCGATATAACTTATCTCCACCACATAAATCTGAGTGAATTAATTAGTGTAGTGTAGAATCTGTAGTACCAATTGTCTTCCACACAAGTTGTATATAATTAGTTACCTTTTTATGTCATTTTCACCCCTGCAGTATTATCTGGCATTTTGTATAAGAATGTGAAGTCCAGATGACCCAGTCGCTGATGTCATAGGTATATATCATGTTCATCTACTGTTGACACTAATGTCATTGCATTAGTAACATTGTTCAATAAATATGTATACAAAGCTTTAAAAATTAATTTTTTATTTTGTAAATGTTCAACCTTCTTTATCTAATTTTATTTTGCAGCCATTACTTATCAACTGATTTGCAGAAATACATTAGCTTTTAAGGAGGGTATATATAAAACATATCTAAGCTGTATTGTGTGGAATATGTCATCAGTGTCATTTATTTGTAAGCCTAGATCACCACATCCTTCTACTGCCACTGTCGTTTTGTCTTCCACTTTTATGTTATTTACTGTAGTAGGAGAGATATTGTACATACGCTTTTTGTCTCTGTATATGTACAGCAATGTTCAAGAGTCAACATACTAGAGATTTTCATTCCGTACTCTAGAAGTACCGTACTAACAAGATTAAACAAGCATTATTTTTGTAGGACTAAAATCGGACTTGTATTTTTTTATTCCTTAAATAAAAATGTTTACTGAAATGACCAAACTTATTACAATTATAATATGGTCGGCGTTTTCTGACTTTTTTGATTTGAAATCCATTTCTGACTGATATTTTTTACAAATATATTGTTTTACATTTAACTTAGCAAAGCAATAATTAGAATCTGACGTCTTGAAATCTTGTGAAAGTTTGGTTTTCACGTAATCTGCCATAATCGAAACTTTAGAGCTCTCAATAGCCGTGATCATCAATTTGTAGATATCAGGAAGGCCAGCAAGTAATAAAGTATCGATCCACTCGTCTTAACTACAAAATTTATAGTCTTGAGTTTGTAAGCTGTTGTCATTACCTTGTTTACGTGGTCCTCAATACTTTACTTTATCTAGCTTTGTGGTGATCAGATCTCATTACAAAGCAACTTTCCTACTTAACAAAGAGCCATGAAATACCTTTTTAAGTCTAATAGTTCCTTTTATTCCAATTATTTTTTTCCTTCAGATTTCGAACATTGGTAATTATCTAGACGTGTCATCTTCCTAATTGTTCCCGTTGATACAAGATATACCAAAGTCGCCATTTGCATTGATTTTTGCTACTAAAAAGGGAAAAATGAGACCACACTACGGCCGATACTACTTTCAAGGTTATATCTAAACAAAGCTAATTGAATCGCGTAATATTTTCAATGAAACAATAATTTTTGATCGTATTGAGTCCATACCATGTAATTCTAATAAATATTACAGCCAAAAATAAAGTACTGGTGTTTAAATAAAGTAATTATAGAAAAAGAACTTGTTTCTTTGTCTTTGTCTTTTCTCTGTTTGTAATAGTGAAAAGTCAAAGAATACGAGAGAGTCATGGAATCCCCCGTTTTTTATAATTTACTAAATCTTAAATGTAAGGTTTATTACTGGCCTGTAAACCAGACTAATAACAAATCATAGATAATTTAATTATTGAAAGAAGTTTTTGCTTGCCATGTTAGAATATACTTAACATTTCAGCAATTAGTAGTCAATCTAATAAATCAGATTATGTACTCTTATTAATGTGATGTAGGACGGAAATAATATCTTTATTCAAACCTAACACAGCCAGCATACACGCATTTTTGAATTTAAACTAATGTAATTATACATTGTGTTTTGTGTTACATATTCTTTATAATTTTGTCATTTTTGCTAAGATTTATAAAATGCATTTTATATGCGTTTTGAATATACAATTAGATGTAAAGTTTGAATTTGATTACTAATTGAAATGGTAGCGCAGCTCTATGATGTATATCAAGAACATAGAGATACCGTAAAATGATGAAGTGCCTGTGTATCCACATTTGAAATAACTGTCACGACTCTGTGACACAACCCAATAAGTTAATCAAGTGTGTAAATAGGAGCATAGTCAGTATAAATCTAATATAATAATTTAATTGCTCCCTAAGTCTTATGTTGAAAAATTATTCAGGTAGTTTTTCAGATATTTTTTTTATTCAGATGTAGCAAACTTGAAAAAATCGTGATTGATAACTACATTCGAGACAAAAACTTTATTAGTGGAGCTCTGTATAATTTAGAAAAAGGAATAAATTTTTTGGAAAATATATATATAAAAGACTATATAAGTTTTGCATCACAAAATGGACTTTCGGTAAAATGAAATCTATTAAGTCACACTCTTATATATAGCTAGACCCACATGTGGTATACGCATACATACTTTTGAACGATAAATTATTCAATTTCTACTTCAACTAGAAAAGCAAAACTTTCCAGAGCAATCTTATTCATTGAAAAAGTAATAAATTTTGCAATATTTTTAAGGTGGATGGAACAGGAATCTGATTCGACTTTGCGACAAAAACGGTAGCGAAGACAAACTTACCTAAATTTTTTAAATTACTAAAATTTATATAATTATTTATATTTCTTAGTTGTATAAATATGGTCGTACTAAAATGAAACCAACATAATAAATAAAATTCATTGAACGTAGCTGGAATCTCTAATTGCTCGTTTGAGATAATTATCGGATAAAGGTTTTAATTTAATGATTGGATACAAATTAGTAATTTCGAATGCTACCAGAATTTTCTTCTTTTACTCTATTAAATATTTACATCCTATATTTTAAACCTGGCCTTGACGTGAATTTTTACGTACTGCACAAAAATTTCTACATTAAAACGGCCATAAAATCGGATATGCATGGCGTATTTTTAGTAACAATGTTTTCTAATCTAACCGAACAGGTTAGTTTTTTTCATTTACTCAATCAGTCGTTCGAAATCCAAATCCTACGAAATGAAGATATGGATTCCGTGTGTAATGGATAGTTATTATTGAATGCTACCAAATTAAAATGAAAAATAAATAATGTTTGACGAAGTGTTGATTAACATCTCATCACATAACTGTACGTTTTCTGTACTTTTACAATTTCTGTACCTTTTTTATCATTTTATATTATTTTTTAAAAATATTATTTGGTAATTAACTCATAAATAAATAACTTTACATTGGGTACAAACTTCCACGGAAGATTCGTTAAATCTAAAGCAATTTTTTCCTATCCCCAACTGTATATAATTTTAAAGTTATAGTCGTTACAATTAGAAAATTATTTTCAATATTTATTTCTAATTGGTAAGGAAACCAAACTAAACATAAAATAAAGCATTAAGACAATATCATATTTTGAAACATAGGAAATGTAGGAAAAAAGAAAGGAAAAAGGAAGTTAAACGAAAACGACGTGATAAAGAAACGGCGAAGCAAAGGCTCAGTTTTGACAGTTTTGGAAAAGATTCCTAGACTTGGAATTATGTAAATGATATACAGGTCTTTTTTAGACATTTCGGTGAGTAACTATAAATAAAGTGTTACTGCGAATTATTTTATTGCCATATTAAGATTCTGGTAATTGAATATATTTGGCGTTAATTTTGTAGAAATTGATTATTCGCAATTAAATGAAACTACGTGATCTAGTATTATTTCTACTTTCTTTAATTTCTTTACCACGACCTAGGTTTCGTTGTATTACAACATCTTCAGGTGGGATATTAGCAAAGATCTAAAGATCAGAAAAAACAGACAAAGAGAGAAAAGGTCAAAGAAAAAATATTTGCTAATATCCCACCTGAAGATATTGTAATACAACGAAACCTAGGTCGTGGTAAAGAAATTAAAGAAAGTAGAAATAATACTACATCACGTAGTTTCATTTAATTGTGGATTCTAGTAATTGTTAAAAGAATGCATTCGTTTATATTTCATGGATACATTCGATATTTTTACTACTAATTTTTCTAAAAATGTGTACGAATGCATTGATTTGCAATTGCTCAAATTTTGTAAAGATGTTTTCAAGGAGATCGGGGAAAATGACCTTACGCTACAATAATAGAATACATTTAAAAAAAAAGCTAGTATTCTTTAGAATAACGAAACAATCTAATGGTTGAAAAATATGAAAAGGAAATAAATTATATACATTGTGTGATCATAATAGACGGTTTGAATCATATTCTTTTTATGTCCTCAATTAGAAAATAGTCACGTAAAATTTGAAGTAAAATATCCTGAACGCATTATGAAAAATTTAGTTCAATTAGCAAATTTTAGTTTTAAACTATTATTTCCCAGATCAATTTATTTTAATATTTAATACAATGTGTAAAACCTATATTTTTTTATACATTTACCTGTAGCTGCAATGCCAGATTTAACAAAACTCCCTCAGAAGAGTTTTAAAATTGCATCTGATTAATTGAAATTCGATAATTTGGAAATAAATTTCCTATAAATTTTCATTGGCTATAATATCTCACATACAAGATTTTGAGACAAGATTTTGAGAAAAATAAAATAACGGAAAAATCAAGCATCCAAAACCAAAATACATTTTTTACAAATTTCAAATCAAGTTTTAAATATAAAAACGAAATAAAAAATATTTAAAGTGGTTTATATTTAAACTGGTTATAGAACACCAATAGTGTTCAAGTTTGTAATAAGAAGAACAAGCTACATAATTACCACGGGGAACAAAAGACAAATTCTGTGCAATACTACCGGAAATATTTGCATAACCAAACTACGTATCTAATTCAGTATTCAGATCGTCTACATCGCATGATTAAAAATTCTGCACAGCTTTTGCAACTCTTTTCACGAGGCTTCTTTTCGCGGTTCTTTCAACAAGACTTCCTTTCGCGGTTCTTTGAAAAGATTTCAAATAGTTATTCAGCCGTTGGAATATTTGAAATTTTCATCCAACTAAAAATTTTTCCGCTAAATTTATCGTGCATTTACATATGTGTGTCTGTGCAAGGTATGATCAATATATATGCAGAATATTGATGTAGTATGCCATATTAAAACTATTTAAATATCTCCAATGCCTGTTTGATATTGTCAATTATTAGAGCCATAGATGAGAATAGGTACATGCTCAAGATTATTAAGAAAAAAGGCATTTTTAACAACGCCTTAATATGCAATTCGCAGTGAATGCGACTCGGCTGAAGACAAAGAAAAATCACGAATCTTTTCAATATAAAAAACGGAGAAAGACGTTGTGATGAATGATAGCAAATAGGCACTTGAGTATTATAAAGGAGACGACGTAACCTACTTTATTATTTTATGCAAGTTCTTAAAAATCCGACTGACAAAGCGATGTTTGTACATGACCGATAGCAATTATAGCATGATTCCGTATTTTTTATTGTGATTTTCCTGAGATGTGATTTCGTATTTTTGGAGTTTACTCCTTAAGAAACGATTTTCATATTTGGAGTTTACTCCTTAAGAATCGATTTTCAAATATAACCTCATACCAGGTATGAGGTTTTATGAGGAGTGAAATCATAAGTTCAGAGCGTTAAAAAAAGTGTAATAGTTTGTAAGTTTGGATATAGAATGTTATCTCCGAAACTACTCATCCGATTTAAAAAATTCTTTCACCAATATTTAGAAACAACCTTCAGGCTGGACTTAGGTTGTATATTATCTCGATATTTTGTTTTTATGGACGATATTTTTTTTCAACGTAAGTCAACGGAAAAACTGTCGAGTGAATGCGTTTCTTATTGAACGCTGCCCTAACGGTTAGCGATATCTGAATGCTTTCTATAGAAAAGACCCGTAAAAAAGCCTGCGACGATATATATATTTATTTTAATGATAATTCAGAAATTAATAACATATGACTAAAAGATATACTTAAAGATAATTTTATATGTCTTTATGTATTCAATATATATATATATATATATATATATATATATATATATATATAAATAATAATCAATGTAACTAAATATGAATAAAACTATATATATATGCTTTCACCATCAAAAGAAATGCGTTTGTTTATCCTCTTTACCTCTTTTGTATATTCCAAGACAATCACACTTAAGAAGAAATCTCCAGTGGCACGTCGGAGCTGATACGCACAAATTTTTATCTCTGGTATTCGCACCGAAGCACTCGAAAGGATTTCGCTCACCTGCACTTGCGAAGTAAGACAGATAATAGACAAAACAGCTTCTACTCACTAGGAGGATGTTTGATTTCTTAACCGTAGGGTAATTTTAGACTATAAGAAATGTATTACGTATTAAAATGTAACTTCAATTTTGCATATGCGCTGACTAGGCTGAAGTTACATTCGGTGGTTTGCTCATCGTTTATAGATTAAATTATTTAAGAAATTATTAAAGAAAATATTTAATTATTTAAGAAAGTACCCCACATATTGAAATTCTGTAGAACTACTTTAGATTCTAAACAGTTTAAAGTATTTTATATATTGGATAATTTGAAGTAAAAATTGATTAAAATCCGAATATCAAATTTTATTTAAATAAAATAGGGAAAAAGTTAGTAAAATGAAATGATTTTTTTATCAAGAATTTCATTACATTTCGTTACAATTTTAATATTATTAATATGAATTTTATTAAATATCCATGTGTTTTATATAATAGTGGTCGTATGTCTTATTCATATCTTTTGTTTCATAATTTTTACGTATAGCAGAGGGTGCAAGGGTATAAGCAGAGGGTGCTTAGAATTTAAAAAATGTTAAAATGGTTTGAATTAGTGATAGTAACTATATTGCTTTTATCAGAATCTTTGTTTTTGTTTCTCTTTTTATTTAAGTATTTTTTTGGTATCTATTTAATAATTATGTTATGTAAATATCGCTTTTCAATTTTGTGCTAAGATATAATATATTTTCCTATATTGCAATACATTCCAATAACATCGTAAGAGCAACTCATACAGGTGTAGAATTTTTAAAATGATTGATTTGATAGTTGACAAAAATTTTACAATTCAAAGATTTTATAATAAGTGACGGATGGATATGACAAGAAATGGATTTGCATCTAATGCAAAGGCCTATTATAAAAGCTTCGTTTTATGTAATTAGTTTTTAATTTTTTTCTGTTTGTTGCATTGGATGTGCTACACTCTTATTTGTATCTCATTTCTTATGTATGTTAAAAATGTTTGTGATTTAGGAATATTTAATTATTTATCCATATCTCGTTTTAAAAATTAATTTTTTAATTTTTTTCATACCTTTGCTTTCATGTTCAACTTTCATATTTAATTGTAACACAGGAATAATCCAGAGATCTTTCATTTATTAAGCCGAAATAGGAAACAAATCATACGAATTTACAGAAACTAAAATGAAAACATTATCTTTATCAATTCGATGTACCCTCCTGCGGCTATATATATATGTGTATATACATATATATATATATATATATATATATATATATATATATATATATATTTGCATACATATATTGCTAGCTTATGGGCAAAACATAAAATACAAAACGGATCCTTTGACTTTTAACTTTCAACCTTATCGTGCCTAGGTCTAATTTTTTATAGCGTAAATAATTAGATAGCCAGCGAAACTGAATACATAGGAAGACCGAGTGGTCTGGAGAGTACGGCGGGTGGGGAAATAAAATCCGCTAAACTAAAAATGTTAGCGATAATTGTGCTCTACGTTCATAATTGCCTTAGTAAATATTAATATTAACATCACCAGATATTTAAACTTACCTTAAAGCGAAACTGACCTTTTGTTGACATACACCATCTTACCATCAATTTATTTAAATTCTAATCATCAGCACAATAGCAAAAATAACCTATTTCATACATTTTTTTTCTGTGGTAAGATTTCTTTGAATGAAGTGTTAACTCATGAAATAGAAACAAAGAAAAAAACATTTACACTTATAGTACGAAATTAGAAGTTGTTTTCTCATTGAGATATAATAGCTTGAGTATAACTGTGCCAAATAATACAAACTAGAACCAAAATTGATTTCAATGAAACTATATATATGACTGTCATCGGAGAGTATGCTTTAACCCATGGTTATTACTTTTTGTTCCTCTCGATTTTTGTTTTAAATGGAAGTCATGATGGAAAAACACTAAGTTTTCTTCATGAAATTTCTATGTTTTGTTTGTCCTTTACTTGCCAAAATTTAGTTGTTAACCGATTTGAAGGTCAAACGTCGTACTCTTTATAATATATTCTGCCAGAGTAATAAAAACTGACAAATTCCTAGGTTAGAACTTTCAAATAAAACTGTTCTTTTAACTTGCATCTACCATTTCAGGAAATATATATAACTACAGAACTCTTCTGTGTACGTATTACGATATGAACTTTCCTTTTTTTATTTGTATATCGATTTGTTATTACTAAATAGATGATAAAATTGAAACATATTGAGTTAAGTTCTTAGAAATAAAACTTAAGTCATATATTTATTTTTCCTGTAACACATAAAGAAGTACATATATGCATTCCCACTTTCATCGTGATCTTAGTTTTTTTAATTCAATCTGCTACTTTCTTCTAAATATTTTAAATTTTCCGCTATAACTACATAAAAACTTATGTTATGGCAACTTCAGAGTTTTAATTAAATAACATACTTTTAAAATTATATGTGTATATCTTGAAACTAATATCGACATGGAAATAGAATCGTTAAAAAATATAGTTTAGACGATTATCCTTCTCTCTTATTTCCTGGAACTTCCTTTTAATAATCTTATTTAGATTAACAAGATCTTAAAAATTTATTCACGAACTAGCAAAACTGCAAAATTTTGGGAAAATTCAAATTATATGCTATGTATATGACGCCACCGACAGATTTTCTTGGGTTTGGAATTATATTAATAAGTTCTTAATTTCCTCCTAATCATGCTAATTTATACCATAAATAATAGTGATATTGCTTCAACGTTTTTAAATTGAACAAGCTTATTAAACATTTGCAAGAATTTGTGGAAATTGGAGCATTAATGCGGTTAACATTTGATATTTTATTTTTTTTTTCCTAATATTGATTCATTTTACTTATTTATGTATATTTTAACATATTTAAAAACTTGACAAACTTACTACAACATGAGCAATTTTTCAACTCAACCGAAATACTAGAAGTTAATAATATAATTATATAATAAAGGTTAACAAAAAATTCTATAATTTAACAAATAATTTAGATAGTATTATGAATAGGGAAAAGAGATAGGAGAGAGGAAGGAGGAATTGGGTATTGATAGAGAATCCAAATCGAAATACTTTTTTTAAATGACTTTTGAGATCCTAATCGACGAAGCATTTCGAATGTTAGGATCAAGTTTATTTGTGAGTTATGGAGCAATTACTTAATTGCTGCAAAACTCCCAATAGCACTAGTGGAACATAACCTCAAATTTAGAACATAATCCAAGATTAAGAACGCCTAAAGATTAGAACCTAGAATTGAGATAAGGGACATTACAAGAATACTTAAATAGATTGAAGAGAATACAAACAGTACGTAAATTACACCGATAATGTATTCCATCCAATTGCATCGTGGCCTTAAGTCTGAAATATGGTCATACGTTCTTAGACAAATACGTAAATTAAACAATGGATATATAAATTAATATTAAAATAGATTCGTTAAATTTGATTTTTATTATAATACAAAATCTCCTCAAAACGGCCAAAAAACATCCAGTCAGTGTATTGGATCAGCGTTAGTAATTAGCTTGCCAAATTTTGGAATTAACTCCGTTTCTTGTAATAACTAGAAGGTTCAGAAATATAGTTACTTGTATTATTAAAATACCATTCGTCTTCAGAAAGCAGCTAATTTAATTATCATATAACAATAAATGTGCATTACTAAAAAGATATGATAGGAAAATACTGAATTTTTCAATATATTATCGTATATATATTTTCTAACATATGGTCTTATGAGATAACAAGTGAAGCTGAGAAATTAAAAATTAAACGATCCATATATTTATAGTATAGCAGAATAAATTCAATATTGGAGACGAGCAGTATTTAAATGACTATAAATATAAGACATTCCATTAACATTTCGGTATGAAAAAGATAAAAGTACAAAAGAGGAACGTGTATTAATGTAAAGCGATCTAATCCGTAATTTTTGAAATTATAAAGTAAACTTACACAAAATCAAGTAAAAAAATCTAAACTCCTTACAAAACACGCGAAACATCAACACTTGAATGTTGTTTTCTAAAAACTATGATTCTTGTGTTGAGTCTCGTTCAAAATTTTATAATCTATGTGTAATATATCTATTTATATTTAGACACAAATATGTATATTAAAATAGGCTAAGTTTGCAAATAGATGTAGGTGTCAAAGCCACTGATCCTTTTTTTTGATAGGTTTATATAAGTGCCTTTATTACTGACGTTAACATAACAATGATCCATGGCCTAATTTACTTGAAAAATTAATTGAAAGTCCTCAAGTTATTTTGCATTTGGTCGATTTTTAGGACCCAATATTTAGTTTTACAAAATATTCTTATAATATGTGTTTATCCCTAATAGCTTCTAGCAGCTAAATGATGCCAATACCATATTTTATACCTATATTCCATAAAAATCTAAAGGAAGGCTCAAAGTAAAATATTAAATTTATAAAGGCTTCAAATTTCTCATAGTCATGTATAGAATAAAAGTCAAGCAACGATCTGTTGAATGGGAATGTGTAGGGTTCTTCAGCCACATTAAAGGTATGGTATTAAGATATAGAGACGGTACTCATAAAAGTTATATAAAAAATTGTAACATAAATCATCTGTATATAGAATCAAATATAAAGGTTAATGATGTTTAAATAAAGTGATATAATCATACTCGAAATTTCCGAATATATGACTTCATTGTGTTTCCCATCAAGTTATAATACAAAATATAAGCAAGGGCGTATTACCTACTTCACACATATTTTCACGTACCATTATATCGTCACTGCCAAGAAACTCTTCGTTAGTGTTTCGATATATCAAAACATACACTTATGGAATATAGCGCATCCTATTTTCTATGTTTGAGTTAAAGCAAATGAAAAAACAATGGGGAATATATCACAACAACTGAATTAGGTTAACCTCGTAAGCTAGCAAAGTGTAAGTCAAAAGCAATAATATAAGAGGTTAATGCCTGAAAAAACATTATGCTGGATCTCAACAGTTATACAAAATGTTATAGACACATAATACGCCGTCGATAAAGTAGTTAGACATCGAATATCTTATTTGGCCTAGGTTACTCCAGAATAAAATATCAAGTTTTGATTTATAGATTGTGGTGAACAGAATCAGTACAACACCATCCATTCCTAATTAAAAATGTTACAAAAAATTATTTTTGTGGGAATTAACTTTAATGAATATAAACGAAACGAAATTTAACGAAAATGAATATAAAAATAATAAATTGAGAAAGTAAATTACTTGAGTACTTTGATATGTAGAAACCCATTTCCTTCTGATTACGATCTGCGATTAATTTTGATTAACTATGAAATAACAGTTATTCATTAAGTACGTATTATCAGCGAAAAAAATTAATATTTTAGGAAACTTGCCACTACTTAAGTAACTAACTAAAAATAAAGTTAAAAAGTCTAATTCCTTTTTTATTTCATTTTGTATAAAACATATGTAAACCTAAACCATAATCCTACCGTGCTAAACTAAATCAAACATCATTCGCCTAATAGTGTTTACTTGATAAAATATTCCATGTCCGTCCACTAACGTGTGTCCCTTTCGGGTGATTGCATTGACCGTGAAAAGTTGAGCCGATAAAGCTACCGAATATTAGGATTTGAGTATTACTAAACACAGCAAAAATGAAAAAAAAAATTTTGTGACTGGGCGGAATTTTATGAATAACTTTTCCATATATTTTTCATGCAAAAATAATACCCATAGACTTAAAGCTTCAAATTATGACTTATATTTAAGGTTAAAATTGTTATATAAAAATATATATTTGTGTTTCATTCAGTCACAATCACCCAACACTGTTTTTTAAGTTCTTTGTTGATTGCTATATCCATCGAGTTATAATTCAAATTAAAACCAAATGAAAGTTCATTCTGGCTTCTAATGAAATAACCTCTAATCCTATCTAAAATAGTAGGCAGAAAAAGTTTCATTAAAAAAAATCGACACTAATTGCATAATTTGTTGGACTCATTTTTTTTTCAATCAGGCTTTAATTTATTTTATATAAGGAAAATGTCTATCGTAGGCATAAATTTTGGTTAGCAAGTTTTCATCCTTATAAGAAATGCCTTGCAAATTAAAAGATATCTAAACAAAAATATATCATTGTCTGAACTAAAAAGTAATTTCTCACATCAATGTAGGTTTTTATGAAATCCATAATACTTAACAAAAACCTTAACAAATCGGTGATTTGAATTTTAAATTCCCTGTGTGTAATTATGAAAATAAACTGACGTTTCATTACGAAAATATCCACAAACGTTAAATTCCGAAAACGGTTGAACGCCAATAAAACCTCCATCGAACATCAACGACAGATGCGGAACGCGATTTTCGAATGGAAATACCATCATAAAATTGACCCATTACAAAAAACGGGAAAACGTTTACGCACATGTACCCTATAAAGAGAAGACATGTTAAACAAAACTGACTGGAGTGATAATTATGTGCAGGCTATTTTCGCATAAATTTACATTGTATTTTTAATGTTCGGTTTAAACAGATAGGAAAAGATTTAAGAGATTATTTTTTCTTGAATTTGTATATTCCAATTAAATTACTTTATGGCAATTTTAAAATTAAGATGACAATTGCATTTAAATTAACGGAATTACTTTCAGTTTGTGATAATGAACGGTGGATAAATTTTGCTATGAAAAAAATATATCCTGAATAATACAATTATAAATAAATAAGTTTATTAACTGGACTTTACATAGAAAATGAACGTAAAAAGTTAAGTTTTGTGTTACAGAAATAAAAGCGTTTAATTATTTACTAGTATTTACATAAATCACACTGCAGTATGTAAAAGTAGTTGATGCTCGACACACGGGATTAAAGTTGGGGCTCATCTGCAAATATAGAACAGCGTGTTTCATCTTATTTATTGTAAAATAACCCGAAATCCAAACTGTGGCTTACTCTGTAGCACTTTAAGTGTGGATTTTATTACTATTGTAAAATTTCCGTAATACTTTATATCTGTCAATGTAAACTTTATGTCTGCCAATAAAAACTTTAATAACATTTGACGGGAACTTCATTTTTAAACTAACTTAAAAAGATATCGTCACCAACAAGTCCAAAAGTTCTTTATACATAGAAATATATGATACGTGAACTCTAACCTAATATTTGTTTAAAATCCTCTAGTAATTGACAGTGATTGACGGCCCAGACGTAAAAGTTATAGATATCGGATTTTATATGTTGTCAATAAATCTTTCAAACGCGGTACAAAATTAAGTTGTGTATAAAACTTTTTTGTATCGACGTAATCTATATTATAGCAGAACGGATGAAACAAAAATTCTATAGGCAGAAAATGGAAAATCGAATTTAAAGCTTTAAACACATGTAATGTAAAAAAATTATTTTATATCTTACATGAATTGTTTGAAGAAAGTCCCTCGTTCTTCCCTTCGCTCAGATTTAATAAAAACCCTTTTTGGAGTCTACTCCTTGATAATCGATTTTCATGTATAGCGCCCGGTATGAAGTTTCATTAGAAGTAAAATCGTAACTTTGTAGCGTATGAAGTTTAGTGCGTTAAAAAAATTAGTCTTAGATTATTTAATTTTAAAATGAAATATTGATATGTTTAATTTCCATCGCCTGCGCAGTACGTATTGCTCATCAATTGTTAGCTAATTTCAGGTACATCTTTAAATGACATATCGAATTATTTACTGAAAGTGGTAAAGGTCGTTTGTTTTTGTTGAACGTATTACTTTTGTTAAAAAGTAGTAAAATGAATAAAAAGAAAAAAAACTACACGGAAACAGAGAAAGTGTTGCATATATTGGTCATTTACAAAGATATAATTGAAAATAAACGCACCAACGGAGCAATGGTCAAATTGAAAAAAAAAATCCGAGATATGTAATGCTAGTGGCATTATTAATAAAAGGGCAAGTACCGGCAAATATTCAGTCATAATGAAAATAGAGTTTATTTATTCATTTATGGAAAGGCTTATAAAACAAGTTACAATCACGTAGATGTTTAATAAAAAGAAGAAAGTATAAAACGAGACTATAACTCTAATTATGTGTTCACAAAATGTTTGGAGTATTAATGTCTATATTTTCAAGAGTTACTTATATTATTAAATATATTACAAAATGTATCGATCAATTATTATAGTTAGTATTAACTTGGAATTATATTATTTTCTACGTATTGAAGAAAACATTAATCCCATTGTAGCTGGTTTTAATTTATAAATAATATATTTTGTATTCCCTTTTTGAATATTAATAATATCGGTTCAAAAACGTTCAAGGACGGATTTTGAAAAACTATATCGTTATGTAATTTGCACATTAGAATTATGGGGCTATAAAAATAGTAAAAATAATGGTGTTTGGGTCAAGTGTTGAAGTACGGCAATGTATCAATACGCCAATGTATGTTTTTTTATAAATATATCAGCGCTTTTTCTCCGTGCAGCTAGTCTTGACAAATTAAATCTCTGCAGTTGAATTTCATAGCATCTATACTCTCGTCTAAGATGAAGTCAGAATTTATTTGTTTGCACGAATGTAATTTCTTTTTTTTTTAATATTGTTTTAAGAAACACGTACTTTATTTGTTTCTTTAGACAAAATGGAAGTCAACTGTGCCGATTTTGGTTTAATATAAAAACCAAGCAGAGAAGAGAGTTGGCAAGGGAAAGGCAGCAGCGGATGGCCACCGGCGGAAAAGACACGATTAGCGACATCCGAACTGATCTCGTCGTTTCCTTAATAGCGCCAGGACTAATTGTGGAAGTTCCATCAAACAATGCTGCCCAGCAATTCAATCGAGGTAAACAAAGTAAATTTGGATAATCGTACAACGAATGTTTTATTTATACTCTTTTTTAGAAGCTGATTAATATAAGAACGGTGTAGCGAAAGGTTTTAAATTGAATTATTTGAAGTGAATTTTATTCGATTTTATATTTATTCTGCAGAAGTAGAATTACAAACAAAAGTAGACTCTAATTTAATCAGCTTTAAAATTACAAATTTTAGAATTCATTTAAGAACTTTCGATTGAACCGTTCTGTAGTTGCAAAGGGAACTGAAAAATAAATTAAATAAGTTCTTAAATTATAAATTTTTTTTACTTATACATTTTTATTCTGTTTTGCGTTTGCAAATATTGTTTTTTTTTCTTACTTGGTTTTCCTTTTTTATATACCATATTTATATACTTTTTCTTCTATTTTTATTTTCATTATTTTTATTTTTATAAATTTTTCTGCTCATGTTGTGTTTTATCTTATACTTTTTAAAGTTCATAACAAACCGTTAAATTGGTAATAGTAAATCATATAGTCATTATTTTGTTGTGTGTAGAAACCCAGTGAAGCACATTGTTTAAAAAATATGAACGTTAAAAAATGTTGATATTTATATTTTTCATCTTACACAAAAATGTTGTGAATTGTTTATTAATTGTTAAAGTCGCATTTATGTCATTAAATTTTGTTAGTAAGTATACATTAAAATTTGGTAAGAGATTGGTAAAAAAATTTTCAATGAAATAGTGCATTAACCAATGAAATATAATGGATTTTGGAAATTCATTTCATGCACGTTTTGGTCTAATTTGTGGGAAAATTAAACCATACATTGCATTTCAGTAACAAAATTTTTACTTAATTTAGCTTCTGTCATCATTTATACCTGAAATCGATTTATTGGAATACAATATGTTTTTGCAATTATTTGCCAAATATGAAGAATAAATATATATTGATAACTTCCTGAATTAAAACTACCACTGGCTTATACCTAGTTCAAACTAATTGAAAATTAGCAGTCATTTCATTTAATAAACAGAAAAGTTTATAACAATTTACATCAGCAATTACATTGTACTCATTGGACTTGCAACTGAAAATGTTAAAAGATTGCATTAAAAATAGTCTTATTAACAATAGGTTACCTAAAACGTTATCTCCGCTACATTTGCGCAAAATGCAATGCATACTGCAAAGAAAAAAAAATAAAAATATTTAAAATATCATTTAAATTTCATACATATGTAGAATAAACCCGAATTATGAATCTCGTGTTGGAAAATTTTATGTAAATTAACATGGTTATTTAAACTAAAGAAAAAAAAACATTAAAAAATTATTCCTATTACTTCTATGTAAATTGTGTGGTATATTAAACTAGGTATTTTTTAGATTACAAATAATTTTACTAAAGAGTTTCCCTCGCAAAAATAATGAAAATAAAAATTTATGTATTGAATATATTTGGCGTTAATTTTGTAGAAATTCAGTACTCACAATTAAATGAAACTACGTGATGTAGTATTATTTCTGCTTTCTTTAATTTCTTTACCACGACCTAGGTTTCGTTGTATTACAACATCCTAAGGTGGGATATTAGCAAAGAATGTCTTTCTTAGTGAATTCTTTGCTAATATTAATAATTCAGGTAGGAACCAGAAGATATTGTAATACAACAAAACCTAGGTCGTGATAAAGAAATTAAAGTAAGTAGAAATAATACTACATCACGTAGTTTCATTTAATTGTGAAAAATTTATGTGTTAAGGGTTATCGAGAAAATAATGAAAACAAAAATTTATGTGTTAGGGTTAGGAGATCGTGTGCTGTGAACAGTACTTGGGTTTGAAACTGATAATAAAATCTTTCAATTGGTAGCAGAATCTCTACTAGGAGAATTTCGTGTCAAGTACTCAAGAATATGTAAATATTTAAGTGCGCACAGAATTCATGATAAATTGCTGTTATTGAAATTGGGTCATGACGATCTTCGAATTAAATTACTTTATTAATAGCTATCGAATGTTGCTGAAAGCTTTAAAAATTAAAGTTCAGATCGCCTTTTTCTGGTAGCAATACATTCCACAAAATTCACGGGTGTATGAAATTAATTTGACTTAAAAATTTTGATTGAAATAAATTTGTCTATCACAGCAAAAAGTAATAGGTGAAAAAATATAATTTTTTTATGGTATGTCATACTAATAACTTTGACGGTATGTCATATGTGAGACAATGTTAAAAAAGAAGAAATAAGAGACCAATTAATATTTTTTTAATAGAATTGCACTATAAGCAACCACTTTCAAAATAAAGTTAATTTTAAAAACTTAGTATATCCCTATAATCATTCAAATATAATCATCCCTATAATAATTCATGAAACGATAAACAAGTTTCGAAAAGATGTTATTTTCATTATTTTAAACTCAAATATCTGAGAAATAAGACGAAGACTAATTTTTTTTCGTATGTCATTTAACATGTTTGCAGCAAAATTCTATTTAAAATTATAGAAAAATATTTTCGAAATCCTTGCAACTAGCATTTTTAAAGATACTTGAAATAACACATGGAATTAATAAATAAATTATTAACTTTACCGCCCCAATATTTACATGCAATTATTTTATTAACATGCCAAAATTCAGGTTTCTTCATAGAACGATTTCTTAATAAAACCCCCACGACAGACAGTCAAATGAACGGATACATGATGATATGAGGATTTAATTTTTTTCTTGATTTTGAGATATGAAGTTAAAAAAATGCACAAATATGTCGCAGTGTACAATTGTGTTTTGTACACTGCGACAAAACACAATTGTACACTGTACACAATTGTACAAAACCTCACATGTACAATTGTGTTTTTAGGATTCAGATAATATTTTAGGCATACATTTACAACTGTTAGGTACTTAGTTTCATAATTTAATACGTACAGAATAAAACTTCTTTAAAGTTGTTTTTCATAAATCAACTAGTTGTTAAGCTTTTGATTATTTTACTCTTCTCTAAAATTTTATCAAATATATGTAAGACGTTTTACAGAAAACATAGCGATAATCAAAAATATTCAAGCAAAAAGTCTACTTAAATTTATGGACGTTCATTCATATATATAGCTCTAAAATTAATTGTGATCTCTAATCGTGCAGAATTATTAACCAAATAACTTTTTTAAAATCTTTTAAAAATAATTCTAAAATATACACACATCCCAACTTAACAATATACCTTATAAATGAAGGTTCATAAAAAGCAGTATAATATTACGAAACAAGCACGATGATGGAATTTTCGGAGCGAAACTTTAAACCATTATTAACCGAGGTCGTAAATATGAAACTAAGTCGTAATAGTTAGGATTATTTAACGGTTTATAGAGGAGACTGCAAATATATGTTCGGTTCTACTCCAAGTGAGGCCTTTCAGTTAAATCGTACCTAAACTTCGAAAAACGAATCCGTTTTCTGAGATCAAAGATAAAGCGAATACATATATTTTGTGGACGATTTAACTTATTGAGGCAATTTATATGAAATTTAGATAACGTGTCTTCAAAATCGTAAATCAATGAATGGGAATAAAAGTCTAAGGTAAAGTTGAATTTCGACTTTTATCTGCATAAACTCTTTAAATTGATTCAGAGAAAGTTTTACTGCCATCATTACCTCTAGACTAAAATCTTAAATATTAATGAAAAACTAAATAATACAAAGCTAAATTATACCTAGTATAAATTTTCATACCCTTAAACCTTATTAAATATTACAGAAAGCTAATCTAATTTTTTTATTAAATTTAATTCAATGTTTGTTGCAACTTGATATTATTGAAAAATGGTACTATTATTAATACGCCCATGGGCCAAAATAGTGTTATCAAATTTAAAACAACACCAAATTAGAAAGTATTTTTTTAATAAAATATACCCCAGACAAATAATTAGTATACATGTATTGCTTTGTTATAAAAACGAATGAAAAAAACGTGCATTTTTCAATATTTAGCAAAAATATCAACACAGTTAATTGAACGTATTACAGCTTGAATAAAATTAACGACCTCAATTGACAGTTTTAGTTAATATGAAGGTATGTTACATACTCTCCTGCTTCTTCCACAACACTAACAGTTGGGAACTGCATCTGAATCTATCGTCCACAATTAAATGAAACCACGTGATATATTCTAATTTCTTTAAGCATTTCTTTTAGATTTCTAATTTCTTTAAGTTCTTTACCACGACCTAGGTTTCGTTAGCAATAGCCCACCTGAAGACGTAATACAATGAAACCTAAGTCGTGGTAAAGAACTTAAAGAAAGTAGAAATAATACTACATCACGTAGTTTCATTTAATTGTGATTAATGAATTTCTACAAAATTAACGTCAAGTTCAATATTTGAATCTGTTGCATTAGAGATACTTATATTTTGGAAAGCGATTACAATTTTCTCACGTAACCCATTTAAATAACATGAGACGTTCATTCAAAGGTAGCTAACTTTACACCTTACCGTTTTTTCAACAAAATAATCATCTTGATCGTTAATAAGAATAATTCGTCTTTATTATGATTTTATTTTTATAAGGTTTGGAAGATTAAGAAACTGGTCAAAAATGGGAGTTTTCATAAAAAGATACATCACAATAAATTCATCTGAGTTACCCTAAGTGCAGTATTCAAAAATGAAACGGTAAAGGGCTTTAGTCGTTCTTAATAACAAGTCTTAATTTATGTTAAGGCTTTATGTCATATTGTTACAAAACAGATTGAAATTCGACAACAAAAAAGTTTGAAATTCGGAAGTGGCATTTTTGAAATGTTCACGTTCCTAAACTTTTACAAATCAAATAATGAACTCACAATAGTAGCCATAAGACTTTTTTTCGACCACAAATACAATAATTTTCAAGGTTTAGGTTATAGAGGCAAATTTATAGTTTCAGTATTTTGCTTTGTACAAATGTTTAGTTATATTTTTGTTTTTTTTTTAAATTGCATTCACTTTTTTAATTTTTGTTTTTTTTGTAAGTATCCTTGAGCACTAACTCTCGTTAACTTGTTAACTAGTTCATTAGTTAACGAGTTAGCAAGAGGTTAATCAGTTAACAAGTTAATGAGTTAACGACATATCGGTTTAGTTAAATTTTAGGTCGAGTTAATTTATTCATGTTTTATTTAATTTTTTCCAGTTACTTTTTGATTTTCCTCCTAATTTATGTCCTTACTAGCTTATAAAACTCAAACCAACGAAACGTATAGCTAAACAATTTATTATATATAGTATTATTAAAAAAATATATAAATAAAGAAATAGTTCATATAGACGGGTTTGTATATAAAAGATTTCTTTCAGCCAACTGTAACATTGGTCAAAGCGGATGTAACAGCAGTGAAAGCAGTGAATACACAGAATAAAGCCATCAAGCGCTGTTGCCGTTTTTTTTTCATACTTAAGTTTTGTATTTGTTTGTATTAGTAGCTATATATGTTTCCATTAAATAATATTTCCATTTAAAATACGATAATGTTTCCATTTAAAATACACTTCACAAAAATACACTTCAGCATAGAAATAGACAATAATTTTCACTAAATATAAACAAGCGGTATTTTGATTTTAATTTCATTAAATATAATTAACTATTTTCATTATGATCATACCCTAATATAAATTATAAATTGAGTTAACGGTCTAGAGGTTTTATTCTTATAAGAGTGTAATGTTTAAACTATTAACGATTTTATACTCGTCAAAAGTTTTGGCAAAACTATGAAGCATATAATTTTATAAAATAATTGGCTGTATGTCTTATATTGTAAAAATTAAAATAATTAGGTCTTTGAAAATATTTTCTGATAATGAACTATTGAATTTAAATTCAACAGACACTTGAGTGATCGTGAGTTTCTGTCGCATTTCCTGCAAAAATATTCAAAAAAAATATATTATTTTTTTTATGTATATTAAAAATACTTTTTACATTGACCTCTAGATTGTTTTGAATATCTCATAAATCAATCTACTCTTTAAATACTCTCATGTCTGAATAGAGTTGTAGATTACCTCCAAATTTGCTCCTTTTATTATTTTGTCAAAATGTGATTACAATAAACATTCATAAAAGTTAGTAGTGAAACAATTACAAAGATGATAAAAATACTTGATTCCAAATTTAAGAGCAGGGATAGAATATGGCTATCACCATGTCTCATTAGCTCTAGTGGAAAGAAATGAAATTACGTGACAATTCTCTACGTAACTTTCTACTTCAAATGTTCAATTTAAATTACATAATATGGTCAATTTTAAAAGATTTATTTATAATTTTTTCACTCTGCCTCAGCTTTGCCTTCTAAATTATGATTTATGAAATGAAAAATTTAGTGAAATATCCTATTATGTAATTAATTAAAAAATTGTGTTTTATATATACAAACTTTACATTAAATATACGTATTATTCACTTCTGCTAAAATTTCGCTTCACTTGAAAAAATTATAACCCAAGAATGTGTTCTGAATTTTTTGGAATAAGATCTAAATCAGTAATTTTTCAGTCAACATAAAATGTCTTTTGGCTTTTGTCTATTGTAACGAAATTCCTTGATACCGACGACTCTTTCTCTCTCTGTCTCTCTCCCTCTCGATTTCTTATCTCCCTCTTTCATTTACTCTTACTTTCCCTGTTTTTGATAGCCAGGAATATTTGATATAAAGGAAAATGTATATTGCATAGGTTACAGGCTCAGTCGACGATTATAAATGCAAATAAATATAAACTTAAAACTTGAATGACCAAAATGTTATAACTCTATAAATTCTAAGTATAGTAAAATACTAAGTGTATGAACACTTAAGTATAAATATTTAAGTGTATAAACACTTAAATATTTTCTCCTTCGGTAGAATTTTTGTATCCTAAAAGCACTGTGCAAAATTAAGTAACAATTCTATAATAACTAGCAATTCTTGAATCGTATCAAATCAAATCAAAATAAAAAAACGAGTTAGTTTGAAAATGAAAGTACCAGCCCACAATATTGCTCTAATGTTATTTGCTTGATTGTTGCTAACGATCCATATTTAACATAATAATTAAAGCAACATATTATAAATTGAATATCGCATATTTTGTTTTGCTATAAAGTTTTCGATTATGCCTATAATACTGAATTTATAAAGCAGCTAGGAGGAACAAGTTTCCAGTTGATGTTATTTATTCTCGTTAAATTTGAGGAAAAAATAGAAATAATTAGGAATTACTAAATCTATGTTTCATAGAATTGGGGATTAGCCAGGGTGTAAATCTTATAAAGCTTGTACTTACTATAATAATTGAACCGTGTGATTAAAGAGATGCTTTGAGTTATAATTACCGACGACTTTATGTTTTATGCAGTAGTGCCTCGTTTATCAGCGGCGTGACATTGTACCAGAGGCGATTTGTTTAGTGCTCGCGAATTCATTAATAAATATTTTACGGCACTGACATGTTGGATCAATATTACGAATTTGCATAGTAGGTGTATTTATACATACGATAGTGTTTATGCGACAGTGTTTCCTGTAGGCATATGTCGTGTGTATATTTTTATGAATCATTTCAAGCCATAGTTTCCACGCCCTTACTTTTTATTTCTCTCAAGTCAGCGTAAGCGTATTTGTATATTTTTTTATTACTTATAAAAAAATTGCCCTGTAAAGTAAACCCCCAATATAAACCCCAGTATACTTTCAAGTGAAAGCTTAGACTTCGAAAATATCTAATTTTAAAGAATTATGAACTAAATTATAATTGTAGTTATTATATTATCTTATTTTGGAGATTTATTTATTAAATATAAAAGGAAAAAAATCTGAAATTGTAAGTCTTTTACCGAAGTTTAAGGTATTTAAATTTCATTTCAAGCCTCATATATTACTTTTTAGAACCCGAAGAATGTATCAGCAAAACATTTAAAAATTTGTTTTTGGCATATTGCTAATGAAAAATAAAAATGAATATTTAACAAAAAATAATAACAAAGATCAAAATTCATATATGAAAATAGATATATAAGAAAAATTTAAAGTGAAAACATTTCACAAGCTTCGAAAATACCAAGGTTTTTTTAAGTCTTATTTTGGTATTTCTAGAACAGTTTTATCACGCAATACCTCTTTTAATTTTGTCATGGTGGCTTTAGTATCAGCAACTTCACAGCTCTAAAACAAATATTTTAGAAATGCCAAAAAATTGCTATGAGATGCTATGAAAAACATTTTTGTGGTGAACTTTTTTATGGAAAAAATTTGTAATTTTTTACCATCTTACAAGTAATCCGGGTTACATAGATCCGAATGTTAATCGACCAAGAAGAACAGGCAGCTTACGTTTTTTGACTGCCTCTTATTTTCTCAATTCTGAATCGATTCGGATGCTGCTTCTTCTTTTATGTGAAGTTATTTGTCGCAATTAACTAATATATCATTTGCAAATCTCCATGCCTATTTCCTTTTACGTTCCAGGCAGATATTTAATCATTTGAAACGGGTTGTTCCCAATTTTGAAGTTAAGTTTTTGGTTTTAAATTGATTTAACGGTTCTTTTACAACTAAGATGAGGAATCAAACCCTGGACCCCATGGGACCCATGGGACTTAACTATTAACATAACTAATTACATTATCTAAAAATCATTGGATCACACGCCTGTGGTACTGTAGTTTCTTATCTCTTATAATGGTTGTTCGAAACGACAATTGACTAAATGTCCCTATTGTTTACGAAATATAAACAATAAAGACATTTTGTCACTTGTTCTTGACATCCATTGCAGGCGGTCCATTTAATTGCACATGTATTCAATCACTTGTTTGTAAAGCGGAAAATCGGTTTTTAGAGGAAGTTAGGATTTTATATTGCAGCAAGGTTTTTCATTCAATAGCTTTGAAATTTGTTTATGTGTCGTGTTTCTCATAAACTATATTTAAAACATAATAAAATAGAGAGAAAAGTGAATTATTCAACTGTTCCATATATTCATATTTAAATTGTGAATGTGCAAAAAACTTAGAGCACCACTTACTCCATTTATTCAGCAACCATACAAACTTCGTGGTGCCCATTTGTTCGTTAAATCTATGGTCAATCGAGTTATTTAAATGTACCCGATATCATTATTTAAATATATTGAAAGGCGATATTAATTAGAAATATTTCAACAGATCCCAAAATTGCAACGGCAGATTTTTTCCTAATTTTGTTAACCTTTATAAAATTCTTTAAGTGTAATACTAGTACGGAATAACTTAAAACTATGTCAAGCAGGGTAGTGGTTTAGAAAGTCTCACAAAGAGAGCTCACAAAATTGTAAAAACAATTTATTCGACCAACTACAATTTTTACACGACTTTGGCAGGGTGGATTTGTAGAGGCAGTAAACAATATTTATCAAAAATTATGGATAAAATAATTATTGAAATAGTGGAAAGAATAAATATGAAAAAAAGAAAAAAAGAGGTGTCAATGACATAATAAACATTAATAATCTCAGAAGCTGTTAGAAATAAAGAAGGTTAAATAGAAACGTTTTTACTATGCGTTTATGTATCCGCTAATTATATTCCGGTTAAACTTACAATTTCGATCGGCTTGATCGCCTCCAATCCATATTTTAACGAGGGTTCACAGTTCAAGTTCCACTTTCACTTGATCAAATTCACTTGATCAAATTTATGTACAACCATGCAAAAGAATTCAGGAGAAAGTGCATTTCATTGGACTCATTTTGTCTGGAGACCTTTCAGCAAGACGAAACCAATCTGAGTGAGATCACCAGGAAAGCCCAATATGGTTGAAAAGGCAGGAAACAATTTAAAAAGTATGGAGGGTCTGAACATTCTATACTTTTGTTCGTTGTAACTTAAGTGGGGTGCTTGGTGCCAATTGTCACACAGAAATTTTATTTGTTAGTAATAACTAAGTTTCAAGGTATAATTAATTAACAAATTCATTTTATATGTAATATTTCAATTAGTTTTGTCATGTATAAATTAATTTATTGTGAATAAATTATGATTTGCAACATTAAAAGTAAACAAAATTGCAGTATTCGCGTATGATGAGTGGTCATTCCTAAACTGCGTATTAAAATATTGAACATATATATATATATATATATATATATATATATATATATATATATATATATATATATATATATATGTATACACATATACACACACATATATATATATATATATATATTATTTATACACTGCTACTGAGTTTAGCAGTGTCAGATCAATGAGTGTCAAGAAATATCTGGTGGCATTATTCTACTTTTTCCTCTCAAACAAAGAATTCATTTTAGAAATATCAAATCCTGCTGACGAAATGCCTTTACACCCTTTCTTCTGAGGTAATCTATTTTAAGCAGACCTTGGACATGATTCCTTCTGTTTTGTTTTGACTACTGCCTCCCTAAGATCCAGGTTCTTTCTCAAGACACATTCTGCTGGGATTACGATTTGAATAGAGAATTGAGTGAAGTGAAGCGGGTGATGTTGATGTGGTGGTCTTAAATAATGTAGATGCGATAATATCTTCTAGCTCAGTCATTCTGATAATACGGGACGATGTTTAATTACTAAAATAAAGTATTCGTAATTTTGTTAAAATTATTACATGCAAAAAACCTCTCAAGCACGGGGTTTTCGGGCGAATTTGAGCAATAAAGACCATTTCAGGTACATATCTTTCACAAGTTCATGGCTTTTTTAAAAACATGGTTCAGATTGGACAAATTGTTGGATCTATATTAGTCGCTACAGTGTTCTTAAACTTTCTCATTGCCATACAAAATTTCACATTTCTACGTCAAGCAATTTCTATAAAGAACTGAGAGTGTTATTTTATAAAAAGTAAGAGATCTAATCAAATTTCCGGTTTTCCTTATGAAGTAGACAAAATTAATGTAAATGTAAATTTAAAGTAAAAAAATATTTTTAGAAGAGCGTTATGGGGGGCGGTGGATGGATAAAAATGTAAGGAACAAATCTACGTGGTATAAGAACGAAATTCACATTTGAAATCACAAATAGTAAAAAAACCATATACATGCATAGAAACCATGTACGGTTGTATAGAATTTTCTACTTTAAAATATTTTGAGCCCTCTCCTTTTTTTCTATTATGATTATTGTAATATTATGAAACTATAAACTGACCAAAATATTAAACTATAATCATGTTAAATAAACGGTCTTGTCTTAAAATCTATATCATTCGACCAGTCAAAGAGATTAGTCTTTATTGCGTTTATTCCCTAGATAGAGAACCTATGCTAGTGTCTACTTAGGACGCCCTATACGATCATTTGTGTTGCGTACAATTATAAATTGCGTAATATTTTTGAACATTTATGGTTTGCCCGATAATGGAACAAAAGTTTGAGCTATTTTAAATATTATTGCATAATCTTTTTTCATTACACCATGTGGGATTCAAATTGCTTAAAATTTTTTAGCACCGCAACATTTCAATGAATACAGACTTCTCGTCCGTTTGTATCAAAAATAAGCGGAGAAATTGACAAAATTTAAAGAAAGTGATTTCATAATCGAAAACATAAAGCTATACAGAGAATTACCGGTTCTATGGAATGTCAAAAGTAAGGATTATCATGATAGTGATAAAAAATACGGCCTGCCAAACATTGTTATCTAAATATAAGTAGCTCTTACCAAAAGTGATGAAAAATTATTTGGAGAAAAAAGTTTATAATTTAAGAATTCAAGAAACACGTCCAATTGATGAAATTCGGATCTAGTAAAGATTATTTATATGAACCTACCTTATAATATTATAAAGTACTGTTTTTTTTACAAGACCAAAAATACGCGCCTGATTCACTGTATACTATGAATAGTCACACAGTCTACTTTGAATAGTCAAGGAGAAGCCGGAGAGACAGAACGTTCAATCATCGATGCAAATATTCATACGCCACTGAGTTTTATTCTCTCTTATTGACATCATAAATACAAAATGTTGTTTTACGAAATCGTTTATTCTACAGTAAAGTGCAACTTTAATATTAAATATTCACAATATTTGACTCTTACTCACTTTGCAATACCTAGTGGCTTTATTTGATCAATATTTGGCAAACATACCATTACCAATTATCGAGTACTTTCAAAAGTGCTTAAATACTTTCCGAGATGTGTATAAATTATTCAAGAATAAACAAAAATGAAATAAGTAGTAAAATGTAATTAAATAAATAACGCAAAAATATAATTAACAATGTGTCATGATGATGTAAATATAAATCAAATATATAAAGGGGGGTGAAATAAATATGTCCATACGTTCAAAAAAAAACATAAAAATGTATGTATCTACAAGTTCCTAAATTTTTAAATCTTTATATATATATATAATATATATATATATATATATATATATATATATATATATATATATATATATATATATATATATATATATATATTGTAAGTCCTAGTATGAGTTTTTGACCAGTCACTAAAAAGAATACGATGTTACCATGTAATTGGATTTTATATAATATTTTTAATAATGTATGAATAAAGGAAAGAAATTGATTATTTAACTGACATACAAATATAAGATGATTAAAATCGCTTTGCCTAACAACGCAATCGCAGATTGTAGATCCTCTAATAGCAACCTAGTAAATGAGTAGGAATTAAGCAATGGCAATCAGTCTGCTAATCAGAGAGCATCTAACAGTAGGTGAAAGAAGAAGATACTCAATAAAATTTTGAGAGTATAATGGATCTTTGTTTATAGTGACGTACCAGGCTTTTTCATGAAGAATTTAATTACCTAGTATATCTTAGTAACCAGGAGCGCATGCAAGAGAGACATTCGATCTTAATGCCTCTGAAAAAGCGTAGGCTGTTTGATCTAGTCTATTAGGAACAGATTATGGAAAAAGGATTACCGAGACAGAACATCAAAGATCTTAAAGAGTTGTATAAGATAGGGGGTTTGTAAATTTTACTATAAAGAGCATGCCTAAAGACCTCCGCAAAACACACAATTTGACGGAGAATGTTAAACATTCCTTTGAGAAGCAAAAATATACTTAATGAAAAGTAGCACAGTAGAAAAAATACGCGCCACCGCAACCGTCTCTCAGGATCTAAGATGCGTATGTATACATATGCATCCAATTCATCCAGAAATTAATCAAAATGGAAATGGGCAGCAAACTGGTATTTCTGAAATCCTTACTAACTTCAAAACATAAATTCACTTTTGACCTGTAAATTCCCAAGTCAAATGGAAAGCTATAGAACATGAGTTAGGATTTTGGTAAACTGCTAAAATGGAAAGTCATAGAGTAGGAACTGGGAACTTGGCAAACTTGGAACTTGGGAACTTGCTGGAAGTTAATAGTGATGTCTCGTGATTCTTGGAATGATAAAAAGACGTCTTGGAATGCTAAAATCACGACGAATAAGTCTTAATAAGAAAGATAGTTTTGGCAAAATAGGGACATGGAAAACCTATTTGCCTTAAATAGGTAATGTAGGCGACCAAACTACGTCGAGGTTTGATCGCTGGCGGTATAATAACTGGATTTCATTGCACGCGCTATGGTTCTAAGTACAGTCTTAACGCAAATCGATTTGGAGATATTGAAAGAAGGCAGCCAATATAGATTTTTAAGATTTATATAAAAACAGATCATCAGCATATCGTAGCATAGCTAGAAAGTATTTACAAATGAGTGAAATATATAAGAATAAAAAAACGAAAAGAGTTAAAACAAAGCCTTAAGACGGATACCCTCACACACTTCTTATTGGGAAGAGGCCGTGGGGATTGATATATACTAAAATCAAAATTGAGGATAAAATTTATAACCAGGACCAAAATCCAAAAAGTATAAAGAATTTTCTGAGGATTAGATGGCTTAAACTATTATAGACTAAACAAATATCTAATACAGCTACGAGGGACTTTTGTTGGAAGATTGTAAGTCAGATATCAGTGATATATTTATTTTAGCTTTTTTGAAGCCAAATTGCTTGCTTACACGGCGTTTCATAGAATTTTTGAAATGTATGGTTGAACAGAAATAATTAGATAACTACAACCGGTTTTTAATTATGTATTTGGAATTTTCCTTTCAAAGTCAGTTTTTGTGATGTCAATGCTGGTTCATCTTGCATTGAGGTCATAACATGGTTTGAGAATAGGAATTATTAAATGAGATTTCCGTGGTTTGTAATATGACGTGAGTTGCACATGTGTTAATGATAGATAAAATAAACCAACGAATATATAGGGGAACATTTTTCACCAGTGGATATGCTTCCATAAAAACCTGGGTTTGGAGTATGATGCAAGGTTAAATATAATTTATTAACAGAAAAATCATATCCTGTAAAGTGGCTAACGTTCGCAGATTCATTAGATCCTGATAGGTAGTTCATATACTTTTGTTGACGCACGGGGAAACAATTTTATTTAAAATCGGTTAGTACAATTTCATGAAATGATACATAAAACTTAAAACAAATTAAGAGTTTGATATTAGCCCCGACAAGAAAAGAAGGATTAAAAAGGGAGAAAGAGACAGAATTTTTTCCGATCTTTCCTCGGCTTTCAAAGGGGCTTCGTTAAATTTGGGCTCGGGTCCTTCGAATCAAGATTTTAGATATATATTTCACTTCAATGGCATTACGAGCTTTAAATGTTGCAGAACCAACTTTACTAAGAAGGAAAAAATCTATAACGATAATTATTTGTTTTCCGTAATATAAAGCTCCCAGCGGGCAGGTCTATATGCTACACAAATTAGTCGTAGCAGGATTCTCCCTCTCCAGTCCGACTGGAGAGGGAGAATTCATTTCTTCCTTATAGAAAGAGTGAAATACCATTCAATCTACCAGCTGCAGGTTGCATTTTTGGAAACAGGATTTTTGTCAATATTTAAGAAAAAGTGTAAAATAAAAAGCAAAATTAAAAACTTTGAAAAAACGTGCGCCGATGCTGCGTTGTAATTAAAAACCTAAAATTTTGCAGTTTTATCAGTTTGTGACTACTTAAAATTTTCTTACATGCTGAAAAACTGTTTGCAGCTTTTCTATGCTGCTACGATGTAATTGATATTGGGAACGGAAATAGCAATGACAGAACAGACAACAATGAGTATGGGGGTATTAGATACGACTAAGATAGGTGAATTCCTTACAGAAGGAAAAAATCGTTGACGCTTCTGCGTAGGATATATATATATATATATATATATATATATATATATATATACACACATATATATATATATATATATATATATATATATATCTATCTTTCAAATTTAATCTTTTTTTGTCTTTTGGACTCAGAGCAAATTCTGGCAGAGAAATTATGATTCTCACTGCGAGAAACATATTTTGCCTCATAAATAAGAAGTGTTTCTGGCAAGGTGAACATAGTTTCATCGAGAACAAGATTTGCGGGTCTTACTTGGAGTCTTATGTTTCGGTGCAAGAGGAGTCAGGTGCAAGAGGGGTTTTTAGTTTTCCTTTACATTCAGTTACGTACTACTCCTCGATTTGTGCCTTAGTCAGATTTGCAATCTGATAAGGTTACGAAACTAGCGAGAAACTTGGCCAAGTGAATCAATTGCTTGGAAGAAAAAATAGGGGGTTGTCTACCTAATCGCTATTAATATTATAAGCAAGTTAAAAAGAAATGTAAAAATATAAAACTTACTAAACAAAAGACTAATGATTGCTGAATAAAAAGCTATATAAATATTTAGTAGTTAACCAGAATAATTTATGGTTACTTTATTGCAAAGCAAACGACGGGACGCTCAGAAAACATTAAAGAAATAGCCAGAGAGTAAAAAACCAACTTCCACTTGGTTTGGCACAACCTGTGACACCCCTTTGATCAAAATTAATTAAGAAAATATTATAAATTATATAAACAAATTCAAAATACGCTTATTACAATTGCAAACATGTGTTTTCAGTTTAATTTCATAATATCTGTCATTCAAAATTGTATGACGCATAACAATTTATTAAGTCATATAATAATATGGGTGAAATAAACCTTTTACTGCTTTCCAAAAATGACTTAATTTTGATATTTATATCGCGTTTTCTATAAGACCGGGAAGAAAAATTATTTAATAGCTTGGGTGCTTTGCAACTTTGTTGAAATATTTTGGTGTAAACCTTGGTCATTCAGTAATTTATCCGAAACTATATATATATATATATATATATATATATATATATATATATATATATATATATAAACACACACACACACACACAGACACAAACACGAATTGAATCGCATGATTTTATTGAAAACATCGAAAGAAGAGAAAAAATATATGGATCAGAATTGACGTTTATCTTAATCGATTAAGATTATATTTCACTAAATACCTAATACATAATATCAGGAAACAAATTAATAAGAAAAATGAGGTACAAATATAAAATAAAATATAGCGCGGCTATATTATTTTTTGTTTACAATTACATATATCATCACTGCATCTGTTAAGTAAAAACACATACGTGAAAAATATTTTTTTCAATTTCGACTTTACGTCACCGCCATATGCTAGGTCCCATATTTCATATATTCAGTTGCTTTCATTTCCGCATTTTCTGATTAAAAGGTCGTTTTACCTTTTAATCAGAAAATGGTATTTTAAGCGAAAGTAACAAGCATTTTATTCTAAGCAAATGAAATTATTTATGTAGAAACATAGCAAGAGACTTTACTTGCTAAATATCTACTTGCCTATTATATAAGCAAAAACTTTTCAAAAATATAAACTATAGAGCAGTTTTGTTTCCTCCGATATTTAAAATATCTGATTTAAAAAGTATATAACTTTCAAAAACTGTTTACCCTGATGAATATATCTCGTATATTTAAGAAAAACTCAAATTACAAATAAAACATCTGTAAACAACGTTTTCTTTTGAATTCATTTTCAAATGACATGCCAACATACGATCTTAAGAGTTTATGAACTTCCTTGTATTTAATAAAAATATAGTTCAAAAAACCCACAATTTATGAGAACATAGAAGAGATGAAAAAATTAATACCACACGTTTTACATATTGTCAGAACCAGAAAATCCTGAGGTAGAAATTGAAGAGTGGAAAAATGATTTATCTGAATTTTCAGTCAAGAACAGCGGTAACACGATCACGGGATCCAAATGGAACGAAGCATATTTTACTAAAAATTGTATGAATTTTATTAACCTGATTCATTTTGTAACAGTATTTTAATTACCTTGTAATAATAAACTTGGTAATTGATATTTTTGGTCAAAATTTTATTTTTCCACAATTTTACTCACATACCAATATCGCATAACAATTATTCAAGGTGGTTCGTGTAGCTTGATCGATTTGGCAATTTTTGCACCCAATATTTTAGCTTCATTAAAGGAAAACACTAAAATGTAACCGGACGATCCTTATCCAGCCTCATTGAAAATAACTGTAACGTATATAAATAGAATGTCTGTTATGAACGAAATGTGGGCATTCATATATTTATTATAACAAAAAAAAATTATGATATATTAACTTTTAAGATTAAGAAATGCTGATAATTGTTTAAACCTGCCTTGTATTTTGGAAGTAAGCAAGAATTAAATTTATGAACTTTTCCTAATTACAAAATGCATCATGCACATAGGTTTCTGTTATGCCGTGACTGCAGTTGCTCTGTTTGGCCAATTGGTTAATAGTAAGTTGAGGATATTCTTTAAAGAAGTGTCATAATCTTTGTGCATCTATCTAATTCAACAAAACGTCGAAACGGGATTCTCTTTCAAGATCAAAATCCTTATTCTGAACTTCCTGAAAGTTTTAGGTTTACGCATGTAATTTTATTGCAATTCAGGTGAAACTTATAAAACAGAAGAGTCCGTACATGATTTAAATTCATTTTCTTTGATGCAATGAATATGAATTTTGGGCAATGTCTTAAATTCAGCATATTTACAACTTACAGCAAAATATTTGAAGTCTTAAAAATAACTTGTAAAAAGAAATCGGTTTCTGTCGTTTTACTTGTCTTCTGCTTCCAAAGTAAGACTGCATTTATTTCCAAACCCTTTAATATTTAGGAATATCTGAAGCTCCCGGTCCAAAAATGATTTCCATCTCAACTAATCTATAGACTCGCATTATAATTAAAAAAGACATTTTTAAGGACATTTACGTAAAAGGATTTCGAATAAATAATACACTCAGTTGCTTTACAGAAAGGCTGACAAAAGAAATTAAGCAAAATCCACCAAAGTTTTAAATATGAAAAATTTTGAGTACTATAATTATTTTTGGTTATGATAGATACTTTTCCTTTATACTTTGTATCGTTACAGACTTATCTACTAAAAATATATAGGAAGAAATAACAGACAAAAACAAAAAAAAATGCGAATAAGAAAATGGCGATCCCACAATTTTCCAAGTGGAAAATGTAATGCTTACTTTAGGCAAATCATTAGAAAAAGAAACTTCGATTTTAATAGGCGTTAAATTGTTTCTTCATACTTCAGATGCATATCCTCAGCACTCATTCTTTCTCGAATAACCTATGCTACAAAACACGAAAAAAAATTTAAGTTTTTCGTAATTAGACTCCCCATCTTATATGGGAATTATTTTTTTAAAAAAACCTAACGTATGCAAAGATAATTTTCTTAACAATTTCTCAACAGATTCTTTTTTTTTATTTTTTACGATGATTACATAGAAAATCTGACAGGTAAGTTAAGAACTATCAATTTATTTCAACATCAATATAATGACTTATAAATTAATTGATGTTTTTGAATAGGTAATTTATAAATTATAAGCAAATGTTCCATAAAAACTAAACATTCAATTTAAAGAAAAAATTAATTCTTTCAGTTTATTTAACGTTTTTGAGAATATAGACTTAACGTTTCTAACATAATGCGTTAACATAAACGCTTTTGGCGAACGTTTCAAATGCCTCAAAGATCGATCATCGATCAATCAAGTTCCGATGACTAAAGATGCCTCGTTCTAACGATTCGCGTAATTCTGCTCTACTTCTATGCTTACGTATGCTCTAAATAAATATTCTACGTACATCACCATGCTCACTGCAATTGAATAGAACTTGATATGCGTCCTGCGTATCGAAACTGAAGGAGCACACAGAGTTATTTCTTAGTGCAAATCAATATAAACTAACGCGGAAAGCACCATGTCCGACAGAAACTATGAAGTGTAGTAATAGCTGTTTAGCCAGATTTTGTTTAAGCGCTCGGAAACATTGGGGGAGGACGTCTAAGTCGTTTCCCCTTTAGTATCCGTAGTGGTCCATCTTGATTGTCAATGAGTAGTGATGTTCTCCAAGATACGTCTTCTTCCAATCAAAAAGGACTCATTTTCAATAAATTTGAAGTTTAACGGACCCGTAATTAAACTCCTAACTCGAGTTAAAATGAAATTAGTCGCCCGTTATACAATCGCGATGTCGGCAAAAAGAAGACCCGCCAAAACCGGCAAAGCATAAGTTGAACAGATCCTGAAAGCTTTAGTCAAAGTCACAAGCGGCACGCGCTGCGACTTAAATACAACCTGCCTTACTTTTTGGATCCCGACCCACCATTAAATCCACACCGATGGCGCATAGGCAAACAAACGAAAATATATTGTCATAAACATCAGCTCAAGGATCAAGCTTTTCAGCCCCCGGCCGACACCCGCAAGTTGACTAGATAATTATAAAATAAATTTTATATTCACATGTAGTATGAGATATTTTAAAACACAAAATATTTGCTAATAGCCCACATAAAGATGTTGTAATACAACGAAATCTAGGTCGTGGTAAAGAACTTAAAAAAAGTAGAAATAATACTACATCACGTAGTTTTATTTAATTGGAAATACAATAGGGTAAATTAAATGTAAGCCACTTTACCAAAGAAGAGAGGGGATCTTATTTCGTGATTAAAATTATATGCAAATAAAAAATTGAGCAAGAAAAGAAGAGTGAATTTTATACAAAACCTAAAAGATCACAAGCGAAGAGGAAACGCTAGTGCCTATCACACACGTCCAAGTCAGTATGAGATGAGTTTCTACTTGAAAACAAATATATGTTAAGCTGACGTCAGTCAACAACAACTTTCGGCTTTAACGTCTTATAAAATTGTCTTAAACAAGCTTTTTTGACCTTGGATGCGAACTGATAAATTTTAAGAACGAATTGCGCTCAGTGATATAACGAGTAAGTTAATAATTCATAAACACGCAAACTAGACAGGTAATTTAGGTTGATTTAGTATTTTCTACAAATATGTAAAGAATTTTCTGTTGTGTGGTTTTCTTACTTAGACAGTTAACTGAAAACTGACAGACAAAACTTACATGAACAAATGCGTTCCATTTCAAGAATTTATGATATTTTATAACTTGTTTTTATGTATTTCTTCATTTTCATTGTACATTCTACACGAAGCTAAATGTAAGGTAATGTTTTTTTTTCATAAATTAAAGTTAAGAAATCTCCATGAAAACATATTTTCAGGTTAAATTTTTCGATGAACTCATTTACTTCCAGTCGTTTATTTTCTTTATTACTTTAAATAAAAGAGTATATAATAATAATTTAAATATAATGAGGTCATAACTTGATGTTATTTAAATATTAATAAAACAATAATTCTCCACATTAATCACGATATGTTAATATTGCACATATGTGAATTTTTATTTATATATTTATATATATATATATATATATATATATATATATATATATATATATATATTTGTGTGTGTATTTATATATGGCGTAATATTTTGTAAAGGCTAAAAACCCCTTGAAATATACTAACTACATAGTGCTCAGTTTACAGTCATGATCTTGACTGTGTAATTATAATACAGCCATTGATATTAGATCATCCATGAAAAATATTATACTTAATAGGTTAAGTATTAAAGTTCCACTGTATGCCGATGAAAAACTTAGATTGTTATCAAAAACCTCATCCTCGAACCAGCACAAATTCTTTCATACTTTCAATTGTTTTTTTCAATTGTTACAACATTTTCAATCGTTCATCAGATTCTCTACTTATTACGTTTTCAAGTGCCGTAATCATTGGCACCCCCGTTAATTTAGATCTCAACCAAGTTTAGTGCTTCGATTGAGGATATTATCTTGCTATACATAATAAATTTTCACCAATGACTTCAAAATTTCAGGAATGCTTTGAGCTCTGAAGATTTTTTTTTATTTTACTTAACATTCAATTTACGACCACTAACCTACTACTTTACTTTTAGCACTTGGTCGAGTAATTGGATTTCGAACAATCCGATTTCAAATCAAAGTTAAGTTTCAAAGTTAACTACTTAATATTGAAATGAACTCGTATTCAAAGGTATCAGGGCAATCTGCTTAGATGGTCTATTTCATACTTAATTAATAGGCAGTAAACAATCAATATAAACTGGTTTTTATCACCATACTTCCTAGTAACATCTGGTGTACTGCAGGGGTCTAATTTAGACTCTTTAATATTTAATATATTTATTAACGATATTAGTGCCAGTCTCAGAAATAGTAATTTTCTAATGTATGATTTAAAACTATTTACCCTTTTAAAATACAGCCATGATTGTTCGAATACGCGAGCTGATCTCGATAGAAATTGAAGCTTAACGGACCCGCAATTAAACTCTTAACTCGAGTTAAAATGAAATTCGTCGCTCGTTATACAATCGCGATGTCGGCAAAAAGTAGACCCGCCAAACCCGGCAAAGCATCAAACATTACTATGAAAAGAACGCACTGAATTTAGCTGCTGGAAGTACAAACAAATCATTTTCACAATGAAAAAAAATCCAGTATCCTTTAGATATTTAATAGGGGGAAACTTACTCTACTTCTAAAAAGTCGTCAGTATCCTCACTTTGATGATTTGGTGAAAATTGATTTTTTTTTCACATAGAGCAGTTTATACTTATTGTATTATTACTTTTGATTCGTGTCAAGAAGGACCAAAATCTTCAAAAATTTTATTATATACTTAATCTTGTACAATGCTCTTGAAAAATTGCAACTAGAGTTAGCTGTTGTTGTCTGGGATCCATTATAAGTTATTTATTCTGAATATGACTATTGAGTTTGAAATTTTAAACTTTTCAATATTGGTAGCTGTAAATCATGGTATAAAATACTAATGAATAAATATTGATGTGATGTCCTCTATCATAGACATTAATTATTTGTGTTTATGATTATCTTCAACATCTGTTAAGGTAATTATGACTATCCATCTTTGCTGAGTCAGTTATAGATTCGAATTTCTAAAATAACTTTTAGCGGTCTCCCAATTTATTTTGACCACAGCAGTTGGGTTGTTTGTACCATAAAGAAATGTTGTCTCGTAACGTCGGTGCAAGTTTACGTCCTCAGTTTAAATCAAGTGTGAAGAACAGACTCCGTGAAGTCTACGCGCAACAAATAAATAAATGATTTTGCTTTCTATTTTATTTTATTTTATAATTATAGCTTTATTTAATCAATAAATTCATTACATGTGGTGGCGCGTATTGATTTTCTATTCCTCTCAAACAGTTAATTAGATATTTTATGAGTGTATTTGTTTTTCTTTGTTGAAACGTTAAACAGAGGCTCATTTCTTATATAGAGTTCATAGAATATTTCAAGTAGTCTGTTTGTTTATTTACCCTATACATAGAATAAAAATAAGATAAGTATCAATTATTTTGCAACTATCTATGTAAAAGTTTAAATATTAACGTTATGTTTGTAATTAATTGGTAGTAAAAGATTTAAATAAGATGAAAGGAATATATACTTTTTTTAATTTAAAACGATATGCATTTTTGGATATCGCAGTTTTACTCTTTTTAGACAAGAAAGAAGGTCGACATATTTTTATAACATAAGAAAAATATGTAGGCCGGGCTCAATCGTATTCTTTCTTTTATTATTTCTAGCTGCATACTAACTTTTTATGCCTGTTCGTATATAAAACCAAAATACATACAGTCACTATAGATATACATCTAAATATACAGTCTAACAATAAAGGTGCTCCATATTACCTTTCGATATAAAATACTGTGTTATTTTAAAATCTTTAAAATAACACAGCATGAAAAATGGCATGAAATGAAAATTCTGTTTTTATTCGATTCTCCATTTTTCTTGAATGTGGCTTTGAAGTATAGAAACATTATGTTATTTTAACCCATTTAATATTATAACACTCTTATCAACGTAATGAATTTAATAAAACTTTCAAATAATTTAAATAAAACGTTTGTCCGTTCCTTAAATTCCGTAACAATAATTTTATTCTATTTTGGGATAATAATATTAATGAATTCTTGTTTAGCTTTTTATTTAGTAAAAATAAAATATAATGCGATATAGAAAATCGTTGATGGAGATATAGTGAAACAGAAAAACGAGTACAAAATATGAAAATATTGAATATATTTGGCGTTCATTTTGTAAAAAATTCATTATTCACAATTAAATGAAACTGCGTGACGTAGTATTATTTCTACTTTCTTAGTAGAAATAACACTACATCATAGTTTTATTTAATTTTGAGATGAAAATATCTCAATGTATTGAAAAAACGCAATATCTCACGGTTTATTCGATAAGGCGATTGCTCCGTGATGCTTGCGATTGTTAACAACCCAATCTTATTACATAATTGGAGTCCGGGTATACCATGTGAGAATAATCCTCGTGGTGAGATATTTTAGTAACAAACATAAGGAAAAATACTGTACCTCGTTTACATTCTATATAAAGTAGCGTCACATTTTGAGTGGCAAAAAATCATCACTCGTTCAATTTGACCTCGCTTTATGTGTAATCGACGCTACTACTATAGGAGGCCTTAGGACTACCCTAACTGGCCGTGATTGGGCGGGAGACCTTGCAGCTATGGGCTGGGCTATAACATGGAAACTGAGTTTTATGCCTTACGCAGACTGACGACTGTGTGTGGTGGATTTTTTCTAGATCGGTTTAAATGATAAACATTAGATAAAATTACTGTTTCGCATTAGCCAAGCATGTATTTAGCAACTATAAGCTATTACAGTGTTTACACTGTTTCATTATGCACTACTAAGGAATAGTCTCTACCAATACAAGGAAAGGAAATTTAAAATATTGTAAAATGGAAAACTTATACAACGTAGGAATAAATAAATTCATAGAAATTGTATATGATATCTTAGATATAAAAGGAAGATTTGTTAAGAACTTTAAGATTTGTTAACTTTTACCTAACTGTAATTTATATCAAATTCTCCGAAGGCCTAAAAAATTATTAATGTTTAAGCTTTCATTTATAAAAAATTATATATTCTCAGCATTTAAATATAATGGTAAGATGATTTCAAATCAACTTGACCTATTTTATTTTGATCTATTTAAACGATGTGGAAAAAAATTATATAAACCATAAAATAAAAAGGTATTTAGATCAAGAACGTTTATATAAACACGACGATGTTTCCGAGCAGTTGCTCAATTAAATTGAATGATAAAACATTATTGACCTGTCATGATAAGCAATTCAAGTGTTTTATTAATATATATAGATGGAAACAAATTTTCTATTATCCTTTTCACAGACACAAACATATCTCAAAAACTATATAGCTTAGAACCATCACTATAGTTTTCCGATAGACTTTATGTAAATTTATAATAGCCTAATTTTTTTTTATAATATTTGCATAGTTTTTTTTTCTTTATCAGTTTCAGATTCAGGTATGAGAGCATATTTTTGGTGGAAAGTAATCACAATATATCTGGAATTATTTTATTTAAACTGTTAGAATATAATTTTTAAATACATGTCATTGCTATGTCAGTTAATATTTCTATATTTAATATTTATACATCAAACGAGAAAACAAATTCTACTTTTTTTGTGCCCCAAAAATTTTCCTATGAATATTTTTACTATTAACTTTTTAAATGTGTACGGGTTAGCATGTTTTATTACTAGGCCAAATTTACTATAAACGAAAAATCAGCGACAGAAATAAAGCATCGCTAATGAATTTAAGGTAATACCTTAATGTTTTTCGCCTGTCTTACTCGCCGTAAAAGAATGGACAAAACAGTTTTATTTAGGCAAAGAATCGATTTTCACTCCTAGGGTGGCCATGATTACTGTGGAAAACAACAAGCGAGTACAAGGAAAGCCTTGAGAGACAGACATTTAACGACGAATTAATTATTAACAAAATTAAAGATGAAATAATTTGCAACACAATCATTTTGGATGTAAATAAGCTTCGTGCACTTTTGTGTATGGTTATTGAGTTATTGGCCTTCTGTAAAAATCATCAGGTAGAAGTTGTCGACTTGATGATCACCTACTAAGAAACAAAGAAAATGGAATGATGTCATCCTAGCATACCAAGGATGGTGTAAGAAAATAGTACACTCTCGAAAATAACTCATGATTACAAATTTGTGGGATTGTGAACAAATTCTACTTGTAGATTTTAAAAATCATACAGTACTACTACAGAATTTGGCAACTGATATATTTCATTACTTCATCACTTGAAGAACGCCGTCAAAGAAAAGCGTTAAGGCCTGTCTAGCGGAATATTTTCTTCGTGGAACAGTGCACCTCCATAAACTCGTTTTTGTCAAACTATCCAGAAATATTTCAAGCTAAACCTAGACCACTCCCTCTATGTCCCAGATCTACTTCTGAGTGATTATTATTGGTTCTCTAAATCAAAAATCAGACTCGAGAAAAAATAAATTTAGCACGGATTATGAGTGGAAGTCTAATACGCTTTGTTAACATATCTAGAATAGGTATGTTAACAAAGCGTCGCAAAAAATGTATTAGAATACATCGGAAATAGGCTGAACGGCAACAAAACTCATTTTGTTTTCCCTCAGTATATACATCTCAAGACGGAACATTTTCAAGATTGCGTTTTGTTTTAATATTTGTTTAAATTTTAATGGAAAGATTTGAGGACGATATATATAAATCTAGATTTGTCGCTTCATTATTACAGACTGAATAAATGGAAGCATGTCTTTATTCAGATATATATATCGGATTGCGTATTGGAAATAAGTAAAAATATGAACAACCAAATAAAGCAAATACATAGAAACATAATAAAGAGAGGCTGGTCATAAAAATAATACTTTATTCCGTATGAAATTTCTAAGATGTAAATTATAACAAAGATGTCATAAATTTATTTAAAATTTATTGTCCATAATTTGACATAGAATATACAACTATATACACAATAAACAACTATACATTAATTTGTAAAAATAGTATTCCCTTCTAAATTAACAAACTAATTTCGGTGCATGGGTTACCAAAACGCCTAAATTATTTTGTGCCGAATTTATTTGAAATACTTTAAACCTATGTAACAAAAAGGAAATAAACACTTCTACAACATTCATTTCTATTAATCTTTATAGCTTTAAGGCAGGAAAGAGGTAACTACTTATAACTTTTAAAAAGATTAAATTATAAGTTATGGCCAACGAAAACTTCTCATCCCTGAAGGTATTTAAGTATTTTTTCATAATTCTCACAAACTTTCTCAATCGAACTTCCAAACAAAACTGCCCGGCTAAATCACGATGCAATAGCAACTTTATTAGGAATTGTTTTAACGAAACATTCATATCATAAAAACAATGCAAATTCAGCTGGTTTAACTTGCTACGCTGCTTCCATGACTATTAATTGTTAATATCGCACCCGTGGTGTGTTGAGTTAATTACATGGCATACGGCCTTTGACGGCGCGGGGCATCATAGTTACCCGGGTTCAATTCCGATCGCTCCTTGAACGGGACTGGACTGGTATTTTGGTTAGCTTTCGCAGCAATAAGTACGCCATTTATATCAATTAAATACATTAATTACAAACAAATGAACCTACGTGACGTAGTGTTATTTCCACTTTATTTAAGTTCTTTACCACGACCTAGGTTTCGTTGTATTAGAACATCTTCAAGTGGGCAATTAGCAAAGATTTCACACTTGAAGATGTTGTAATACAACGAAACCTAGATCGTAGTAAAAAACTTAAATTGAGTAGAAATAATCCTAGATCACGTAGTTTCATTTAATTGTGAATAATGAATTTGTACAAAATTAACACCAAATATAGTAAATAGATATATTAAATACGTAAATAAATAAATATGTAAATAAATATCTTAATTAATTTTATGTAAAAATATCAAATATTTGCACAGTGTATTGAAGGAGAATACTACGTATGATATGGACGGCATGGGAACCAACATATCCATAGTCGACCAGCTTCGAGTTAAGACCAAATCATAGACCATTTGCTACCAACGAGTTTTCAGTTACTTTGGGGATGAACTAATTAATCGACTTCCTACGTGTAAAAAGGAATGCAAGTAACCTTTACGCGAGGTTGAAGTAAAACTTCTTTAACGGTTGCGGCAGGTATTATGTGGCCAATGGTGTAGTTATTTTGTAAAGTAGCCACTGCGAGTACCAAATATCTTGAGAACTAATCATCAGACCCTGATCTGATCGATGGTGTGGTTATTTTGCAAAGTAACCGCTACCGGTAGCCAATATCATAAATCAATTTTAATTTAAGATAATCACGTAAGTATTAAAATTGTTCATCTCCATAACTCATCATCAGAACTTGATCTGACCGATGGTGTAGTTATTTTGCCAGGTAATAGCTATCTATTTCAAATATCTTCAATGATGGTTCATCTACCAACATCCGCTAAGGAGTTGCGTTGTTCATCTTTAAAACTCTCTCAGACCCTAATCTAGTCAATAGTTTAGTTATTTTGCAACAAAGCAACCACCAATAAGAAATATCTTGAGTCACCGTTGATTTGCTACCATCCGTTAAGGAATTCCTTTGCTCATATCTAGAACTCATCATCATACCATGATCTGGTCAATGGTATAGTTATTTTGGAAATTAATATTCACCCGTAGCAAATACCTTGAATCACAGTTGACATATTACCATTTATAAAGGAATTATATTGTCCATCTTCCGAACTCTCGTCAGACCTTGACCTGATCGATGGTGTCGTTATTTTGCAAAGAAATAACTACCAGTAATAAATATATTAAATCACGCTTAATTTTCTACAATCCATTAAGCAGTTCCTTTTTTCATTTCGGAATCTCATCAGATCATCTATTTATAAGGGACCACCTCGCCAGTAGGTATACACTTTCAATCCATTGAGTTATTAGTATGAAAATATATTAAAATAGAACAGAAATAAATTCAAGTATATATTTATATATAACACATATATTCATGAAATTTTATAGCCAGTCAATGGCTTCAAATACAGGAAACTGCGTAAGCAAACTATGGCTGAATGATATTTCTTTCCTAGAAAAATACCTGAATCACGTCACGCCTAAAGAAGTTGTATCTTAAAAGAATTCCTCGGTGCTGGTGTGAATATATTGAAATCATCAGGAGTTCGCCGTCACTACAGTTTTAAGACAAACCGAAGACAGAGAAGTGAGGAAGAAGCTGGTCAGCTCCTTTGTCAGAGCATTTCAACACACGTATGAATTTTGTTAATAAAGATACAATGAAGTAGTCACTTTATGAATAATAACTCTCGAATTTCTCCTATATACCTGAACTATTTAATAAAGAAAGGATAATATTAAATTAAAACTGGAAATAACATTACCCACTTACACTTTTAGATGTAAAAGAAATTACATAAAAAATATTATAATTTATAAAAGTAATTAAACATTGAGATATCCCTCAATATTTTCCCTGGAATGTACATGAGGTTCTTTTACTGTCAATTATAACAAGAAAATATTCGCAAATAATAACTGTCATGTTCAAGTTCAAACGTCTACCTCCCATGGGGTCACATGTTGTTCGGACACTTATCTTAATATTACCGTCCTGTATTTCTCCTTACGGAATTTTTCGCAGGACTTCAGATGGACTTTTGTAAGAACATTGTCAATTGAATATCAGATCAGGGTCGACAAGATAACTTTACATAGTGACACTGACTTTATATGTCTATTTATTTTCTTACATTTATTTAACGAGATCGTCGCATTCTCCTGGGATATTTGTTTCTTGTTATTATGTAAGTAGCTTCTTTGCATGTAAACTAAAACAAACCCCTTTCTGTAAAAAATAAATCAATTATTACTTGGTTTAGTTCTTACAGAGACAAAAGGTATATTTAACAATAGGTATGTTTTATAATAAATGTTTGTGAAAAAATAAAATATTCGACATAACCAAGATAGTCACCATAGATATTAACTTTAGCTAACTTATTTTGCTCTTATTAAAAGATATTGTAAATCATTTGTATGAAAGCCTATTTTATTCATTTCCATAAATCCTCCGTCCAAAGCTATAAATTTGTTTCTCTTAATTAGGTAAAATTAATCAATTTAAATACCATACAAGAATGCAAATGGTATTAGTAAATAAAAATGAGACTTAATTCAAATGGAAGGCTTAATATAAGAGTTTAAGTTTATTAATTAAAAAGTGACTAGGGGCGTGTTTGTTACACATTAATGAGGTAGTTTAGTGGTGTTACACGAGATGGAAAATAATTTTAAAGCGTAAAGGTGTAAGAATAAATGTTAATAAAAGATTCTAATAAAGATAATTTATATGTGAGCTTTAAATTATAATGCTATATACCTTTAACGACAATTCAGGTTGTAACACGAAGTAAAAACCTTCGTGAAGGTATTCAAATATTAAAGCAGACTTGTTGTTTTCCTGTACTATACTGTCTAAAAACTCTATTGTAGTTTTTTGGTACACATATGAACTTTATGTAAAGCGAAAAAAGTGACATGATATGATTATTTAAAATATCATGTGATATTGCACTACAATAGGTTCAGCGACGTGTGCCATCAGCACATGCCTCATTCATCGGTATTACTCATTAACTTCAGAAAATATTTTATGATATCGTCTAAGTCGGTTTAAGTAAAAAAGTACAAGTCTGCACATGTGAAAGTCCTGTCTTGAAATAAATATCATGACACGAATTTTATAATGAAAATAATAGCCCTACATATGTATACTTTCGTGCGTTTAAATATTGTTCAATACCAGTTGTATCTGAATTTTCAAGTACAAGTCTGCACATCCGAATAATAAGTTATTTTCTAAAAAACCTGTACTAAAAGTCTGCAATACGGTTCGTGTGAAGCCAAATATGGTACCTGTATATCCTAAATTAATTAGTTTAAATTAACCAAAACAATTTTCTACTTGATAATGGTTTCTCTCTTTAACTTTCTTTGGTAATTTTTTTCATATTTTTACAGGTATTTATTGGTTAATTGAAGGGGGGAACAAACTACTTGACATTTATATCATCTAATTCGCGAGATATGAGTCTTTATATCTTTTTTGATCATATCAAAAAACTTATTTCATCTAAAATGTTTCATGGTATCTTACTTGGTGAGGTATTTAAAGAAAAAATTCAACACTAATTTTGATATAGGATTGGAGGTTAACAAAACACGAGTGCTAGTATTACTATAATTTATCCAAGTATTTCTGTTAACTTCTATTACGAATGGACTTAAATTGAAAGAGTGATGATGCTATGATTCACGGACGGACAAATATACAAATGGAGAGATATGTCGAAGTTATATGTGTTAGTCTTTTTGGTACCTAGGAAACTAATAATGCAGTCAAATTTTCTAGTGAAAAATTTTATAAGAAAAGATTAACACATTTTCAATAAAAGATATGTCAAGCAATGTAAAGTTGGGAAAAATTACGTTTTCAAATACAACAAATATTCCATAGCTTCTGAACAGAAACAAGATTGAAAAACCAAGAAAAGTAAATGAAGACTCCGTGGTAACTGGAAATGTATCTCTCTCTAAGTAGAATTTTTAATTCAATAAGATCTTTCTGGGATTAAATCGTTTAATGATTGCCCTCTTTATAAAATTTATTCAACGTAGTAATATTACTGATTGTAATAGGTACTCAGCGGTATAATGGATGAAATGTTGAATATTTTAAACTTACTTCACGCTCACTTCATAAGGCTGCCTTTTGACTTGATTTGGACTTTACCTCTTTCGCATGTCTTTTTGATTGTATTGCTTATTTCTATCGTTCCATAGCTAAAATAGAAATTCTCATAGTTACGCCATGTCCGCTTGTCTGTCCGTCTGCATGTTACAGCCGGTTTACTTGCAGACTACGTAGGTTTTTGCCTTCGAACTAGGAATCCCTATAGTTGCTCCATGTCAGTCTGCCTGTCTTTCCATCTATATATTACAGTAGTTCGCAAACTGTAAGTGCTATTAAATTGGAAAGGCATAATTTTACATATTTGTAGCGCCGACCATGTTGTGAAATAAATTCTTCTGGCAAATTTTTTTAGGGTATCTTATATATTTAAAGTGGCAGTAATTTTTTTTCATTTGCTTCATTGTGTAGAATATAAAAGAATATCTTTGCATAGATCTTTTAAAAATGTTAAAGGAATATAATAAAGACTTTTTCATACAGTCGACAGTACAAAACTATAGCAGAAAATATGACTATCCTTATCTGCTAAAGTGAGCCAGAAGTGCCATAAATAAAGCTTCAAGAACTGCTAGACAAAGTGGCTCAGGCAGCCTGAGAATTAAAGAATCAAAATAAATGAAACAACGTCGGTAAATGTGACGTTCACATTCAAAAGAGGGAGTTGTTCTCCAGTCTATCTTAACCAAGTGCAAATACCACAGACAGATCATGTACGATATCTAGACATACATCTAGAACATCGGCGAACCTGATGAAAACACATATTTATGAATCACAAACGTTATGGCTTACAATTAAGAAAACATTTACAGGCTTATTGGAAAAAGTCCCAATTGTCATTAAAAAACAAACTGTCTTTATAAAAGGCTATCCCAAAACCAGTGTGGACTTATGATATTTAGCTGTAGAGAACTGCGTCCCACACAAACATGGAGATCCTGCATAGGTTCTAAAAGAAAATATTTCGGATAATAACAGAAGCCCAATGGTTTGTGACCAATAACCAACTATATAAAGGACTAAGAGTACCCACAGTCAGGGAAGAAATAACGAAACGTACAAAATCATACAGGTACAGAATCCTTAAATACCCAAATATTTTGGCAAAGTTGAAAAAGACCAACAGTCAAAATGCAGACAAAAACAAAAAATACTCCAAGATGCACTAAAATATAATAGTGTTAATTTACAAGACGCGGCAGAGGCCGTATTCTTAAGCACGCCCATATTTAAAGATATATTATACAGCTTAATGTCCCACAATATCGAAAGCTTACTCTATTTTTCATAATAAAAAAAGTCGAAAACATATTCAAATCACAAAAGAATGGTTTGGATTGGATTACCATTATCGATAGCGTACTGTACGTTCATATTACTTTTCCGCTACTCATCCGTTTTTGTCGACATCGTGGTAAACATTTCTATTACTGCTATTATTTTAAGATTAATAATTTATGGGTTTACGGAATAATGTCTAATTAATCAATGGAACACTGATTTTAATCTGATTATGCAGAGTGCCATACGTTGATTGTAGAACTAAAAAAAAACAACATTTTTGACCTGCGCGTGACTTCATTTGCGTAGACCAAAAAAAAATGTATCCAGAAACTATTGAAACTATGAAATGCTGTTTTTATGCATATACTCCACATATCAGTTTTGACTACGCTCATTTAGTAAATGTAAGTTCGGGTGTAAAACTCCGTTTCCCCATCTAAAATACACGTAATTTGTTTTGATGTACGTAGATGCACTGCATATTACTGTTTTCGAGTAGCTTGGTACTTCTTTATTTTTGTTGTGCTTATGCAATAAAAATGAATTTTAAAAATGTTATTAATTAAGAAAATATTATTAATTAATTAAGCGAAATCCAATTCAAGTGACTTTTTTTAAAGGTCACTTGAATAGGGTGAGTAAAAATGACCTTAATACCTTCTATCACTTATTATTTATTTCCCTTATTAATTCTTTTGCAAATATTTCTAATGTGGAGACACATTAAATTTACATTTCTTTTATATATATATTTATATATATATATATATATATATATATATATATATATATATATATATGTATATATAAATATATTTATATATATATATGTATTAATACTAAAATAAATATGCTATAAGACCAAATTAATGATATAGATTATAAGCCAGTTGCATTTTATAAGACCTAATCAGCATCAGTTTGTGTACAGCGCACTCAGTTTAGAGATACGAAACTGAAAATAAAAATACAGAATCCTTCTATGATCCGTCCGTTTGTTTTGTTTGTCATGGAATTACCAAAAAAACCATTTGTCGACGAAACTTGAATTTTCGAATATTTATTAATTATATTAATATGCATATATCTCAATAAGTAACACGCAACTAAATTTATAAAGGAATTTTTGAAGGGAAGAAATACTTAATTTTTCAATTTCATATGTTATGTGATTCTTCCCTACTATATATATATATATATATATATATATATATACACATATATATATATATATGTATATATATATATATATATATATACTTCACTACTATAGTAGTAGGGAATCTGAAATAATTTTTTGATTGAATTTTATGCAAAATGGTACTAAATATTTTGTAAAAAAACCCCTCTCATCTGACGAAGTTAAAATTATGAGAAAAATTACGATACTAGAAATTTATCTAAAATCCACCACTAAACTATAGTAATGACTCTAAATCTCACAATTTTTGAGAAATTCACGTTATTTATATGCCTGTGAAAGGTATCCTAAGCAATATATTTATGTAGTAAAAAATTATATTAACGGTTATTAAGAGTTTAATGTAAATACTATGTGCGTTTAAATTTTTATACGTGTATTTTTTACGAGTTACATTTGGACTAAACTACTTTTTACTTCATTATAGTATCAGTGGTATATTCACATTCTTGAAATTTCCGAAAATCTGAGGATAAAACAATGTCAAATAATCAATATCTATATTAAGACTCCCATAAAAATATATCTTCTGTCAAGGTCAGCGTAAAATAGTAGAACCGTTTACAGTTTTAGTTTATAGCTCACCGTTTACTGTTTAGATATAATATCTAGTGTTTGGTAATTTATACAAGATGACTGAGAATAGGCTATACCGTAAAAATTAAACTAAAACATTTATAATGGGAGAATCTACATGTTTGATTTCTTATCTAGCTCGCTATCTGACCTCGTTTTCTTAATTTTACATAAATTGAAAACGAGTTTAAAATCTAAAAGAAGTTAAAACCATAATGTTTAGAAATAAATGTTATGGTTATAAACCATAAGTTCAAATATTACGCCATGTAACCCAACCATCTCCAATATGATTTCCATCAGTGCAAGTACTTTGAATTAAATTTCTCGTTCATTTCTGAGATTAAAACGAACACAAAACTGCTTTGTTGATAAATATTCCCATAATAAATAAAATACAAAATGTATTTATAATGCTTATAGTAGAATTTAAAACTAAGCTAATAAAAGAGCGACTTTATTGACTTCATATTTTATGATAGCGGCAAGAAATTTTTTTTAAACAAATTATCCTATGATATATGTAGATGCAAAATTTCAAATAGCTTTAAAACTGTTTCTTCCACGTACATGAATATATATATAAAACAACGAATCTTAATGATTATTAAAAATCAAGCTTTTCGGAAAGGCATAATGATCTTTAGATCACAGAGAAGATTCAATTAATTTTCATTCAATTCATTGCATAAAAGTTCAATTAATACATTATCTGAACGATAATACATTAATTTTGAATAAGGAATATTTAATAAGTTTTCAAAAGCGTTCGGCAATGTAATAAATATGAAAAAAAAATTGTACGTATACTTACATATGCGCATTAGAAGTTATACTTCATTTACACAATACAGGCATAACTTTATTTAGCACGCAAATGATAAATGAAAATAAAACAATAAAAGGACTGGAGCATGATTAAAATATGGTTAATAAAATCTAACTTAAATTAAATTGTCAGTAATAATAATATTATTATCAGTATTATTAACAAGAATAATATTTATTATTATGATCATTAATCTTATTTATTTTAGTTAACTTTGTTTTGATTAGATTAATTAAATGAAATTAAAAATTAATTTTAAAAAGCACTTAATTATTCAAAAAAATTAAATGAACACTCAGCATTCAATTTAATATAAACATGTGTAAATAATGAATTATTAAATTCATTGAAACAACCTATATCAAGTTTAATTATTAAAAAAAATTAATTAATATGCTGAAAATTAGTTGTAATTTAGTAATATTAAGTATGTAATAAACGATAAAGTAATGGTTTATAATTCATAATGCAATTAAATACTTACCGAAATGTAACCCAACTTAGAGAAATACACTTAAAATATATTTTTAAAAAGCTTAGAAATACTATTTCTATCACGAATATTCACAATAAATAAATGTGTTTTTTATATGAACCACTATTATATTTAAACTAGCTGACCCGTGCGAAGTCTTCGCACTGTATCGCCATCTAGCGTGTTCCAAGTATACAATTTGGCTAAGATATTTGATTTGTCGCCCACAGATGGCGCTCATGCCAATTGTTATAAAAATTAATTTTTTTATTAACAAAAAGATTTTTTTCGAATTTTTTTTATATTTTTCGCCCAAAGTAGAAAACATAAGCTTTAAGTGGGTATTTTTTTTGGTGCAGTATTTAAAGAGATCGAGCCGCACGACCAAAAAACACCTTTTAGAAATAATATATTTAGATAGATTAGATAACTTGTATGAATATAGAACATGTCTTGTGAATTTACAAATACCTCAATAACTACCATGAATATAGTGTCAGTCACTATACGCATTTCAAATAATATATGTTTATTGAGCAGTTGCTCAATAAACATATATTATCTGGATTGTAATTCTGACGATTTTTTTGCATCCTGTGCGCGCATCGTAAAATTTCAGTATCACAATTTTTTCATAACACTCCTAAAGAAAAATATGTCCAATGAAAGCCTATTTTATAAACAAAGCGGTAACAAAATGTATAAAATGATAAATTGATATTCTTTAAAACAAAGTTTCCAAGGGCTGGTTTCAGTTTAAAAAATAAAACTGACTAAAGTGGCAGGAACGACTTAGCCGTAATAACGTCAGTGGTCGGGTATCTGCGTGCATCGTAAGTGGTTTCGACCTCTTTCTTTTAGGTGTATATTTTCATCCATTCTTAATACTACCGAAATTTTATTTCACTCGAGGAACTTGATTGTTTTAAAATTTGCATTTTTGAAATTATTTTGATTTCCATGATATTGTGTTTCTTGTATTGTATTTCTTGTGTTGTGATATTACCTTCCAAAGTAAATTTATATTATACAAGATACATGAAAAATAATTATTTTCACTTCTCTCATGCGCCCTTCAACACACTCATTTTTGATTTATTGGAGATCATTTATAAAGAAAAAAAAAGATATACTCCTTCCAACAGATCTAGCAATATTATTAAATGTAATAATTGTGCAATTATAATAATTGCATAATTTTTCTTGCACAATTATTAAATATAATAACAATTATCATCTCATATTATACAGTCACAACTACTTTATTGATTTATATTTCCATATTTACATATATTCGATTGAGTATACAATGTTTTGGCTCAACTATTTCTCGTATTTTTATCTCAAATGTAAATAGATATATCACATGGCTATACTACGGATTTTTACATTATTTACGTTTCCTTAAAATCTAAAAAACAGAATTTTACCATGTCAGTGTTGAAATGGCTTAGGAAAAGAAAGAAAAATAAACGGTTTTGACGATTCCGTACTCGCAGGGTTCTAACAGAACCCTATTATTAGTGACAACATAGCATCTGCGTCTGTTCGTTCATCTCTAAAAGAAATAAAATACCGATTGAAAATTTACATATAAGGTATAGTTTCATTGTCCCAAATTAAGAATGGTGGTTAAATGATGAAATAATCGACTTCTCTTCTTAAGTAAAATACTTAAGAGGCTATTTGAAATTTTTTAGTTCAGTTTGAGTAAATTTTGAATGTATTTATTATCATTAAATGGTCATAATTCAATAACAAATATAACTGAAATGACTATATCATTTTAGGTCAGAACTAAGAAATTGCGCAGTATTAAAATGCAAATATTTCTTAATTATATCCTCTGTACTTCCTGACAATGAAATGAACTACAAATACTTTATAATTGTATTTATGAATCTACTATCGTGACGAATTTATTAATTTTTTAATCACCAACAATTTGTTGAACTATCAACGTTACCATTTTTAAATCCGTTTCGTTACAGGGCCTAACTCAAAAAAATATTTTACGTAAAAAGTTTTAACTCGTCTTTAATATCTAAAATCATCATGTAAATATTAAACAAACTATCTTACACAAAGTAAATTGTTTATTACTCTTTTAATAAACCACATAACTTTTTTTAATTCTATGGTTTACTAAAAGTTTTATTTTTATTACTTCAGCCGCCGCTTTTATTTTTAACCAAGAAATATAACCTATGATACTCAGAGAAAATTAAAAAAAATAAATGATATTTCATTTGTTAAAATCTTTGAAGTAATTTAGATTTTAATTAAGAGGAAATTAATTTATATACACAGACTATAATAATCATTACCATCTTATTGGCTTTACTGTGGTAAAATAAAAATACCCTGACCATGAATAGATTCATTGATGAGCACCCAATAAAAATATTAAAATGGCTATTAGACTACTACGGTTTCATTAATATTCAAATGATAAAAATAAATATTAATAAATGAAGCTTTATTTACATCTTATCTTGGCTAAATAAACATTAATATTATTCATAGACTCCGGAGGATGTTAATTAAAATGTAAAATGGAATAATTGTTATACTTTTTTAATTATCGGCGGCAAGATAGGGCGATTCTCGTTCCCATTTTGTTAGTGAAATATTTTCATGCTAATTTGATATATTAAATTCTCAATTGTAGAGAAAATTTTAGTAAAGGTTATTTGCTCCCGAATATATACGCTTTGTTTAATTCTTTTCAAGAAAATAACATTACGTTCTAAAAATATTTGAATATATTACAATTGTCATCTCAAAGAAATAACTAAACGCGAGGATACTTCTGAAAGCAATATATTTATTTAAAATTAGACGCTGTAATATTCATTGGATTTGACTAAACAAAATTATATTCGTAAATAGCTTAGTGCAAGTTTTCATTAAAAATATGTATTTCTTTTATACTTGGAATTTTCTATTGAGCTGTACTGGTATCAAGTGTCAAGAATATTCCCTTGTTTCTTGGAATTATGAAAATTAGACTCATAGATACCACCAATACACGCTCCCCGGTATTCTTTGAGTTTGCATGATTTCTTCAATAGTCCACGTTTCTTTCCATTTTGCTGATCAAATTACGACTTCATAGTAGCAATTTTAAATGTTTAATTCATGTATTTTGTGACTATATTGCGGATGCGTTTTTTTGTTTTTTTAACGATTGAATGCGGAATATGGTAACATGTTAATAGACAATATTATTTAATTTTTATTCACAACTAAATAACACTGCATGACGCAGTATTATTTCTACTTTGTTTAAATTCTTAACCAGGACGTAGGTTTCGTTATATGACAACGTCTTCAGGTGGGTAATTTGTAAAACCTAGCAGAATTTAAATAAAGGGAAAATAATACTACTCGATATAGTATTATTTCTACTTTACCTAACATAATCATGCTCTTGAAACAATTTCAATAATAATACATTATAATAAATCTCATTCCTTACACAACATAAAAGTCCTGAGCAATAAGAAACCACTAGTTAATTTTTTTTTAAATTTCAATTGATATATTTGGAAAATTAGGACTATTAAAAAAACACTAATTTCGTTGAATATAAAACAGGTTAAATGCGAGTCTGACCCGCGTAAAAGTGAAATTACTTTATTTTCGTAAGCATTAATAACATGGATTTTTCAATGTTATAAAAATCTAATAAAATGTAATATAATTAAGTAAGCGGAGGTAGGAAAATACCATGAAGATCTCAAAAAATTTGATCTTTAACACCATTGTTTTCACAGAAATTTTAAACATTTTTCATTTTATTAGTTCCAAAAATATAGAATAAAATAATATCCCATCCTTGTAAAATTCTCGGATTCCAGCAATATCCACACCTTATCAAGGCTTCGAATTTTGAAGTATTTAAACAAGTTCTGGCGCAGGAAATCAAGATATTTAAAATATTTGATATTTCCATTAATAAACTCTGTATCTCCTACTGCTGATTCAGCCATCTACCGCAAACAAGAATTATTCTTCTAATATATTTAAAAATAGCTAGATGTTTTCCTTTCGCTTATTGCCTTATTTGCTTTGCATCGTACTCGGTCTCTTGTATCACCAACCAAAAGACTGAACTGACAGCAATTAGTAAGTAAACCTTTTTTATATAAAATCTTTGCCTTAATACTATAAATGTAAAATCTTAACGCTTCCTGTAATTCATTTTTGGATATCAATTGTTTTTTCTGCCCACTTGTATATGGTAGCCGCGGAAACGCAAAATTCTATGGGCGTTTTCAAGATGCAGTGACATTTCCGAAGCGATATCTCATTTAGCCGGTACTCTAGGTAGGTACTATTGATATTGTTTTTTTTAATTTATATTGTTTACCGACTGCATTTTAGATTTGATTTTGTATCGATTTTTTTATTCGGACACTGACTTTCTTTACCTTTCTTGTCTTTATTGGGTTTCATTGCTCAAGTAGAAAACCTTGTAATGGTAATCAGGCATCTTTATAACTATTCATTTATCCCAGTCATTTTTCTTAGTAATCTTTTGACGTAGAATCTTGAAATTAGATATTGGATACATTTTGACCAGAATATATTTAAATAATGTAATACAATTTTTTTTAATAATACAACTCGTATTGAAGTTCAAAAGAAATAAAAACTTAGAGTGATAATAGAATTGTTTATCAGTAGTTTATGTACATAGGTATCGTTGAAAATATCCATACCATATTTTTTCGGAAACCGTTCGACGTTTTCCGGAAAAATACGATGCGGACAAGGATGCACCCCAGTGACATCAGTTATTTTTCAAGTTGTAAACTCATCAAACAAATGTCAAAAATAATGCTTTCATTTATCATATCTTACCCCAAACTATGGGCATGAAACTTCTTACTACAATTTAATCATAAAAAAATTTCTCGTGTACATTTTTCTGTTCTTGAAGATTTTATTTTATGACAATTGCGTTCAATGGTCTGTAGTTATTTTGCCTCAAAGTCACTATCTATGATTTAGATGTTATATCCCTTTCTAATTGATGTCGAAAAACGTTTGCTGCCTTTATAAGTAAAAATCTTAACAATTACAAACATTATATTTGTAGCAACAAAACATTATATTAGTAGCAACAACTTGACCTTGTCACTGTCAAATATCGCAATAAATAAGAAAAAGTTCTCTGAATTAATTACCCTTCATATTTTGTCGATCTATTTACTTTCAATATACACAACAGCTGTCGCTTCTGGTGATTCAATCTTACCTCGAGCCTATTCAATTTCCACATTTAAGAAAGTGTTTTTGCTCCGCCGCACATCAATCGAATTTATATACTGTGTATTTGTAAGTATTTGTAGTAACTGAGAACACTATCGTGGTTGTCAGGCTGACATCCTATTTTGCTCTGATTGTGTTACAATAAATAATATTGGCATTTCATTCTGGAATGTATCTTATACCTTTTATATTTAGTAAAGTTGGATTAAAACTTATTGAATGATGAAAATTGTTACAAGATAACTGTTCATCAGATACGATAGAGGAATTGACAAAGTTATTTTGCATTATAATTGCTAGCTCATTTTCTTTTAATGTTTTTGCAATCACACTCAATCAGATGATGAATATTCTGAAATGCAGTCCTTTTTATTACTCTTATTTCAAAGTCATGTATATGTACATGACTCCGTAAAAAAAATCTCGAACTTAAAAATATTTCATAATATAATCGTATTCGTTCGTAACTAATAATTTAATCAATATGAACGTAAATAATTCGAAGATTATCGCAAATTAAAATGACACGCTTGCTCATTCACATGTACACACGCACGCACATGAGCACTCATGCAAGCACATATACACTGGTGCACGCATGCACGCACGCATGTAAGCACGCACACATGCTCTCACGTATGCTCGCACGCACACACATACATATGCACAATGCACGCAATACGCATGCATGCACGCACGCAAGCACATGCACACGGCGGACGCGCTAGTATTGGTTCAGACGTACGGGTTTTGCGGTTGAATAGACAGACTTGATGGCAGGCCTTCGGGCGGGCTTGCATGCAGGCGAGGGTTAAGTATGAAAGAACAACGGACCCGCACTGAACTCCACAACGTAAGATCGGCAGGTAGAAGACCCGCCAAAACCGGCGACACATCTGTAGAAAATTTCTATGAATTTTGGTCAGAGCTACAAGCGACGCGCGCTGTGATATAAATGCAACCAGTCTAACTTTCTGGACCCCGATACGACACCACTCCGACGGTGGATAAGCTAAGGTCATGGCATAAAAAACAACCATAATCCTTTCACTACTGTGTCGCGTCTGTGGCATAAATCTCTGACGCATATTAGAGACAATGCCCGGGTATTTTTTCCATACGTCGATTTTAGGTTTGGTCATTATTATAATCGGCTCCTTAAAGAGGACAGCAGGAACTTTTAAATAGCAAAGTGAATTTCTTCTTAGTAATGACTGAGTCCGTTGTCCGATACCCTATTTTTCTGTGGATCGCTCCTCCGACCATTAACAAAGTGTTATCTGAATACGTAATGGTACTATATCACGATTATACGATCAAATGTGATATTCCAGAAGACGGGATTGATCACTGAGATGTACGAATGAGCAAGCTAGTCAACGTTTACTATGCCTCAATGATTCTTTCCTGCAAATAGACAACTCGATCACGAAAATAATCTATCACTATCCGACGGAGCTCCGCTGATACTCTTCCTGATTCTAACGCAGGTAAAATGGCTTGCAAAAAAACATCATCAAACGCGTTGTAAATATACGAGAAAACTCCGAGAAATTATTAGTCCTGGCTTCCGTCAACTAGGGACAAAACAGCAGAAGTCGGGCGTAATTGGGATATTACGGTACGAAAATCGAATAAATTATCTAAAGTCGGTTAATGAAAACAGTTGCCCCAATGTATGCATTGCTACTATTGGCTCAAACAACTACCCGTAGGCCGAAAGGAATGTAATGGGTTGATAGAAATCTTGAATAGCTTGGCGACTTCCCACTACCCTTTGATATGAATTTAAGCCTGCCCACGTTTTAAACCTTCTGAAAGTGACCTCCAATAGGAGAGTGGCCAGAAGTGACAAAGTATTTCATAGGTCATAATATTAAGCCTTTATTTTATCCCAATCCGTCCGGTGGATCCTAGCGCTTTAGTAGGTAGCTATGAGTAGTTCTCTTACTTCTAAACTCCCTTCGCCGGGCTTCTAAGATAGAACTCCACTAGGGTTTCTACTGCATATATAAGGCTGGATACTGTTCAAGCGTCAAAATTTATTGAAGCTTAAATGTCATGTAATTGAGGCAAACTACGTGATAAGAAATTTTAATTGTGTTCATCAAGTTCTCGTTGAAGAATTTAAAAAAAATCGACTCCCGTTTATGCACTTGGTACAAAATAAGGTGCTAGATCGTGATTTAGTTCTAGCAAGAGATACAACTGGACAATGAAGAATAATATTATGCTGCAATTCCTAAAAAAACGTCCAGTCCAACTCTCCAGCTGCACACATCCTGCTTGTTTACTTGAGATGACAGCAATATCAATGTTATTCTATTTCTAGGGCCCTAAAAAAGTTGCGGTTACATCAGATAGATTACACAGCAATAAGTCGTTATTAAGAATGAAATTCTTTAAAATTTCTCCATCCAGATTCGGGTGCCTCGAGCACCATAAGCAAGATTGGGTATGTGCCTCTAAACAGATAACAACTGAATTACTATATATTGACAAGAGAATGAGGTTATGATGCTCGCAAAGTATTTAAGCGTTTGTATAATACTAAAAGTATTTAGAAATCTTGATCGCGACCATGAGACCCAGTCACGCATTAATTTTTAAAAATTCACTTATTTACTGAGTATATGCAATACTATTCAATGTCTTCTCCAGCCCAGTCCGAAAAACAAATGAACATTTTCAAATACCTTATTACTATCCCTGAAGTCGTGACCTCCTTGAGTATGGCGCTCTAGCCTAAAAACTCCTTCACATCCCCTGGACAAACTATATCACGAAGTTCTTACTTCAAAAGCGGGAGGTGCGTGAATTCGCTTTGATTTCATAGTATTCTTTTGATAGTAAATTCGTCAGGAGGTTTCCCTTAATTTTGTCAAGAATTCTTCAGCGGTAAATTTTCTCGAAATATAATCATCTTCTTTTCAATTTTGATGTTTTCGATATCAGAGGGAGCTTGCTGTACATTTCAAACACTACCCGAGTCAAGAACCTCGACAACCACTTCAAATGGGCGCTGTTATTTTGATTCATTTGGATATCCAAACCCTGAGGTTTGATTTGCATGATTTCATAATTCGATGGTTTTGTTTGTTTGAGCAAATATATTAACATCTGAGATGTAATTGAAGCTCTCGCCGGATAGATGGGTTACGTTCCTAGCCAGAGGTTGTGTTGGGTGATCAGTGAGAAGCGTTAAACTCTAGGTGTTGTTAAGTACCGCCGGTTGCCTTGAAACCAGGTTATACCGTCCGTGCGCGCTACTTCCCTCCTCTGCGTTCTTCATCCCTCTTCTTAATGTCAGCATCTCTTTTAGCTAGGACTACCTGTCATAAACTCCGTATTTAGGTACACCAGTCTCTGTTAAACTCCTACCAGCATCCTTGAGGAGGCACTGACTTTTCGTCAGCAAGGTCCGCTTTAGCAGCATCAATGTGGCTAATGCCACTTCCATTCTGTGCCAAGGGGGGTGAAACAAATGTGACGCCCGTCAAATTGGCGGCAGCTAAATATTGGGTCGCTGTTATGTCGGAACCACCGTGAGCCTAAAAAAACACCTGGTTAATGGAGACATCAACGTTAATGTATTAAATGAACAACTGAACGCAATATTGCCACCCATACTCATTATCTTCTAGACATACTACAATTAGACATCATTTTTACTGCATTCCATTTCAAATTGTTTCAGCCCGGTTACACATCTAAGGAGATACATCATAAAAGAAAATAAAAAATGGGCGATATGTTAATTAGTTTATGTAACCTTGTTTGAACCATTAGATGGTCGTGCCATTCTATCAATATATTACCAAGGACAACACCCATTTAATTTATTACATACACCTGAATACTTTGCACTGTATAATCTCATGGAATACAATCGATTTAATTTATTACCCACATGAAAATACTTGTACATTTTATAACTTTCAAAAATATAATAAAAACTATTAACGTTAAAATTGGGAAAACCCACTCAAAGCCCATTTCCTCTATTGTTTTTTTATAATATTTAAATAATGTCGTAGGTTTCTAAGAGTTAAAATGTTCAGATTGACAATCTGAAGATATTATCATAAAATTAAACCTAGGTTGTGATTAATCATTTTAATAAAATAGGTATAATATCACATCAGGTTACTTCATTCAGCTCTGAATCAAAATAACATTCACTAAATATATTCTGCCCAACCCTCATACCAATTATTTTGTAATTTTTCTTATTTTACTTACTTTACTTCATAAAAAGCTTTATAGCGAAGAACGTAATGACACCAGCCTTTGTTGTATTCATTTAGATTTATTATACGCGATCACGAGTGGCCGCTCAGTTGGACAAGGATTTACTGGTGAATAACTAAAATTATTATTAATAGCAACAGCTTTCATACTAGCAACATTTTGCGTCGAAATTTAGTAAATGCTAAACCTTTAAGTTAACCTTTAAGTTTTTAACATTTGAGACAAAGTGACAATAGAAGTAATGTTCATGGTTACGTCAAAATTGTTCTAGATTTAACCGAATCGAATTTTATATAAAAATAACCGAAGTGCCCAGACATAGTGCGTGAACTATCTATTATCTATACTTACTTTCTAAAACCTTAGATTATACAAACCTTAGAGTATAAATACTGAATAATTTAGCATTTAAGGATACTTCGATCATAATACTCGATCTTACTAACAACAGTGTATACTCTATATCTTCCATGTTTGTCGCTTGCGTTTACTATAACTATTCAACAATATTAATAATTTTCTTAACGATTTTGACTTATGCTAATCAACTCACCTGACTATTTGGCTTGGATAACTTGAACTGTCTAACATGCTTAGTGAATGGGACACTATTTTGCTGTATCTATGGCTGAAAATCGTGAACGTGGATCTTGTCCACTCCATATACCACATGAATATGCCGCGATGAATTACTTTTATGGCATCGCAAGAGGCATTTCGTAGAAGCTACACTGCTCTGTCGCTAATTTGCCAAAAGTTGACTAGAGTCAACAAATAGGTGCTTTGCGGATAATTTTTCAGGAGACTACGTAATTCTTTGTTGGAAAGAGTGGCTCCTGACTTCGTGGTGGGAAACCTGGACGATTGGAATATGGTCCAAAGACATCGTCTTACAAGATATTCGTTATTATCCAAACACCTAGTCACATGCCAAGATATGCTAGTGTTTCAAGATCATAAATTTAAAGAAATGGTAGTGTTAAAATACAGCCCTGTCATTATAAAAAAGTTAAAGTGTTTAAACCAAAATATTATCCAAGATTGGTGGCGTTTTGTTGAGCAATTCTGGTAAAAATTCGTTGGATCCAAATTTTTTTATAACATTTGGTGGTCTGATGAATATCGGTTTTAAGCGATTTAGGTAGTTTAACACTCAAAATTATCATTAATATTCAGTAGTAAATCAATGCTTGGGAAAAGAATCATGCTTTTAATAGAGATGTAACCTCAATTTACGGAATGGTATAATGAACAAAGAGTTTGTTGGCATCTTCGAACTGTCATCGTGCCAGAATCCGGATGTATATCTAAACTTTTTATAAAATTAGCTATCAAACCTTTTCCGCTGTGACGTGTCATTAAATTTCAAGAGCGCGTGTGGCTGCAGTAAAATGGCGCTACGTATCTAACAGTGTAGGAGCACTTTAATGCCGCATGTATGGAAAGATGGATCGGCTGCTGTGGCACGATTACTTGGCCTCTAATATCCCCAGGCCAAACCCTATCGATTTTTGCATATGGTGTTACATTAATGAAATCGTTTACACCCGAGAAAGCACGAATTAAAAAGATTTGCGCCAAAAAATTCAAGTGGCGATAGCAAGAATGAGTCAGAAACGACAGCCATTTTACAGGCTAAAAAGAAAATGTTTACGCTGAAAAGACACTGAAAATTTTTAATGTAAAAAATTATTGTATTGATAAAATTAAAAAATAAGTTTCACCAGCAAATATGTGCAACTCAGTCGGTCGGTCGCACACACGTCCACTAGAGCAGCGAGTTGCCGCTTGAGCAGTGAACTGGGAAGAAACATTAGCGATGAAACGTCCTGGATATACATACGTCTATTATAATGATCCACGCTGCCAAAAAAATTTAATTAGAATAAGAGCGATATTAATAAATATCAAGTAAATATATTTTGTACTTACCCCTCCCTTTTGTAATTTTATTTTAATATTTCTATAACATTTAGGTTTTGATTTAAAAACTTCAAATACAATTTTACATTATGTGGTAAATTTTTTCAAATATTGTACATTCTCTTCGAAAATTATGAAGAATGTTTAAAATAGGTTCACTCACCAAATTTTGCTTAGTTATTGAATGTGAAATAGAAGAATGATTTTATAAAATATCGTACAAAAATATTAAAGCAATAAAACACCTATAAATTGAATGCAAGTTGATTTACTGGTACACAGTAATAATATACTAATATTTGAAAATCTAAGTGCTAATAATGACTCTTGCGTAGTATTAATAACTTTAAAAAATAAAGGGGTTTGACAAAAAAGAAATCAAACTTAAAAAGAAACCCAAAGGATGTGTGTAATTGTGTTTATTAATTAATTTAATAGGAAAATATATTTACCTGAAAAAGATTTGTATTACACTTTTGATTGGCTATTATAAACCATTTACTCTTTGCAAAATCTTTTATTATTAATTTATTAGATAGATCTTTGATATACAAAAAATATATAAAAAATGTTCTAATACAAATTGAAGAAGATAATAATGAATTTTTTTTTCAATACGTCAATATGGTGAAGTCTCAGTTTTATTGATGGATTTTTTTTGTAGTCGTCGTATTGTATAACGAGGATGAAAACTAAAAGGCGTTAAATAAAATTACAGTTACTAAAACATATTTTTCTGAAAATAATAAGTTTGCCTCTAAGATGAATTTTATTTTATTGTGTATGTGAGAGCCATAAATTATATTTTAGCCAATTAATAAACCACCCACCTAGGATAATCATTAATGTGGGGGTCAAATATCATATTTTTCCCCAAAACATGCATTCCTTTTTGATAGAGTATGAGAGTACGGGAGTAGTTGTGATAATGCAAAATTTACAACAAGGATTTTTATTTTTTCTAAAGTTGAATAAAGAAGTCACCCTGGCTGGATAATTATCGGTGAGAAAAAAATTTTCTTTTTCGAACCTTTAGAACCAATATTTGTCTGTTTCTTAGGAGAGTATACCTACACTCCTTGTTATGCATGCCTTGTTTGTTATGCTCTATCATTTTAAACGATTTACATGAAACGAGAGCGGTCTAATTTCCCTTCATGGAATTTTCATATTTTGTTTGTTCTTTATTCTCTGAAACCCAGTAAGTAACTTCAGAGAAGGTTAAGCTTTATATTCCTTAAACTAACAGATAATTAAAAATGTACTAAAATGAATTTTAAACAGTTTCTGGTTTAATTGTATACAAACATTTCAATAAAAAGTATTAAAAAAAAAAAAAAAAATATATATATATATATATACATATACATATACATATATATATATATATATATATATATATATATATATATATATATATATTTTGCTTTAAAAAGAAACCTGTGCGTCTTCTGATATAATGCCATTATACGCCTCTATGTAAAAGAGAAAAAACAGGGTATTCTAACAAAAGGTAAAATAGAAAAAGTCAAATATTTGTGATGCTTTTATGTGATAATTAAGCTTAAAGGTTCACGAATTCTTTCCAATTATAAAGTAAAAGCAAATATCTTCACACTGACGCTGGTGATCTTGGAGCTATGTCGGCACTGACCTGAAGTTATAATACTCACAAAGTGGCCGATATTATTATACCTCACCTCATCTATCGGTATGACCAACGTCGGTTTCTACTTTTTGTGACTTGTATAACCTTTTCGATCTCATATATTTCTTTAGACTTTCATAAACTTCACACGTGAAAAAGGTGCCTCGAAGGTAAATTTAGCGCAGTATTGTCTGTATAACATGCATTATTGCCGAAAATGTCTATCATCTAATATACAACCGCCTCATTTTAAATAAAGTTTTATAAAACGAAATCAGGATATCAGCCAGATCAACGTCTTCCATGTGTTTATTGTATTCTGGTATTCTTTGAAGAAAATCTGGCTCTATTTCACCTTTCGTTTTTATAACATCTTTTAATTTTTTTCCAAAGAATCTACTTCCATTTGGTAACTTTTTAAAGTACATAACTTATAAAACTCATCACTATGTCATTCCAGCGTATAAACGTAAAATAATTTACTTTCGCGAAAAAACCTGGTGTCTTCTTTCTATATTTTAATTCCAATGGTAAAATAACTTGTGCTCGTCTGAATTTAATATATCTTTACAATATTTAAGAAGCAAATGACATTGCTTTTCTTCTTTCAAAATGGGTAGTAATTCCGAAGACGAAAGGAAATTCTCGACAAAATGATAGCTTGTATCACCTTTGTTATATGTTAAAGCGCTATTACCACTTGAGCCCCTACTGACGTCTTTTATCAGCCATATACTGATGTCTTTTACCAACTATGGTTCTCTTAGGGGGGATTGTCATTTTATTTACACTCAATTTCTGTTAATTTTTTAGAGCCAAGCAATTTTCTGAAAAAATTGTAAATGTTTCATATAACACAGCAAAATATATGATATCTGCCACTATTTTTTAAAAGTTTGTTTTCAAATTATAAATTTCTCCATATCGCATCAGAGATAATATTGATGAAACTTTTCAACTAATTCGTACTTAAAATTTTGATTCTGATAGTATTAGCTGGTATCTCTAAAATTCCCATAATTATATGGAGGACTAAAAAATCGAGTTCACCTTCCGTCAAAGCCAAATATTTTCCAGTCTTAGATACAGAATACGAGTTGGTCTGTTCTATGATATCTCTGGACAAAAGAAATTACAGAAATATTTTAGCAGAGAATTAATTATTTCACCAGGAAGATGAAATAAAAAACAGTAGTATTTTCTGTATTTTATTTTATTTTATTTTACAGCTATGTGTCAAAAAATAGCTTTCCGCCGTTAATGGTTTCTAGATAAACTTCATAATTTTTTTTAGCCTGTTTTGCTGGAACTATCTGAAGTTTCTCTAATAGCTTTACTGGTAGAACTGGCGTTGGAAGCAGATATGCAGTGTTAATAGAAGGCAGTAAATTAAGTATAAATAATATTTAAATATTATTACAATAAGATGCCTGCGAAGAGCCAGAACACGAGAGCTAGGAAACGATTTGAATAATAAGAGTAAAACAGAGATTTCAGATTACAAAATTTTCAATATTTTAATATAGGTCAGTACAGCAAGCTGAATGTGTAGAAAAGGTAGAAGCATGCGCGATAAACTATTCTTCAGCATGAGAATTATCACTACATTTAGAAGGCGTTTTAGCAGCATGCACGAGTTTGTTTATTTTATCAACAACCTGTTAGTAGCTTTTGCTGTTGACAAAAAAACACAAAATATATAAGGAAAGTCATAAAAAAAACAAAATACAACCTCTTTTTGGCGAAGTATGTTGTATCATACATTATGAATACAAGGCAAATTTTAATGCAATTGGCTATATATGACAGGACATATAGGTAAAAATAGCCGTTATTTATTATTCAACTTGCAGTGTATGCCATAACACATGGAGATAATTTACAAATAAAACAATTTGATTGCGTTTTATTTATGCCTGTTCAAAGTGAATATTATTTATGTAACTCACAAGAAAATATATAAAAAAAACTTTAATGAATTTAATGTAATAAAATATATAAAAGAACGAAATTTATGTCGAGCGTCAGTGTCCTATTGTAGCCGCAAGTATTTATTCCTAACGTTTAATAATATTGCCAATGTAAAGAAATATTTTTTACTTAATGTGCATATATTGTTACCATCCAAATAATTTAAAATAACTATTAAATAAATGTCAGTTTATAGACAAGGTTTATCAAAATCAACAGTATTCCTCCAGTAAACATTATCTAATCGAGGGATATACGCATCCAGATATTCCCTCAAAGTTTCTCATAACCCAGAATTCGCTAGAAAAACAGGTTTATTCTTTGCTAATCTGATATTTGTAATAAATAAAATAATTACTTCACATTGAACAATTCTCAGAATTCTCTTATAAGCATGGAAACTTGGATTATTAGATCTTTTAATTCTCAATTACTCAACAATTTTAACGATGTCTTGATATGTATGTCTTAAATGAATGTGGTATCTGTTTTGCTAGTGACCACTATAAACACTATAAATAAAGATCAATAATGACCACTATAAATGAAGTGATGATATAATCACTGTGTGAATGGCAAGTTCCGGAACGTCGAAGGATATCTTTGCAGAATACTATTTTTGCAAAATACAGAGAAATTTAAGTAAAGTGGGTCAACTGCTGTAGAGGACGATTAGTGTTGTTGAGTGCTAATGACTTTTTATATTAAAGACTGTTTTGTCAGGGGAAATGGCTGAACTGATGAAACCAAGCACATATATACTTAATTTTAAGTTAGTCAGAAATGCGGGTATGACGGTGAATTCATATACATAAGAGAGGAAAGGAAAGTAATCGCAAAAATTATTTTGATAAGAAAATTTAACTAAAAAAATTATGTTTTTTGAGAATGAAACTTCTATCGAGAATTTTATATATACATACAGACACACACACACACATATATATATATCTATATATATATATATATATATATATATATATATATATATATATATATATAGATTTACTATCCCGAATTTAACGAACACGTGCCAACGAACCTCAACGCTTTTTCCAGCTTTACGAGCATGCTTCGTCACAAGTCCGATAATTTTCACGAAACATTCATAAACCATATATTCAAAGCTTAGAGCTTAAAGCTTCAGCAGTTACAGCGATTATAAATCCGTTCAGCAGTTACAGAAAAAATCGCATGCATACAGTCCTACGTGGGATAGAAATTCCAGCTCGTCCGTCGCACACTTATCTTAATGCCAAACTATAATCCTGCAATCTATGTCTAATCTAAAATTTATACTACTCTGATATATGTCTGAACGAAACAGCGACAGATGACATAGCATATAAATGGATTTAAATCGCTCACCTCAATGCTCTTGATATGTGTTGGATATGTACATTCGAAGAATTGAATTTAGATAAGAATATACACCTAGCTAAAGATAGTCCAGAGTTAGTTCTAATAGATGATATTATTACAGTTAATTCCAATTTTATGAAAAATTATGATATAAAGGCCAGCCTTCCCCTTTGAAAACCAACAAAATTAACCTTCTTATGATTAAAACATTCCGAGAAAATAGAGAATGTTCTTAAAGAAAAACTTCCATAATCTAGTGGAATAAAACAACAAACTATTAAAGTAAAAGTTTTATTAAAATAGAAATTCATTTGTAATCTTTATCCCTACGGGCATGGTTCGCATTTTTTTAGGGAATATTGAGAAGTAATAGTTGCTTTAGATCTTAAAATGACATCTAGAGATTGAATAGAATTTCTTTTTTTTTTGTAAAAAATGAAGAAGTTATTCAAATCATAATTCGTATCAAGTTTAACATAGTTGGTTTCTATACTATCCATAATAATGGGAACACTAAATTTTACAGTAAACCTAAATTTAAGTCTAAAGAGCTTTATCTTCATAAATAAGTTATGTTTAAGTTTTCAAAAGCGATATTGTGTCAGAACTTTGAAAACGACAGGAAAGTTAATTAAGATAATTTCTGTTTTGTTTTATCTTTATTACTGCTAACTTTAACCGTTACATAAGGGGGGCAAAACTAAATGAAAAGAAAGCAGAAAAAGTAAGTCTTTTAACGTCTGTTCCCAGGTGAAATTATGTTAACTTTTCCATTAAGCAAAGGAAATTTATTACTTTCTTTGATATTCAGTCAACTGAATATTTGACAGCTGTCCATCTTGAAGCAGTACGATATGTTATTTAAGAAGGGCACACGTTGTTTTTGTGATTTTATACGCTATAAAACGTGTGGTGTTGGCAAAGATTTAAAATTTAAGACATTTAGTTAGTCCATACATACAAATAATTCGTTTTATGGACAAAATTGTATAGCACATAAAATAATAATCCTTAAATATATGAGGGGATAACATAAGGAGTCATTTAAGTAAAAATTTAATTCCATTGAATAATTGAATATATTCACAATTAAATGAAACTACGTGATGTAGAATTGTTTCTGTTTTCTTTAAGTTCTTTACCACGACCTAGGTTTCTTTGTATTATAACATCTTCAGGTGGGCTATTAGCAAAGATCTTTGTTGAGAAATATATATTTTCGAATTTTTGAGAATTCTAATACACAACAAACCTACGAAAGATTAATTGGAGATAATAATTGCAAATCGCAATAATTATTAAAATCGATATACTCGCAGGAATGTATTTGTTTTGTTTACTTTACACCGGCAAAATTTGAGTCAAATAAAAAGATGCACGACTAACATGGGTAATATTCTCGCACATACGCAAAGTGATACAAGTCGTAAGACCGTTTCTCCGAATTTGCCTAATTTATCTTACAAATCTTTTATCTGACGCGCCAGGTAGTCGCAGAACTCCCTCTTTCGCTCTCATTGAATTGAGTACTGAAAGTCGTACAATATTCCGATCAAAGGAAAAGTCGAAGTATGCAGAAATTCTTACATGAGTCAAGAATCCTGACGACCAGGCTCGTTCCTCAGTTGACAAGATCCGCAAAATAGCTGCCGGAGACCTACTTATTATATTCCTCTTCAGAACACCGATGGACACCAAGGCCTGCAAAAAACTATTGCATTGCAAAAATATGACGGTCATCAGTAAGGGGCTTCACGAAAATCTTAAAATAAGAGATCTCGATGACGCTGCAATAAAGGAGGAGGTTCTTGATATCCGCCTTATATAGAGCAGCTGAAGAGGAGTATCAAAGCACGAAGGTTGCAATCAAATCATTGCGTAAGATCTATAGAGGTACCCGGACTGCCTTAGTGACATTGGCAGTACCAATAGCGGAGAAGGTGCTCAGCAAATACGGGATCGTAATATAAAATTGGGATCGGCTGGGTCAATTGCTGAATAAGAAAACTGGATGGACTAACCAAGTGTTCGAAGTGTTGAAATTATGGTCAACTCTCCATTCAAGTGTAAAAATAAATTGGACCTATCCAAACACTGCATTGAGTGTGGAGTAGGGGGCCAAAAAGCAGCCGAGTCTCAGAAAAAGGCCCGATGTTCTCTTTGCATTTAAAAAGACCACACGGAGACCCTTGCTCACGTTGCTGACAACAGATGCCCAGTCAACCGAGAAGCACTTCAGGAGATAAAAGGTAAACCAGTGTGAGGCCGTGCACGATCTGCCCACGCAGACAGAACGCGAACTGAACCCAGATTTGACACTAACATCGGAGCCGTACAGATACCTAACTACGCAACCCTGGAAAACATCTGGTGCTGCGGCAAGCTCTCATTCCAGAGTATAGTTAATAACGCAAAAGCTGCTTTTGTAGTAGCAAAGGTGGACGGTATCCACTTCTACAGCTACTACGCTCCGCCCAGTCTTTCACTAGCTGACTTCATGGACTTCCTTTGTCGGCTGACCGAGTACACGAGCAGTCTCTCGTAGCAATTGCTGGGAACTTCAACTCTTGGGCACTTGAATGGGGAAGCAAAGAGACTAATGCACAATGGAAAGCGCTGCTGGGGGCCATGACTGCTTTAGACGTGGTTCTACTTAACAGCGGTAATAAAACAACGTTTATCAGAGGAGAGACTAACTCCATTGTGGATCTCACTTTTGTTAATGGCTGCCTCGTTATAGGAAGCTACTTCTAGGAGGTAATGGATACCTATATGGTCAGTGACCACTGCGCAATTCCATGAACGGTATCTACCGGTCATAATGGTGAAAGTACACACCGACTAACTAACGCAATTGGTTGAAAGGCGATCTCCTCCGATGAGATTGCGTTTTTGATAGCCCTGGATAAGGATCCACTCAGTGGTGGAAATGCCGAAAGGAAGGGAGAAGTCCTGTTGAAGAGGATTGCAAAAGCCTGTGATGCTCGAAAACGTGGTACTAACCATCGTCCGCCGTGCACTAGGGGAGTGAAGATATCAGCGCAGATAGTCATTTGGAATATTATTTTTCAATCTAATTTCTTCGAATATTTTATCGTATAATATATAAGGAGAATAAATGCGTTTTTCGGTGATAACTGAACCAGAAAGAAGAGTAATTTGATGAATTTCCAAACAGTTTCAGTTTTAACTTAATTAAAAATTTATATCGAAAAATAATATTCTTATACAGATATGATTTCACGCCCAGGTCCTATAGAGAAAAAAATATTCCAAAATGGCTTATTTACAGACTGCATCCAAAGAGGTCACTTGCAAATTTTATCTTGTTTAGTTCATTAAAGTAAATTTTGCCAATATCCTTTGAAATATATTCTATAAATATATAATATTTGTCGTATTTATTAAAATCTAGATAAAACAAATTGTCTCGTGGAATTTATGATCACCGTGCCATAATAAAATGTTAAATTTCTGAATTATTTGCATCTTGATCGATTTAACAAAAAAATTTTGTTTATAAATTACGCGCAAAGGTCTTTTAACTACAGAAGAAAATAAATACCACGGAACAATAAAATGTAAAATATGTCAATGATAAGGTTTATAAAGAGCATAGTAGCTTCCGAATTCTCATATGGAAATGAATGAAAAAAATCATGGCAGTAATGAACAACTCTTCCAACAGACTAAGAAAGTAATTACGCTGCTAGTATCTCTTTATTTTTTGTTCTAAATATATAATAAGCCTAAATATAGTTTTTTTCTCCTATTTTATATCTTCTTCACTTGAAATTTTTGTGAAGATATCGATATGATTTGTCAGTAAAATAGTTTCAATCCCTATATGTCAATCGCTGTAATATCAATATCTGTATATTTTTCACGGATACCGTATCTCGAAATATTTTCACCAAACTAAAAAATTACCAATAAAACCTAAATTAGAGCATATTTGAAATTATATGTACAGTTGAGAAAGTCCAATTTATTATTAAATTAGCTGAGAAAAAGTAAGTATGGGCATCACATTAACTTGTGAAATGTCTCTTTATTTAGATTATTATTTTATGTTAATTCACAATCAAACACTGAACAGACTCCATTGCTAATTGTAACATAATATATCTGGAAGTATTACTTGAAAATATCCAAAAAATACTAAAACACGGCGGGACTCTGGCGAAGCGGGAATATTTAGAAGAGTTTTGTCTGTCAAAATAGCTTTATCTCATCACGTATTGTCATTCCTTTTCCACTCGCAGTAATGTTAAAAAGAGTATGTTCTTGCTCGCAGGACTTGTTCATCTGTTCGTGGTATGTTAAATCTATGGGCTATACAGTACTTGAATTATAGGGTTTATTGATAAACACAAAAAAATATAGAAACCTACATACACATGCTTTCATATACGCAAATATTTTTAAATTTAATTTACAATTTTTAATTTAGTGAATTTGGAAATTAGATAACAAAGTCTCTCATTAAGTTAACTATAGGAATGACATAAATCGAAATATCCTTTTACGTTTTAAGAAAAGGACAAAATAAAAATACATCTTATAGTAAAGTTTATAAGAAATGAGACTTCTTCGTTAGTATGTAACTATAAAATATTACATACCAACTCTGTTTATGTACTTCGTGTAAGATAATAAATATTGCAAAGAAAAAAATACTTGAGAATATTTGTAATTAATGGTTTAGTTTGAAAGTCAGTAAAACTTGACTAAGGAAAATGTTCAATACGTTTGTACACTGCTCGCAGCGATAGCGTTTCAAAGGAATAAAGGTTTGATAAACAAAATTCAACTACGAAACTTAACTCGAATACAATGGAAGTAGAATGCGATGTCATTTAGTGTAAGCGGTAAGTTGAGTAGTGATTGCGCATTTTCTTAGTAATGATGAACCGCGTATTTTATAAACGTACAAAAAAAGAGCTTTGCTCCATCTAAAGAAAATAATACCTATACCTTGAAATATTTCCATGAAATATCTAAAATTGTGTATAAATTTAATGTCTACCATAGCTCATGATGCTTACAAGCTTTAAGCATGAATAGCACAAACCTATTTGATAAAAGTAAGACGAAAAATGAAGTGCGTACATTTTTCTCAGAACTCTCTTATCGAGCTATATTGTCCATACTTGTAACTGTCTATCCATAGCATGGCTACAAAACTAATAGAAAATATTGCATTTACATGTCAATTAAACAATTCAATATATCATGCGCCATTTAATATATCGTGCGCGTGACGTCATCCCTTATCATAATTATAAAAGTAAAGTGCCTTAAGTAAAGTGGGCATGGTATTAAAATAATAAATAACGATATATTTTTTTGTAGTTTGTTAATAACTATGAAATATGACATATATTACCCAAGATCCATCAGAATCCACCAGTGAAAATCATATCGAAATCCCTATAGCCATTCCTGCGCGACATGGGAAAAAGTGGAGTGACTGAAGGGTAAACGAGATTCCAAAAACAGTATATTTTTGATATTAAAACTTTTTTCCAAAGTTTTAATATCAATTATTATCGAATAAGATTAGCATTAAAAAGTATGAAATATCAGAAACATGAGTGCTCAACTGAGCTGAACTTGCGCGGAAAATATCGTTTGGAAACAAACAAATTCCACTGCAAGGGATTTTCGTAAACATTGCTAGGTCGACAACTTTGTCTTCTCTCACATATAAACAAATGAATGTTATGCTTCACTACAATTTCTATCAATAGCAGTACCTAGCAAATTTATTTATTTACCAAAACGATGTTTTACCATGAAAGTTCCAACTGTTCACCTCTATTTTCATTATTTTATATTTTTCAGTGCATTTTCTTTTCAATGGTTATTTGAAGATGGCTCAATTTTTTTGTGAAAGGTTTTATTTTCCATTTCAGTGTTACTTACCTATGTTGTAGGATATCACCAAGTTACGCTGAATTCATGTTCAGTAATATCTCATTTATTGAAATTGGAATAGATGATTGCGATATTTAAGGAACTGAAATGTTCCTACATATCTACATACATTCATATTGACACGTAAATTACATTCTCTCTTTTGGGTTTATCTTAGTCATTGTTTCAAACCTATATATACCAGTACATACGTACTTGCCTGCCTAGTAATATTCTATTTGATTTGTTTTATCTACAAATCTGTATGTTCTTATTTACCCACCTGCCTACCTATTAACATTTAATCACTTCATACACTTGTTTATACTTATTGACCCATATACTGACATTTTAGTTACTTCATGTCTATATGCACTTATATATACTAATCTACCTATTTAATATACTATTTTATTACTTACCTGAATACAGGTGAAACGAGTCCAAACTCGATGAGTTTGACACCCACCAGTCAAGAGTTACTGTCATAATCATTCGTCTCCATCATTGCACCATGGTACAATTTTCTAAAGAGCGGGCTGATGTCGTCTTAAAATTTTGGCGACTCTGTTATTAGATTTTGATTAGATCCATATCATCCAAACTCGACCACGGTACGGTATATTAATTGTTGAGTAATTCTATGGCGTGACATTCAGTTTGTATGAATAAGTTTCAGATAATTTTTAGAGTATTTCCGTATATGGGTCATATATTTTCCGAATAGATAGGCGTCACTCATAAAATAATAATTATTCAAATTATTAACTAATGCCGAAGATATGAGATAACATGTGAAAAAATAAAACAAAGGTAAAAAACCTTTTTAACCCGACGCAATTGACGCTGGTTCAATATGGCCTGGAATCATTTTGTGGACTCGTACTTTTTTTTTTACTGGTCACACAATAAGTTTGTGCGTTCATGAAGCAGCGGTTACACCTCGCCTCTAATCTTATGTCAGTGTCAGCCAGTGTGATGTCGCCAGCGTGAGAAGGTACACATGTGTTAACTGAAAACTGGTAATAATGGTACATTGAAATAGTTCGTGCAGTGAATATATATATATATATATATATATATATATATATGAATCAATTTCATGTGATATTAATAACGTCCTTTTTCCTTTGTTTTGGTAAAAATCCATTTTAATGCGATAGGTATATCATAAAACTTAACCTAAATTATGTTAAAAAGAACTCCTCTCTTCCAACTCTTTTTTCTGCTGTCTTTAGGTTATTATTATAGGTCTCAAGCCAAGACTTTGTCATTAAACTTCGCGGTCAAAGTCCTCAGCACTGTTGCTGCGGGGGTACTGGCCGTTTAAATCGTAAGACTGGACGTAGCACAATAAAACTAAAGATTATAATAGGTACAATAAAACAGTTAAATTTAAAATTGTTCTTTTTTCTTCATTTCTTTTAAACTTTTCGGTGTGCTTTCCTTGCTTTTCTTGGTTTAATGGATTTATTTCATGACCAGATTAATTTCTTTAGCCTACTTTATCATAAATTAGAGATGTTCTTAACACTTAGGAGCAAATAAAATATTGTTCAGTCTTTAATTACATCTAGAACTGTCGTTGAGATACTACAACTTTCACAAAAGGAAACAAAATATTCTGGACATACGAAAGCCTTACATTCGTAACAAGCGTGGTATATATATATATATATATATATATATATATATACGTTTTATATATGTATATATATATATATATACATATATACACACACATGTATCGATGCTACCTACGCACCTCGTACGTGAACTTCAAAAGTTTATAAAATCCAAAGTGAGTTTCCGATTATTTTTTTATTTTATAGTGCTCAGTTTTCAGAAATTAATTGTTTTTTTTCTTTTTGAGCTCTGAAACATGTCCTTCCTCTTTAATTATGCCACTGAAATTTTAAACCCATGTCTTACAAAATATAACCTAACTGGATTGTAACTAGTTGTGCAAGTGTTGTGTAAGTGCAAGTTATTGCATTGATGGCACGTACCGTACTTTAATTCTGCAGGTGGTACGTATGGTCCCCAAATAAGATCGGAAAAGTATTTTCGAAATCATAATCTTACGAGTATTTGAAGAAAACTGATTTTTTGCTGGCCAGTTATTGCTGAATTGTTAGTAAATACCAATTTGACGAAATCTCCGTCTGCTTTTGTTTGTAAACTACAGCTGTCAAAAAAATAATTTTTCTACTACAAGTAAACAAATCAAAGTTTGCTTTCAAACTTTCATCAGGGGGTAATAAATGATATAGATTTTAAATAAATTACTTCACATTAACTGCATCTATAATGTCGATTTTGATTTGTGTCGAGGCACGACGCTATTGTGTTACGATAAAGGTCTTGTAAACAGTTTCTAAATAAAAATATGTTTATATGACATATTCGTAGTACATATGAAAATAATAAAATATTATTAAGTATAATTATTTATTCCTTTATTAGCTTTGACCCCTAAATTGGTTCACCTGGAAGTATACTTATCAAATTTCACAGAAATCACTTTAGTACTGTTTTGTCATATAAAAACTAGTGGTGTAACTTACATTAATTATCAGTCAGATAATTCTTAATGTGGTCTGGTATTATTTTTAAGATATTTCTAATAGGAAACTTAAAATTAAATTCATAGCATTAAGACGACAAATTCATGAAATGAAAATGTCGGGACTGATAGAGTAATTCGGCTTAAAATACCTAGTATTCAAAATATTTTTATCACCGTGAAGGAAACATCAAATACATATAAAATGAGATAAAAATATACATGAACAAAACCACGGGCAAAATCTAAAGTGTATATATATGTGTGTGTGTATAAAATGGGACCTTAACGTAGCTGCAGTAATTAAGGCACGTGCGATCGGCGGTTAAGCTTCAAGACGGTCCAATTGAACGGAAAGAACTTACGTGAGCGCGATATTTCCTTTCAAGCGAGTTCAAGTCTTTTTCCATTTAGGCTTTTTCGTTTTATTTGATTTTTAACCCGTAGCTTTCGGGTTAGTTGTTGCGTGGCGCTATTTGGTAGAATTCCCACGAAGTTTCATTCCATTCACGTTCTCCTTTGTAATAAGCACGTAATGTGTTGGCGGAAAGTTTGTGTTGAGAGGAGCTTTATTTTTTTTGTTAACATTCGTGTTGTGTGATTATGTTACTCACAAAATCAAAGATAGCATATTAGTTTTAATGTATCGTTACTTTTTATAACGATAAAGGTCTAACCGTGCTTAAATTTCTTTTGACGTACTTTAAAAAACTTATATCGTAGAAGTCTCTTTCTTATGTTATGTTTGTTGATTAATATGAAATATTTTTCTATTTGAAATAATGTTCTCAGTTTAAGAAAAAACTTGATTAATAAATACTTAACACATACCTATTTAGGGATTTAATTTAAGTTCGAAGAATTTTTAAACCTATTTCTTACGGCCTATTTATCTTGCAACTTGCATTCTTTGAATCATATATACGCGCATATATCCTATATCACGTTTTGTAGCGATCAAATACAATTTATTTTCTTTTTCAATTCTATAGGAGAGGCTTATTAGATTATAGAATATATTCAGATAATTTACAGAAAAAAAACCATTACAGAATAAAACAGTCAAAGCATACCTTCGTATTAAAACTAGTTTGATGATAAACAATGAAACGAATTAACATTACTTTCCCAGATAGCAATTTACTTAATTATCTTTGAATAATTATAGTTTGTTACTTTTTAGGTATATGCAATTATGTCGGAAGTGATTTTAACTTAATAGGAAGTTGATTAAATTTATAAATTCCAATTATCGTGGCAAATACGAATTTTGTTAAACAAACTGAAAAAAAACATCGTTTATTGTAAACCGTTAATGAGGTCTGTTCGCAGAAGAGTGAAAACGGATGAGTTACTTTGGATTTTATAAATATGTAAACAAAATATGAATTAGAAAAAAAAAGTTTGTCTGTGTCGACGACAGGGCTACAAGTGTTAAGCGTAACAACGTCTGTATTGAATGGAAAATAATTTGTTTTGGTTTTCTTTTCATATTATTTTATTTGTATTTATTTATCTGGGCTAGGTTGGATTGGGTTATTCTTTGGTCGGGTCGGGTTGAACGGTTTTAGTTGGGTTTGATTTGTTTTAGATTGGGTTTAGTTGAGTTAGCTTGGTATATACTTTGAATTATGCTGGATTTGATTGGGTTTGCTTTGGGATGGGTTGGTTTGGGTTTGCTATACGCTGGGCTTGGTTATGTTGGGGTTAACTTAATTTGCGTTGAGTTGTGTTTATTTTGAATAGGGATGGGTTTTGTTCAGTTTCCTTTGGGTTGAGTTGGGTTTTATTTGGTTGGATTGGGTAGAACCAGAAATTTTTTTTTAAATTTACCGCTTTAGATGTAAGGATATATTGTTTGCAAACCACATTTTGTTGGGCATCGTTAAATAGACCTTTCAAAAATATTTGAGGTATCTCGTGAACATGTTTTCAGTACAAGAATCCGTTTACGATATGTTAAGTTTTAAAGGGGTTAGTTTATTAAAATTACGTGTCCGTATCATCTACCAGACAAAGTTCTATTTTTAATACACGAAAATATTCAAAATAGTAGTAAATACTTATAACAACATTAAAAAGAAAATAATCACAAATAAATAGACTAATAGTTTACGCATAAAAGTCAACCGACTTCTGACACATAGTTGGGTTAGATTTAAATCAACTGCAAAAATAACTTTGTATTTTCAGCCGACTACGAAAGAGGAAGGATTAGGAATTTCATAGACCATGTATATTTGTATTTTACCCACGTACGACTAAACTACTAGTGTTTTTAAACAATGGAGGGATCTATAGATTCTTTTTGATATTGAAAGTGTTATATAGTACATAAGGGTAAATCAAATTCAGTGCTATGAAGTCATTTAAATATTCTCCACACTCATACAACTCAATGATTATAACGTTAATATGCAATGACAAAATTATTAGTCGAAACATCAAAAATGTACAATGTAAACGCTGTTGATATTTCCACCGACCCAAACACAAGTGGTCAAACCCCTATGCTTGATTGTGTTTCTCGAGACCCTAATCGAACTGGTGGAATTTTATCAAGTCCTGTAATTAGGATTGAATGGCGAGTTATCCTGAGGAGATTCAATGGAATGGAGAGTCAATGGAATGGGTGTTATTAAAAATAATGAATGGCCACTTGTCAGACGCGACCAGCTCAAGGTCGGGGAACTATCCAATGGCGTCAAAATTAAATTCTATTATCCAACAATTTGTAATTACCCTTTATCAGATCTAATTAAAATTAAGACATCACGCGTAGAATATGATGGACTTAGGGGGGCTGGCAAAATCCTTAGGACCTTGCTTCCGTTCATATTGTCGTGGACCGTTATCGCACAAACTTCCAGGATGTTCCCTAAAAAAATAGATCTTGGTATAACAATGTTTGCAAAAGACCAAGTTATGTCGTATTATGCACAGTCAAAACTTTACAAGGCCTCTTTATAAGGAAGTTGGCACTTTCCACAATTTTAAGTTTTTTATGGAATTATTATCATGGGGATTATCCCATGATAATAATTCCATAAAAAACAAGATTTATTCATAACAAAAGCTACACACCAGAATTTTAGTTTAAATCAAGGCTCTATGCTCTAATTCTATTAAGACATTAGGTCGAATACGCAATACATCTAAATCATAGTAAAAGTTGTAAATGAAAATAAAAGTTAACTTTTGACCACTAACCTGACCTAAACAGACTACTAACGCCGAGGTACCGTCAGCAAACGTAAAATTTTAAAATGGTCTAATGGATTGTAGTTGCGTGTCCGATTTTTATAACTCTTATAATTTTTAAGATTAATGTTTTAGGTAAAGTAATTACATGTGGTAAATAAAAACGTTCCAAATCAAAAGTATAAAGAATGTTTATTCTTAAGATCAACAAAGTTAAAATATATAAAATTTAAGGAATTTACTTCAGCCTTTATATTTTTAGAATTATATTATAGCCATAAACTTAACTATAACTATTCCTAATTCTATATATACTTATGAACATAAAATGTAAAAGAATGTCAGCTCTTATATTTGGCATATTTATTGAATTAATTTGCAGTCTTTGAATACTCTATCACAACATGTAAGGCACATTTTTTTCCTCCATCGTAACAACAATAATTTGTACGTCTCTTCATTAGGTCGAATATTTGGATCTGTAGTCATATAATTTCTTGGTGAGGGAGAATTAGGCACGTCAAAAGAACCAATAACGCATTCTATACTTAGCCGCAATTCACATGGAATCCTGTAATTATATACACGTAATTTCATTTCGGTTAATACTAATTCGCGTGCAATTGATTTTTTTTATTCGTGCAGATATTATGTAGTGCAAAAGCATTTACACCGCTTAGATCTATCAGCTTATATGATAATGTATAGTTACCGTCGTGTTCTTCACGATCTAGAATAAATTGAATATGTTAAGTCCACTTCATCTACGCCTCCTTTTGTTTTGTTGTAGTTGATAATCATAACAAGCAAAGCATATGGTCAATCATATGGTGCAAAAAATGCTAATATAATAGCTTTATATTACGACTGCTACCCTCTATACCCTTATAGAGAAGTATAACAGATTGTGTAGGGATACCGAAATGTTTCTTTGCCATCCGATGCTCTGCCATGATATACATATATATATATATATATATATATATATATATAAATATATATATATATACATATATATATATATATATGTGCTTGTTTATGTATGTGTATTGTATACATAAAAATATTGATATCTCCTAACAATAGCACCTTTAGTCCACACCTATTTGGCTTTGATGGCTGTGTATTTTAAAGACGCAGCGTCCTCGAAATTCTACATGCCTTTCGTCAATACAAACATGAGTACCCAGAGTGTAATATTGTGTTTCAAGAGCATTATAAAGAGGTAGAGAGTTAATCAAAACCAAAAACCTGTTTTAAAACATAACGCATATTAAATTTCACGTCCTGTGCGATCTGTCGCAAATATAAACTCTGCCTTCTCGTGATTTGAGCGGAATACCAACCACTAAAGTAATAACCCAATTAAAGTCTTTATATATTTTTCATTAATGAGTCCTAATTATGATGACGGTAGATCTTCATCTTTGAACTTGGCTCTATACTTCATCAGCTTTTCATTAGTACAACTTACTATCATGAAAAACATGTCTTCAGTAAACAATAATTTTCAGAGATCTTTAAAAGATATGAATTCAGTCAGACTTACTTGTTGTGGTGCATTGACAATATTATGTGCGCGCGTTCGAGTAGTTCGAGATGGTTCCATGGTTACCCATTTATAACTATTCCTTCCATAAAAGAAGCATCGATGCTTGCCGGCGACGATCTAAACTCTTCTTCTTCAAACTGTTCTCCGACTTGATAATTTCTAACCTCCTTATTTTCAGACTATTCTACAATTTATTAATTTCTGACCTCTTCCTCTTCAGACAGCTTATATTTCTAGCCTATTTTTCTCCATCACTTCTATTTCAATCACAAGTCGGGCTGCAAATGAGATACATTAAAAATTATGTTTATTTTTAAATACAATATATGCAATAAAAAGTCATTACTTTATTTATTCTTAACCCATACCCACTTGAGGTGCGAGGATCGTCCCGATCGTCATCATCTTCAGATTCTTCCAACTGCGTATCATCGAATTGACAGTAGTTGTCGTCGCTCTCGATCGTGAAAATTTCTTGATCTATCAAAGGTCTATTCCACGTTTGTTCCCTTGAAGGCGATATGAAAGTCATATCATCATCAACTGTGATCATCAACATGGAAGACGTATTCTTTGCGTAAGACATTCCGAAATATCAAAACCGATGTCATGTCTGCCAGACACTATAAGCTTACTAACACAAACACCGAGGGTCACCTCGGTGTTCAAGAGACGTAAAAAAGTTTTGTGCATAAATACCGTACTTACGTCGGTGAGACGGCAATTACTTCGCTACGGACACGTGTGCACTCGTCGCCTTCGCGACGCCAACTGACGTTACAAGATGGGGGTTGAAAAAGGTAGCGGGCGGAGTGACTTTGAACGCGCTTCGCATTACAAAATATTTCAAAAATAAAAATAATTACTTTTGTGAGATGTATAAGTCGGTGGTTAAAGGTTAAAAAAAACTAAAACCCGACTACGCAATAAACAAAAGATTACGGCGGCATGCGGCCATGGTTATATCTAAGTCATCGCCGTACCCATATAAAATTGGGGTTAGTATTTTTTTTGAGAGGAAATTCTTTAAATAAATTTTTACAACGGAGATTTCCACAAACTTTATGCTACGACGAATTTGGAAGTGGAATATTTTCTTTTTTCATGCTTTACAGTTAGTTTTCTCTTAGTAGAGTTTTAGATTTTTAATTTTTATTTTAAAAAATATATATTTGTTATGCCTGTGAAAGATATACTAGGCAATATATGTACATTTACATGGTGAGATGAATTATTATTTAAACACGCACTACTTTTTACGTTTTTATTATAGGCAATATGTCCACATCAAGAAAAATTTTTGTTTCTAAATATTTATAAGTATTTAAATGTGTGACTTCGTTGTGTGACTTCTCGCATTCGAGAGCTTTTTGCTATACAAAACTTAAATTATTGTTTTTTTCCCATTTTGGACTTTAAACAATGCTCAATGTGGGAAAAACAGTATTAGTAGGTATATTTCTAAATTTTAATAAAACACTATAGTTAAACATAATTGTCGAGAAAATTGTGATATTTTATGATTATGGAATACATATGAAGTAATATATTTATGTCATAAAAATATATATAATTTCTATACATAGTTTAGTAGTAATCCAAATAATCTCAACTACTACACTCCGTTTGTTCAAGTTTGAGTTATTTTCGTACTTAATAGGTTTTATTTATCAGTAATAATTTAAAAAATTCTTTCATTCTATCATATAAAATGTGTGAAAAGGAAAGTGATAGAGTCTTAGCGATAGAGTTCTTAAAAAAATTCATGAATTATTCTATGAGTAATTTTTCAATCAAGGAAAGGAACATGCAAATGCATGTATTGGTAATAAGCTTTAAATTTGTGAAATTTGTGAAAATTTTTTAGAATTAACAACACAAGTACAGACATACATACAAATGAAAAAATTAAATTAATTCTCTCAAATGTCGAATATATTCGATTTTTTTATCGAGGTGAATATTAAAAAAAATTTATTTATTTCGTTACATGTTTTAAAAAAATAATTAAACGTTATTTCTATTAACCTGTTTAGTGTATTGGCATTATATTTTTTAAGAGTGACTTTAACGAATATGAAACAATTCTGTAACTGAAAGGGCCATTGTTAAATTTGCAATGAAAACTGCAGCAATTAAGACACATTCGATCTATAGTCATAACTTTTACAAAGCATTAGATTAACTTTATAAAGAAAGAATTAAAAAGAAATTTCAAGAGACTATTTTTCTCATGGAATATAAAAAGTTATAAAAATTGGTTCATTTCAATACAATTAATTAAAATTTTTATAATTTATCTTTCACATCATTTCTATTATCTTTCAAATAAATATTTTTTTTATACAGAAAACATATAATGAAATATAATTTATATTAAAATGAAGCAATAAAAATGTTATATTTCAATACTAAATTGTGAACAAAATTTAATTATGAGGTTTTAATTCGGGGCATTCGAGAAATTGAGAGCAACATTTGTTAAAAAAGAATATCTGCTGCGTTAAGACACATATAAGTTATATTTAAAATTTGGGCATTTAATTTGCAATTATTAGCAAATTATTGTTATATTACAAAAAGTTGTATTTTATCATTTTTTTCTGTAAATATGAAGTAAGTGTTAATTATTGGTAGTAATTCTATAATTATTTATAATAACTTTCAGTGTATGATATATTATTCTCTATATAAACTCAATAAAGTAGCTATTAATACAATGAACATAATCAGATACGAAAGCCTTTTTAGTGAATGAAAATCGGTTCCAGTAACTTTTCCAGTCGACAATGTTCCCTGACCTCCACAAAGATGAAGAATTGTTTCATTTCATGTACGTATTTGTAAAACAGCGTCTATCTCGTTGTGTTAATCCCCTAATGTAATTATTTCACTTTATAGAAACATAATTCGATTGTTAGGAAAACTTGCTGTCAAACTGTTTTTAAACTGAAGTTTTTGACGACAACGTACACAATATTTCGAAGTATATCACTTAATTTTACCTAATATTAACAATATCTTAATAGATTGTATCATTCTCCTGTAGTTTGTGTTGTATTATGTATAATAGTGTACTTATATACCCCTAGACATACGAATTTCACAATGTTCTTAAGAATAACGTCTCATTTACAAATGAACTATGTATTTGTAAATTATATTGTTCCCCTGTGTATTGTATTATTTGATTTTACAGCCATAATCCCCTAGATATACTTTAATAATTACATATATATTAAGAATTTTTAATTTTTACACAAAACGTTCTTTTTCAGTTTTACAGGCCTTTTATAAGAATTAATGTACCTTTGGCTCCCCCATAGATCGGCAACCCGCTTAAATTAATTTTCAATAACAATTGAGTATGGAATCTTATTTTAAGGATACACTTTTTTTGAGAAAAGCTTAAATTTTTAAAGTATTTTAAATTTTTCGTAGCAAGCACTCACGATACAGAATTTTTGTGCGATCATTTTATTCGAAACTTAATCAAAACTTTATAATGAAAAACATAATTATTGGAAGATTAAAGAAGTGATATTATTTTGCCTTGAATTATTCATCTTCAATCTATTATCTCTAGAATACGAAATGTTAAATTTTCCAATCAGCAACTCTAGTAAATAAGCCAATATATTGAGGAATCAGTAGGCATATAGGTTTTTTTGAATATATTAATAATTATATTTCATTTCTCATAAGTTTAGACGACGAAGTCAAAAAAAAAACCTCATAACACGAAGGTATGTACTGTTTAATTTATTTTCTTGTTTCGGCTCGCAGATAATATTTACCATTAAAATCTTAAAAAAGTTAAATTAATTAAGTTTAAAATTCGATAAAAATCTTACTGTTTGATTTGCCTCACGATTTTATAATCGAATCGTAGAGTTGTTCAAGGATACCTAATAATTTGAATTTATACTTTCTGCGGCATTATCCTTTTTGAAATATTCCGTTAGGTATACATATTGTATAAGAATCGTAAACAAAGAGGAATATAACAAAATCTTTCTGTGTGAAATTATCAATATATATATTTATATATATATATATATATATATATATATATATATATATATATATATGTATATATATGTGTGTGTGTATATATATATATATATATATATATATATAAATATATAGGCTACAAAGAGAAACATAATCTGCTCGTACATAGACGAAAGCAGTTCAAAGTAATATTCTGATTTACTTGAAAACGAGAGAAACATTTAAAAATTACTTCTCTTGCAGAGATTTAAATGAAGCCGACGTATTCAAAGGCAGATTTGTGGTCCAATGATGAAGGAAGTAATTTATGCCTATTTCTACTGATTTGGATAGAAAATAGGTTTTCTTATATTTTCAAAGGAAGAATAGAGTTTTAATCGTTAATCTCATTTCCCCATGGGATTAAACGACTCGCATGACAATACTTAATAAAGAATTACCTTTAATTAGTCGTAAAAAATTAATATCATGTCTGGGATGTTATAGAAGGTTGTAGAATATTTCTTGTAAATTATAGATAGAGAACGGCTTTCGAACTTCTGTTTAGTTTGCAATTGAATAGTCGGCGAGTAAAGAATAAATTAAGAATTGAAGTGTTTCAAAGTGAATTTAGAGGACTCTTTCTTTATAAATGTCCTTTAGAGTGAAAAACCAGCGAAGCAACACGCAACATATATACATTGATGAGTGAAAGTATGCCCTCTTACGATACAGCCAAGTACTGGTTCTACATATTCAGAGAAGATAATTTGGTCCGATAAAGCTCATCTAAAGTGGCTTCCTACCAAAAATTCTCTCGATAAATTTAAAAGCCTTATTGAAACGTTCTCAGGTTAAGTTTTCATTGTTCGGAAGAGCTATTTTCATGCTCCTATACTGCAATTAAAAAACAACTCCATGTTTTTAGAGAGAGGATTATATTAAGAAAATATTCCGTTTGGCTACCACATGAGCCACATGAGCCCTTTCAACTTAAGAGGAGAGCTAATATGTGCTTGTAGCTACTGAGTTCCCATCGTAATTCTCTGATGGGTACTTATGTTTTATCCGTGTGTGTTACGCCATATAAATTAAATCATTGAGTAGAAAAAGGTGTGTATGTGAAATATGGATGTTCAGTAGCTTATCGTATCGAAGTTGAAGCAGGACAAAATGAATTCCCCAAAGCGAAAGCTGCAATGGACCGAATAGTTTATAAATAGATGGCCCCTGATTAGAGTTGAGAAATATTGGAATCACAGCACCACCAGCAGAAGCAGATGAAGAGATTTAGAGGTAACTTGTGACAACAAGCTGATTATAGTGATATTTTTTTACACGTAAGTTTAAAAATTTTATCTAGATTTACCACTTCCATTACACTATTAAATTTAGTTATAATATTTTACTTTAATAATGGAAAGTGCAGCTCCCATTCACACTATTATAAAACTGTACGAAATATTTTTTTTTACAAATTAATGGAATGCTCTTAGGTAGTATGCTCTTAGGCTATTTAAAATCAATACACACCTTACTTATCTTTGTGGTTTTATCTAAAACGCGTATTTATTACTTTCGCGTATTTTCAACTTTTGTCTGTCTTTCTGTTTTCCTGTCTGTGTGTTTGTTCAAGTGTCACATAAGAACTACTGCACTGGTTTGAACGTAACTTTAGCTGGACAAATTATTTGAGTTCAAATTAAGATTTTTTGCTTTAGGATATTTCCAAATGGGCATTTATCTAACTATATATTTTTATTTATATTATCTGTCAATTTATTTGTTTAAAAATATGACATAGAAAATTATTAAACCGATTTCAATTAAAATTTAAATTATTTTTTTCCAAATTAAATTTTTAATCAAGTATTTTTATTTTGGATTGGATTTAGAAATATGATGTTTCAAGTTGGGATAGATTGTAGAGCAGTGCGGAGAGGTAAAATCAGGTTAGGCTGGATTACGTTGGGTAGGTGACATTGCGTTTTGTTGGGTTATGGTAAGTTTTATCATGTTGGGTTAAGTTAGTTCGGGTTATATTGGGTTTGGTTGGGTTGGGTTAATTTAGGTAGGATAAGATTGTGTCGCGTTAGAATGGCTGAGGTCGCGTTATATTGGATAAGATTAAGTTAGATTGAGTTTGGTAAGATTACGTTAAGTTTTTTTTTATCTGGCACAGTATTTTTTATAAAGTATTGAAAACATTTTAAAAATATTTTTTTCAATAGTATACACATGAAAGAAGAAACAAATTAGAGAAATGAAGGTAAAAAGATGGAAAAAGCTCCTACTTCAATTTCTATTCCTCCCCCTCATCCCAAGTTGTACGTTTCTAAATTTTACCATTACGTCTATTGAAGTGTAGATATACTTCGTTGAATGTCTAAAAAGGTAAAAATATTTAGTAATAATTAACAATGATCACTAACTAAAAAGCTAAAAATAATTAGTAATAATTGAATTTTATGAACTTACAAGACGAGGAAATAAACATTTAATTATCAGAAAATACTGGTCTGGGTAAGTGTGTCTCTTCATAAAGGCAAACACTTAGTATAATGAAATTGTGTTATCACGACGTTATCAACAACATGCGTAAGTCATTTATAAAATTTCATAATTAAAATGAAAATTTTATGTATTTTACTTCTGGATAAGAAATATGGTGGTTGGTTTAATTAATATTAAGAATGATATTTAAGTAAAATTCATATAGAATAATGATGCATTGAATGTTCAAAAATAGCCTTAATATCAAATTATTTTCCAAAACTTTTTTTTTCTTGATCTATCTCAAAATCTTTTACATGTTATTTTGATCTCATCATGACTCTAAAATGGATGTTAACTAAGACGTTGTTAGAGTATATACTTTTATTTACATACGTTAGGTCAGGGTTGTTTTATTTATTTCTTTTCCAAATTACATAGGTGATATTCCGTGATACTTTTAAGAATTCTGCTGTTATTTTGTCGATGAATGTTTTGATCATGCCGCCAGTATGCAGAAAGTGACTGAAGTGTCAAAAAAATATATTCTGTATTTTAGGTAATTATTTTTATATTTTTAAGTACCCAATAGAGTTTTAAAGTAAACACTAATATTCAACTAATTAATTGGCAAAAAATTATGTGGTTCTTTAGTTGAGATGTATACATTATTGACTGAGAAAACTCCACTGCAAAAATAAAATATACACATTAGCTAATCGTGGGCAAAATGTGACATAAATATATCGCATTAAAATCTTTGAAAATAGAATTATTTTCAATACGAATATTGCCAATGAAATACACAATACATTGATTAAATTAAATCTTACAATGATAGAAATTTTTGCCTATCCGAAAATTTTACTCTATCTACGAATTTTGTAGGATAAAGTGATATTATTGTAACAATGATTGTATCCAGATATTAAATCAAAACTAGAACTCAAAATAGAAAACTAGTTATGAGAGTCTTGTGATGATATTATTAAATTAAAAACGATGAACGTAAAGAATGATGATTAACGAGAAGTTCTTAATTAAATAAACGAACAATGAACAATTATTTTTGAAATACAATGTAATAAAAGTTTTAGAGATTCACCAAGTTAACGTTGTGTTTATCGCTGACTACTAGAATTAGTTTAATAAAACAATTAAAATATCGCTTTAAATTTGACAAAAACTTAAAAATGAACCAATAGCCACGCACTTATTTTTACAAATCATAGTTTTTACAATAGAACTATTTAAGCAATTTTTAGAAAACATACCGTTCTACGTTCATGCAAATTATTAACACCGTTAAATATGTCTAGTTATGAAGGAAAATAAGGTGCTTTCAATGCAGGCTTCTTTAAAATTGCTTATAATGAAATATAAATATTACATGATTTAACTATTTACATTATTTTTTTCATTTACCACATTTTTAAATTGGATTAAAAAATTTAGAATAATTTTTCCTTGCCCTATAAAGATTTACAACCCTATATAGATTTATAATCACATACACAATATCCTAGAAATTTTTGATTGTGAATTTTTAAAGTTATGAAAATATTTATTAGATCTAAAACGAAAGACAACAGCTCATCGAATACAAACACTGATCAAAAACCCTGTTTTAGAAATTTTTTGGAAAGAACAAAGGCATGTGACATAGACACCTACCATCGATTCATTTATTTTAAAGCGGCATATGGCAGCACAAATAAAGAAAAACTACTCAAGATGTTAAATTCCACCATTGCGGGGGAATTTAAGATCCCAAGGGAATTAATAAACCTCACAAGGATGACCTTAGTTAATATGAAATGTAGAATCAAAATTATTTTGCATCTCTCAGGACTGCGATGAGGATATTCACTCCCATGCATATCGGTTAGCTTAATCTGCAATGATGTAAAAATAGAAATAAAAAACCGATTATCTGCAGCCAATAGATACTTCTATAGCCTCATAAACCAATTTAAATCCAAACTTATTAGCACTGAAACAAAACTAGTCTATTTAAAACATTGATAAATCTATTGCCCTATATGGGCGTTCTGGACATTAAACAAAGCAGACGATCTTTTACTAATCTTTGAAAGAAAAATTAAAGAAAAATCTGTGATGCAGTAAAACAAAATAATGTATGGAGAATTGCATATAACCATGAAATCTATCAGAAATGTGATGAAACGTCACATCGTGAAAATCGCCAAGGCATCGTGTATTAGATGCTTTGGTATATAATAACATTTTTTTTTTTCATTAATAGAAAGGAAAATGACGAATGGGAAGACCACCCAACAGATAGCTGTATGCAGTTGAGAGAGACTTAAAGCTTTTGGGAGTAAACCGATATGGGGATGTCGCGCTAGATAGAATCAGATAGAGAAGACTTGGAAAGACAGCCTTGGCCTGCAACATACCGTAGTGCTTAAGAAGGAGAAAACGAAAGACTTGCAATAAAATTGTTAGTGTATATTTATTTCGTACTTAATTTCGTTTTAACTACATTTTCATAAATATTTTCGCCCCACGTTTTTTATTTTAAATCTAACAAGTATTTTCATTTCATGTCTAGCTCAACGGGAAGTTGGTTTAAAACCATTTGAAAATTTTGTACCTTTCTCCTTTGTACCGAACAGGTAACAAAATACGTGGAATATTACAATGAAGTAAAAGAAATAAATAAACTTTTATTCTGAGTTACATAACAAAGTATAATTAAAGTAATATTAATAATACATTTCAAAATTATATTAAAAATTAATAGAACATTAATTAATGCAGTAAAGTATGCATTTTAAGCGTTGATTATTATAGTCCATTTGATTTCTTTGAAAAGAAAGTAATAATTTATAAACTTTATTTACCAACTAGGTACAAACTCTATTAACCCTAGTTAAGGCCTCTTCCAGCCGTTGTGAGATATATCCATCAAGTGATAGAGGCAAGGTCTAAGTTTTCCAGAATTGCATCCATCACTTCGTATTATTTGTGATTGCTTCATATTCCGCACATTACCGTTTTAGTATCTACGTGAATTCTAATACATTTACAACTTTACATTTTTGTTGCATCATAGCGTTTCTTACTTTACCTTTTAGTATGAGGTTAGTAACTTTCATTGCTTACAACATACTTGCGTTTTGGTTTTTATTGCGTTATTTCAGGTTTGGATTTGACTATTTTCTTTTATGATGGCGCGTACGTAGTAGGATTAAATACCTTTTTGTAGCTGAGATACTTATGCCATGTCATAAATATGTGTCTATTTAGCTTTTCAATACTCCTATTATTTTTCAACGTAATTAAGTTTTCCTAATTAAACTTCACCAACATTTTCTAGAACACTTTCCTCGACGGTTATAGAGGCTTTGTTTATGACTGTTTTCTACACTTCATTCACAGGTATAACTATTTTTAAACTAACAGAAACGATTCTTGTAGTGTAGATTATTCAGTGAAAAAATTGACAAAATAAAAAGTAGCTGAGATTCTTTCCACATAACCAGATGATCTTGTGTCTTCCACATAACCAGATGGTCTTTGACTAAGGTAAATTTTTTATGATATTTATAAAAATATAACTGTTAACATTTTTGTCGGGAGTGGGTTATTTAGGATATTTTCTCTGGATATTTACACAAATTATCAAATGAAAGTAGCCTTTATTCTACTTGTGCGTCTGTTCTAGATATCTTCAATTCCAAATAAAAAATTCTTGGGGTTTAAGGTGAAATATAGACAAAACATTAACACAGATGACACTTGCTAAGTAGGGTAACTTGTTAAACTTGGGACAACTCAAATATACAATGTAGGTTGCCACGATGGTAAGTAATTTTTTCTAGAATAATTTATTCAGAGTAACTAAATTTTATTACGTTAGTGCCACAATATTACCTTGCCTAGTGATGTTCCACAACAGTTTCGAAGGATTTTTAAGAAATAAGCGATAATATTTCATCAATATAACAATAAACTCTATCATAATAATTTTATAAAAAGATAAGTTTCTATTACAGTGAATAATAAATGTTAAAATCTTACAAATGAATTTTGAGAAACATATCTCAAAGCTGCACTAAATAATTTCTCAATTCTCTATTTTTACATTCATTAATTTAAAAAAATATATATAAAAATTAAAAATATCAAAATGAAAAAAATAATTACATTGAATAACATAATTATTTTAGTTCTCGTTGTGTTATATCACTTTTGTCTCTTGAGCAAATTTACTTCAATCTCATATAATAATAACAAAATGTTTATTCTTTTTCATAATATAGTCATTCTAAAATCGACCCCTTGGGAATTTATGTCTCAATCCTAGGTTCCACACAAGAATAATCAATCGCTCTCGATAACATAGTTCAGTTTCTTCCCTTAATTTAATGATATTCGTTAACTCATACCGTATTTACAATGTATTATTTACAAATACAAAAAATAACATTGGGAATGTTATTATAGTAATTTATGTGACTTTTATGAATTATAAACAATATTTGTTTGATTTAAAATTAATCAATGGGAGAATATTTCTTCTAAATGTAAGTTAGAAAAACAAAATTACTAAAATTATATATGGAAAAAATTATTTTTATGAAAAGTTTTATGCCACAAAATGTAGGTGCTCTTAATTTTGTCATTTAAAGGCAACATTATGTAAATGTAAAAATTGCTAAACGTAAATTAATTAATACGTTTAAGGTAATTTCTATTATTATTTAGGATACTAAAATTTTAATATTAGACAAAATGATTTAAAACCGGAAGAAATAAAAACAGTTGGCTTGTCACTATTCTCTATTTTGACTATTTCATGCAAATGACTCTATATTGTTTTAATGCTAACCTCAAATCCTGCTCAACCGCAGTTTAAAGAAATTTCTCATTCAGTTCATCATTATCAATATTAGTCTTCGACGCTTGCTACACTTATTAGGAAAAACAAATTTCCGGAACGGAAACGAGTAATGAACTGCGCAATTGTTTGCGGTGTGTCATGAATATATTCTGTTCATATTTCATACAGTCTACAATGGATTATTTTCATGACGTAACTTGTGTCATAAACTGGCGTAGATTTTTAACTCGTCATGTTTGACATTCTTTGAAACATGATAAAATCTGAAAACAAGGAAAATACATAAAATGAAATGAAACTGATTTTGAAAATTAAATATCGTGGTTTAAAATATAATTATATTGAAACTTAAATTTAGTAGCAAGCCGATTATAAAATATTAATGGTACTATATAAATTAGTAAGGACTCCGATACAAAAACCATATTAAATATCTTACGTCAAGGTTACTTAAATTCTAATAAACTTTAAATTACTTTATTTGTAACTCGCTAAGAAAATTTTCAACAAACAGCAGAATATCCGTGAAGTCTTACGTTAAATGAAGGCAAATGTCACAACGTCCCCCGACCCTGCTTGTATTCCAAGTTGATACAGATCTTTGTAAATGCGCCAACGTCATTTCGTGAAAGAGCCTGAGAGCGTCTTTCGTTAAGGACGACTGATAAGGCTCTGGAAAAATAAACTGTTATGGAATCGTCGGTTTGGAGACTTTTTCGTAACTTTAAAAATGTACTTACATTACTTATCAGTTCTAATATAAATGTTTTTTTTTTTTTCTGTTATTGCAAAGTATTATACAAAAGCAATTTTAAAATAAAATTCATACGTAGTTCCAGATTATTTCTATTTCAAATGACAGTTTTCAATAATTGTTCGATAGTGATAGTGGCCAAGTTCAGACTTCAAGAAAATTTGTTATTGGTATTATCTCTTATTTATATTTTAAAGTCAAAAGAGTTTTTAATTATCCTTATATATTTTTAATCTAATGTATGAATAAATAAGGATAATTAAAAAAAATGTTTATGGATAAAATGATAAAACTTTCTTATACTTCATGATCTTTCTCAACTATTTTGAATTAGTTTGGATTCAATACTCATTAAATGATAACTCATGACAAAATCGTGAGTTATGTGGGATTATATTCCTTTTTCAAATTACTGAAGCCAATTTTAATGAAAAAGTTTTAAGCTTATTTTTGGCATAAAACTTAAGATTATCTAATAATAAAAATATTTGTATTTATGTCTTTACAAAAAAATACATTTTACCATATTTATACGCATTTATAGCAAAATTTCGGCAAAGGTGAAAAGCGAATATCATTAATGTAGATAGTATACTATTCACATAGTGTTTCTACTTCAGAATAAAGATTAGGTACAGTCGTTTTATAAATAAATTACAATCTAATTTTATGTGTATTTAGAGGCCAACATTACAAACAAAAAACTAAAGTCAACGTCTAAAAATGTTGCAAGTTTGACCTTATAAAATAATTCTCTCGCAATATTTTGAGCTACGATATGTGAAAACAAGTAATGGAAATGGTCATATATATAAGAGTTAAGTTATCAAATTAATAATTTTAATTTTTAAATTAAAAATTAAATGAAACTACGTGATGTAGTATTATTTCTACTTTCTTTAATTTCTTTACCACGACCTAGGTTTCGTTGTATTACCACATCTTCAGGTGGGTTATTCTATGTACTATACTATGGTGGGATATTATCTTCGCTAATATCCCACCTGAAGATGTTGTAATACAACGAAACCTATCAAGTATTCCTTTTATTTTTAAAATAAAAGTTATTAGAAATCTGATCTGATGAAATAAAAAATATATTTAATGAGTCAATGTGAAAAAATATTTAAGTATCATACCAATGTATTTTTTTTTCTAACCTTGATATAATTTAAAACTGTTTTAACTTCAAATTACCATGGGAATTATAATTAACTTAACAATAATGTTCATTGATTTTGTGTTAATATGATCCGGAAACAATAATGAAAATGTATTTTAAACCAAAACCATGGCGGTGTAATGTCAAATGATGAGATTTAAATCAAATTATCGAATAACGATACAGTCATACATTGATTGATCATTGATGCATCGTAAAATAAATACTGTTTAATTACCAGCTAGTTCCATATTACAGCTATAAGTTACTAATTTTAATCAACCGGTGGATTCAATAAGTTTCATGTTGAAACTAGGTTCTCTAATTGAGTTCATTGCAACTACGTGCAGTTTTATGCAGGTGAAAGGGGATAATGTTTGCAAATTTTCCTTTACATTTTTCGCGAATTATTATAATTTATATAGAAATGACCTGGCATTATATTTTGAAGGGACTCTCAAACCTGTAAAGCGGGAGAGTTTTTTTTCTGCATAATAATGTTAGATTTCTATGCATAGAAAGAGCTAAACATCAAATTATAAAAAAGGTTCTGGTAATAAGACAAAAGTATTTTAAGAAATTCATGAAGTTTTTTACGTTTTTTAGAAGCATATTAGGCAACATATTTGAAAGCGAAAAATAACATTAATTTGACCAAATATTTTAATTAAGGCAGTATACAATATTAAATGTTTTTATGTTTATACGTACATAAGTTCGTACACATTTACGTATATATACATAAAAATTTTAATATTACGCTTATATTGCGAGCTCTGCTGGTATTTAACAAGTTCATTATTTATTCCAAAATATTCAGTCTACGTAACTACGATGGCTGATTTATTTTATTTTATTTATTTTAAATAAAATCTAGGCATTTGTAGTCTCATTTACTGTATATGTGAGTATGTTAGCATTGGTATATTTGTAGTCTATATATTTTGGTGTCTATTTTAAAGTTATTTGTATTCCACACAACCCAAAGAATATAATAAAGGTCACGATTACCAATAAATATAATATCCTTTATTTCTTAGGATCAGATAAATATTGATAATATAATTAGAATTCCCATGGTAACTTGAAGTTAAAATGGTCAATTTCAATTGTATCAAGGTTAGAAAAAAAACACATTCGTATGAAATGTATTTAAATCGGTAGCCAAAAAAATACTTCAGATTTGTTTGATCACAGACTGAAAATAAATTTTAGAGTTTTTGCTTTTTTTTGCGAATATGTGTAATGTTAAATCACGAATAATGTTTTTTTTTCAATTAAAAAAAACGTTTATCTTACAATGATATTATTAAAAATAAGATAACTTTTCTTATTCGGAATAAGAGCTTACTTTTGTAACAAGTTAAGGTTAATTTATTTCAATGAATGTAATATAGGAAAAACCCGATAAAAGCCAAACAAAATAAACTTCGCTAATGACGGCATGATGCATCGAAAACCCATTTCAATGGAGATAAACTCGACATTAGGTAGCGTGGCCTATCATAAAACTTTATATAACGACAGTTTTAGCACCGCCTCCGTTGCTATCTGGTTAAGATATTCATTTATCGGGACTTCATAATCTTTCAAATATGAGTGAAGAAAAAAAACAAAATTTGGTTCGAGAGACCATAAATTTTTTGATAGACTTTATAATTTTATCGAACTATAAAATAATATTTTCATCTATTTACCTATTTAAGTTAATAAAGTGGAAATGTTAAAATATTTATTGAACTATTCCTGTCATTTAAGAAACGAACCAGATTGGTGATAATGTGCTTTTCAAAAATAGATGCCCATTTCTGAAACCCTAGACTAGTCGATAGAAATTTTTTAAAATTATATATTTACAAATATAAACGAGCAAACCATTAAATGATTCGAATACATTTTATTTTTAATATGTTGATAATTGTTAGTTAAAATTTAAAAAAAGAACAGAAACCTAATGAATTCCATAATGTATTTTTAGAAACGATAATAAAAATAATCAATATCGATCTTCTTTTTCATTAAAAATAAACTACTATGTGACGTTGAAATTTTTTCTGTGTTGTCAAAATGAAAATATTTGTCTTTTTCATCTTTTCCGAATTTTATATAAATTATGAACAGACCTCTTGGCTGTAGAAATGGTATTTACAAACTATTGTGAGAGTTCCGTGGAAATAACGTTTAGAAATTATTTTGAAAATTCCGCAGAAAAAAATTCAAAAACTAATATGAAACACAATTTGTTATTAATAAATAAATACAAGATTTCCCAATTATCTAATTGACGACTTAAATATAGATTCTACGGAGCTTATTTAATTTTCAGTTTTCTATATATTATTGCCATTTTTATTCTTATTGGATCTCTGCCTTGGTCTCACTCCTTTACATATAATTAGCGAACAAAATAAGCTTTCATTCAAAAGGTTGAGTCCACTAATGATACTGGTTATATTTGCTAAAATTACATTTCGCTTAAAACTGTGCTGCGTTTAATATATTTTTACAACAGATAACTGAGATATTAAAATGTTTAATTACTGAGCTTAATTCGCATGTAATAAATAACGTAGATCGATGTCAAGTGTAGCATTACAAGAAATTCAGCGATAAGGTTGTAAATTTGGTCCATGGTAGACTATGTCTCATACAATATCTGATCATATGTATTAACATACACAGGATCAACATTAAAATGTACCGTGAAAGCTAGGGGCCTAATGAAGAAATCATTTTCCCATTTCCTTAATTACTTTGGCTGTATGAGCTCGTTTTAGTGACATGACATTAGCACGTATTTACTGAAGTTTACTTGATGCTGTTTGTATAAATTGTGATTGTATGTCAAATTATGCAGTAAATTTTACTCAAAAATATTTGTAGATAAATTTAATATTAAATAATAAATTAATAACAGAGTTAATAACTTTAAAAATGTTGGGTCACTTTTAACAACATTTCTTTTCAGACGAAGCCCACTTTCACCTAAATAGACATGGAAACAGACAAAACTGCAGATACTGGAGTGACATTAATCCGAAATAGAAGCATCAAAAACTCCTGCATTCACCCAAGGTTACTGTATGGGCAGCTTTATCAGCAAAAGGCATTATTGGTCCATATTTTTATGAAGATCAAAGAGGAAACGCTGTTACAGTGAATACAGAGCAATATATTGCCATGCTACAGAACTTTTTTACTCTATGGCTTCAGGATTTTGATGGTTTCAATCAACAATCGTGGTTTCAGCAAGATGGGATAACATGCTACATTTCCAATACTTTTTAAGTGCAGTTCGCGAAATTTTTGGTCAAAAAGTTACATCCAAAAGAGGTGACATTAACTGGCCACATCGTAGCCCGAAATTATCCTCAATGGATTTTTTTCAGTCAGTCATTGAAAATTTCCGCTCCAGATTGCAGCAGTGTCAAAAAAATTAAGGATCGCATATCGACGAGGTAATATTTAAGAAATAAAATCCCAAATTGTGTGCTTTTAGAATAAATAAACGATTTTTCTTTCATACAACGAGTTTTTTTTATCATTGTATGAAATATTAACGGACTTTTAGACCATCCTGTAATAACATAGTGAAGAAAAATCAGTTGGCTATAAAAAGCTAGCTGGAGAAAAATCATAGAAAACGACTAAGGAGCACACTATAATAGTAATAAACAACACTCCAACAAACAATTATCGTAAAATTTTGGGTCAAACATTTAATAATGATGGACAATCGATGCTGATATATAAAGGATAAGATACGAATAAGCGCAGTACGCATATATTTGCGAATTTGTCGCATATCGTTTTTAACTGAGTTTATTAATACTGTAACTCTTGTTTCATCGTTATTTTATTATAGGGCAAAATGTAATAATTCACTTAGCAGTTTATTTTTAATGAAAAAGAAGAATGCAATTGTGATGAGATACCCAATTAAAATTCATGTTAGTGATATATTACATATACGCAGAACACCAATCCACAATTTTTATATATGATAATTTCATTTCCCTAATTTTAATCGACGTATGCATTACTCAACACGTGAGTTTATTAGATCACTTATTCAATTAAAAAAATGAGTTGTCTTAAGAGTTACTGGAATGCATAAAGAACAATGACAAGATCTGTTTTTTTTAACTTGTATAATTTAAAGTAAAACTTCTCTTCGACAAAAAAAAGATAAAGAGATTTTCTTTAAATTGTTCTCATCTCTTGTTTTTACTAACGAAAGATTATTTCATGCACTAACCTCAATTCCAAATGTTTCGGTTGCAGATACAGTTCACCTCACTCAATTTATTCATTTCATTGAAATGTCTTCGATCTGCTGGAACCACTCATTTACGTAGCTTCCATCCTTACTGGGGTATAATCCAGGAATAGAGTTCTCTCTGGAGTCTAATCACTGGAGTCTAATCACTGGAGTCTATCACTGGAGTCTAATCCTGGAACCAGTTTCCGTGTTCGAGATATTTCACAGGTAAACATGAATGTATAACACCCGCGACAATTTTAGTATCCGCGCATAATTCTTAACGTCCTGTAAGAAGTTGTCGCCTAGGTATATAAAGAAACGCATAATGGAAGATTTCATGTTCATAAGTCTATATACTACTAGAATTGGAAAAGATATTATCTCTTAAAATCAACAAAACGTTAGCCCATTTTATATAAAAGGAAAAATAATTTTTACCTGAAAATATAATACATTTTTCGGAGTGCTATCTCAGCAAAATGGAATGCAGTTTAGTCTATTAATAGCGAAGAAAATATTACAAATTTTAATTTGTTGATAATAATTATATCGAGTTGCGAAATCCAAATTGAATGCAACTAAATTTATTTGGAAAATCGACCTATGTACGAATAATTTCTTTTAAAATTCAATTTCTTTACGGCAAACTAGACATTTTGTTTACGTATTAGTTAGAACGTGAAAGAAGAATTGAAAGTACGAGAAGCCATGAACTTTAGCGGATGGAGGAAGTTAATAAGATCTCTTCTAAAAAAAACACGGAAAAATAATCATAAAGTAACAGTACTAGTAAACGAGTGTAATGTGATAAGGAGCACTGTGATGGTTTTTTATCGTGGTATAACTCGTAAACAATGACGTCAAGATAGAAAATAATCTTATAAGCAGGTTGTAATTATAAAATGTGCAATTAACGCAGAAAAGTAACAATCAAATGAATTCGTACCTTACTAAATACGAAACGTTCTTACATTACAATTGATGCGTATCAATTGTAATGTAAGATCGTATGTTACCAAACATAATAGAGAATGTAAGATTGTATGTTATAACACATAAAAAGAAAGTTTAAATAGAAATTCTAATACACGTACTTACTTGAGTACGCATATTGAACCGCCAACTGAAAGTAACCTCTCCCACATACCTGAAACCAAATGAAATACATATTAACGTAACACCAACACGGGAAAAAAGAGAATATAAAACAAACCCGGTCCAACAAACAACAAATAATGTGAAAAGTTATTGGAAACATCTTCACGGCGAATCAGTCGCTCGTGTCGATACGGAGACGATGAGAGGACGGAATAGGGTCGACCTTACAGAATAAACTGAATGAAAGGCTGAACAGATAAACAAAAGGAACGTGTAAGTTAAAATGGATGTGGTCAAAACTACGAGTACTTTATTATTTACGCTGTGAAATTGTGATACAATAATAAATTTAATCAAAACTTTTATCCATATTTCCCCAGGATATTTCAGTAATATTGCTAATGAGTTTGGTCCGGGCGACGAGAGTTTCATATCTCGTTCAAAATTAAATTGCTTTTGATATTTAATAAAACCTAGTAAAATTAGATAAGAGAGGAACACATATATTGTCATGAATATGTCAGAAACTATTACGTCTAGTTTCATTTCATAGTATTTATACATCTTTTCTGTGGACTTTTTTGATAAAGTATAGATTTAGGTTCAATAATATCGGAAATAGTTATGTTTTAAAAATATTTTTTTCTCAGTAATCGTAGTATCTTTGAACTTACACTATATATTTAAGACTAAAATATATTTAAAATTCTTATCACTAACCTTTTTAAATTACAAAAATATCTTTTATTTAATTTTCTTCCCCAAAAATTTCGATAAAACTAAATTTAAGTGTTATCTTTTAAAAAATGTCTGGATTAATATAATTTTTTTATTTATTATTCCACTAAGCTAAATTTTAAATTTCTACGTGGAAACGGCTCTGAGACTTTTTTTGTGTATTTTCTGCAATACCTCTAGGAACTATACATGACGCAAAATATTTATATGTTTTTATTTATATAAGTATGCATCACAATTAAATGAAACTACGTGATGTAGTATTATTTCTACTTTCTTTAGTTTCTTTACCACGACTTAGGTTTCGTTGTATTACAACATCTTCAGGTGGGCTATTAACAAATTAACTTTTGCTAATAGCCCACCTGAAGAAAAGTGGTAAAGAAATTAAAGAAAGTAGAAATAATACTACATCACGTAGTTTAATTTAATTGTGAATAATGAATTTCTACAAAATTAACGCCAAATATATTCAATATAAGTATGCATATTTATTCTGTATTCACTAAAAATAATGTGGGTAAACATATTTGTCACTGTAACTTTCAAGTTTTTACCTTAAGTGGTTTATTGGCAAAAAGTCTATGACAGATGGACAAGCGGACAACTGAGTGATGTTATAAGGGTGTCGTTTTGCCTCTAGAGTTACGAAACATTTTTTTAAGGTGACTCAAAATCATTGAGGTATCAGGAGGATTGTGTGACCTTCCTACCATAAAGTAGTCATCACACGTGGCCCGGAGACGCAATAACTATGCTCATTCTGTCATACCATTTGTTTGAATACTTTAAAGAAAAAACATAACATTAAATGACCTTATTAAAAATGCCGAAAGAAAATTACAAATACGTTAATACTTACACACTTTAGTAATTGAATGAAAATCGAATTCAGACGTCGAATTTTCCTATAATCGTGAATAAGTTCAAGCAAATAAATATAAGTTTTAGACATGTTTCATATCTTATTTTGTTATGTGCCATTATTTGCAATAGAAAAGTGAACTCACGGTTAATACCATTTATATGAATAATACTGATAAAAACAAGTTTTCTTCATAAAACGTTTGTTTGTTCGATTTGTCCATTTTATTTCAATATATCCATCAAAATCCGGTTGTTTGTCTACGGATATTACTTTCAATTCAGCAACCCAGCGCTGCAAAGTTTCTGTACAACGAATGCCTTGTCAGGTATTTTCCTTTTACTTATATGTTCAATTCTGATTTTTAAATTACGTTTATGTGCTCCGCTCATTACATCGGGCGGTAATATATGTAAGCGATGTTGTTCCCCGTTGATTACTTTTAAAATGAATAAGTTCCAGGCAAACCTGGAATTTATTCAGTATGAGAGTAATCATACATACATACATTTTAATTTTTTTAAACTTTGTATAAAGGGAAAAAAGCACAAACTTTTATAAATATGCCATCCAATCTAAACAAGATATAAGCTGAACAGAAATTTTAATTGCAAGACAGGAATTTTATGTGAAAAATTAATATGAAAAAAAAATTAATAAATTGAATGAAGCTGCAAAAAAAGAAATATTTCAGACGAAAAAAGAGAAAAAATTTAAATTATTGGTGCATCCAGTGCATGCAATACACGCTTTTAACGGAGCTTATTTTTTATACTCGACCTAAACTGAGGGCGTGACTAGGATGTTGATAATAACATCTCGTCCTTATTCAAGTCACACAACCGCCGTAACACTGCTTTTACATCGACGTTTTTTGTGCGTTTTTGACTTGAAATAGGAGACATCTATATTTTTGAATAAACAATTTATTTCCTGGAAAAAATATACATCACTCAGATGTGTGCGCTAAGATACCTGAAATAAGATTCTGCATAACGTGTATCTCTTTAAATTGTCGAGGCAAGTTAAGTGAAATAAGTTCTAACCAAACGCTTGTACTTGATTTTTTTTATTGTTTATAACATATATAAGTAGCAAAATGAGTTCTAACCAAACGCTTGCACTTGGTTTTTTTATTGTTTATAACATATTCAAGTAGCAAAATGAGTTCTAACCAAACGCTTGTACTTGATTTTTTTCTTATTTATAATAGGATAGGGTACAACACACTTTGCAGCGCAATAAGAATGGGGCCTAAAAATTAAAAATTCTAAATAAGACAACAACTTCAAATTGAAAAACTTCCGATATTGTGTCCGTTTATAACTTGTGTGAGCTAAAATATTATATTTAAGTGTATTAAGAAGTATATTAATTTTTTTTGGAATTTTGTTTTACGTTATAGATCAATTTCATCCATTCGAATAATTCCATGCATATTTGTCGTAAACTGTAGAATCTGTGACTAACAGACTACATAACGACTACATAACGTAGGTGATACGATTTTGTATCAGTGAATAATTTTAAAAGCGGACCCATTGAAACTAAACATAAAATTTTAAATAAAAGATCGGTGAAGTACGTATTTAACCATAAATAAATTAAGGCTCCGTAGTAATTTAAGAAAATATCAAAACTATGTACATTTTATTTATTCTCATATCTGAATAAGGATTCTAAAATTCTTGCTAGTATGATAATCTTCTTATTTTTTTTTATTCTACAACATATTCTTTACAAACATATTCTGCAAATTCACATTAATTTGTCTAAAAAAAACTAGTAAGTTCGAAGATCAGATAATTTCCATCTACGTTATTTTCGAGTTTTAAAGACCATTTTTATTGTTCCAAAACAAATACTACGCCATACAACTTTATTTAAAAATACTCATTGATAATTATTTTTAGAATTTTTCCCTGATTTGTTTTACCCCTGTTGGGAAATGGGAGGCAATCATTCCCCTTATTTTAAATTAGATTGAAGTTTTTAACTTACAATTTGCGAGTATATATTTAACGTGTGCTTATTTCAGTATACTAAAATGTAATATTATGAAAGTGTGAAGCGAAAACGGAACTTAATGAAAAATTACACAAATTGATATTGTAAACAATCCTCACAAGTCAGATAATTCAGGATCCAGAGTTCGAGCCAGGATCTTCACGATTTTTTAAAATAGTCTAAATTAGTAAATATTTTAGTCGGTATAAAATTAATTTACAGAATTCAATAAACGATAGCACTGATATTGCATACCTATCTATTTATCAATTATTTTTTCTCTTACGAATATCCATAGGGCCTGGAAAATATTATTACCTATCCAAATTAAATCCAAAATTAAAGTAAAAGACTTCAAAAAAAAACTAAAAAAAGGTTTGTTACCTAAAAAACTAAAAAAGTATGTTACCTTTTAAGGTAAATGAATCATTGAAACGAATCAAAGTAACCCAAACTCGATATATTTACTGTTAGCCATTGAGAAGTTCTCATGACTAACCTTCGATTTCTTCATAAACACAAAATCGATGGTTTTTTCTGTTAGCCATTGAGAATTTTATATTAACATCCTCTCTTCTAACGTCATATTAGCTTGATGGTTCGATATTATTACAATATTAGCAGCATCGCATAAGTTTAAAAAATTTCCAATCGAAACGATAATTAAAAGCGCATAACATTAATGTAAAAATACTTTGATAAAATGTGGAAAAAATACTTGAAACCACTTTTATCAACAACTATATCGATAATTAATTTGATAAAAATATCACCAAACGACAACAGTACGTACACCAATGTGAATACAATTTGCCGTAAGTGCGCTTTATTAATCGATTTTTAGCTTTGTATGTAGCTGTTTTGACAAGTTACATTCAAGAATCGCGCTACGCTAAAAATATTACAATAAAAATGAAAAGAGAGAAAAATTTAAAGAAAGATTTTCTTTTCCGTAATAACCATTAAATTTCTACTGTTTATATCATGTTTTTATTACGTTAAAAGAGCTGTCTTTAATAAAAATAAGTAATTTTGTCATAAACCCGAAAGCTTGTCCTCGAATCGGCAGTGTGGCATTAAGTATTATAACAGATATTATGAAGGAGAGTCGAGGAAAACATAAGGAAAAATTTAATTTCTTTTGACTAAACTCCATAATTACCTTTATAACCCTGTTTAACGAGCAATAAATGTTTATTGTGATACGGGCAAATTGCACATTAAATATAATATTCACTGCAGGAAAGAAAAATTAATTAACTAGGTATGCGGATGAAATTTTGGAATATAATTTTTTTTATTGTAGGAACATTTATATTGTAGAGTTGGAGTTCTTAACACTTGCTTACTTCTTATAACCAAGTATAATTCTTTCATAATTAATTAATCGAAAATCATTTAAACAATGATAAAAAAATGTTTTTTAAAAAATATAGTTTCTTGTGTTGAATTTTCCAAAAATTGTCATACAAAAAGTTTCGTTTTTTCAATTACTCAATTCAATTTTTTATAGTAATTCCTTCATTAGTTTTATTAAGGTTCAAACAATTATAATTTAAAAAATATATCCATGTAAATGTCTTAAGAGTTTGCTTCTTATTTACTCATTAATTTACTTCGCGAAGATTAAACGGGATACCAAGTGACCATTTTCCACATAAATAGTATATTTTCACATAAACATTACCGTCTGCAAACAGATTAGTTCTTTTAGATATTAAAGAAATGAGGTTCAAATAAAGAAATGTTAACATAGATGCCGTTTTTAAATATTTTTTTTATTGAAAAAATGTATAGAAATAAAAGTTCGATGAGAAATTTTGAATATAGATGATGAAAGTGAAAAAAAGTTGTCGGAAAAGCAAAATCAAGAATATAATCGTATAATTATGCAATGAAAATAAACAAACATTATCTCAATTAAAAACGTGAACAGGAAAATATCATTCTGTTCTTCAAGATACAGTTCTTTAACAGCTAAAGAAGGTCTCCTTTAATAGTCGGTAAATTACATCGGTATGACAAACTGGGAACAAAATGTTTACAAGGTGGTAATGAAACATCTGTAAAATTTTGCATTCAATGTCTAGAAATATTTAATTTTCTTTTTGGTGTCTGATCATTTGGTTACATTTGTTAGTTAGATTTAGTCATATATTTGTTGTTTACTTCGAAAAAATTGCTGATAAAGCAAACTAAAAAAATAACATTACCTGGAGTGTGTATTCATATGCACTGTTCATACCTTTTCGTGAATTACCTCCACTAAATTAATCTAAAATCACGACATTAATTTGAAGTTTGTGTTAACCGGAATCAACGATACTTTAAATTGGCCAAGGTAGGAAAAATATATGGGGAAAACCAACAAAGTTTCCGCAAGTTGAAAATGGTGACGTTAAGTATTAAGCTGACTCGTATGTATACAGAATAAAAAAATATTTCCAAATCTGAAAACCATTTGATTAAAATTACACAACACATAATTTCCATTAAAATAATTCATTTCCCAATAATTAATACAGATGGATTTTTGGTTTTAATATTTCATAACTCAGAATGAAATATTAATCGCCTGCAACTCAGCACACGTGAGAGATACGAAAATTCTTTGGAGATCCAAACCTTGACTTGTTAGAATACAGGAAAGGATAAAATGGCAGAGAGATCTCTTTCACATATTGATTACCTCGTCATCAATATGTGAAATAAATAGGAATTATTTAGAAATAATGTCATGTTCTTCATTTTCACAAAATGATGTCGACCTCAAGAATGCGACATATCTCACATGTAAGAGAGTCGGAGAGATAATCATCTTAAATGTACATTTCAGTGGAGTGATGGCGCAACATAGATGCCGTTTTTAAAATATTTTTGTACGCTTCAGCCTTAATTTATTAAATCGATAATCACAATTTCTGACATGGATTATTAAATCGTTTTTCTGTTTTAATACAGTTTCTAAATACACGGTTTTTTCGTTTAATTCAGAAGTCTTTTTTGGACCATTAAACAATTATAACACAAGTTTAAGAGTTGTGCAAATTTTCAGTATCATATGGTATGTATGCTGTTATAATTACTAACCTGAAAAAATTACCTCATCATAAATTTGATATTATTTGAGTCAGATGAAAACAAATTCACGTTAAGATAAAAAAGTAATCTAAAATATTAATAGGTAGTATTAAAAAAGATCAACTTGTCATTTACAATTTTTGATATTGAAAGCTAAATCGATATTCTATTTTACACAGTATTATATATTATATAATTTTATATTTACTAACCGGAAAAAGTTACCTAGTCATAAATTTGATATTATTTGTGTCAGATGAAAACAAATTCACGTTAAGATAAAAAAGTAATCTAAAATATTAATAGGTAGTATTAAAAAAGATCAACTTGTCATTTACAATTTTTGATACTGAAAGCTAAATCGATATTCTATTTTACACAGTATTATATATTATATAATTTTATATTTACTAACCGGAAAAAGTTACCTAGTCATAAATTTGATATTATTAACGTGAGAGAAAATAAACTCCCGCAGAGGAATTAAAGTAATCGAAACATTTTAGTAGGTTGTATTAAAAAAAATCAGTTTGTTATTTATAATTTTTGATATTGATAGCTAAATCGATATACTGTTTTTAATACGGTTTCTAAATACACGATTGTGTCGTTGAAAGTAGAAGTCCTTTTTGGATTATTCGACAATTATAAGACAAACTGTGCAACTTTCCTGTATTTTATAGTACATAATTATATATATATATATATATATATATATATATATATATATATATATATATATATATATATATGTATATATAAATACATATATATATATATATATATATATATATATATATATATATATAATACTCAAAAAGTTACCTCGTCATTAATTTAATATTATTTGCATGAGATGAAAACAAATTCACGTAGAGAAAAAATTATTTATTTAAACAGATTTATTCGTCCGTATGACACTTTCAGTATTAGTAATTTTTGTTATTTGGTAATGGAAATAAAATATGTTTGACCCAGAATTGACCCTAGAACTTGATAAAATATTGACATAAAATATAAAGAAATAAGATTAAAGTTATTAATCAAAACAAATGTCGTATACTGAAGAAAAGGGAAATTTCCTGCACTAATGAAGAACCCATAAAATTCCAAAAGGCTGAAGATTCCTAAGCGCCGAATATTAATAAAAGGAAATGGAAAATTAATAAAAGAATGATTTACTTAAAATGTGACAGATTGCATCCAGGAAAAATTAATTTCTGAAAAAAAATGAATTAAAAATAATACAGGCATGTAGACATTCATGTCCCTAATGGACAAGGTGATCACAAGTGGACAGGTCAAATAAGTTAGAGATTATTATTGGCCCAAAAATATGTTTTCAGAGATATACTGAAAGTATCTAAAAAATATGTTCACTCTTATTTCCAAAGCTACTGAACGTAAAATTATAAAACAAACAGGGATTTTGGAAGTCTATGCAGGTTAAAGTAAGGTAAGGTGCGCAATTACCACTTAGGTGTTTACCGCGTTAGAGAATTATTATTGCGCTAGATAATCCATGCTAGTATTGACTCATGACAAATAAATTATTTTACCTCAAATGAAGTACGGTCCTCTCTATGCGTGAGTCAGATGTGCGAACACATTTAATCGGTTTTTTATTTACTTTCCCTCAATAAATTTTGTTGTCAATTCTACATTAAGCTGGATTCTTTAAAATAAATATACCTCGCGGATTCCTTAAATAATTCGCTATTAATTAATTCGCTACTTATTAAACACAAAACATTTCATCAACCACTACAGATTTTTCAAAATTTTCCATATTTTAGGGCAATTTTTCATGAATTTATCTAAATTAGTATATGTAAATTTATAATTTAGATCTACTACGTTTTAAATCTACTCTAATATTTCAGTGTGTTAAAATGTATGTATCTAAAGGTTATATTATAAGAATTAGAGTTAATTGATAAAAGAATTCTTGAAACAGAGGTTCTTTGTAATGTATTATTAAAAAACAAGCCTTGATATTGTTTGAAATTTTGTGCATGCAATATATTAAGCGTTTAAACAACCACTTCCATAACCGCGAACGCCAATAAATACATTTTCTTCTAGTCAAGATATTCAACATGTCCATATTAATTTAAGAACTCCATTAAAATATCCATTCCGCCCGTAGATCATTTTATTTAGTAACTACGTACCCTTCTGTGTTTGCCATCGTCGCCACATCGAAACGAATGTCTCATTTGTGCGTAAGATGTTTCCAATAAGTTCTCACATTATTTCCAATTAGTTTGAACCCTAAGTGCCCCTTAACTTTGTCTCTCCTTTTGATAATACCGTTTTATCCCTTAAATTTAACTTCATTTGAGGGGTTATTTTTGAGTACATTTATGTAGCAACAAACTTCCCTTTCCTTTGATAGAATATTCTTTTACTACCTTTATATACATTGAGCATTTAAATGTATTAATAATTTAGAAAAAAAATAAAATGTTTTAGAATTCTATATAATTTTTAATTATCAATATGAATTTTAATCTAAAATAAATATTTATCGATCGACAATATCCATAAATTATTAACTGAATTTCTATATAGGTCATTTTTAATTTAAGTTTATTAGCTGTACATAAGATGATAAATAATATGAGGCAATTAATTTATAAAATAAATTTATAGGTAATGACAAATTATTTTAGTGCCTTTTTAGGAAAATATTTGTTCTCTCAAAATATATCACTTAATATTCTCACCAAGAGTAGTAAAAAAAAATTCAGTTGCTGGTAAAACGGTAAGAAAAATCCTAAAAATTTACATATATTTTTTCCCTTAGACTTCCAACACGCAAAATCACACCAATATCTCATGACCGAAATATCATAACTTAACAGAATTATAGATTCTTGAAATGCCTAAAGGTTGAACAGAAATATGAAGGTGGAATGAAAGGAAATTAAATTACAAGTGACACAACAAACAGTTACGAGTCCATAAGTAGGTGTTATCACTATATTTTCTTTTAAGAAAATACAACTGCATTAATTAAAATCACCGAAGTGATTTTAATATTTTTTATTAATATCCTTTTGTCTGCTTATTCTACATTTTCACGATATTTATTTAAACGGTTTTGTCTGCGCAATAAAATTGCCTGAAACAGTACTTTATTTGTGAAAAATGTTATCTAAAATATATCCGATGGGATATACTTCTAAAATATCGGGAAAAATAACATAAAGGGAAAATTTTTGTTCTTATTTAAAGGTGGAGATTCAACTGCTTTAATGTAATATTAATTCTTTATTGGAATGAATGTTTATTAATTCTTTATCGGAATTAATTTTTATTTATTGGAGGATGTCTACTTTATTTCGATTCAATTTTGGTCGTAGCTCCAAAATTATATATATTATTTGAAAGAGAAAGAAATTTCGTTTCAAAAACATTCCTTATCTAAATGATTGAATCACTCAAAATATTACGTAGTTTATTATTTAAAACTAATGTGATGTCAATTAATGGGTTAGCAAATTAAGTTTCATTCCATTAAATTACATCTACCCCGCTCTGACACTACTCATACGATATTTCTTTGAATTACTGGAACTTTTTTTATTATTGTTTTGCACTTTTCTTCCAAATATTTATTCAAATGCATAATTTTCATTAGTACATAGTATAACAACTTATGCAACAAGTGAAAATATTCTCAACTATGACACTATTGATATGATTTATTCATCCAATTTTTATTGATTTCCCCATTTATTTCCAATTATTCATTGAAACATACTATTTGAAACAATACATCTCTTTGACTATCCACCCTCAACAGGATCTCTAATTCATTAGAGCATATTCACTTCCGTAGTCTCTCCAAATTACAATATCGCTTTTTCGTTGGAAATTAATTTTATTCTTAACTTTAAGTCCGATGAATATCGCGCCCAATCAAATGCGTCAAGTGTGTGCTTATTTTGGAACCACTTATTTCTTGAGAGTACTTCGTTTTTGCATGTTTCAAGTGCTCTTATCTCTTCTTGTGACGTTATTCTTGTTTGTCGAAACGTAGAGATTTTCAATTACTCTTTGATTTTCAGACGTAACAAGATGCAAAATTATATTGACAAATAAAATTATAAATGACCACAATATTTCTGCTTCATTTGTACATAACAATAAAAGTTGTTACATCGATTACATATAAAATCGTTTATGAAACTCTTTTTACTCAGTGACGACTTGAATTCTTAAATACCTACAATTTTACTTTATTTTAGATTTGGAAGTTGAAGTCAAATCAATAAGTTTTAGAAAGAGGTGGATTTTACTTAAGCAGTTTAAAGACTTAACAAATATTTAACAGGATGAATTTTGCAGCAGATAAGATGATTGCTATTTGATGATTTGCACGTAAGCTAATATTTTGAGAGTGTTTTTTTTCTGATAATGATTTTTAGACGATATTTTCTTATCAATCTTACATAAATGTAAACTCCCTGGAAATATAGATAATGTTTAATACTGATCTTGTTAACACCTCCGTTGACAAGCACTGAAATTAGGAGTGGAGGAAAAACTGTTTCTTACGCGCTATTTTGCTAAAAACTAGTGTTTGAAAACTTAACATCCCAACTATGACTTTTAACATAAGTTACAAGTCATAGTTGACTATTAACATAAGTTAATGTAATGTGTATTTAGTTATTTTTCAACAAGTAAAAAGAAACCAAAGTCAATGTAGTTCATTACACTAGAGAAACACTAGTAGATATAACGAGTTGAATTTCACGCGAGGCTAAGTATGTATTATCAACGATGTGCGCTAAATAATTTTGGCACAATAAACAGTTAATTGAATGAAAACACTTTTACTCCATATTCTCCTTCAAATTAGTTTGGTCAAATAATTTAAATTAAAAAGAAATATCCGACTTTACAAATATATTTAAAATATTTTTTTATAAACCATAAATTATTTGCGTCGGAACTTTTACGAATGTGGAAATGTTTGACGGACCTAGAAATAATATTAAAATGAAAAAGGCATTCTTTTTAGTATTTATGGTAAAAAATAAAGTTATTTGCAGGCTTAATAAATATATGTCCGTGTATAAAATGTTTTTCATCAATAACGTTTTGCCATTTGAAATGTATTGAAGACCTAAGGTTTGTTCGTAAATTTGTGATATTTAATACCAAGTCATAATATTTATGATTTAATTAACCTTAAGTATAAATTATGGCTAAAATTAAATATTTATTTAAAAGATTAGCTTCTTATTTAATTTGAATAGAAAATGGAATCTTTCTAAACATTGATAGATATTATTTTTCGATTCGAAATTCATTTTTCTTGCGAATTGCATAGAAACCGTGAAAGAATCGTAAACCAACGTTTACTAAACATTCACAGTGTCACATTTGCTAGAATAACACCAATAGATTACTTATCTATCAATATTAAGATGGTGTTTTAGTTTTTAAAGGATGGGTAAATAAAGCTTTGAAACATAGATCTGCTTAATTTGAAAAAAGAACGAATGAAATAACAAAACTACTTAAAGCCAGCCATATGATTGATGTGATATCACTTCACAATTAAATGAAACTACATGATGTAGTATTATTTCTACTCTCTTTAAGTTCTTTACCACGACCTAGGTTTCGTTGTATTACAACATATTCAGGTGGGCTATTAGAATATTTGCTAATAGCGCACCTGAAGATGTTGTAATACAACGAAACCTAGGTCGTGGTGAAGAACTTAAAGAAAGTAGAAATAATGCTACATCACGTAGTTTCATTTAATTGTGAATAATGAATTTTTACAAAATTAACGCCAAATATATTCAATATGTGATAGAACTTACTTTTCAAATATAAATTGGAATTTCTAGCCACAATTATTAACACCCGTAAATACCTTGTTGAAATGAAATCTGGAAACGAAATTATATTGCATTATGAAAATGACTAAAAAAAATGTTATTTGTTTAAAATTTGATGAAAAAGTTTTCACACTGAAATACAGACTTTGATATACATGATATATATTAAGGTATTATAAAACATTTTGTTATATATATATATATATACATATATATATATATATATATATATATATATATATTTATATATATATATGTATATATATATATATATATATATTTACATATACACACACACATACTTACATTTATACATAAATACATATGTGAATGGTACTGAATAGCACACAAACATAGCGCAAACTTTTATCAAACCATTCCAACTATTTTAGCATTTTGTTACTTATTTCATTACAGACTGCACCATCGCAACACTTAATCTATAATTAATGATTGTCAGTTTCATGAATTTATCATTATTTTTAGAGTTCACATATAAATTTATCAATGTACTCTACTTGCCATGCTATGTATTACAAAATTTTTTTTAATGTCGCATTTTTCTTAGGTATACGCAAAATGAATTTAACATTTTTCAAATACAGCCTTAGGACTTCCAGCTCGAATAAATAATATGTAAACATGTAACTATGACTTAAAAATTGCAGTGCTAATTTGTACAATATACTTGTATCATAAATAAAGTTATATTTAGTAACGTAAAATACCGTAATTTTTTTTAAATAAGACTGATATTTTTATTCCGGTCTCATTATTTAAAGAAATAGAAACAGGTCTCCTCAAGTGCATATCGGACCTCGCGTAAATTTTGATTTCGTACGTTTTTCACAATATCGTATAATGTTTATACATTTTTATGTTGTATTAATACGTGTCTATAAAACATCATATTTCCTGAATGAAGATTCTAATACTGCGACAATTAGATCTGATATTTCAATCAAGTTCTGTATTTTTTAAGAATAAACATTACATAATATATTTTAATAATTCATACTAATTTTGAAATGCGTAAATAAAGGAATTTTTTTTGAGTTTCTATGATATTTCTGTACACAAGTTACCACACGTACCCTCCAGAATGCACAAGATATTTCAGGCACTCCACTGCAGAATTCAGGTTCCATTGCGGCTGTATCACCAATACAGTCTATTCGATTTTATATAGTTCCGAAACTAAAGTCGTTTAATTGCTAGAATAATGGCATTTCAAAGAATTCAAAAAATCTATTTTCGTGATATTTTCTAAATTTTTGCGTAGATTTGTTTATAAATAAAGGCAAAAGAACCAGTGTACACAATTTTGACGTCTAATATCTCATGAACACGACTAAAATAAAAAGAGTGGTAAATGAAACCCAAATTTCTTCTCAAATAATCTTTATAGCAATATTTCTGGCTTTATAAAAAATGTGATACGCTAAACAAACTAAAAAAAACACTGTTTTTCTTCCCCTTTTCAAGGGGGGAGGGGGGTCGTCAAAAACAGAAAAAAAATAGTGAGATGGTAACTGAGATCTTTATCTTAAGCATACACCTGCATGCATAGGGGAAATAAGTCTAAAATTGTAGAAACTACTAGGGTGTGATAGATAGACAGACGAACATATGGACATGATGAAATTATTGTTTCCCTATTTACTTATGAAACTCTAAAAATATTACTGAATAAAGTAAACATTGTCAGAGTAAACATCGCAAGACACCACCTATTACCCTTCCCCGGCTTCGTCAAAACCTACCCATTTACTTTAATGAGCTTTCGGCTGGCTCTGAACGCCATCCGCTGTATGAACCTTTTATTTGAAGAGAGAATTTTTTTACTTAAATTGCAAGGCCGTGGCTTTTCATTGCAAGTTGAAAGCTCTATTGATCGAATGAAATCTAACCTCAACCAGTCCGCAATACATTCAGTAGGTGTGTTGATATTGGTGCGTAGTTATACTAAATCCATTACGTAATTCATTTTATTATACATTAGACTGTTTATTTTGTATCGGAATACATTAATTTAATTAATAAATATAATACAGTATCATTCGTTACAAAATTACTACCAACTTCACTAAGCTTTACATCTCGAATTACTTTGAAATGTTTTGTAGCAAAATCTAATCTAAAGGGACTGTGATAATTATGTGCTGTGATGATTACTTCTTAACAGGAAAATTGTCAAAACTAATTGAGGAAAAAACATTGGCATAAAAGAAGTAGTAAAATATCTACATCAAATAATATTAAATAAATGTTCAATATCACACCAGTAAACACGACTTTTCAGAACCTTTATCTAACCCAAAACCTCCTAAATACATTGGGAAAAAGTAAATAAAAAAGAGGGAAATTTTTAAGTATTAGGTTACCTTGTACCCAAACATGCCCACATCAAAAGAACATTCTACCTACGTAGATCCTTTAACTTATAGAAACCTCAGTATAATATATTAAGTACCAAAAATTGTAATATATTAATTTAAATTAAATAGCATATAATATTGACAAATATTTATGAAAATCTTTTATTCTTCGTAAATTTGTTATACTAATCATCAATAATAGAAGAAATAATAACGCTAATATAGCATAAACAATAATTAAAAATATATAAGAGCAGCCCCAAGAAAGATTAAGTAACCTTGCAGAATGTTATTTGCGGAAATGAAAAATAATTCAAAATTGCACACAGGCTTAAAAAAAAAGAATACACATAAAGTCACATGATTTCAAAAGACTGGTGGTTTTGTATCACCCGTATAATTGACCACTTGTATAGGAATAACTGGTTAGCGAATATGTTCAGAAAGTGGAATGTTCTGTCGCCATCATCACAAAACCTGTACAGTGGTGCATGGGCTCCAGCATTGGTGTAAGCGGTTGTTAGGTAAAAAAGAACCTGGTAGCTTTCCTTGGCACACGAAACAGATCACACTATATCGGCGTAATCCTAAAGACGTAAAGCACAATCGCCCCGAGGGCAACACGCCTTTCACGGAGAGTACGGTATTTAAATGAGTACACTGCATTATAGCAATTTAGCAATTTTAATTTTAATCGCCTCTCTATACATTTGTTCCTGTCAAAATATCTTACATAATATGGGTTCCAGATTCATCAGCATATTCAAATTGAGACCGCACAAGATTTGTATAGAGGATTCGATAAGTTGTCATCTGCTTAAAATGTTTGGTAGTTCTTAAGAAAATGCCCAGTAAAGCCCTCAAGGTAATCTGCTTAACATGAATATTAAAGTTTAAGATAAGATTAAACATAACGCCAAAATCGCACATGCAATTAAAAAACTTCCAAGAATGTTACAGATATGAAAATCGATTATCTTGATTTGGGAAAAACTGATACATTTACACTTACTGTGACTTAATTGTATCCTATTTAATCTAGAATATACATCTGGTATATTGATATCTTCTTGGAGTATTGCATGGTCAGTGAATTAAAAATAGAAACATAATATTAAATACGCAATCATCATACAATTCCATTTATAATCGTTATTCAATTTGAGTTTTTCCGACATGAACTTTTTCAATGTCTTCAAATTGCTATTTTCAAGTATTTTAGTTGGATTCCGGTCAATATGTATATTTTATTTACTATTATTTTTAAACTGAATCCTTTCAGTTTTTGCTTCGAAATAAGCCATGGAATCAATATTTAAAATATAAGGAAACAACTACTATAGTCTAATTATTATTAGTTAAAAAACTAGGGAAATATTGGAAAAATAATTACACCAAATTGGATAAATTCTCGTAAAAGTTATTCATAAAAAAAATTTAAAAACCATTGATACGTGAATAATACAACTACAAAAAACAACGGAACAAACGATGCAGCAAACTTACTCCAATCAATGACATGAATTTATCTTAAATAGCCAATAGATTTAGCAAGCAAAGTTTATTTCGAATGTCTACTAATTTCTGAATGAGCGATTTAGACAGATTTTCTTTGATTTTTCACTTTATGTTGACTAGTTTAAACTGAAAGATATTTCAAATGGAAATGATTATGTCTCTACAGGATCATTGAAGTAAATTATACATAATGGCCTAAAAACGCAATTTAAATAGATCTAGTTCTTGGCTCTACTTTTCTGGATATCTTATGCATGATTAAATTAGATGTTAACTTACCAATAACAGCGGTGTCATTTCAGTGAAAGTCAATATTTTGGCATGATCATATATCAGAATATCTATTTTGATATCGGTTTATGCTCATATAAACATATTTATTACTTTTGGTAGCATCAGACATTTATAAATTCATGTCGCATTTCTAAGACGATCAATAAATTCTCTAGAGTAAATTGACCGTGTCGGTTAGATATAAGTTTTTAATTATAAATTTTGAATAAGTGGTAATTTCATTATATTAATTAGATGGTTTGTTCGTGAGCTTCATGACTGATCATACCATGTACTTTATAAATACTCAAGGTACTGAATAGTCATTACACTGAACATTATTGCTACACGCCTATTATAGTGTAAATATGAACTTCCATTAATATTGGAATTAAAAAAAATATATATTTAAAAAAAAATATATTACTTCAAAAACTTTTAGTTTACTGGCTGAAAAATAAAAATATGTTTTTAATTTTTGGAAGATGTACCTTACGGCATATAGAGTTATAAAAATTTGATTCAAATATTCAAAAAAACTCCTGTGAAAACGTTAAAACTTACATCTTCCAATGTATAACCAATCATTCCTCGACAAAGCTTATAAAATATGACAGGTTCACAAGATTTTCGAAACAATGTCCTTAAATACGCATTCTGAAATATAAAAAGGGTATAAGATTGCGCACTGGACGAGAACTGATTTAATGCCTGTCTCGAAATCCCTTTTCCTTGAAACCCCTTTTCCTTTTCCTTGAAAACATTTCTGAAGAATTCATAAAAGCTCGAGATAGAACGCTTTTCAACAATGTCCTACGTCTCAATAGGTCGTCAATATTAGGTCGGGGAAAAACTGTCTAAAAACTTGAAAACGTTTGCATATTCTTGTGTGGTTTAGTTACTAAATTTTCTAATTTTCATTGTATCACAAGCATATATCCTTCATGTATGTACTTCATTTAGCAATCACTTACATATTACGAGTTAACTAATTCATAGGCCCTGTAATGAAATGAGTTATTTACAAAAATGTGTTTCAACATGAAAGTTTTTGAAATAAACCATAATATAGACGATAATAGGACTAATTAAGGAAATATATTTAAATTAATATAAAGAATCCATTTAGTTTAAAGGTCTTTAATAACCTTTTTACTCAGATAGGAATAAAAAAGTAATATACGAATTGAGACAATATCAGGCGAAAAAAGTAAATATTTCCCTACTATCTCAAAGTACCTACATTTTCATCCCAACAAGTATTCGTCTGAAAATAAAACCGTTGCAAAAACCGTGCCAAAATGAAATCACGTAAATTTAGAAAGTCCTCGTAACGAGAACGGCTTTGCAGAGCAAAGAGCTGTGTCGTTTACGGGCCCCACGTACATGACATAAATTTTGTTAGAGATTTTGGTTTACGCAGAAGTACATGTATACAACATATTCGTTGCTTGATTCTGTACTTTCCGGTTCGCTCCCTAGTATAGGCAATGCAAGTTACATGGTATTATTATGAGAAAGGATTCAACAAGGACGAAATAACTATGATTGTTCCGTACCTTTGCGGAAATTTACTCCAAAATGTGGTCAAGCATGAGCAGAATGAGTTTTAATTTCAGGTGTTATGAGAAGGAACCGATTGAAAGGGCAATTGAGAAAGATCAAAAAATAATTTTCTTCACTATTTTGTATAATACAGATTTAATTTTTCCCGAAAAAAAAACGTGTAAACATGTCCTCTTTTGTTATCCAAGTCTGTTTGAGTCAAAAATATTTAAAAATAGCGTTACAAGAAGCAAGCTTAAAGTTTTAGCATTAGCGGATAACAGGTGACGGTTTTCTTTTATTTGTAGCATTTATTACCGTAATTTTTAAGATTGTTAATTTTTCGGCCACATTATAGGTTGGGTAACTTATTGAAGAAAGAACTATCACTTTGAGATTTGAATTTGTAAAGTTACAAATTATTGCTAAAGATTTAAAAAGTACATCAAACCATATTACGGAATTGGCGACGTAACACGTTTCATATTTTCTGGAAAATTAAAAAAAATAAACATTTTATTATTTATCTTTATTAATTCATATTATCAAAAGATTGTACTTCTTATGTGCAATTTTATGTAGCCTTTATCTCAATAATTATCAATTACTATATCGAAAATTCTGGTCAACTAAATCAGTATTTTTGTAATTAAACGCTTGAAGGTTTTCAACCGACTGTCTGCTTTATTTGATTAACGTTTACAGCTCAGATGGCGTTGCGCAATATGGCATAATAGAGAAAGAAATTTTAGTGGTCAAGCAGAGTCTTATAACAGAAATGGCGTCACTACTTATAACAGAAATGGCGTCACTACCTTAAAACTTTATATTATTTTGTAACAGTACTTGGCAATTTTGAAATCAATTAATAAAATGATTTAAATAGGAAGCACTGATAGTTGGATAGCAGCAGTACATAATGCGATCTTGACTACATAACATGCAGTTAAAACAAGTCACTTCCTTTCTTCATACATGATCACCTGTTTTCTTTTTAAAGTTCCGTAGGGACACAATAACCCTTATGAAAGCTGCCTGTTAGATTTTTTAGTTCTGTTAGATTTTTGAATAATCCAAAAAGTGTCAAATAAACTATACATCTTTAAGTAAAACTAATCAAGTTCATTTGAGTTATTGTTTTCAATTAATGGAATTTTTATTTATTCATGATTTTATGATTAATTAGATGAGCTCGAAACCCTATTTACGCGACTTTGCAAGATATAATCACTATAACTTAAACTTTTTTTACACATGTGCGCTTTGTATTAAAATTTTAAATTAATAAAAAGAATGCTACTCATGGTAATTGACATGAAAATTTTAAATTAATAAAAAGAATGCTACTCATGGCCCCATGAAATCCAGGAATGAAATCTTAGCCAAATCTTTAATGTTCCTTGCGTTATCCGTGAAAAAGTCTAAAGTTCAAACAAACAAAAATTCTTAAACCTAAACTTATTGTAACTTATTGTTTTGTAACTATATTCAACCTACAGAAAATTATGTAGTTTTATTTTATATAGTCTATTGAAACTGGTGCAACTCTGACCGACACCTGCGGATTTGAATGTTATGAGTGAAAACGTGCTAATTAGAAAAGGATAAAGCAAATAAGTGAAAACGCACTAGCGGAGGCGGAAGTCATTTTATCAGCGGCGGTCGCGTCTTGACTTGTGCGATTAGTGGGAATAGGCCACGTTCTCTCACAAAGACGGCAGATATCGTCCGCAGAATCACCACTTTTAAATGTTGTTCATTTGCATTGCGAGATATTGTTGATTATTATATTTGTATGTCAATTAAACATAACAAAAGTGAAAAAATATGCAAAAAGTTGATTATTAACTGACTTTTATTTAAAAGGGTATTGGATATTTCCCCCGAGTCCCGGGTTCCGAGTCCCGAGTCCCGAGTTTATTCTCGAGTCCCGGAAGTAAACTTAAAAACTGATTGTACGGTATTTCCACCTTTACATAACTACTGGCACGCATACATAACTGAACTGGCACGTTCTCAAAAGATATAAATTATTATATATAAAGCTCGTGCAAAAAGCTTGCAAGGTATCTTAAATACAGGAAAAATTGGAAAGTTTTTTTCTCTGCAGAAAAAGTAGTGATGTTAATGTGTGTGTCATTAAAGCTCGTTATTAAACTTTGTAAGTAAGGTAGTAAGGACAATGTACTGGAAGTTCCAATCATAACATATGCAAAACAAAAATTCGCCAATACTGATGTTACTAATCAATGTTTGTTTGAATTTTCATTTCTACCACTTCAATTAAAAAACTAAGGTCATGATATAGCTTAACTCAATCGCAAATAATTTCCTACTACGTATTGCAATCCAACTAAGTTAACTTATTCCAAAGAAAGTACTCTATAGTTAATACAAATACTTTTTAAAGATATTAGGCGTTTTTATCAAAAATACATAATACGTAGTGGTCAAAACGAGGGTACTGATGTGGCTTTCAAACATGAATTATTTTCGAAACGTCAAATTATCCGCATTCAAAATTTGGAACTTCGTTTTCGTAACCCAATTTTTAAAATTGTTTGCATTGATGCATTTGTCTCCGTATATCCGATATTCATTTTAATCTATATCGAATTGGCTTAGTGAAAACGAAATATGTTGAGATTTCACAGTTTTGGACTGGTCGAGTTTCCATTATGGATGCTCATAACAAGTAAAATATTTACCTAATTCTTAGTTTGGTATATATTTCAATTAGTTTATTCACTAAGATCACATAAATTTGCTAAAATATTTGAAATAATTTTATATTGCCCGTATATGTGCCAGCTGATGAACTGTTTTCATACTAAGTGGTTTTCTTGCAGCACAGTTTTCGTGCTTAGCGGTCTACCATTAATAATCATACTAACTTTGTGGATTATGTTACTAGGCGGTTGGATGGTAGAAGGCAGGTAGATGTGGTTTCTTTTGATTTTAAGTATGCATTTGACTGATTCGTTGATGCTTCAGTAAAATTATTGGAGACTGAAACCTTTCATTCTAGTAAAATTTTTTATCAATTACTTTAGGACTAGAAAGCAAATTGTCAAATCAAGGCCATATATTACTGAATTTAGAGTGAGCCAAAGTGGTAATTTAAGTCCTCTTGTTTTTCATTATGATTAATGATTTTCCCTTAGTTGCAAGCTCGTTTCCTTCTGTTTTCTGATTATTTGAAACTATTCGCGGGTGTTGAAAATAAAACTGATTATAAGCTGTTGCCAATATAATGTCGACTCAATATTTCGATGGAATCTGAGCAACAAGTTATGATTTAATGTCAGAAAAGTGCAATGATGGCATGTTAACGTCAACGTCTACCCTTGACGCAGAATCACGTATTGAATGGAACGGTGCTCGAAAGGATATCATCAGTGAAGTATTTCAGTATAATTATGGATAAACAACTAATATTTCATGATAGTATTACTGAAACTTGTTAGAAGGCCTAAAGTCTTGCGTCAATCCCACGATTTCCAGGATAGTGGGTGTATTGTGACCTTATTTAATTATTTAGTCGGTAGTATCTGGAAACCAATGCAGTCATCTGGTGGCCACATGAAGCAACTTATATACTCATGTTTGTGAGAAGTATTTAAAATTTTGTTTATCATAAATTAAAAAGTGCTATATTTAAATTTTATTATATTTAAATTTTATTATATACATAAATTAAAAAGTGCTATATTTAAATTTTATTATATAAAATTTATATTTTATTTATATACTTTACAGTGTTTATCACCTATCTAAAAGCAAATGGAATACAAGTAAATGCAACACGAACACGAGAAAGAATATAAAGCAAGCTCAATGCAAACAAATAAGGTGAAAAATTATTGGAAACATCTTCACGGCGAATCAACCGCTCGTGTCGATACGGAGATGATGAGAGGACAGGATAGGGTCGACCTCACAGAATAAACTGAATGAAATGCTGAACGGTTAAACTAAAGGAGCGCGTAAGTTAATTTTCAAATTGGATTTTTGAAGATATACTAATATTACATAATAATATTGTTAAAACGTGTTATTTAATGTGGTTATTTAAAGAGTATCTAGCTTTCTTCTTCTTATCTAGCCCTTTCGAACGACATCCTTTCTTTCCTTTCCAACTTCGACATTCGACATTTTCCTTTCCAACTTCAATAGAATGACAGACTGACTTCGTATCTAGCCCTTTCAAATGACATACACATTAAAATGTTTTTTTCGTATACTTAATTATAATTAGCCTTCGTAAAATTTCCACAAAACTATTTTTGAATGTAGGCTATAGAAAAATGTCTGGATTATTATGATTTTTTTCTTTATTTTGTCACCGGACCACAATAACAAGTTTTAACATCGAATAATTTCCGAGAACAATTTTTGGTATATTTTCTGCAATACCTCTGGGAATGACATACAACATGAAAAATGTTTTTATTTGTTTATCTCTTTAAATAATCACATTTTTTTTGGTTTTCACTAGAAATTAATATTGGCTAACATATTTATCGCCATGTCTTTCAAGTTTCTACGTCAGGCAGTTTCTGTGAAAAACGTCTATGAAATCTGAGTGATCTTTAAGGATAACCTTTTTTCTCTAGAGGTACGAAATAGTTTTCAAGGTGACTTAAACTCAGTTTTCAGGAGGATTGGATAAGCTTCTCGCCGATACAATAATTGTTACACCCAGCTACAGAGACACATTGACTATGTTCATACTATACCATTTGAAAAAATAATTTAAAAAACGGCATAAGCTTTCTATGATATTATTGGAAAATGCGTAAAAAATTATACACATTTTACTAACAGAATGAAAATCAAATTTAGACATTGAATTTGCAATAATCGTAAGTAAATTTAAGCACACAAACATGACTTTTGGAACATATTTTGTATCTTATTTTGTTATGTGTCATTATTTTACAATCGAAAAGATGATACAAAGTTTATACACGGACAAATATTATTTTTTTCTTTATACAACTTTTTTGTTTCATATATCTACTTCATTTCAATACATCCATCAAAAAACGGTTTTGTGTCTCCGGATTTCACTTTTCATTAAACAACCCAACTTTATGATGTTTTTGTACTACGAATGACTTGGCAGTTATTTTCCTTTTACTTATATGTTCAATTCTGAATTTAAATTATATTTATGTATTTTGCTTATTACATTGGGCGGCAATATGTACAATCGAGCTCAAAATGAATTATGTATTTATTTATTTATTTATTAACTTTTATGTACAGTACATATAGTGAACTTATTTCTAAATGCGAAAACTCTTCCAGTCAACCATAAAAATTTCTGTTGAAATTTAGTTGGTAGACTGTAAGAGATTTAACAATAAAAAAATTTTTTTAAAAAATACAAAAGTATAAGTAAAACAAATTATTGACATGATTTGGAATGGGAAAGACAGGAAAGGACAAGGGCACAAAGGAAGAGGTTTCGGGAGAGGCAGGATATTTTTTTTCGAACTTTGTAAATATTTAGGGGCGTGATTTTCCTGATGTCAGGATTCAGGTGATTCCAAATTTTTGCTGCTTGGACAGTCAAGGATTTTTCGTAAGTAGTAGAGGTATGTTTAGGAATAAGTAGGGTGAGTGAACTTTCACATCGTAGCCCAAGGCCGTGAGCAGACAAATCTTTCAATTTGCCATTAAGATAATTTGGGCTATGAGGATTTTTCAATATATTAGAAAGAAGTTTAAGTGTGTGAAATTGGCGTCGATCACGGACCTTCTCCCATTTGAGAGGTGACCTATATTCAGAAATATGATCATATTTTCTGAGGCCGAAGATATATCGGATGCATAAATTTTGAAGACGTTCCAACTTGCACAAATATTCTTAATTAAGATCAGCATAGCACACATCTCCATAATTAATGAATGATTACAAAAGTATTTGACAAAGGTAGATTTTCATTTTAGTCGGAAGAAAATTTTGAAGACGTTTCAAAGAGTGTACCCTATTGAAAACACGACGACTAACATTATTTACTTGAGGCTGCCAACTAACATTTTGATCGATCAGTAGGCCTAGGTTTTTAACAGTTGACATGTATGGTATTATTGTATTATTTAACCCAAATTTCGGTAAACTAGATAGGTTTAATTTAGAAATCAGTCTTTGACTACCAATGATGATAGCTTGTGACTTACTTGGGTTAACCAAAAGACCCATTTCATGAGCCCACTAACCAATTGAAGCGAGATCTGGATTAAGGATATCGATGGTTTTTGATAAGGAATGGATGTTCGAGTGCGCATAGATTTGTAGGTCATCAGCATAGAGATGATAATTGCTAGAAATATTTTTAACAACATCATCAATAAATACTGAGAAGATGAGAGGAGATAGAACTCCACCTTGAGGTACACCAGCTGTAAGATCAGTCCACTCAGAATACGTATCTGAAAACTTGACACATTGCCTGCGTCAGTGGAAATACGGACTAAACCACTCAAGTGAATGTTCGGGTATATTAATATATTTCAAGCGGGTGAGAAGAACATCGAAGTCAACAGAGTTGAACAGAGTTGAATGCACTGCTGAAATCAAGAAGCACAAGGGCAATGACTTGTATGTTATCCATAGCCAAGCATATATCATCAGTAACCTTAATAAGGGCAGTTGAGCTTTAAAGCCAGATTGAAGTGGATTTAGAGACTTAAGAACATTGATGAAAGTGACGAGTTGACCACGAACAATACGTTCAAAGACTTTAGATAGAAGCGGTAGGATAGATATGGGCCGAAAATCCTTGGGTTGCGTAGGTAATAAAATTTAAGGTACGGGTACAATATAGCCTTTATTCTATTCCAAAGGGAACGCTGTCTTCCGTGCTGTTTTGTCAAAGAGGTATTAAAAATATCAGCGATGACTGGAGCCACAATATCTATTATCGGTTTAAGAGCATTAATGTTTATTTCGACACATACCTGGAATTTATTCAATATGAAAGAAAACTATACTAAAATACAATAATTAATTATTGAAAAATCAGTAAATACAAAGCTTTATTATTGAAATCGACGCTGAAATAAATCCAATATTAATAAAAAGATAATCATTTGTATATTCTGTAATAAACTTAAGTTTATTCATTTAATATGTTTTTATATAAGGACAACGTTATAAAATTATTTCCTGTCGGTATACAAAATTATATTTTAATTTTTCTTTACGTTGTGTAAAGCGAAGGAAAAAAACACAAAGTATTATAATATGCCATGAAATATAAACAAGATATAAGTTCTAATAAGATATTATCAAAATTAACCCAGAGTGAATTGTCGCATTAAAATTTGTATTAAAAAAACATGAAATTCATTAGAGTATTAATAGAAGCAGAATTGTCTGTGTTAGACCCTTATTAAATTATTCTTACAAATAATAAAGTAATGGAAAGGAAAATAAACACATTCGTTTTTCTACTGGGCAAGTTTCACTGAACCCATTCTTTACATCAAACCTAAACGGGAAGCGTGAACTTGCATGAACGTCGACAAAGAATATCCGGTTATTGTTAAGTCCAACAAGTACCTTAGCTGTAGTCTTACATAGGCGTTTGTCCATACGCTATCGGTTTGCAATAATAGACACCATTATGTGTAGCACTTTCAGGAAGCATTGAAAAAATTTTACATCGCTCAATATACTTCGGAAGGAGCACAAATTGAACCATTTTAGATTTAAGTTCACATAAAATTAAAGGGAAAGGTTAGGATATCATAAACTTTATAGCTTAATTGGAATGGAGCCTCTAAATTAAAAATTATAAATGAGATAACAACTTCAAATTTAAACAGGTCCAATTTTGTGTTACTTTATGGTTTGTGTGAACCAAAATAGTCTTGTTTTATGTGTACGAAGAAGTACAATACTTTTTTTAAAATTTTGTTTTACGATAATGAAAAACCCATCTGAAGCATCTATTCGAATAATTTCTTGCATATTTGCCATAAACTGTAGAATTTCTGAGACCGTCACCTACGGATGGACGCACAGACATATTTATATGACGTACATAACATGATATTGTTTCAACAGATAAATTAAAAGCTGATCCATTGAGACTAAAAATCACATTTAAAATAAAAATTGGTCTAATAACCATTGGATTATTCGTAAATTACGGCTTTGTAGTAATTTTACTACATATTAAATATGGCTATTGTATAAATTCTCATATCGTCTTAATACGTGCCGAGAAACGTTAATGGTAGGTGAATAAGGAGTTTTCTAATAATACACCTGCTACTCTGATTCATCGTCTAATTTTTTTTTAATTAAAAATTGCAAAATATATTTTAGTATTTCATATTAAGTCCTTTCAAAAAAAAGCTGGCCAGTTCAGAGACCCAGTAATTTACATATACGTTATTTTCGAGTATTTGAGAACTTTTTTATAGTTTAAATTATCGGAAATACTCAATATAAGATTATTTAAAAACTCTCATTAAAAATTATTTTCAAAATTCTTTCCTGATTTTTTGTACACTTGTTGGAAAATGAGAGGGAATAAAGTCACTTATTGCCAACTAGATTGAAACTCATTATTTCATAAGCTAGGCTAAAAAACTAAAGGCGTAAATGGAAGCTAAACTTCATTTTGAAAACCTTTCTACCTGTTCCCGCACGTTGGGTACCCTAAAGTTGTTTTTTTTAATTTGTTTTTTAATAAGAAAAGACCTAAAAATAGGAAAAATATTTTTGCTACATTTTAATTGCTACATCTTTGTCTAAAAAAATTTCCTGAACAGGTATAAAATTTTAGAAAATACTACAGTGTGATAGACGGAAAGATATACATATGGTCATGCTGAAATGAGAGGGATTCTATATTTATTACTGAACATTATACATCAAATTAACATAGCAATTAAATATAATGAGAGTTTGGAGTGAAAATAGAACTTTTTGAAAAATTACTCAAAATGATATAATAAACATAATCCTCGTGAGTCTGATAATTCAGTACCCAGAATTCATATTGCATTCCTTACGATGTTCTGAACTAATACAAATTCACACAGGAATTAAAAGTTGTATACATCTACGAGATCGTTTAGTGTGATTACTTTTAGACTTACCTACGCCAGCCCGATGTTAAACAGGAATATTTTAATTGCTCCAGAATTAATATTAAGAACCCAAAAAATATTCGTGCTGAATATTGCATACATTCCTATCTATCAATAGTTTTTCTCTTATGAACGTTTACATTTTGGTGCACAGCAAATACTCTTACATATTCAGTCAATCGATAATGAAATTTAAAATTGGAAATTTATGGTTTTGAAATATTAAAAAAAAACAAGCTTTTCTAAGCAAATGAATCATTGACGAGCACAAAACTCGATGATTTGGTGTTAGCCATTGAGAAGTTCCTATGGCTAGCTCCTTCCGATATCATAATATTCATAACATGTCAATTTTTATTTTTTTATTTTAAATTACATGTCCAAAGAACTTGTTGATACAAATTAGTCCAAAATTAACGGGTTTATTTTAGCAATTGAGAATTTCCCATGTTCAGCTCACTTCTGAATAAACCTCTCTCTCTCTCTCTCCTACTTACAATATAAACCCATTGGACTTATTCAAGATAAGTCAAGTCAGAAAAAAATTCAGGACTTGAGAAATACCTATAATCACACTCTCTTTTTAATCATCAGATTCTCCTGATTATAATATGTAATCAAAATACTCATTAAGACAAACCACATGAACACAAAATCGATGGGTTTCCTGTTAACCATTGAGAATTCTCAATGAAAATCTTCTCCTCGATAAATGTATTAGTTCGATAGTACTATATTCTTGCATTATTACAAACATTGCATAAGTTTACAAGGTATTAAATCATCACTTAAATTTGAAGCGTATCACATAATTTAACAAAACATAAATTGATAAAAAGGAATTATTTTAATGTAACATTTTTATCAACAAATATTTAGAAAATGAATTGGATGGAAAACATCAAACGATGATATTTTTCCTGAAAAATATTCAATAACTTGCCGTAAATGCACTTTTTCACTATGTTGAAAAAGTCGATATATAGCTGTTTAGGCAAACAATATTCAAGAATCGCGCGTCGTTAAAAATATTATAATAATGAAAGCAGGAGAGCAAAAAAAAGGAAAAAGAAATTATTTTCCGTAATCATTGTTAAATGTGTACTGCTTATATAATTTTTTTATTACGTTAATGGTGATGTCTTTAATAAAATAAATAATTTTATCATAAACCCGGAAGCTTGTCCACGAACCGGTGATATTATAGCGGACATCAAGAATGAAAAATTGAGAAAAAATATCAAAAAATCTAATTACTTTTTACTTAACTACATAATTACCTTTATGATTCCGTTTAATGAGAGATAAATGTTGTTTGTGATAAAACCAGGCAAAATACTGATTAAATATAATATTCAGTGCGTCAAAGAAAAATGTGTTCACTAGATATGCAAGTGAATAACAAAAAACCGTTATTTATAAGTTCTTAAGTATATACGTTATATGAATTTGAAGTAAATACCATTTAACCATAATTTAATTGAAAGAACTTCCTCTATTGTTATATTATATTACGAATAAATGTACTTACAATCATTTTGAGGTCGATGTAGTTTGATGCGATGTCTTTATTATCTATGTGAATATATGGTTTGTAAAACCCTTTCGATTATATTTTGGAAAAAAATTGCTAGTTTAAACTATTTCATGATTTCATTAAATGAATTGTGAAGAAACTATTACATATTTTACCACCGTTTGTTCGGAATACTAAATGAACATTCTCATTTAATCTTTCTTCCTTTAAAATGGGTTACAAGAATAACTAATGAAATACAAATCGATTAGAAATATTCTCTTGTTATCATTTAAAAATAGTTAGAAATACATTCATATTACATCCATCTTCTATCAATGATTATAGAAAACATACATTACCACATGTAGTTTGTTATTTTCGAGCGTCATGATATATTCGCTCACTAAAATATTTAAGGCTACTGCCCATACATAAAATATAGACTGACGGATTGGAGTTATTTAGGATTGCTTACTTCTTGATACCAATTATAATTCTCTCTTATTGAATTATTTAAAATTTATTTAAACTGTCTTAAAATAAAACGTATTTATTAAACAACATAGCTACCTGTTTATCATTTTCCAATATTTTTTCACTAGCTTCTACAAGGTTCAAACAATAACCCTTTCAAAAATGTATTCATATCAACTTCTTCAAAGTTTTTTTTTAATTTTCGCATAATTAGTTCATGAGAATTAAACGGTAAATTAAGTAGGACAAGTTTATTTTCAACAAACATTACCGTCCGCGAACTTATTAGCCCTTTTAGAAATTAAAAAGAAATGTTCACAAAAAAGAAAAAATTTATACTGACAAAATCTATACTAACAAAAGGTCCACGAGATTAAATAAGATTGATAAGATTTAAATACTGATGATTAAAGTAGGAAAAAAATATGATCATTTTAATAATTCGACTTGACATACACAACGTTATGAGTAATGAACAAATTTATTTTACTTTAAAAGTTGTGTTTATCAGAAAAGTCATTTGTAGACATACAGTAAAAAAATACATACATAAATATTTCCCATTATTATGGTAATATTTCCTCTTTATTTTTGGGTATTTCCTCATTACGTAAATGCAAAATCAAAAGCGTCATCGTAAAAATATGCAATGGAAACGTACAAACATCACTTCCATTAACAATCTATAGAAATTAAATATTCTTCTACTCTTATAGATATTGCTTTATAGCTGTTACTGATTCAATAGTCAGGTACGTTAATTTATATACAAAATGTGTAAAATGCGGCAATGAAATCAATCGTAAAATTTTTCTTTAAATATCTTAAAATATTTAATTTTCACTTCAGCTTCTGATTGTTTGGCTATATTTATTAATCACTTTTATTCGTATAATTGGTGTTTACTTCGAAAAAATATCACATAAATTTAATTAAAAACCATCTGACCTAGAATAAATATTGACATGCATTATCCGTATATATTCTTGGATTACCTCCACTAGAACAAACTAAAAGCACCTCTGTGGCTGAGAGTTTGTATTCATTGGAAACAAAAACGCCTTAAATTTACCAAGGTGGGAACAATTCTTTGGGAAGCGAACTAAGTTTTCGCGATATAAAAATCGTGAGGTTACATATTAAACTTATTTATCCAGAATAATATAATTAATTGCCAGATCCAAAAATTATTTGACTAAAGTTATTTATATTGGATAATATTTTAGCTTATTTGATTTTATCTCACTATTACTTGTTGACACCAATACAGAAATCCTAAAACAGTACGGAAATGATTTTTTATTACAATTTACCTCAGAATAACAAAGGATTAATCGTGTAAAACTCAATATAAGTGAGTGAATTGACAATTTGTTGATAATCTAAACTATGATTTGTAAGTATATAGTAAGGGAAGAGACGGCAGGGAAAGGAATACAGAATATACTAAGTGTATATTATATACTAAGTGTATATTATATGCTAAGTGTATATATAGTACATTCACATAATACAGAAAAATTATTACAATGTCTCTAGCTCAACGGGAAGTTAGTTTAAAACCGTCTGCAAAATTTCTTCTCGACAACAAACGAATAGACAAAAAAGCGAGTTAATATTGCATTGTTATCCATTTTTAGTTACGTTTAAATTTCCAAGTCTCTAGTTCAACGGGAAGTTAGTTTACGAAATTTGGACCGGCCAAACAAACAAATAAAGAAACAAGAAAACGGGCTAATAAAAACGTGGTAAAAGTAGCCAGTATCAGGACACTACTAAATCGATTGCAGTAAATCGATATAATTTTTTTTATTATTATGCACTTACAAAAATCAATAAAACGATATTATAAATCGAAGTAAATATCCAATAAAATCTTGATATAAATTTCAATAGACCATTATGTAAATTAATTCCATATATCAAAAAATGTGTGTGCGTGTAAATATGTAATATAAAAGCAAACATTTTCCTAAAAAATTAGTCAGGATATTACCAATAATATATTGGCAACATTAACCACGTTAAGTGAGCTATTCAAAAAACAAGAAAAAAAATAGTCGCGATGCCACTGTCAGAACACGGCTAAATGCGGCTAAAGGAAGTCGCTATGAATTGATTTGGTTTCAAATTATCTTTACGACAATTCGATGTGCGGTTTCACTGCGGATTCAAAAAGAAATTAAGTTCATATATTTCTAATCTATTAATGGATTAAATACATGCAAAATTAGTAACAAGTCAATCAGAAAGTGATTAATAAACGACAAAATTTTGACAGTTTACTTTTGACACTTGTAAAGTACTAAATAGCTAATAGCACTAGTGAACGCCATTTTAATTTTTTTCGTGCATACGCACATTTTTTGTCTTATCCTATTGCGATCATATTTCAGTCTTGGTTGTTACCTAGGTACCTATTTTTCATCCTTCTTGCGAAGAAGCTGAACGTATCGACATTCAGACGTTATAACTAAACGTTTCGATGTCGAAAAGCTTAAAAACCGGGATTGTCATAGAATCACTTCGTTGTCCATCTGTCTATATATCTGTCAAGAGTATTTTTCCCATGAACGGTTACAGGCGCCATAAATGTATCAAATACTAAGTTCTACGACGCTATATATATATATATATATATATATATATATATATATATATATATATATATATATATATATATAAATTTTTTGTATGTGTGTGTGTGTGTTTAAATAATTTAAACTTCTGACTATTTCAGCAAAAAGACATAGGTTTTCAAATAATATGTATTTTGATATTGATTCATTTACTCGTTCAACAATAGTCATGACTTATCCCGGCCCAGTTTATCGTCTCATAGAATAAGTAATAAAAAACGAAAATAATGATTTGTAATTCTATATGAAACTATCACGTGACAAAAGCATTTTTTTCTACTAAGTAGAGGTTTGTAAGAAAAGTGTACGTATTACTTTGAAAAGTATGTTGGTGAAGCGATTACACTGAATGTAACAATCCATTGCATTAACAATACATTAGCGTTTGGATATGTCAATAATTTAGATAAAATATTCTGTGTTGGGTTCTACATATTTTTTTAAATAAAAACATTGTTCCTTATTGTTTGATAATATCCGTAAATTGATAACTCAATTGCCGTATAGTTAATTTTCAATTTAAGTAAATTAGTTGTCTGTAAGGAGATAAAAGATATAAAATGGTTAATTCAGAAAATAAATTTATGCGTAATGGCAAATTACTTTAATGACTTTTTATGGAAACAATTGTCCTTTTAAAATATTTCGCTATATATTCTCACCATTAGTGAAAAAAAATCTAACAAAACATAGAATGTATTTGCTATTTCGTGGATAAATATAAGAAAAAACCAAAATATTTTTTCCTATCCTAGGTTAAAAACTCAACAAAACTAAACTACCTATATCATATCAAAAAATACAACCATATGTATAAATATGTAAGTCGAATGCTGCTCGTATATCTAGTTAAAAACCCTAGTAATGCTTCATTAAATTTACCACGATAATTATTGCGAACATTTAAAGTTAAATACTATAGTAATTGTCATTTAAATTTTTTTCAATCGATGTTTTGCCGATCAATACTTGACACTGTTTAACGTTTTATGTCTTCACAATAGACACGCCAACACCTCTTCCCTAGAAACATACAATAAGTCTAATGTTATTTTGAATTAAACGTAAGAAAATTATCTTTTTTTTTCTTTAAAAAATCGTTTCATTCCTTCAATATTAATAACAAGTTGGACTCGGTCTGTATTTAAAACAATCGATCACTATTCAAAAATATTTAAAATTAATTAATTATTTTCTAACAGTAATTGGCAGATTCAAATATAATTTCTGATACATACGAATTGGAAAAGTCGTTACTATTTGGTAAGTAATTAAAATTAAGAGAGAAGTGATTATATGACACTTCACAAGGGTAACAGTAGCGTCGTTTACAAATAGTACCGTTACCGGCTTACAATATTTATACCTCTCGACATATTTGTGATCCTTGTATATCACTCAATACTTAATGCTAAAGATATTTTAACTCTTAATATTTAAAAATTATATATCGTTAAATATTGCAATATATAATAAACACGGAAAAATTTCTGGTATAAGTTATATATTTTGCGAATATTTTTTATGATTCCTTTTTATAAGACACATTCGCATAAAAGAAGAATTTTTAGGAAATATATGTATTAGGCGAAGAGTTTTAATATTCAAAAATTTTGCCAATACTTGCACTCGGTGAGAAATACGCAGAATTTGCTAAAAAATAAGGATAGTACAAAAAGATGATATCCATGCAATATGACGCGTTATTGTTATTAATGACGTTGTTTGCAATCTATAATCTCCTTTGTTTTTTGAATGTCTTCTTTTTATGGATTCTATAATTTATTGTCGAATTAATTATTTAAAAAAATTATATTACTTATCAAATAGTAGTCTTTAATTCAAAGACTACCTACAGAGAGAAATACGTTAAAATTTTTATTTTACGAGTATATTCACTGCATACATGTGTGTTGTAAACAGTCTTGTCAAAAGCAAAACCCTTACCTAGAAGCCATACATTATTAATAGATCAAACCCGGACCGAGCTAAACAAATCCACTTGAGTGACGCCGGATGTCATCGCCGCTATCGGAAATCGCTATTGTAGAAGGTTTCATAATATGATAGAGGATTCTCGATACTTTACAACCTATATTAAGGCTATATTTTATTATATAGTAAAAGGGTATAGATGGTTATGAGTAGAAATTTTCGAGTAGTCAAGTAGATGAATTGATATGTTTGTACATATGTATATATGCATATAAGCCTGAGATACCAAAAACAAAAATAAATTAGCAATTATGGACAGTAGGCACACTTATATAAAAAAAATATATATCCATGTCCAGTTTGATTTACTTTGATTGGGTATATCTGTAAAATGTGCTGAGTTTCGACATTTTCGATATTAATACCTTGTCTTGCAATATTATTCATATTTATACCATAACTTACTTAATCATATATCTGTTATCACCCAAATAGGTGATTTCTGTGCTCAGTCTTCAGCATCATATATCATAACTATTTATTAAGTGTTTTTTCGTATAATATCAATTTAATTCCATATATCAAACTTATACATTTTTAAAAAAAAACTGGGATCGTTATTTTATTTCATATTTATTTCGAATTCTAATCGTAATGTTACAATACTAAATTTAGTCTAAAAATAATAACGTTTTATTTTATTTTGAGTCATCAACACGAGAAATGTTTATTCATTTTACGTAATATATCGAAATATTAATATAATTAACCGTAACACCAATTAGACTTTAATTAATTTGCTTGAAGTTAATGAATTGCAATGTACCGATATTTCATTTCATTCCAATAACTTTTATTGTTCCAATGAGCAATTTTAATTAGTTTATGAGTTATCCAGACATCTCCAATAAATAAAATATATCTACAAGCCCATTGACTCATACCGCCAGAATTTGTTTATAAGATAAACACTACGCTTGATAGCTAGAAGTAACAAATTTTAATATTTAAATTTAAATCTTGGAATATTATGTATAAGGTGCCTAAATTTTAAAAATAAAAGGGCAGTTAGGGTGACTGAAATGTGTTGAATTAATGAATTTAATTATTCGTATAGTTGATAAGGTACAAAACTAAAACAAGGAAAATATCAAAAGTAGTTTAAACACTTAAAGTACTACTATATAAGATCTGATATGAAAATTGTTTTTCTTTCTGATATGAAAGCTTTTTTTTTTCTTCCAATTTAATACATTATATGTTTACTTAGAAAAACGCTTCTCCTGTTGTTATATTATATTTTTACCCATAATCATAAAAATATTTACTTTCGCTCTAAGTCCCAAACTATTTTAATTTTCCTATTTTTAAAATTTTGACGAAATGTAATCGTGATATAAATATGGATTTACGTCATACAAAAGAATTTTAAATTGACATTCAATTTTCAATATTTGATATAACTTTGATAAGTGTTAATACCTGTTAAAATTTTTAGTATGTTCATTAAATATATATTTAATTACTTCTCGATCATAGTTTCCGCCATATATTATATGCTTCTTATGAATCGATAAAGCTGAATATATATATATATATATATATATATATATATATATATATATATATATATAATATGTATATATATGTTATAGCATTCGGGTTACTTACCTTCTTTACGAGATATTTTGTCTGTCTTGGATGAAAACAATAACGTTAGTCTCAAATGAGAGTTAAACCCATATGAAATAATACAATACTACCCATATAAGCGCGACGTGCAAACGATGATGAGAGATATAAAGATTTAAAGAAACTACGTATATAAAACAGATCGTATTGATGTTGAGTTATTTAAATGGTAATTTTTTACGTGTAAAATGCTAATCATGTATATATATACCTATATAACATAACGTCATTCAATCAAACGGATATAAAAATGACGAACTTTTAAGGAAAGGTGCAGTTATTATACATGTTTGCAATAGTCGATTTTTATACTTTTACTAGGAAGACATATATTTACGGGCACAATTTCGCTACAGAGCAATAACAGTTCAATAATCAATTAAAATAACGTAACGACTTTATATTACCTATGGTATTATACCTTATATATTACCTATGGTAATATATTTAATTACAAACTGCTTTTCAGCATAACATGTAATAATTCTTATTGTGACGGTATAATACTAAATGTTCTAATATTCTCCGCTGCTTCAAACCCAAAATTACTGCGGTATGACTCAGACAATACGAGAGAATTATTAAGCCCACTGCTTAGTTCATAATACAATTGAGACGCATTATTTAAACAGCAATTGTTTTCATTGCGGTGGACCTGTTTGTACCGCAGTTCGCGAACAGGAATTTCAATTGAAAATAGTTACAAAATGTAATTCGAAATGCGTGGGAAGGGCAGCAGCGTGGCGACAGGTTATATTTGTGTCTTAAAGTACTTACTTGCCGTTTACTTTTTGTTCCTACTTCTGCGTTGCTTTTTTTGTCTACAAATTAGTTCAGTAACATATAATTCTCACATTCCTACTTCTGCGTTGCTTTTTTTGTCTACAAATTAGTTCAGTAACATATAATTCTCACATTTATTTGTAACATATAATTCTCACATTTATTTGTAACATATAATTCTCACATTTATTTGTTCCTACTTCTGCGTTGCTTTTTTTGTCTACAAATTAGTTCAGTAACATATAATTCTCACATTCCTACTTCTGCGTTGCTTTTTTTGTCTACAAATTAGTTCAGTAACATATAATTCTCACATTTATTTGTAACATATAATTCTCACATTTATTTGTAACATATAATTCTCACATTTATTTGTAACATATAATTCTCACATTTATTTGTTCCTACTTCTGCGTTGCTTTTTTGGTCTACAAATTAGTTCAGTAACATATAATTCTCATATTTATTTGTAACATATAATTCTCACATTTATTTGTAACATATAATTCTCACATTTATTTGTAACATATAATTCTCACATTTATTTGTTCCTACTTCTGCGTTGCTTTTTTTGTCTACAAATTAGTTCAGTAACATATAATTCTCACATTTATTTGTACGTTTAATACTTCACTAGGAATTTCAAATTTTTTAAATTTAGTATGATAAATATTTTAACATTTGTTTACAGATGAGACGTCAATTAGTTTCGAGCTCTGTCGCTTATAAAAATCTTGTTCATGCAAGTTCAGTATTAATTAATAAATAAAAATGGCACATTAATTTAGGACAGACTGCAGTAAGGTATGTGAGTCTGTGGATTTTAAATAAATCGAGAAACTTTAATCAACATCATAGTCTAAAGTTCTATTGAAATTATTATTCAAGTAAAAGGAATTAAAGACGTTTCTTGTTCTTTCAAATTCCTTATTACAGTATTTCTTACTTTTTTCGCAGTGATCTTCCATCTTCAATGCTCATTGTGTTTATAATATAAAACAAGTGCAACCGAAGTGATGTTCTTTCGATATGGCATGCATAATCGTACATCATTTAATAATACTGTATAATTTAGAGTTTGTTTTGTTAAGACAAATATCCTTTGCTTTTGTTTCATAATGAAATGAAAAAAGGAAAGTCTTTCAAGACAGATATTTTATTTCGTTGGATCTCAAAAGCAATCTGAAAGAGTTTTTCAGTTAAAAGTATTTTTATGCGTTTTTTGCTTCAGTAATTATGAGGATTCTTTCCTCTCACGTAGAAATTATTTCTGTTGCTTGAGCGGTTTCATATTAATGAAAAGAAATTAAAAAAAAAACGACTATATTAATAATTATAAAAACAACGAAAATCTTTATTATACTCCAAAAAAATGCCTTTAAAATTTTGGCAAAATTCTATATATTGCAATTATTACAGATTTTTCAAAGCTAGCAATTTTGATACTTAAAATTTGGCAAGAGAAAAGTAAAATGAAATTAATCTCACTTTTTGCTTTGAAAAATCTTTCCTCTAATGTCCTCCTGTTCTACACTTTATATATATGGAGAGGATTATCATCGTTTCTTTAATATTTTGCATCAAATTCCAATGAATACGATGAAATCCTTTACTTGACCCTAAATAAGGGACCCGAACAAGACTTAAAGTATGAATTTTACACAAACAGAACTTATTTACTAACAATCCTTGTTGAAGTTAAAGTCCTTCAGGCGCGACCTGAGAGTAATTCAGATTTTTAGGAGAGAAAAAACTTTCAGTAAAGTCTATACATAACTTATGCAGTTTCTTTTATTTGAAAGCATCGACTGACTATAGATTTTCGTGAGTATGTTTATTATATGTATACACATACACAACTTGAATTTATTTCTATTCTATTTTCATAAAGTTTAGTATTAATAATTATTTTGTTTGAAAGTACTAGCGAGGTGTCATCTTATAAAAACGGTGATGATCTAATGATGAGATCCCGAAAAAGAAATGGAACTGCTTAATGGATAGGAAATCAACCGTTATTCAAGACATTTGTTACTGGTAGCTGTCAATTTGCAAAATAATTACATTATCGACCAGGTCAAGGCTTGATAATGAATTCTGAAAATAAATATTGTAACTCTTTAACCAATGGTAACAACTCAGTAGTTGTTGCTTTTCAAAATAGCAACACCACCGACCAGGTTAGAATATTATGGTAAATTCTGGTGAAAAATAATTTAACTCCTTATTGATAAGTGTTATATCATCCGTGAAAAGAATAATTATCTGTTGTGAAATTTAAATGTAACAAAAACAAATTTGAATGTGAGAAAGAGAGAAAATAAATTTTGAATTTTCATTTCACACAAGTAGCGAGTTATTTTGTGGAAATAACAGGAAAATGTAATATCTTTCCATTATTTTAGTAAATTATATCTTTCCCTAATTAATTAAACAATATTTTATCACAAGAGTAAAAAAAAAATAATCCAACAATATGCGAAATATTCATCACACTGTACATATCATCAGTCTCTTACGTCCTTTTTTTGTGTTTATTCCTTCCATAATTATCTTTTTGACATGGTAATACATAATAATATATCTTTCCTTCTGCGCAGTCTGGTAAAAAAATTTATTGTAGGATCCTAACCAACAATTTATTTTAAAAAATAGTCTTGTTTTGCAGTGGGTAAAATATTCTTAAATACGTTAGGTATTTAAGAACGTTATTCAACTGTTCTTGTTTTTCTACAGCTTTGATTTTCACCACTAACTGTGCTAGGAGCTTTAGTTTCATTGTCCATACATATATCGGTTTCCAAAATCATCTCCAATATAATGAAATGTGGTGCCTGCTATATGACGGCATCCTGTTTATTTGCCTCTAAAAACCCTATTTATTTTTTTACAATTTATACACAGTAGTTTTGAAAATAAGAGGGAATATAATTTTTACAGTATATTGCTCATGATATACTAACTAAAATATACATTTCATACCCTTAGATTTCATACCCCCTTTCAGGCGATACCCTACACTGGAATAATAAAAAACGGCGACACGATAAGATCAGAGAAGAGGCAAAGCTGTAGTATATTTCGATTGATAAAATATGAAAGAAAATATAATTTAATTAAATAAGTGTTCTCCATAAAATGCAGTTCTATGAAGAATTAGTATGTATGAAGTTTCGATTATAGAATGATATAAAGCATGCATTTTCAAAATATCACGCATATAGATCTGAAACTGTTGAGACGCCGAGGCTGTGGTGAACAGACTTACGGACATAACGATATTTTAAAAGTCTCGCTACGAAAATCTGAAAATAGAAATGAGTAATACTATATATACACACACATATATATATATATATATATATATATATATATATATATATATATATATATATATATATATATATCTTTTAAACGCTGTGTCAAACCTTTTTCAATATATTGAAAAATTATTTTTATTCAGAGAGGAACTAAATGCCATTTTCGAATATCTTTGTAAATAAAATAAATATTTTATTTTTTAATGAAAATACGATATCTAATTATTAATATATATCATCCTTACAAAGGAGAATAAATGCAAAACGGCTTGTATTTTATTTCAATATAATGATAATTTAACCTGCCGAGAAATACGAAAATAGACCTATTTCACGCATAATGAGTTACTCAAGTATCAAAGCGATGGTTACCAACGCAAGAAAGGGAAGCAATGCAACAAATAACCCCATTGAAATAAAATACTTTCGTAAGGACACGATCAATACGGGAAAGACGCCTTTGTCGTCTTTCAAGCGTCACATGCCTCGTAATGGATCATCATTAACTCATTTCGTCATACAAGAATGGATTTACATCGTGGTACGGTTCGTCGGAAGCCAGAATAATAAGTAAAATTTTATTTCACATAGATGATTACAGGAATGAGAATATAACAGCGTTGTATCGAGTACACACGAGTGCACACTGATAATAAATTATATATTCCAACCGATTATAATAGCAAAAGATGAGAAAACTCATTTTAGTTAATAATAACAGCCTCTTTATTGTAATACATTGAATAGGTCGGTAAATGCATGTGAAGTGAAGAACTTATAGTCGTTTAAATGCACGTCATGGAGTGGAGGGAGGGCCGAGCAAGATTTTATGTGCGATATGTAGGGATAAATTAGTAAACTTTTAAATACGCTTCTGTAATTTATAGCTATGCAAACAAAGTCTAAGTTTCTTTTATATTTTATAAAGAAAAGTGAATAACTTTACTAACTCGTTTCTTTGCTTACTGTGCTTGTTTATTATATAATTACGCAATAGTCATAGTAGAACCATTACTTACCAAAAAAATGTACTTCGTACTTGACGACAATTTTTGTTTGTGAACCACTGAACGGCAATTTTAAAATTTATGTGGAAATAATATTCTGCCGTATTTACAACGTCATTTGTCTTAAATAAGTTTTCTCCTGTGTTACTGTCCCGTAATTTTAAGTATTCAGCCAATATTTACTCGGAGCCTTGCTTTATATTTCTATATATTTTAGAAGAAAAATATTGACTGTTTTTGACACATAAGATATTAAAATTTCTTGACGATTTAAACGTCTTTTAGCGACCTCTGTATTTCTTGTAAGTTTGAAAGTTTTAGCGACTTCTACGTTTCTTATGTTCTACGTTCATTTAAATTCGCTGATATAAAAAGAAAAAAACAACTCACATTTTTATTTTGGAGATTAATTTCTATTTCCATTGTAGAGTTAGTTCGTTTGTTCAGAAAAATCACCGGAACGAAAAGTAAATATATCGGTAGTGGGGAAAACTAGCAACGGGCCAAATACAACTGCCAGTCACTCAAAGCGCGTCAATTCATAGCAGACTGCTATAACAGTAGACAGTTTTGTTTATATTACGATCCTAATAAAGCGTACTTTTTCCTCCATTAATAATATTGAGACCATTAGTTAAACCAATGTTATAATCGTTAATATCTTACATCATTAATTCAATGGAGCTACAAACCAACCTACAATTGAGAAGCCAAAATGACTTCGACGGTGGGCAACGGAAGTCAAACAACTCCCATATGAAAACAAATAATTCCTATGTCAATCCCTTGCTCACTCACGCATGTACAAACAGAACAATTAAGAGCGAAACAGATGATTATCTTTTCCGATCTCCACTACCTTTCATTCCCCTCCGAGCTTTTGATGCTATAAGCCCGCCGTGTGCTGACAAGATGGTCATACCTCTATGGCTACTTCACAATAATTTTTTTTTCTTTTATGACTCAGTTGCCTTCAAATTTTTGATTTTTTATTCCGAACAGTAATATGTAAAGAAGTCTTACTTCTAACGCATGTGACTGCCGACTAACATTTTTTTTGAACTCTATAGACGAATGACAAAAACGGAACTTTATAATATCGTCATATCAGTTTGTTTATCTGACTGTCTCTATATCCAATATAATACTCTGATAAAATTTTAGACAGAGACTTATGCAGTCGAATAAAATGACTATGTGTTTTATTAGAAAACCTTATATTTAATTAGAACAATTTTGTAGTAAACATTACTTTTATTTAATTATTTCTTTTTTTTAGCTCCTTTTTCAGGTTCGGGAACAAATACAATTTTTTGAGAAATAGCTCGTTACTATACGGTGAGTGAATCAGCGATTCGAAGTCGAGTTTGTAAACACCATCCATGCAATTTTCCTTTTGTAAATTTGCGCCTTATTTTGCCAAAATAAGATACCCCTAGCCAGTTTACCGCTTCTTTTTTCCTTAATAGTTTTCTTCAGTTGATCCAATAGGACGTTCGTTTCATACCATTGTATTGACTATCTCTTGAACTCGTGCTCAAAGTGATAAATGCGAGTTTTATCTCCAGCCACAATTTTCTCCAAAATTAGCTTAGATTCTTTAGCCCCAAGCTTCAAATCTCCTTAAACGTCCAAACTCGTTGTTGGTTTTGTGGCAGCGGAAGTATTTTCGGGAACCATTCTGCTCAGATTTTGTCATGTAAATATGGTTGTGGAAAATTACCAAAATTATTAAACCTATTATTACACCAACTATTGCAAAAAGTTTTCTTTTACAAAGCAAATGTTTTTTTTACAATGCAAATGTTTTTTGCAAACATTTGCATTGTACAACCTGTTTTTGCATAGTGCAACTTTTTTTTGTTTTTGCAAACATTTGCATTGTACATCCTCATATAATAACAACAATTGAATTTATTAACCCTCACTAAAATATTGTATATCGTATAACTCTCGGAAATATAATAAAACCTACACCGCTCCCCTACAACAAGCTCGCTAACATTGGAAAACCCACACAAACCCGGCTTACGCTATTATGTTTGAAATATATAAATGCTGATGGATGTTCCTAAGAGTTAATCTTGGCTAATAGCCCACCTGAAGATGTTGTATTACAACGAAACCTAGGTCGTGTTAAAGAACTAAAAGAAAGTAGAAATAATACTATACGTAGTTTCATTTAATTGTGAATACTTTTACTGTTAATCTCAATCGAATCCGATCCATGAAGATATCCGGTCGTGTGTGGCGATTTATTAAGAATAAATTACACGCATTAATTCCATCCGGTCGACTTCCGAGTACCAAGCCCTTTGTTGTATAAAACTTAATTTACACCCAGGTTGAGATAATGAATATGCCCAGCAGTATATTGGTTTGACAGAGGATGTATTATGATTAGAATAATTAAAGAAGAGGTTATTGAAACTGACAGTGATTTGAGTTCATTATTGGTGAAGTAGACGTGTATATAATAAACCAGAAACAGAAATATAATCTATGTTACGAGTGTTTCAAGAATATTTATCAAAAATAACATATGCCATATGACATTTCATAATATATTTTTTAGGGTATATAAGGGCACAACGTTCTATTTCTATTCAGTTAGCTACTGAATTTCGGCGAGTAAAAAACAAGCAAAGCAAGGAAATTTCGCGAAGGAAATTTAGAGTACTTACATAATATTACATATTTTACATATTCCGTATAAGGCACAAAGCGAACAAATAAATATTCAATACACATAAAAAGTTGAGTGAAAGTATACTTTCCTATGACACATACATACTTGGTTTCCAGGAAGGATATTTGTTATTTTTGTCAATTCTTGCCAGATGATGTTCAACATTAAATTAATTACTACTGATTGATTAGGTATATGTTTGCTATCCTGGTCTCAATGTAGAATATTTGTACACGTTGGAATGTCTTCAAAATTGATGTACCCGGTACATCTACGGCTATAAAAAATATCATCATATTCTGAATATAGGTCACTTCCTAAATGGCTAAAGATCCGTGATGGACGCCAAATTCACACCCTTACACTTCTTTTTAGTATATTAAAAAAATCTCAGGCCCCTAATTATCTCATTTGCAAATTCAAAGATTTGTTTGCTCACGGCCTTGAGCTACGATCTGAAAGTTAGCTCACCCTACTTATTCCTAAACCTCTTACAAAAAATTCTTCACTGTCCAAACATCAAAAAATTGGAATCCTGACAAAAGGAAAATCACATCTCTAAATATTTTCAAAAATCGAAGGAAAAAGTCCTGGCTTTTCTGAAACATTTTCCTTTGTGCCCTTGTCCTTTCCTGTCTTTCCCATCCCAAATCGTGTCAATAGTTTGCATTACTAATACTTTTATATTTTTTTTGTCTAATATAACAAAGAATTTTCATCGTAAAATCTTTTACAGTGTACCAACTAAATTTCAATATCATTTGTACCTGTAACCAACTAAATTTCAATACGGTTGACTGGAAGAGATTGCTCCGGTAACCATATAAGTACGCCATATATATTTTGTATAAAAGGTGATAAATAAATAAAAATAACTAAATAAATACAATTTAGGAAAATTAGAAAGACTAAAGAGGTTTCATTTCTAATTTGTTTAATCAGACAGAGATACTCTTGAGTCCCAACAATGGAATAAAAAAATTTCACAATTTAGTGAAGAAGTGGAGGTTTTCTGGTTGTCTAGAATATGGGCTGATAATTATGAGTTGAAATACCAGGTTTATTAGTTGTCAACTTAATTATTTTAAATTATTTTTTAGATCTCTCAGTGTAATTTTACTTTCTTTGACTTTTGAACTTGTCTAAAAAAAACAAGCTGGAGAAATCAGCGGAAAAAATTAAAAACTAAATCTAATGGTGACTCTATCCACACGTATTAAACACAAGCCACCGCCATCGTTAGTATAAACAAATATTCAATATATTGAAAAACATGAATGACACTAAGTTTTGAACGGTTTTAACAGTTTCAGGTTATTCGTAAATACATGCTTAATATCATTCTATAATCGATGCTTCATGAATCCTAATTATCCATTCTGTGAAGAATCCTTTTTTAATTAAATTTTATTTCCTCTCATAACTTATCAATCGAAATCTCAGAAAAGATATCCTGAATGAATCTTCGCAGATTTTGTTTACTTAGTTTTACATAATTACTTACTCATGAATTTGCTCGTTTGAAAATATCCCTTAAAGTACTTCACTAAGTATAGCTGAACAATATCTTTACCAAGGCACTATATAAAGAATATATTAAATCAGAGTATATAGTACATTTTATAAAAACACTATATAAAATATATATACCGAGCTACAAACTAGACATATTCAATATAGCGCCCTAGTTAAAAATATCAAGGACCTTTCTAACAAAGCGTACATGTATAGAGGAACGAGTTCAGAGTCAATTGATTATCTGCCATCACGATTAATTAAGTTTTCTCTTAGCTCTTTTGTGTCACGCTTGCTGGTGAAAATAAACTTTGAACAAAGGCACTTAATAAACCATGGTACTGATAAAAACGGGTTTTAAAAGGTGAACTTAAAAGTTTTCTAATCATACCTCACAAACAACTGATCACGTCAAACGATATTTTACATAACAAGTTTTAGTGAAATCTTTGCAATAAATGTACTACGGTAGTGAATTCTGTACTAGAATGATTAAATTAATCGAAATAATAAATTTATTTGGAAGTTTCTATCGAGGTCATGAAATAAAACGTCATCATGAAAGTTTCAAAGTTTTACCAGCGCTCTCGATATTGCCATATTGAAAATATAGCTGAAAAGTTTTTACCATTTAACGAGAACCAGTAGTAAACATGTATTCTACATGTTGTAAATAAATGCTGTGATAGTTGCACATTAAAAGGACTACCAGTCATAAAATATCAACAAACATATAAATATTTTGAAAACAATAACTATGAAAAAAATTCGTGAAATAACGCATTATTTATATATATATATATATATATATATATATATATATATATATATATATATATATGTATGTATATGTATGCATATATATATATATATATATATATATGATAGATAAAGTTATTTCAAAGGTAATTAAATTTATTTTTAAGGATATGAGAAACGGATGTTTCGAAATAAGGATAATAATTAAAAAACCAACCAAAATATTGGATAGCGCTTTTAATAAAAGTATGTTTAATGAAAGACGTTAGCCAATACGTAAAATTTCCAGAATGGAACATATAATTCGAAATATTCGCTATAAGCGTCGAAGCAGGAAAAATGTGAACAAAACATATTCTTGTTTTAATTACCGCCACAATAGTTCAAAATTTAACTCCATTTTTGCGTGAACACTTAAAAGTTTGAAAAAAATGAAAGACACATTAGTAGAAAAATGTTTTAAAAAGAGTTACTGATTGTGATATGAGTCAACTGTTAACCATAACGGTCCAAAAATTCCATTTCGTTCTAAACACTATGTCTGTGAATATTTTTTGAACTACGAGTGTAAGGTCTATCTCAATAAATCGATATTATAAAGTGTAATTATTTCGAAATAGTACCATATTTGTTCTTAAATTAATTTATTTTTACTTTGTCTTCAAATTTCCTGAATTATGAATAACTTAAAACTAGGAGCGACTTTTGATTTGTTATTACCGTTTTGATATTCATGGACTATTAAAACGGAAATGTGAAATAAAGTACACAAACAACATACAATTCCGTTTACAATCCTTATTCAATTTGAGATTTCCAAAATAATCTTTGTCAATATTTTTAAATTACTAAGTACCTCAGTTATTTTTGCACTGAATCCCTTCGGTTTGTGATTCAAAATAAACTATGAAATAAATTTTATAAATTTAAAGAAAAAGATCCTATAATCTAATCACTATTAAAAAAATTAGGGAATGTTTTGAAAACTAAATATACAAAATTGGGTAAAATCTATAAAAAGCTGCTGATAAAAAATATATTAAAAAACTTTGAACTTATACAGTACAACTGCAAAAAAGCAACGTGTTGATTCGATGTAAGTTTTTGATTACCAATTTTGATAAGTGGTAATTTTATAATATCAGTTAGGTGGTCTGCTGTCAGGCTCGCTGAATGAACATAACATTTATTTTAAAAATGCTCAAGATAATGAAAAGATATTATACTGGACATTGTTATTACAAACCTATTAGAGTATAAAAAATATGAACTTTCCTTAATATTGGAATTAAGAAAAATATATATTCCAAAAACAATGTTAAGTCACTCGAAATTTTAGCGCTTGAAAATTTTTTAATTAACTGGTTGGGTAAATAAAAACATATTAAATGTTCTCGAAGATATTCCGCATGTCATAAAAATTTGTAAAAATGTAATTCAAAAATCTCATAAAAACTCTTATAAAAGGCGTTAAAACTTGCTATTTCCAGAGTATCATTAATCATTCCCCGAAAAAGCTTATCGCCACAACTTCCTTACATTTACTTTTTGAGATAAAAAAAATACAAGATCGCGCATTGAACGAAGACTGATTTAACGCCTTTATTCAAACCCCTTTCCTTTGATGAAATTTGTGAAGAATTCATAAAAGCTCGACATAGAGTGGTTCGAGTTCAACAAGGTCTGACGTCTCAATACATCGTCAACATGAGGTTGAGGACAAATAGTGTAAAAACTTGAAAACCTTTTCATATTCATGTGTGGTTTAGTTGTAAAATTATACTTTCTAATTATCATTGGATCACAAGCATAGATCCTGTTTGTATATACTTCGTTTTTCAATTACTTTCTTTCATACTACCCGTTAATTATTTCACAGGTTCTTTGATGAGTTATTTACAAAAGAAACTTTTAAAATAAAACATAATACAGAGGATAGGGACTAATTGAGAATATATTTTTTAAAATCATTATTTTTAAGGGCTTTTCGTTAATATTCAGGTAGAAATCAAATATTTTACGATTTAAGAAAATTTCAAGCAAAAAAAAGGAAATATTTCCCCATAATCTCAAAGTACCTATGTTTCCATCCAGGTGTCATTAGAAGGAATCGATTGAAAGGGTGATTAAAGAGGACTGCAAAAATATTTTCTGCAGTATTTTGTATAATATACATTAAATTTTTCCGAAAATAACTTAAAAAATACACCGTCTTCCTTTCTTCAAATCTGTTGGAGTGAAAAATATAAAAAAATAGTGTTACCAGAAGCATGCATAAATTTTTAGCGCCCTAAAAACTGATGGAAATTACACTGGGAACATTCGCGAGACCTTCGCATATCTGCTGATATCACGCTTTCGTAACAACGATCTCGAACAGCGAAGTATCAGGTCTGCAGCGAGCATTGTCCCGGACAGCAGCTCTGATCGGGAGCTGCGACACTCTGAATTAGACGTCATTGTGAAGAGTCTTGACTCGACAAAGGTTCCAGGCATTAATAGAATCTATAAAAGTTTAGTAAAAGTTGTAGGAAAAAACGCGGCGCACGAGAAAATTGGGGTCTTTAACCAGTGTCTCCGCGCGGATCACCTTCCGAAGGTATGGAAAATCGGGAGAATTAAGGTCATACCGAATAGTAATGGGTAATCGCCTAGCGATCCAAAGTTTTATCAATTTCCAGCCTTCGAGAAGTTGTTTGAGCGAGTATTGGCTGCACGTATATTTAGGCAGCTATGTCTTGGAGCGTTAATGTCTAACAACGGCGGATGCGTGGATGAGGTGAGATGTATGGTGGTAAGAAGATTTGCAATGGAAGAATTGAAAAATATATTGAATGCCACTAAGACCCACCTCGTTCGAACTATGGTGTTCCCGATATTTCTTTATGCAGCAGAGATATGGACGTGACGAATACTTGAAAAGAACAAAATAGGCGCTCTGGAAATATGGTTGTTTTACCGTGGACTGAGTTCCACACGAATATCCATACTTCAAGAACTCGGCACCAAGCAAGTTCTATTAACATTTGTTCAATTTTGAATTCTAAAATGTTTGATCATATTATGCGTGGAATAAAGCACAATAGACCACATGGGAGGTCGGTAATGCGGGGTTCAGACCAGATCAAGGGTGCTGTAGGCGGTCTCCCGTGTGAGCGAAACAGGGTGATGACAAATAGAAAGATATTGAGAGGCATCGTGAGGCGAGTAATAAAGGCTACCCATAATAATATTACATGCTGACCACCACCGCTCTGCCAAGAGCAAAACCACGGGGAAGAAGAATAATTAAATAGGTACACACACATACGTTATCATGAGTATGTCGAAAACTATCATAGCTAAATTCATTTTAAGCTATTTTTACGTCCTTTGTGAGGGGTTTTTAGGATCAATATAATTTAAGGTTCAATCATTTCCAAAATAGTTATACGAGTTTCAAAGATAATATTTTCCCAATTTTCAATAGTATTTCCGAAAATATGCTATCTAATATTATAAAAAAAAAATATTTTTAAAAGTCCCTTTCAAATGACAGCACAAATTATAAAATGTTTCTCACGTATTTAATTTGCTTCCGTAACATTTCCACAACACTATTTTTGATTTAAAAAATTTCTGGTTTAACATGATTTTTTCCTTATTTTGTCACTAGACCACATTTCACGTTCCTACGTCGAATGTTTTCTGAGAACAATTTTTTTTACATTTTCAGCAATACCTTTAGGAATGATATATCACGTAACAAATATTTTTATTTATTTTTCTCCTTAAATACTTACATTTTTTTGTGTACATTAGAAATTAATCTTGGCAACATATTTATTATCGTCCCTTTTAAGTTTCTACGCCAAGTAGATTCTGAGAAAATGGCTATTACAGACATATCGTAATCTTTTAAGGGCGTCGTTCATCTAGCCGTACGAACAGTTTTCAAGGTGACTTAGAATCAGTGAGGCATAAGGAGAATTGAATGCCCTCCCCACCAATACATTAATCGTTAAACGTGGTTCCGTATACACATTAACTATGCTTATACTCTTATATTATTTCAATGAATAATTTAAAGAACCAGCAGAGGCTTTTAAAAAATACAATAAAAAATGCTTAAAAAATGTAAATACGTTAGTCCTTACACATATTATTTGCAAAATGAAATTCGAATTCAAAGTCGAATTTATCAATAATCGTAAGTTAGTATAAGCATACAAATTGACTTTTGAACATATTTTTATCTCATTTTGTTATTTACCATTATTTTGCAATAGAAAGACTGATTCAAGATTTATATACGTACAAGTATTACTTTGACGCACACATGGAATTTATTCAACATAAAAGAAATCAATACTAAAATGCAATAATCAATTAATGGAAAAAAATATCTGCACCACTTTATTATTGAAATCGACGCTAAAATAAATTCAATATTAATAAAAATTTAAACAATCCATAGTCTGCCAAAAACTTAACATTACTAACAAAGATATTTTTTGTAAGGACAATATTATATTCCTGTTGGTATATGAAAAATTTATTTTAATTTCTTTTACTTGATGTGAAGAGGAAAAAAACAAACTATTCACAATTAAATGAAACTACGTGATGTAGTATTATTTCTACTTTCTTTGTGTTCTTTACCACGACGTAGGTTTCGTTGTATTACAATACCTTCAGGTGGGCTATTAGCAAAGATTTCTTTTCTAGTAGCCTACCTGAAGATGTTGTAATACAACGAAACCTAGGTCGTGGTAAAGAACATAAAGAAAGTAGAAATAATACTACATCACGTAGTTTCATTTAATTGTGAATAATGAATTTCTACAAAATTAACGCCAAATATATTCAACACAAACTATTGTAAATATAAGCTCTAGTAAGATAGATTAGATAAAATAGATAAGATAGCTAAACGAGAGATAATTTTCCTTAATGACATTAAAATTGATATAAAACGAATATGTGATTAATTAAACAATTAAATAAAATTGTAAGCAAAAGTTGTTCTAGCAAGGCGCTAATTGAAAAATGTTAACAGGTAATAAATTAATATAAAGGAAAGTTGAAATTGTTCCAGAGAAAAACAAGAGCCAAAAGAAGAATCAATATTTTAAAAGACAAAGGTACAAACAAAGTGATGGTTATAGGAAGAATAAATCTCATCCAGAGTAAAATAATTCAAAACAGAAAATTAAATGCTCTCAAACAAGAAACCAGCCACAATTTAACAAATTTGGATGGCCCTATTGCAGGACCTAGATTATTTGCAGGTCGAATAAGAAAAATATTAGAGACATGCAAGACGTTGACCAATTTTCAGAAAACAGAAGGTCCACCACCAATATCGAGAGATCTCAGTGCAGACCAGAAGTATTTACAAAAAATTACTACTGCTGTCATAAACGAACCTTGCGCTATCGATTTGATACAGAGAAGCTAAGGTAAACTATCCCATGCCCGATAGTTAACTGGAGCTAATATATTTCTTCAGAAAACCCACAACAAAGTCTTGTGACCTTAGCAACGTTTATCGTAAAGGCATAAGTGTCAGTCTGGTTCACCCTCAAAGTCCATTCGTCCTGCAAAGATGATTCAAGGCACCTATGGAAACTTATAAAATATTAATGAATATTTCCAACGAAAAATTAGACTTTGAGGGGTTTATAAGATTGCCTTGCTACAAAATGCCTTGCCTTGACAGATTGCCTTGCTCAAAAATTATTTTTATTTCATATTGTTCTTTCGTTAACTAGATATAATCTGAAGTATACGTTGCAGGACGTCATGATTTTTAGAGTTCCGTATTTCAAATTGAAAAAAGGAATCTTTATTAGGTCAATCACTTGTCTGTCTCTCCATCTGTCACAACTGATTTTATCAGAAACTATGCTACGTTAAATTAAATATTGTGTAATTCATCTTATTGACCCATATGTTTTATCGTAATCAAGTTACATGAAACATTTTTATAAGAATTAAAGTAGTAGTAAATAAAGTAGTTCTAATATATTTATTTTCCTTTTCACGTATCAAGTAAGGTATCATTTAAAAAAAATTGTTATAAGGAATGTATTTTCATTCATAATTTTAAATCGTATATTGAAAATTTATTCTGAAAAAAAAGCGAAACTAGGGCCTTATTTCCGATAGTACGGGAACAAAAATTATAAAAATCAATGATTTTAAAATCAAGATTGGTAATATCTGGCAATAAGATTACAGGAAACTATAACAATTATCCTACATTATATGATCGTTTTATATATGAACCACGTTTTTTCGCGTTTCGGTGATATAATAGGCAATATATTTATGTAATGTTGCAAAAAATTTATATTTAAAAACTTTAATAGAAATACTGTGTTCTTCTTCCTTGCCGTTTTTGCTGCCATTTCATTCAATATCACGTAAGTCCCTCTGATTTTCGATGATCCCCTTCTTACCGAATCAACTCATTCTGGCATACAACTTTCATCGTTGCCATACACAGTACTTATTTTACATAATTTTATTTTACATAGTGTTTCAATTATATAAAAATACAACCTTTAAAAACTTTTGTATTAACTTTTTGTAAAAACTTTTTTGTGAAACAAGACAATTAATTACACAAAAGATTCGTCCTCATTTTTCACAATCGCATCTAGAATTGACGAAAAGCAAATTTTCGTCGCAAAAATTGTTCAAAATTAAGTTTGTCGTTAGTCATGTTTCTGTTTCTGTATCTCCATTAGTTTCCTTTGCAACTCCTGTTTCATTTATTTTACTGTACTCTGTTTTTTTTCTACTGTGTTCCGTTTTTTTTACTGTAATTTACTGCATTTCATTTGTTACTTATTCTGCAGTAATGGAGCTGATATTAATCGTTATACTTTAATATAATTAGAAATCATATCACTGAGCAAAATTTCAAAAGACAAGACCAAAGACAAAGAGGCTGAATCGGCGATCTACTAACTGCGGGTAAGTTTCACTATATACTATTGGCAATATATTATATAATAATGAAGAATTCGGAAATGTGAATCACGTTTCAACAAATAATTCTTAAGTACTCAAGAAGCGTAGAAAATTATTTAATTGATCTCTATTTTTATCGTCTCCCGTTTTTAAATTTAAATATGTTTTAAATAAAGTTTTACGCAAATTTACATATTTTTCATCCATCAGTGGCATGTAAATAATTGTAAATTTCTGTCACTAAAAATTCTGTAAAATGTTTGAAATAATTTTTTGTAAAACGCCAATATTTTCAATTATTTAAATAGTTCTTCTACTCCGCAAAAAGGTTATGCCAATAAAATTTTTACCATTGTTTTTAAGAATTTTTTGTATTTATGTCCCAGAACTTTGACTATTTTTAAATTACATATATCGCTAAAAAACTAATCTTGCTACAGACTTTTAAAATATGTTCAATATTTCTTCTTTCCTTTTTACTTATTTTTATAATCGTCAGTTTCAATGATACTTATTATTACAGATTTATAAACATAGCATTTTTATAATTGTCAGGTTTTGTCTAGGTATCCAAATAATCTTGGTAATCTCTAAACTTAAAATGTTATGTTTCTTTTACGTAGATTGTCTTTCAATTGTTTGGCTTAGTCTTCTTCATAAATTTTTTGTCTTTCATTAGTCAAAGTTACGGTTATGTATTTCTTTAACGGTCCTGTTCCTTTTCTTATAACATTCATATTCATTAAAAGAGAGCATTATTGGTATGAAAGCACACACTGGCAATAAACCAAAATATCAGTAAAAAAAAATAATACATATTATTGTTTTAATGGATGTTGCGATTAAATACAAATAACAAAAAATATACATGCATAAGTAATTATATAAAGATACGTAACTAAATATACACTTATACATACGTCTACCAACATACAAATAAATACCATAGAGTAAGCGAAGGGAATAAATTATGAAAACAAAAGATAATTGGGCATTAAAAGGAATTAAAAGAGGTACAATTTTTGAGAATTTTTGAGATTTATCTTGCTAGGAATTTATATCCTAACCATTGAGAAAATATTTAACTCAAGAAAAAAAATTAAATCTCGGCCTTTAAATGCTATGCAAATACTTGAAAAATCCGTGAAAAGCACCCTTATTCCAAAGTAATTATTAACACAGTAAAATGATAAAAAATATTAAAATTAAAATATTTTTAACAGTAGGTTAAAAATAATTTTACAGTAGGTTAAAAGTAATTGCTAAATCAACTAGTAAACCTAGAATAGCGAAAATAGGTATGAAATAATGCACATCTGCCAATGAAAAATTATTTAATTTAGGTACTTCCATTCCGTGCGGACTACGTGTACAAATTAGGTCAAAAAATACATGTAATTTGCATAATATGTCTAAACACAATATAGTAAGAGACAAAACATATTTCAAAATACTTATCTCAATTTAATCCATCTATTCGTTTAAAACCAGATGTCTCAATTATAAGATTTTCTCTCTTTGCGTAGTGTTGTATTGTCAACAAATGCGTATCAACTTACTATATTTACTTTCTCTGCAATTTATTTCTGTTGAAAATAATTGTTTTAAAAGCATTTTCATTCTCTTTTCAGACTAAATAATTTTTAGACTAAACATATTGTCTGCTTTAAGATTTAATTTAAATATTTTTGACTAAAGTGACTTGCTGCTGAATGTCAAATAATAAATTAATGGTAATGAAATGGTATTTATAATAAATAGTCTAAAAATTTGTTTCATTTAAATTGAAATCATGATGAACATGTAATTTCGGAAGCGAAAGAAATCAAAACCTGACTAATTAAGCAAAATAGGAACTTCCTGATCCTTCATTTCCACCTCTTTATACACAAATAGATCTACTAATAACTTATTTTACGTACAAATGAAAAATAGAAATGAAATAAACAATTTGAAATTTAGGTAAATACACAACAGAAAATAAACCGACCGGCAAAACGAAGATAATATATTGAGTAACGATAAAAATAACTGACGTCTCAAGGTTACCCCACTTATTTTAAATTTGTTTAAAGATCGTTTTTCGTCTGCCCAAAGTACGCACATCTCGATAATAAAATACTTACCAGTTTTACACGCACTGATATTTATCAACGCGGTTTAAGAGACGCCAAAATCTGGATATTTTTATGCTCTCTTGACTACTTTAGGAATGCGATAAATGTAATCAATCGGTAGTTAACGACTGACGATTCTTTAGTTTTACGTTTGAATTGAATTAATGTGCGTTTTTATGTTTACTATTAATTGGTCATTTTATTATGAGTACCGTAAAGTATTATTACACTTTCTTGGATTGCACATTTCGCTTTGAGCAAGTTGGGCAGAGGGTTGTTTTTAATAAATAAATAAATGTCATTTTCCCATCTTCCATAGTTGGGGTTTATTAATGACCAGCGCGTCAGCCGCCAGTTTTGACGATAGCAGTAATTATAACTCCTGTAATTTTACAAATAATAGACTTTCAATATATTTTTCAAGAAAGGGAAGATTTTTATCTAAAAATCATACAATTTTTAAAAATATTTATCATGATTTACTATAACATGCATCATTCGTTGGTCAGTATGTATGTACGTATGAAAATAGGCTACAAGTAGCAATTTTCAACCAATTTTGATGATATTTTTTTCTATGCATTGGTTCATAACAACAACATTTAGTATGTTCATGCAATGTTGGATTTAGTGGTTACGAGATAAAAATGATATTATAAAATTAGAAGAAAAAATAAAAAAAACGCCTTTCAATATTTTATTTAGCTTATCAAGCACACCAATGGGGTCTCTTGTATTTTTGATGAAATATTATTTTCATGTTTTATAATATTTTGGACATGCTTTTTCTAAGGAACACTTGAACCAGCAAAATGAAACAAATCGCAGATTTGCATACACAATAATATATCCATACTCCATACACAGATATAATATATTAATCCAGAAAACTTGCAAACCTGAGAAGGTGAAACTCGAATGGGGGGAAAACACATTTTGATAACATGGATTATATCATGTATTAATATTCACTCTCATTTAAACATGAAATACATTTACTTAATTTAGGCAATGATTACATGTTATTAAAAGGCAAAAGGTATTAATTATTTTTTGTAATCGTGTGTAAAACTTTGTTAGTTTCTAATTTTTTTTGTCTTCAACAATTCATGATTTCTTAAAGATACAATATATACAAGATTTTATTAATATAGGCTTTTAATTTCGTATTTCAAAAAATATTACATGGTTTGCATATTACAATTATTGATCTTTCCTGATTGTCAATCGCTGAATTGTTTGTTTTGTTATAGCTATTCTAAAAATACCAGCTTTGTTAAAAATTGAGTTTCATTTTTGTATCATTAGACTCACTTTCACCAGTTTCCTTTACGAATGTGATTTAAATGCAGTAGACTTCGGGTTTCTGATGTAACATTATTGTTCTCTATAATTTTTTTCCTGTCATAAACTTGGATCTTTTCTACTCAGAGCGTATTTTGCCTTTCGGAAATGAATATTATTTAAAAACGTTGTGGTTATTTAAATAACTCAAAAGAAATATTGTATAAATTTTGAATAAACGTATTTGCTTGATATTAATAAATATGGGCAGTCTTGAATCTCGATAAGTTTTTGATTGATCAGTTAAAATAATCCGATCACGCCGATAATGCATTCGTTTTTATTTGTTTATAATATCCATATGGTAACTGACTATTATTTAAAAAAAAAGAGAAAACTTCCAATAATATTGAACCTCGACACACATAAATGAAAATATAATTACAAATATTTATTTGTTTATTTATATACTCGAAATACGATAGGTTATCATAGCGTTAGTAACATACTTGCACAAGATATCTAAACACAATATTGAGATAAAGCAGGAACCCAAGTAAAATGCAAAATATTTATTTCAATTGAATCTATCTCTTCGTTCAAAACGAGACGTTTCAATTCTACGATTTTCTTGCTTTACGCATTTTTATATTGCCAAGTAACGCGTAGTAACCTTAATATACTTACTCGTATTTTTTTTTTAAATTACATTTCGGTTGAAAATTATTACTTTTTAAAGCACTAACGTTCTCTTTTCCTAATAACTTAATTTTATACTAAACACAATTTAATGAAACTACGTGATGTATTAGTTCTACTTTCTTTAATTTCTTTACCACTACCTAGGTTTCGTTGTATTACAACATCTTCAGGTGGTATATTAGTAAAGATTATTGAATCTCAACGAGAGATTATTGAATCTGGAACGAAAATAAAACAATTTGAATCAAGGGAAAGGCGCAATAAATATTTCAAAGGTAAACTAACCGGCGAGACGAAGAGAAGTGTACTGATATACAAATTACTGGCTTGGGGGTATTTTCGATATATTCAGGTAAAACTCTTAATATGAGGGTTCCATTAAGTACATAAAAAGATGTGAAAATTTATACTTCATTACTTTTATGAAATTATTTACAAATGCTAATAATTTTACAAATATTAATTTTCCACCATGTACATATATTTCACAATATATCTTTAATAGTCTTAAACTTATTAAAATGAGACTTACAATTATCACTGGAAATCTAAAATTTAGTTTAACTTCCATTATATTATTAACTTATTACATTTTTTAATAATTTTGACTTTTGGAATTTCGACATTATTCGCGATATCTTACTTAAAATGCTGAAAAAAAAATAGTTTTATTATTCATTATAATCTCTTTCAATAGATGCACCACACGAAAGTTATAACCAAAAATTTTTTTTTCTAATATATCCATGTTTTTCTTCTAAATTTCATGTATTTTCGAATTACCTTTGAAATATAATATATACTAATTAATATGTTATATGTTTGTCAAAGTTCACGTTTCTACAGTAAATTATTCCTGAACTTTTACAATGCATCGAAACAGCTTTTTGAGATACATTGACTATTATAGAAATCGTTTTTATCTTGATAGCCATCGATCGAGCCTAATAAAGTTTTATAGCAATATAATATTCGTTAAATCAACACTTACTTAATATTCGTTAAATTAACGAAAAAATTTTAATATCCTAGGTACAAAATATTCAATACATATGCTAACTCTTAATCAAATTTACCAGAAAATATACCGAGTTTCTATTAAAGGTGTCAAACAAGTATCTATGGGCGTGTATTTTATTTATCGCATTGTAGTCAAACCCCTAAATCAACACCTCTCTAGATTTAAAACAAATAGCACATTGTGTTGTGTTTTTACAAAAAATCACTTCTCCTTGCTTAACACATTCGTTAAGACAAAACACAATATCTAAAATAACAGGATATAATTGTTATTTCATGCGTAAATTTAAGAAAAAACCAGTTTTACTTTTTTTCTATCCTAGCTTAAAAACTCAACAAACCTAAACTACCTATATGATATAAAAAATATGACCATATATAAATCTGTAAGTCGAACGCTGCTCATTTATCTAGATAAAAACACGAGCAATGCTTCACTAAATTAACACGATAGTTATTGGTAACATTTCAAGTTATATACTATTGTAATTGTCATTTAACTTGTTTTCAAGAGTAATACAATTCGTTTTTGTGTCGTCGTTTGTTACACCCATTACAATGGAAATAGTCGCGAGGCTTTTGCCGATCAATACTTGACACTGTTTACCGTTTTATTTCTTCATGATAGACACACCGACAACTCTTCTCTCGAAACTCATACAATAACTTTAATGTTATTTTGAATTAAACATAGGAAACATTTTTTTTATTAAAAATATGTTCAATGGTTTAATATTAATTACATTGCAAGTTGAACTCGGTTTGTATTTGAAAATGTTTAAAATTAACTAAATTATTTTTCAATAAGAATTGGCTGGTTCAAACACGGTTTCAAATCCATACGAATTACAAAGGTCCTTACTATTTAGAAAGTAATTAAAATCAACCATGGATGAATTGCGAGAAGTGATTATATGGCTCATGATGGGGTAACAGTAGCGTCCTTTACGGATGGTACTGTTACGAGCATACAATATTTATATCTCTCCACATATTTGTAGTCATTTCAACTCCATACATAACACTAGAAATATTTTATCTCTTAACTTTGCAATTGATATATCGTTAAATTTTGCAAAGAATGATAAACACGGAACAATTCCTAGAAAAAGTTAAATCTTTTGCGAATATATCTTATGATTCATTTTTATGAAACACATTAGCATAAAAGAAGAATTTTTAAGAAATACATGTGTTAGGCAAAGAGTCTTGAATATTCAAGAATTTTGCCAAAATTGCACTCGGTGAGAAATATGCAGAATTTGCTAAAAAATAAGGACAGTAAAAGTATATGATGCCCATGCTTTATAACGCAATATTGTTGTTAATGACGTTGTTTGCCAATTTGAAATCTCGTTTGATTTTTGAATGTCTACCTTTTATGGACTCTCTAATTTATTGTCGCTCTCGAATTAATTATTTAATAAATTTATGTTGCTTATCAAAAAAGTAGTCATTAATTCAAGGACTACCTACCGAGAGAAATAAGTAACAATTTTTATTTTACGAGTATATTGACTGCATACATGTGTGTTGTAAACAGTCTTGTCAAAAGCAAAACCCTTACGTAGAAGCCATATATTATACATAGATCAAACCCGAGACCGAGCTAAACAAATCCACTTGAGTGACGCCGGATGTCATCGCCGCTATCGGAAATTGGTATTGTGGAAGGTTTCATAATAGGATAGAGGATTCTTTATACTTTACAACCTATGTTAAGGATATATTTATTATAGAGTAAAAGGGTAACATCTTTACCCTTTTACGAGATGAAATTTTCAAATAGTTAAGTAGATGAATTGACATGTCTGTACGTCAGAACAAGTATAAATTAGCGACTAGAGGTAGTAGGCATACTTATATAAAAAAATTGTATATCCACATCCCATTCAGTTTTGTTTGTTTTGATTGACTATATCTAATCTGCTGAGTTTCGACTTTTTCAGTATTAATATCTTGTCATGCTATATTATTCATATTTATACTATAACTTCCTTAATTACATATCTATCATCACCCAAATGGGCGACTTCTGTGCTCACTCTTCACTATCACATATTATAACTATTTTTTAATTTTTATGTTTTAAACACAGTATCAATTTAATTCCACACGTCAACCTTATACATTTAAAAATAAACTGGGATCGTTGTTTTATTTCATATTTATTTCGAATTCTAATCGTAATGTTACGTTCATAAATTTTGTCTATTAATAATACCGTATTATTGTACTTTGAGCCATCAACACGAGAAATGTATATTCATATCACATATTATGTAGAAATATTAATTTAATTAATCGCAACACCAAATAGACTTTTAATTAATTAACTTGAATATAGAATATATTTGGCGTTAATTTTGTAGAAATTCATTATGCACAATTAAATGAAACTACGTGATGTAGTATTATTTTTACTTTATTTAATTTCTTTACCACGACCTAGGTTTTGTTGTATTACAACATCTTCAAGTAAATATCCCACGGCTAATATCCCACCTGAAAATGTTGTAATACAACGAAACCTAGGTCGTGGTAAAGAAATTAAATAAAGTAGAAATAATACATCACATAGTTTCATTTAATTGTAATTAACTTGAAGTTAACGAACTGGAATGTACCGATATTTAATTTCATTCCATTATGTTTTTATTGTTCCCATAAGCAAATTTAATTAGTCAACGAGTTATCCATATATTTAAAATATATCTCTAAGCTCAATCCTCATATCGCCAGAATTTGTTAATGATATAAAAACTACCCTTGAGACCTAGGAATAACCAATTTTAGTATTGAAATTTAAATCTAGAAATATCATTTATAAGCTGTAATAAATTTGAAAAATAAATGGGAATTTATGATGACTGAAATATATTGAACGTTAACCTCGTTGAATTATTGAATTTAGTTTTTCGAATATTTAATAAGTTACAAAAATAAAACAAGGGAAAATGTCAATATAATTATCGGAAATATAATTATATTTTATTAGAACTACTTTGATTTCATTGTTCGCATCTTTATACCTTAAAATTACAAGTGTAAACTTGTATAGCTAGAATCCCATGCTTATGTAGTCCTAGAATCCATGTATGCCTAGAATGCAATTTTACATCATATTTCAATTTACTTTGATTTAATTCAGCCCTTAAAAAGTACAGTTTTACGAAAAGATTGCAAAACAAAAAAAAAAGATATATTAAAATAGCTAATATATAAGATTTGATAAGAAAAATGAAATAGTAAAAGTAGTCAATTATCTAATGTTATCGTATTTCAATACTTTAATTTTAATAACCATTAAATCAATGCTGTTTGAATTCACGCATAATAATAAAATTGTTTAAAAGACTTATACACGTTGAATACGTAATCCCATAAAATATCCTATTTTATAGCTGAAATGAAAAACCATTTGAACCATGTCTTCCAAAATTTCAGGCACATAAAGTCTAAAGTTGTAGAAACTAAAAATCTGTAACAAATGTTTCTGTCAAAGAGAATGTGAATTTATGTCGTTATGGAACACTGAAAATTAAGCTGAAATTGAATTTGTACGAACTTCATTGCCGGTAGCATTCTGAAATTTATGGGATGATATTTTATTAACAATAGTTAATAATATATACAAAAAAATCAAAACTGTAACAAAATAAAAAAAATCAAAACTCTATATATATATATATATATATATATACATGAAACTATTTGAAAATGGCCTCGATGCGATAAATACCCGTTCGGAGCTTAATATTGAAGGGTTGATAGTCGTTTAGAGGATTGAATGCCTAAGAGGCATTCAATGTCTTATCTTTCTGCAACTTTTAGAAGATGCAAATTAGGTTAATTAGGCTTAAATAAACGTATGACATACGGCGTACGACACGTGTAACACAGATAAATGCAAAAGTGACTAAAAATTATCATCATTGTAAAATGTTTATTTTCATCGCAGGTATTTTGCTCCAAGTATTACGTTCCAGTATCATTCTCAAATATTTTATTATGATTCCACTATCTGTACCCACGACTTCGTTCACTCGGATTATTTGAAATACAATTGTAGTATTGAAAACAAAAACACATATAATGTTATCAATAATCATTATAGAATATATTTTTTTCAAAGTAAGTCAACTTTTAAATTACCGTATCTTTCTGTTTGTAGGTCAATTGCAATGAAACAAAGCTTACGTATTACCCCTGTAAAATACAATAGTGAAAATGTCATCAAAATCTCCTCCGTAATTACTGCGCTATACTCAAAAAAATAAACAGATTCAAACACAAATAGAAAAAAACCCAAAAAGAAAATTCATGTCCTTTTTCTTTCATTATGCTTCTCAAATAATTCTTTTAAGGACTTTTTTATAAAGTCTTATGCGTATATATACAGCATCATAACTTGTTATGGTCAGAAGAGGACCAACAACGACGTCTGCAGATATGTGTCTGCCCGGATTTGGATTTATCGTAATCCCAGTCATCCATTAATTTTTTATTTTTCCGTAACCTTTCAAATATTGTTTTCTTAAATAGCGCTTTTAAGAGGAGGCTTATTAGATGAAATATATGAGAAAAAAGGTCTATTTATCAGTAAACTGAATGTTTTATTTTTTAATCGGGTAGAGTTTTTCACCACACATGCCATAGTTACCACAAAATTATTTATCCAGAATGATTAGAAAAATGTTATTTAAAAAATTATGAAAAGCCAAAGAAGCGTCTAAGATAAAATTTTTAATATTGTATTATAAAAATATATTATCAATAAACTCTACATAAACAAGGAATTGCACTTCAAAAAGAAAGTAAATCGCTAGAAAGGTAAGATGTTAAAATTTATAAAATCAGTATTAATCACAAATCAAAAATAAAAAATTATAACATCCAGTGTACGTACAAATATTTTGCATTAACATTCAAAATTCCTCTTTCGGATTGGCAATTTTATTTAAGAAAAAAATTTGGTCAAAATGCAGTTTTTCTGCAAAAATGTGTAGTATAATATAATTGAATTTTAGTAGAAACCAAAATTTTTTTTTAATTTCAATTTAATTTCATTTAAAAAAAACATAGCATCATTTTTTGTGGAAAATCGATGAGCAAATAAGTTTGTTGTATGATTTGGTTTTCGTTTAGCTTACATGGCATACGTATTTATGCCACATGAGAATAATACATAATGAAAAAACGACGTTTTCTCTAATGAATGCAATAAATTACAAAATTAAAAAAATATGAATTATCAAAATGGAATTATATCATATCAAATTACCTTAAGGCTCGTGATCATAGATGCATTATTTTACACGTTCAGCCTTTACAATTTTTTTATCATTGGAGTAATTTAATCCATTTACTAACCTCGATTTACATTTAAGATATTTTTGTTCTGAGTTTCAAATAGATAGAAACATATTTTAATGCTAATATCAAAGAAGTTAACTTAGCTTATTTATGTCGAAACAACCTTTGTGATATAATATCGAGATTTACATAAAAATGTACGATTAATATATTTATTTCTAAAATTGATATTGAAAATATTTCAAACCCTAAATCCAACATAAACTTCAACCCATCCCAAATTACTCCAGTCACAGCATTAATATTATTGGACAGCCTGAACTAAATTTATTACTTACCATTATGTAAAATTGCCTTATATACCATTTTGTAAAATTGTATTATTTTAATTTGTGGTGGTTGCATTGATTTATAATTACTGCCACTTTGAATGGCACAAGGTGCTGCATGTCCTTTAATTCAATACGTTTTTTTCCAAATTATAGTCTGGTTGACTATAATGGATTGCTCTCGTAGCAATAATTTCGTAGCAATGCCGTATATGTTAATTACTTATATTAATGTAGATAAATAAATAAAAAAGTAAATAAATGACGATTCTGTACTTTGGAAATTAGGAAAACACAAAATTCATTTCTTTCCGTACAACGCCTTAATACATTTTTTTCGTGTAATTTATTGAATTGCATGTTTACGTTCACAAACACTTCTCCTGTTTTTATATCATATTTTTACCCATATAGGTAAAAATATTTACTTTCGCTCTAAGTTTCAAACTATTTTAATTTTCCTATTTTTAAAATTTAGATGAAATATAACCGTGATCTAAAATATTATGGATTTTCGTCATACAAAAGAATTTAAATTGACATACAATTTTCAATAATTGATATAACTCTAATAAGTCTTAATACCTGTTTAAATTTTAAGTCTATAAGAATATGCATCGATAAAACTGAATATATATATATATATATATATATATATATATATATATATACATATATATATAAATATATATATATATATATATATATATAATAGTTTTTAACATTCAGGTTCTATAACTTCTTTACGAATATTTTGTGTCTTCTATAGGAACAATAACGTTACTCTCAAATGAGAGGTTAAACTCACATGAAATAATATAATATTACTCAAATAAGCGCGACGTGCGAACTATGTTGAAAGAGATAGAGATTTAAAGAAACCACGTGTACAAGACAGATCGTCGGATTGAAGATAAGTTAATTAAATGGTCTTTTTTCACTTGTAAAGCGAAAATAATGTGTATATACCTATATAGCATAACATCATTTGGCCAAACGGGTATATTTTTTTAAGAAAAGTTGCAGTTATTATAAATTTTTGCAATAGCCAATTTTTGTACCAGAAAGAAATATATTTGCACCCACAATTTTGCTACAGAGAAATAACAGTTCAATAATATAATTATTTATACAAGTTATCGACTTTATATTCCTTATGATTGAAGTGTAATTATATTAAACTACAAATAACTTTTCAGCCAACCTATAATAGTTCTTGCTGTGACGGTTTAATACTAAATGCTATAATTTTGTCCGTTGATTTAAACTCAAAATTACTGCGGCGTAACTCAGACAATACGAGCGAATTATTAAACCCGCTGCTTAGTTCGTAATACAATTGAGACACATTATTTAAACAGCAATTGTTTTCATTGCGATGGACCTGTTTGTACCGCAGGTCGCGACCAGGAATTACAATTGAAAATAGTTTCAAAATGTAATTCGAAATGCGTGGGAAGGGTTAACAAAGGGAGACAGGCGGACAAGGGCAGCAGCGTGGCGACCGGTTATGTTTGTTTTTAATATACTCACTTGTCGTTTACGTTTTGTTCCTACCTCTGCGTTATTTTTTTTTGTCTGCAAACTCGTTTAGTAGCACATGTTTCTTACATTTCTTTCTACGTTTAATGCTTGACTAGAAATTTGACCTTGTCCGACAAGGATAAGAAAATTTTTGGAGTTTAATTAAATGTTTTAATATTTGTTTACTGACGAGATGTCAATTAGTTTTAAGCTCTGTTATTTATAAAAATATCATTTATGCAAGTTCAAACTTCATTATTAAATAAAAAAGGCACAATAATTTAGGGCAGACAGTGACTAGCGTATATGTGGATATGGATTTTACATAAATCGAAATCGGAAAGTTTTAATCGGTATTTTAGTCTAAAGTTCTAACCAAATTATTACTCAATTAAGAGCAATTTAAAGAAATTTCACTTTCCTATAAATTCGTTATTACAGTATTTGTTACTTTTCTTGCGGTGGCCCTTCACCTTCAATGCTTATTACGTTTATAAGATAAAGCAAGTTCAACCGAAGTGATGTTCTTTCAATATGACATGCATAATCGTACATCATGTAATGATGGTATACACCATTATACACATTTTTTTTATCAAGGAATATATTCTTTGTTTATGTTTTATAATCGGAGAATAAAATGGAAAACAGAAAGTCTTTTAAGAAAGATATTTTATTTCAATGGACCTCAAAAGCAATCTCCAAAAATGTTTCAGTCCAAAGTATCTTCATGCTCATGCGTTTTTTTTCCGGCAATTTTGAAGACCATAGTTGGGATGAAAGTTTTTAAATTTGACGGATTTTTCCTTTGACATAGAAATTATGTTTGTTACTTGAGCGGTTTCATAATTAATGGAATTAGATTTAATAAAATGACTGGATGAATAATCGTCAAAACAATCTTTACTAAACTCCAAAAAATTTTAATTTTATAAACAGGAAATTTTATACAAATTTCTATATTCTAGATATTTTACAGATTCTTCAAAGCTGTTTGGAAATTTATAAAGAAAGGCGCACATTGTGCATAACGTTGATGCTGAAAACTTGGCAAGGGAAAAATTAAATTTAAATAATATTATTGTTATTTTGGAAAGTCTCTAGTCTAACATCCCGATCTATGAAACGGAGAAGACAAATTTTCTTCTCCACTGTACATGTAGACAGGTGTATCATTTTCTCTTTAATATTTTGCATAAAATTCCAATAGATACAATGAAATCCAATATATAAACCTAAACAAGAGAAGCAAACAGGATTCAAGACATGAATTATAAACAAACCGAACTTGTTTAGTGGCAATTCTTGTTGAAGTTCTTCAAGCGCGACGTGAGAGTAATTCCATTTTTTTTAATAGAAGAAATAATTTTCTGTAAAACCTATATCTTATATTGAATATATTTGGCGTTAATTTTGTAGAAATTCATTATTCACAATTAAATGAAACTACGTGATGTAGTATTATTTCTCCTTTTTTTAATTTCTTTACCACGACCTAGGTTTCGTTGTATGACAACATCTTCAGGTAGGATATTAGCAAAGATGTGTGATATTGTCATACAACGAAACCAATTATATAATAGGTCGTGGTAAAGAAATTAAATCAAGTAGAAATAATACTACATCACGTAGTTTCATTTAATTGTGACCTATATCTTACTTATGCAGTACAAGCCTATATCTTACTTCTCCTTTACTTGAAAGAATTGACTGAATATAGAATTTCGTGAGTATGTGTGTTACGTGTTTACACGCACATAACTTGAATTTATTTCATTCGTGTTTCATAAAGTTTAGTATTAATAATTATTTTGTTTGAAGATTTATACTATTGAGGTATCCTCTTATAAATACGGTGACGATCTGATGATGAGATTCCGAAAAAAAAAATGTAACCGCTTAACGGATAGGGAATCAACCGTGATTCAACACATTTGTTACTGCTAGCTGTTAATTTGCAAAATAATTACACAATCGATCAAGTAAGGGCCTGATGATAAGTTCTGAAAATAAACAATGTAACTCTTTAACTAATGGTAGTAAATCAGCCGCGATTTTAAATATAGTTATTATAGTCCGATGGTAAATTCTGGTGATGAACGATCTAACTCCTTGTTGATTGGTATCAAATCAACCGTAATTCAGGGTATTTGTTATTGGTAGTTGTTACTTGTTATTAGTACTTTGCAAATATCTACACCGTCAACTTGGTTATGGTCATATGAAGGTTCTGTATATGAACAATGTAACTCAATAACAGATGGTAGTAATTCAACCGTGTTTGCTGCTTTATCGTTTTAAATCAAAATATGAGTAAGTGAGTAATAAGGTAAATATTCAAGTAATCGCGCGGTAATTCAGGTAATTCAGTCTTTTCACAGGTATTTTGTCCTTTTATGTTAAAATAAGTTGCCATGCCATCTTTTGAAAAGTTTTTTTCTTATCTCTTTACGAAAGATTACTATAAGCTTAGAAAACTAAATATACGGTAAGGGACTTATTGTCAAAAGAGCTATCTCTTACAGTTAAATACAGTAAATTAAGGGCGGGAAATAAATATGATGTAGACTCTATATAGCTTGTGGACCGTAATTAATGATATTCGACAAATAAAATATGCAATAATAAGTATACTTAAGTATAAATACCAATAAAACAATTAATATAAAATTAAATGACATGTTTGAAGTTGGCATGGTAGGTTAAAAACCACAACACAAAAATATTTCTTTTTCAGAAATTTAAATGTAGTAAAAACATTTCAGTATGTGAGAAGGAGAGAAAATAAGTTTTAAATTTTCATTTCACACAAGTAGCAAATTATTTTAAGGAAACTACAAGAAAATATAATATTCTTGCAGTATTTTATAAACTAAAATCTTTCCGTAATTTATTAAACAACATTTAATAATACGAGTCAACAAAATTAAAAACAAAAATTTTGCGTAATACTCATCAAACTGTATATCTCATCAGTCTCTTACGTTCTTTTTTTGTTTTCTCCTCCCATAATTATCTTTATCGACATGTTAATATTTGTTTCATGACATACTAATATCTTTTTCCTTCTGTGCAGTCCAGTAGAAAAATTTAATATTTAATCCTAGACAACAAACAATTTTAAAAAACGGTCTTCTTTTGCAGTGGGTAAAATATTTTTAAAATATTAACGTTATTCAACTGCTCTTGTTTTCCTACAGCTTTGGTTTTTACAACTAACTATGAAAAGAGCTTTAATTTAAATTTTGTTCTATATGTATATCGGTGACCAAAATGATCTCCAATATGATTAAATGCGGTACCTGCTATATGGCGTACCTGCTATATATCCTAATTATAACTCAAATAAAAATAGAGATTACTTTCCACCCAAAATTAAATATAAGGCCAAGTACGAGTCTAGCTCGCACGTCGAGGGTTTCATACCTCGTTGGGAGTGAAATTATCTTATTTATCACAAGTCATCACTAATGTGAACTTTTTAGTGCAATAAATATGAAATAATACCGAACGTAATTAATAGGGGGGAAGGGGAAGTGCCATAAATTGTGATATCCATAATCACAGTTACCCATCTTCTTAAAAACCCTATTTTTTAATAATTTTTATTCGAAAATATGGAAACAGGAATGAATAATACTGTATCTCTTTGAAACTTTGTGTCAAACCTTTTCCAATATATTGAAAATATTTTTTTAATCGGACAGCAAATTCTATTAATTTGATGGAACTAAATACCATTTTCGTACATAAAATAAATCTTTTTATATTTTTGTTCTCATTCGAAATACAGTAATGAAAATACGACACCAAAATTGTTAATACATATCGTCCTTAAAAAGGAAAATAAACGCAAAGCGTCCTATATTTAATTTCAATGTAATGAAAATTTAACCTGCCGGGAAATAAGAAAATAGAACGATTTCACGCGTAATGATTTACTCGAATATCAAAGCATCCTTTGAGCTGGTGGTTTCCAACGCAAGAAAGGGAAGCAATGCAACAAATATAACCCCATTGAAATGAGATACTTTCCTAAGGACACGATCAATAAGGGGAAGACTCCTTTCTTGTCTCTCAAGCGTCACATGCGACGTAATGGCTCATCATTAGCTCACTTCATCATACATGAATGGAGTGACATCGTGGTACGGTCCGCCGTAATCCATAATAATAAATAAAATCTTATTTCACCTATATGATTGGATGAATAAGAAAATAAGAGATGTTGTATCGAGTATACCAGAGTGCGCACTGATAATAAATAATCTAATTCAATTAATTATAACAGAAGATGAGAAGACTCATTTTTGTTATTAAGTAACAACCTCTTTATTATAATATATTGCACATGTCGGTAAATGCATGTTATGGGAGGAAATTATAGTAATTTATATACACGTCATGGAGTGGAGGGAGGGCCCAGCAAGATGTCATCAGCGATATGTAGGGATAAATTAATAAACTTTTTGATATGCTACTGACATTCATAGGTATACAAACAAAATCTAAGTTTACTTTAAATTTTATATACAAAATATGAGTAACTTTACTAACTCGTTTCTTTGCTTACTGTGTTTGTTTAATATATATTTACGTAAAGTCAGAGTAGAACCTTGATTCTAACCATTACTTACCAAAAAAAATTACTCCGTACTTGACGGCGATTTTTTTTAATCACAGAATGGTAATTTTAAAATTAATGTGTAAATAATGTTCTGTCATATTTACAACATCACTTGTCTTAAATACATTTTCTTCTATGTTATTCGTACTTTTTCGTATTCAGCGAATATTTACTCAAAGCCTTGTCTTATAATTCTATACATTTTGGAAGAACAATATACACTGTTTTTAATAGGTACTTAACTAAAATTTCTTGGCGTTTCAAACGTTTTTAGAGACCTCTCTATTTCTCGTATATTTGGAGGTTTTAGCGACTTCTACATTTCTTATGTTCTTCGTTAATTTAAATTCGCCGATATAAAAAAAAGCAAGACTTCTTATTTTTTTTTTAGATGCTAAAGTTTTATTTCCACAGTAATGTCAGTTCTTTTGTACAGAAAAGCGACCGTAACGAAAAGTAAAACATATCAGTGATGGGGAAAACTAGCAGTAGACCAAATACAATTACCAGTCACTCAGAGCGTGTCACTTAATAGCAGACAGTTATAAAAGTAGATCAATCTTGCTTTAGTTTTGTTTATATTCCAGTCTTGGTAAAGCGTACATTTTTCTTCATTAATAATATTAAGACGATTAGTTAAACCAATTTTGTTATCATTGATACCTTATATGAATACTTCAATGGCGCTACGAACCTGCCTTTAATGGAGAAACTTTTGGCTACTCCATTCTCCAAGCTTTCGACTTTTGTTGGACTGTGAAAGTCCGTTACGAAAAACAAAAATAACTCATTCACGTATTCACGTACAACAGAAAGTCAAATAAATTCCTTAGGAAAAACAAATAACTTATTCACGTATGTACAAACAGAGCGATTGAGAGCGAAATGGATGATTACCTTTACCGCTCCCATTATCTTCCTCTCCCCTCTGAGCTTTTGACGCAATCACCGTATGCTTACAAGATTGTCATAAATTATGGATACTTCACAATAATTCTTTTTTTTTCTTTTCTTGCTCTATTATCTTCATATTTCCCAACGCTTACTTCTAACGCGTCTGACATCCGAGTATCTTTTTTTTAATTCTATGACAATGACAAAAATAAATGACAAAAACGGAACCTTAAAATATCGTCATACCAGTTTGTTAATCTGGTCATCCAATATTATAACTCTGATAAACTTTAACACAGAGATCTACGCGGTCAAATAACGTGAATAACCATGCAACATATTTGTATGGTCGGGGAGAATTCACAATACTGTTATATCTGATACACCAACTATTGCGAAAAGTTATTTCTTCTTCAGGTAATAATCTTCTAATAACAGTTTTATGACTTTTTCGACAAATCCTAAGTGTTGACCTCAATCGGCTATCCTATGCAGTGATCATCTTCAATCGAGAATCGACCTTGTTTAAATAGACCGTGCTATTTGCAAACTAGTAGTTTTATCAGGTTTTTAGTTTTACCAGGGCATCAATCTTCGTTAATAACTCCAATATCATTCATGATGGTTTGTGAATAATTTAATCATCAAGATTTACTTCTTCCAGAGACGATTATTCATTAACGAATTATTTTGGGGAATTAACATTTGATTTATGTGGCACCAATGAGCTCCTAATAAGCTGCGTTATAAGAAAGAATTTATCTCCCCTCCGTTTCCTTTATTCCGTGGACTTTTAGACCTCCCCTCGAATGTAATTTGGAAATACTATAATTTATATTTATTTATGCACCAAAAAAACCTTGCTGGCATTATAAAAACATCGATTTATTTTGTGTTTCATCTATAATTATTTCCTAGAAAAAAAATTACCTGAGTGCGTTTCTCATGTATTCATAATTATTTATCTTTTGAGAATATTTATTTTTAAACTAAAATGATTAAAGAAAACCAAGAAACAAACCGATAACACATCTAATAAAACCTCATCTATATTATAATTACTTGTTACACACGTCACGATATGCTAACTGTACAATAAATTAATAATTATGTGTCTGGAAAAATTGTTAGGTTACAAATTTAACTCTAGGCAAATGTTATTAGGATAAGCGGAAAACTTTTGACGCCAGCAAAAAACAAGAAACATACCTGTAACGGTAAAACAAACGTGTTTATAACATATGAAAGCCTCACCTACATTATATTGGGTATGAAATACATCACGATATGCTAAATAATTAATAAATTTATAATTATTCATCTTAAAGAATTATTTATTTTTAAATTTAAGTCTCGGAAAATATTATAATTTTGAAACAAACTTATATCTAATAAAAGCCTCATTTACATTATGGTTGAGTACGAAACACGTCGCGATATTTTCCCTAAAAAATTGTAACAGTCATGAAGTAGATCACTTTGCAACAATTATTTCATTGTTATAATATACGAAAGCTCTACGAGATAGACAGATATTCGAGCTAAATGAAATAATACCTTTACTGTTAATCTCAATCGAACCCGATCCATGAAGATATCCGGTCGTGTGTGGCAATTTATCAAGAATATATTACACGCATTAACTTCATCTGGTCGACTTCCGAGTACCAAGCCTTTGTTGTTGAAAACTTAATTTACACCCAGCTTGAGATAATGAATATGCCCATCAGTGCGTTGGTTTGACGGAGGATGTACAATGATTAAGATTATTAAAGAAGAGGTTGTTAAAACTGTCGTTTGATAGTGATTTAATTCATAATTTGTGAAGGAAACGTGTATGTAATAAACTAGAAGCAGATTACAACTACTGCATTAATTAGAAGCAGACTACATTACGAGTGTTTCAAGAAAACTGATCAAGAATAACATGTGATTATTCTAAATAATCTAAATGATTCGAATTTTATTAAGGCTCGAATCAAATTATAAGTATTAATTTGGCAACTCATTTTGATTAAAAGAAAAAGATTCATTAAAAAACTGAACTAAAAAAGAAAAACTAAAACACGCCATTTTCTCCTTCTTTTTTCGGAATGTTGTAGACACTTCAGAGTATATTTTACAGGGTATATAAGAGCGCAGTGTTCGATCTTCAAGACCACTGAATTTCGTCGAATAAACAACAAGCAAAGTAAAGAAAATTCACGAAGAAAATTTAGAGTACTGGAGAGTACTTATATACTCGTAGGTAATTTACGAATTCCGTATAAAGCACAAAGAAAAGAAATCAATATTTAATGTACATAAAAAGATGAGTGAAAGTATACTTTCCTGTAACACAGTCATCAGTCAATATTAAATTCATAAAGATTAGAAAAACTGAACAAATTTAATTTTAAGTTCGTATAACCAGATAGGGATACTCTCAAGCCCCAACTAATAGAATAAAAAAAATTTCACGATTAAGTGAAGAAGTGGAGATATTCTGGTTGGCAAGAAAATAAGCTAACAATCATGACTTGAAGCCCTGGGTTTATTAGTTGTCGACTCAATGATTTTAAATTATTTTTGAAATCTGTTAGTGTGATTATATTTTCTTTGATTTTCAAACTGGTATAAAAAAGTAACTAGCTAGATTAATAAACGGAAAAAATCATAAATTAAATATAATGGTGACTATCCGCACGTATTAAACACAAGCCACCGTCATTGTTGGTGTAAAAATAAGTATTCAAAATATTGAATAAGTTTCGACACTAAGTTCTTGAACAGTTTTAACAGCTTCAGATTATTAGTAAATTCATGCTTTATACCGTGATATTTCGTAAATGCATGCTTTATATCATTCTATTATAATCGATGCTTCGTAGATCCTAATTATCCATTCTCCGAAGAATCATTACTTAATTAAAATTTATTTTCTCTTCTATCATATCAATCGAAATCCCAGAAAAGATATCCCGAACAAATTCTCCCAAATTCTTTTTTTTATTTTTAAATAGTTACTTACTCATGAATTTGCTCGTTTGAATATATGCCTTAAAATATTTAATGTAATATAACTTAACAGTATTTTTATTACGTCACTATATATAGAATATGTTAAATCAGTGTTTAAAGTACATTTTATAAAAACATTATATAAAATATATGCAACGAGCAACAAACTAAATATGTCCACTTTAGCGCCTTAGATAAAAATATCAAGGACCTTTCTAATAAAGCGTACATGTATAGAGGAATGAGTTCAGAGTTAAATTGATTATCTGCTATAATGGTTAATTAAGTTTTCTCTTGGCTCTTTTGTGTCACCCTTGGTGGTGAAAATAGACTCTGAACAAAGGAAATTAATAAGCCACGATACGGATAAAACGGGTTTTAAAGGGTGAACTTCAAAGTTTTCTAATTATATCTCCAAAAAAAGCGAGTTAAGTAAACGATATTTTACAAAATGAGTTTGGGCGTAATCCTCACAATAAACGCACTACGCACTATAATAGTGAATTCTTTACTAGTATGATTAAATTAATCGAAATAATAAAATTATTTGTAAGTTTCTTTCGAGGTAATGGGTTAAAAGCGTCATCAAGAAACTTTTAAAGTTTTACCAGTTCCCTCGAAATCATAATTTTTAAAATATAACCTAAAAAGGTATTATCATTTAATGAGAACCAGTAGTAAACATGTGTTCTACATGAATTGTACTCAGTATTAGATGTACTGTACATTAACTGTTCTCAGTATTAGAAGCAGGATCGAAAGTCATTATTTTTGTAGGTAGGATTGTAATGATAGTGTATAACACACTATCATTACTATCGTTACAATTGTACTTCAAACCATTAAGTCAATCAAAAAACTTATGGAATATATGTTAAGTTTATAATATTCATATGTCCCATATAAAATCTAAAAATTCCAAAGTAACCCCAGCATTGTGTATTAGGTTAATCACCAGCTTATGATCTTTGACGGCGTACCACACGGCGGAGGTTTGGGTTCGACTCCCGGCCGCTCGTTAAGCGGGCTGGATGACGGTTAGAGGTTGATCTTGTCATAATAAGTTCGAAATATGTATGAATTGTGTTCTTAAATATTTTTTAATAAATAAGTTAATAAAATAAAAATATTTTCATCAATCATAATAAATTACTGTCATCCTTTATGACATTAAACACTCATTCTACTATAGCAAATTTGTTACAATATCTTGCAAGTTGCATGCATGTAAACAAAATCGGTTAATTTATTTTAACTCCACAAACATGCAAGGTCACATTATCTAAACATTTTCGTCACAATATTGCGACACGCAAGGTTTAGGGTTAATTTAAAAACGAAATTGCGTCCATTAATTGGTTCAATATTTATCGCAAGACTAAATGATATTAAGCTATTTTGATAAGAAGTAACTAATGAAGTGTTGTTTATCCTTACTCATCAATATTACCATCGTTTATGCAAAAATCCACATTTAATTGAGAAGTAATGTCGGTATATACTAGTGTAGTCATGAAAAAACAGTGACTAATAGTATTTTTGTTGTTATTTGCACATAGATACAAGGGATGAAGTGTCAGGAAATACATTGTAAAATAGATGTCTGTAGGCACTTTTACTGAAATAAGTTCAATGTGTATTTGTATAAGATACGCGAACACAAAGTCTAATAGGTACTAGAAATTCTCTCACGTTATAAAGAAATCACTGAACGAAATTATGGCTACAAAAGTATAATAACGATATAATAAAGCTAGCCAGCAGCCGTGCACAAAAAACATCAACGTAGTTTTTTACGGACGAGTTGTAAAGACGGACCGAGATAAAAGCTTCAAATTATGATGAGTTCTTTGAAAGCTCCTATAATGACGGAATATCCGCAGCATGTACAATCTCACAACACACGGCCCGTACTCACTGCACGAGAACTTTAGAGCCATGTGTAAGCTAGCTTTGCTTTTAGGGAAAAATATTTTCATCTCCATTGACATTAAGCGCCAATAAATATATTAATATAAAAACTTATGTATTACTTATATGATGTAAAAATAAAATGGTGTGAAAGATGGTCATTTTAATTATACAATCATAATAACATTAAATAAACAAAAATAAAAGTCGGCCAACGCGTCTCCGAGTTACGGCTATACATGTATTATAAAAAGAAATACACACGCGCCGAATTGAGGATCTTATCTTTTTTTGGATTCGATTAAATATATATCTTATTCAAAGTATGGTACCTAAAACATTCCAAAATTTAGCGATCCAGTTTAACGCCAATGCAAATTTCACTTATTTCTTTGAATGAAAAAACGAATTTAAAAAATGATAGCGCATTTGACAAAAATATATTTTTACTCATGATTATTTTACTGAATTATTCAATATGAAAAGGTATTTTACCACTCCCAGACGGTTGCCAAACATTATGTTTTAAATGTATATTCTCACAAGTCTTTGTGTTCATTTAATTTTTTCGATTATTTGGAATTCTATTTAAAATTAATGCCAAAAAATTAAAAAAAAATTTCTTCCAAAAGTAGAGTTTGTATATATATATATATATATATATATATATATATATATATATATACATATAAACATATAATTGTTTAGATTGTGCTAGCCAGGGAAGATGTTTGTTGATAATCTGATGCTCCTTGAACCTAGACCGAACTTTTTGACTTATGGGCGCATTATTATCTTGGAAGATGGCGGTGTTTAGCGGCAGTATGCTAGACATAGTAGGCACTTCATCATTCATTCACAGTCATCCAGCTAGTAATGTGAATGAGAGGAGCAGCGAAATACCACGATATAGCCACCCAAATCATAACAACACCTCCCCCATGCTTGACTGTAGGAAGCAGGCAGTCCGGATCTCAGGCTTCTTTTGAGGTTCTCCATACATAAACACGGCCGTTAGTCGGAACCAATGCGAACGATGATTCATCGAACCATACCACCACTCGTGAATTGAAAGAATGTGGTCTTTCAATTCTCGAGTGTCTAGGTTTTATTCTCGTGGACCACTTCTTTCGCAGCTTAGTGTTGGCGTCCGTTATGAAGGGTTTTGCAATTGGCATGGTGCCAACATGCCCCTAACTCTATTCCATTAAATGATCATATTATTTGTCCAACCCCTGTATATATATATATATATATATATATATATATATATTTATATAAATATATTTATATAGATTTAGCAGTTCTTATCTGAAACATGTACTTACGTGCATACAAGTCTAAAATTGTAGAAGTTACGAAAATGTGGTAGATAAACAGAAGCACATATGGATATAATGAAAATATTTTGATTTCCTCTTTCACTACGAAACCCTACAAAATATTTTTGAAGACAGTAAACCATGCCAGAATAAACATCGCAAGGCGCCACCTATTATATTTCCCCGGCTTCCTCAAAACCTACCCGTATACTTTAATGAGCTTCGGCTGACTCTTAATACCGTCCGCAGTATGAACCTTTTATTTGAATTGAGAATTGTTTTTATTTAAACTGCAAGGACATGGCTTCTCACTGCTAGATGAAAGCTCTGTTGACCCAGAGAAATATACCCGTAATCAATCTACAAAACATTCGATAGATATGTTGATATCGAGACGAAGTTATACTGAATCCATTTAGTAATCCATTTGATTATATATTGGACTTTTTGTGTTTTGTACCGGAATATTTTAATTTAATTAATAGGCATATGTAGTATCATTAATTATGAAATCACTCTCAGCTTCATTAAATTTTAAAACTCGAATCACTTTCAAGGATTTTGCAGTTAAATCTAATCTAAAGGGATTCTTATAATTACATGATATGATAGTTACTTTTTAACACGAAAATTGGCGACATTAACTGATGAAAAGGTAGTGATGTGAAGGAAATAGTAAAATATCTTCACAAAATAAATTACATAAGTATATAATAACATAACAATAAATATTACTTTTGAGACACTTTGTTTAACCCAAAAAGTACTATTATGGAATTTTACTACTACGGAATTTTTTTTTCGTTATTTAATTATCACACATCGATAAAAAGAAAGTAAAAAAGGGGGACATTATTAGGTATTAGATAAACTTGTATCCTAACTTGCACATATCAAATAACATTCTACCTACGTAGATCCTTAAACTTATGGAAACATTAGTGTAATACATTAAATACAAAAAAAAATGTAATGTATTAAATTGAGTGATATAACATGTAATATTGCTAAACATTTATAAAATAGTTTATTCTTTCTAAATTTATTATATTAATTATCAATAACGGAAGTAATAATGATACTAATACAGAAATAAAAATAATTACAAATACATAAGAGGAGAAACAGCATAGATTAAATAAACCTGCCGAATTTAATTTGCAAAAATGAAAAAAGAATTGAAAATTGCATATCCACTTAAAAACAAAATAAAATGCATAATAAAAAAAGAAAATGCAAATAATATGACATGAAAGAGTATGGTTGTGTAGTACATCTACAATTGACTATGCTATTGTAACAACGAGCTAGCGAATTTGTCCAGAGAAAGGGATATTCTGTGGCAATCATCACATAGCCTGTGCAGTGAGTGCACGAGCTCCAGCATTAATGTAAGCGGTTGGTAGGTAGAAAAGCTCTGAGCTACGGGTCGCTCTCTATGGCACACGAAACTGCATCTGACTCACTATATCGGCATAATCCTAAAGGCTGTGACAGGTAAATAAAGTTGACCCGAGTTCAATACGCTTTTCGCAGAGAGTACGGTATTCAAATGAGTACAATACATAACAATAGTCTTTTTAAGCGTATAGTAGTGATATTGGAATGTTCGTTTAAATAGATTTTGTATCCATCCATTCATATCAGAATATGTGACATAGCACGGATTCCAGACTGCATCAGCATATTCAAATCGAGACCGCACAAGAGTTGTGTTGAGGATTCGATAAGTTTTCATCTGCATAAAACGTTTGGTAGTTCTTAAGACAAAGCATAACAAAGCCCGCGAAGTAATCTGCTTAACGTGAATATTAAAGTGTAAGTTAAGATTAAACATCAAACCAAGATCGCGATAGAATTAATATACTCTAAGGAATGTTACAGGTATAAAAATCAAATACTCGTACTTTGTTTTTAGAAAAAGTGATGGATTTATACTCTCTATGACTTAATTGTTTCTTATTTAGTATGCAATATGCATCTAGTTTATTAAGAACTATTTGTAGCTTTGCATGATCAGATGAATCTCTTATTTTAGAGAAAATCTTAAAGTCATCACCACATAACAGTAATTTTCTGTGATTGAAGCAAATAATGACGTAATTTATAAACATGAGAAATCAAAAGTAACCAATTATAAGATGTAAAATATTAAGGTACCTTGAGGATTTAAAAACATTAATTCTTATTGCTTTTTGAATGCTGTTGTAAATAAATACTGGGATAACTGGACATTAAAAGGACCACCAGTAACAATTCTTGATTAAAATGCGTGAGTATAAGGAAAGTAATAAAATATCAGAAAACAACTTATTTTGAACACAATAACTATGAAAATAATTCGTGGAATAACGGATTATTTACATATATCACATAAAATGATAAATAAAGTTATTCAAAAGATAAATAAGTTTATTTTACAGTTATGAGAAACACATGTTTCGAGATAAAGAAAATAATTAAAAAACGGTCCAAAATATTAGGAAGCGCTTTTTATAAAAGTATCTTTAATGAAATTATTGGCCAGCACGTAAAATTTAAAAAATGGAACATATATTCCAAAAGCAAAAAGTAAGCTTTGAATCTCTTCGTTCTGTTCGTGAATCGGAAAGTGGTGAAGACAAATGTTTTGAACAGAACGTATTCATACTTTTAATTACAGCCACAATAGTATATTAAATTTTAACTGGATTTTCGCTTAAACACTTAAAAGTTTACTTTCAAATCTAATTAGATTAAAAATAAAAGATATATTAGTAGAAATATTTTTGAAAAGGAATCATTAATCACTATATGAGTCATCGTTAACCACGACGGTCCGGAAACCCTATTTTGTTCTATACACTATTTCTGTGAATATTTGTCGAACTATATTAGTTCAAACAAATACCATAAGTTTTCCAAATAAATTTATTTTCACTTTGTCTCAAAATACGCAAGTCTCCTGAATTACTATTAAATTTCAAACTAAGAGCGACTTCCGTTTTGTCATTACCGTTTTGATATTCGTGGAATATTAAAACGGAGACATAAAATACACAGTCATCACACGATTCTATTTACAATCTTTATTTAATTTGTAATTTTCTAAGGTGAACTTTGTCAATGTTTTCAAATTGCTACTCTCAAGTACCTCAGTTATTTTTGTACTGAATCCCTTCGGTTTTTGTTTTAAAACTAACTACAAAATCAATTTTACAAATTTAAAGGCAAAGCTCCTATAATCTAATCACTATTAGTAAAAAAAATTGCATATACTAAATTGGATAAAATCTAGAAAAAGCTGTTGATAAACAATTTATTAAAAAAACCATTGTTACTTGAACAGTGCAAAGGCAAAAAAGCAACGAAACGAACTATTTTGCGACAATGTTACAATTTGTCAAACAATCATGTCTGATAGACTTTTTCAAACTTTCGCGATTCGAACACATATTTTATTTGATTTGACTCGGGTTTTTTCGCGGTAATTATATATTTAATGAGTGAACCTAGATATTATATATACTAAGTACTCACTATGTCCCGACGTTTCTGACTGGTTGCACAGCCTGTGGTCACGGGAAGACTCTATTCTATTATATAAGATTAATGATTCTTTTGTAGCTTTTAAGTAATCATGTCTGATTACTTAAAAGCTACAAAATTATATGAATATATCGCAATCAGCCGATAGATTTAGCAAACGAAGTTTATTTCGAATAGCTACTAATTTCTTATTAACCAATTTACAAAATTTACACTTATTTACTAGTTTACTAAGTGTGTCTTGTAATAAGTGTGTATATACAAGATCATTGAAAATAAATTAAACACAATTTAGTAATGACCCAATTTAAATGAATCTAGTTAATTCGGTTTTACTTTTCTGGTTATCTTTTTTATAACTAAATTTGATATAAATATACTATTCCCCACTTTATCATTTCAACGCAAAAGTCAATAGTCTGAGAAGCTTATAAATCTTATAATAAATTACTTAAAACTTCATCATAATATGTACTTTAATATTGAATTTTGGCTCATAAAATCATGTTTATTTATTTGAATACCTTGTGATATTTATAAATTTACATTTACATTACATTTCTGAGACACTAAATGTAAATTGGCTGAAGTAAATTTATCGTTATGATTCGATGTAAGTTTTTGATTACAAATTTTAATAGGTAGTAATTTTATATATTAGTTAGATGTTGTGCTGGCGGGCGCGCTGATTAAACATAACATATACTTTTAAAAAATTCAAGAAACTGAAAAGATTTTATATTGGACATTGTTATTGCAAACCTATTAGAACATAAATATAAGCTTTCATTAATATTGGAATTAGGAAAAATATATATTTCAAAAACAATGTTCCGTCACTCGAAAATTTAGCGCTTGAAACATTTTTAATTAACTGGTTGGGTAAATAAAAATATATTAAAATTTTTCGAAAATATTCCGTATATCATGTAAAAATTTCATTCAAAAATCTCATAAAAACTCTTGTAAAAGCGTTAAAGCTTACTACGTCCAGTGTATCATTAATCATTCCCCGAAAAAGCTTATAAAATATTACTTCTTTATAACATTTTCGACACAACTTCCTTACACATTTTTTGAAATAAAAAAAGTTCAAGATCGCGCATTGAACGGATACTGATTTAACGCCTTTATTCAAACCCCTTTCCTTTCGTGAAATTTGAAAAATGTATAAAAGCTGGAGGTAGAGTGCTTTTCAACAAGGGGTGACGTCTCAATACATCGTCAACATGAGGTTGAGGACATACAGCGTAAAAACTTGAAACCTTCAGCTGTAAAATTACACTTTTAAATTATCATTGGATCATAAGAATAGATGCTATTTGTATGTACTTCATTTTGCAATTACTTTTTACATACTACCCGTTAATTATTTCAAAATTTCTCTGATGAAATGAGTTATTCACAGAAAAAAAGCTCCTAAAGTAAATCGTAATAGGCCTAATTGAGGACTTATTTTTAAAATGTATATATATATATATATATATATATATATATATATATATATACATAAAGAGAAATCATAAAATATTTTACAATTGAAGACAATCCCAAGCGAAAAAAGTAAATATTTCCCTACTAACTCAAAGTACCAACGTTTTCATCCCAACAAGTAGTTGTTTGAAAATAGAACCGTTGTAAAAGCTGTGCCAAAATGAAATCACGTAAATTCGAAACAAAAATGGCTTTGATTATGTATTTTTCGGTTCGCTTCCTAGTGTAGTCAATGCCAGTACCCATGGTACTATTATTATAAAAGAATTCAACAAGAGCAAAATAACGACGATTGTTTCGTAACTTTGAGGAAACATACTTAAAATTTGGTGAAGTACTAGTAGAACTCACGTTACGAGGGTTCCGTACACATTTAGGGACTTGAAAATATTTTAGTGTATACAGTACTTCCAATTAAACTATTCAACAATAATATTTTTCATAACTTTATATATGGCCTCCTATATCTTTCAGAAGCGTAAAAACAAACTTATTTTAAAAAGGTATAATTTCAAAAACATTTTAGGTATAATTTCACAAGCATTGACTTTCAAATGTTTTTTCCATACTTATACTATATTACCTCCCAATAAACTGACTTTCACGAATGTAGGTAGACTTGAAGTACTCTGTAGGTTTGGATAATCAGTGAATAAGACTATTATATAAATTAAAAAATACGCTTTGAACCAAAAAAACTTCACACTTTTAAAGCAGTGTGAAGCTTTAGGCCTCAGTCAGGTTAAAATATTAATTTCAACATGAAAACATGTTCGAAGCCTTCTCGAGAAGTTTCTCTAGCTGGTTCTGGGGAAAAATACATTAACAAACAAATGGACCGACAAATATACAGATAACCAAGTCTTCCTACAAGGATTCCTTTTATTAAATTTTAGCACACGAAACCTTAAAAGTTAAATGCGAAATATTTTCACGTCTTCCAAAATCGTCGTTGGTATTCGAATGTAGGCGTTTTATACTGTCAAGTGACAAATTTTACATAGATCACAAAAATAAAATCAATGTAACACCTAACAATGAAAATCAGGAGAAAAGAAAATTCATTAACGAGTGGAAAGAATTAGAAAATATTGGCTACCTAAGAAAACCTAATAATTTAATTTCCTCTATGACCCATCGAGCTGGGGTAACAAATTTTCATTAATGTACACAAATCAGCGTCGTTGCCCAATTGCTAAAGAATTAAATGTGATTATTAAATTACATACAATTAATGTATTAGTAGTACGAGTATAAAAACTGTGACGCACGCACAAGTGTAAATAATAAATTCTTTGAAGAGTGTATGACACGATGTTTGATTACTATTCGTTATATTATTCATGGAGTAAGTTCCGACAAAATCAACATTATTTAAATATGATTTACTGTCATTTTGACAACGCTTATCAGATTATATCCTTGTACTTCCTGCTGTTTGTCCACTACACCTATTTTTATTACAAATATTTCAATGTAGAAACCTAAAAGTTTGACACAGTGATAACGCATATTAAGCCACATCAGTATATATTTATATAGATAAACAAAAAATTATAAAAGTTTCAGAGGGGAGAAAATATGAAATTACCAGAAGCATTCTTAAATAAATTAGCATTAACAGTTCACATGTAACGGTAAACAGGTAGGAGTTTACTTTTGTTAGTAGGGATTATTACCTTTATATGGTGCTTAAACACTATTAATATAAGTGGAAAATTACCTGTTCATTTGCTTGTTTTTCTTTTTTCACGTTTGAATGGCTCAACGCTATCCTGAAGTTAAAGTTAGTGTATATATATATATATATATATATATATATATATATATCGTTCTTTAAAAACAAGCTCTTTATAATTAAATTATAATTTATACGCGTCGAGCAGTGAACAAAAATAAACCCGTGCACGAAAAACTGATTGTTATTAATTTAATTTTTGATAGTAGTGGAAAATGTTCCATTTAACACGTCAATTTCAATGGGTTAATTACTACCTGATACTGTAGTCCAGACATTAGCACCATCGTTTAACTCGTTTGGCAAATTATGTTCAAAATAATACTTACCTCGTACTACTACATGTGAAACCTTGAAATATATATTCTCTAAAAAAAGGTTTTTATTTCTAGTAAATAATTTAAATTATTTTTGTCAATTATTGGATTTTTATCTTATTCTGTTAATGTTAATTATTATATGTTAATTATCTAAGCTTGTAAATTTATTCACGTGGACTTTTGCAAAATAAAGTCAATATGACTATAATTTTTTTCACACAGACGCGTTTTGCACTGAAATTTCAAGTTAACACATCTTCATTTTTAATAGGTAGGTTGTAATTAATGATGCTATTCATGTGACCAAAGGCCCCATAAAATTGAGAAATGGAACATTATCCATATATTTCTTGCATAATCCGTGAAAAAAAAAATTAAGAGCCAAGCAAACCAAAAAAAAACCTTATTTTTGTGTTTTATTAATAATAAAAGCTTAGCTTAGCTTATAAGTAATAAGAACTTACTATGATTCTCTGAATTTTTTTGTAAATATTTTCAACATAAAGACAATTATACATTTCTTTTGTATATTCATTTTCTAATGAAACCGGAGCAACTCTGGTCGACACCCGCAGTGGTCGTTACGAGAGGAAACGCGTTAATTAGGAAATGATAAAACATGTGATTGAAAATGCGCTAGCGGAGACACAGAGATATGTTATTTGCGGCGGTCGCGTCTTACTTTGTGCGGCAAGTCGATAGAAACAAGGCAACTTCTCTCACAAAGACGGCAAATATCGTCCACCGAATCATCGACTCTAAAAATAGTTCATTTGTAAAAAAAAATATGCGACAAAGTCGATTATTAACTCATATTCATTCAACAGATTTTGTGATTTTTTTGTTTTACGATGAAATTTAAAAAGTTTTCTATATGGCATAACAATTTTATTAACAAGTTAATAAAAAACTGTCAAATTTAGATCCATTTAACGTGACCTTGACCTTTATACTTACCTTATGTTCAGAAAATAAAAGTTTTTCTTTCAAATGAAAAAAAAATCTTAAGTTTAAAAAATTTAAATCGTTTTAGGAGAAGATAAAAGTGTAATATAAAAGGTGAAAAATTACATATGAGGTATGTATAATAATAAAACGGAAACTAGTTGAACTACTTAAATATACATAGATGTCTTCCTTTACTGCTCCCCTCTAATGTATCTCGAACTACCAGTCCAAAATCGCATTAAATAAAAACCGAATGCGGGCCAAAACACATAAATTTGAAACTTATTGAAACTTTTCATACAATCTAAGCAAAATAATTTTGCTTCCAAAATTATTTTCCCTCCTTCTATCCCATTGTATTCGTAAATTATGTATGATTGTGTACATATATAGGTACATGCATGTACGTCTGCGTGCGTGCATTCGGTCGTACGTGCACACGTGCGTAAGTGTGCACGTGAGTGCCTGCATACGGGCGCGCACGTGCGCATGCGCGTCAGTGCAATTGTGATCGTGAGTCCATCATAAGGATAGTACCCGTCCATTTTCCCTTAACTATTAACCTCTTTCAGTACTTTCTACAAAACAAATTTTAATTTGCTTCAGACGGAGACCAACTGACAAATTTTTCAAAATTGTGAAGTTTTTAAAAATATTTACCTAATCATTCGTTGGGTATTCATTTTATTGAGTTAACTCACTACGGTCATATAAGAACTAGTTTCATTGTAATCACTCGACGCACTAACTTACACGATAAGCAACAGTGAAATGAAACGCGTTCGAAAATATGTTTCGTGCTATCCTCTTAAATACCTCAGGACAATCCATCTATAAAATGGGACTCCAATTGTTTGACTCGGTCTTGACATATCGACGTGTAACAGCCACCTAAGTTTCCATACTCGTGCATAACTCTTAACGTACTGTAAGAAGTTGTCACCTCGATATGTTGAAAATTACAGAAGAGAATATTTCATGTGTGTGAATCGATATACTCATGTAAATTGAAAAGATACGTTTCTTGAAGTAACCAAAACTAGTCTGCTTATTTTATTAAAAATTATTTAAAAGAAAAAAACAAAACTTTTCTTTGAAAATATAATACATTTTTGAGGAAGTTTTCCCAGCAGAATTTTTAACCAAGAAGAAAATACGTTAATTTTAAAACTAAATTTCTTCTTAGTTAAAGACGATGATTTCCTGGAATTTGGCGAAGTTAACTTGCCACTATATCGACTTGTAAAATCAAAATGGAAGAAAACTAAATTTATTAAAAATTCAGCATAAGGACGAACAACTTGCATCAGAAGGAATCGAGATTTTAAACTCATTATAACATGGCAAACTTAATATTTTGTTCAAGTATTATTTAGGAAATTAAAATTTGAAGGCTTTAGTGGCCAGAGAAAGTTAGTCTATTGCAAAATGATAATTTATTTGCCATTATTTTGCAATTGAAAGTTTGATTCAAGATATATATATGTGGACAAATATTCTTTTAACATACACCTGGAAATTATTCAATATGAAAGAAATCAATGCTTAAATACAATAGGTAATTAATGGAAAAAAGTATCTGCACCGCTTTATTATTGAAACCGATGCTAAAAATAATAATAAGAAAAAGATAATCGATCCACAGTCTAATAATTTTTAAACTTTATTTATTGAAAATATTTTTTGTAAAGACAATGTTGTAAAATTATTTCCTCTCGGTTTGTGGAAAATATATTTTCATTTTTCTTTACTTGATTTGAAGAGAGAAAAAACACACAAAATATTTTAAATATGCCCTAAAATCTAAACAAGATATAAGCTCTAGTAAGATATTATCACAGCCAAACGAGAGATAATTTTAATTAATGGCATTAAAATTGATATAAAACAAATATGTAATTAATTAAATAATTAAAAAAAACTGTAAGCAAAAATTGTCTGAACAAGGTGATAATTGATATTTGAATTTTAACAATAGAACAACAATTTTATAGGAAGCAAAATTAAATAATTAATTTATCTACTGTGCACGCTTCACTGAGCTCATTATTTACACTTGACCTAAACTGGGGGCGTGAACATGCAAGGACGTCGACAGACAACATCTCTTTATTGTTCAAACTTAACAACCGCCTTCGCAGTGGTCTTATATAGGCGTTTGGTCATGCGTTATCCACTTGAAATAATAGACATTTATATACTTCAGTAAACAGCCCTACATCCGGTTTGAAAAAAAATCATTGTGGGTGGGACTTTCAAGAAGCGTTAAAAAAACAACTTACCACTCAATAAATGTTGGAAGGTATATGAAATAAGATTCCGCAGTTGTATACATGTGCATTTCTTGAAACTGCCGAGACAAATTAAGCGAAGTAAGTTCTTGCATTAACACATATTTCAATTATTTTAAATTCCAATTCGTGTAAAATTAAGGAGCAAAAGTAGGATATGACACACTTTGTATCTTAACAAGAAGGTGGCCTATAAACGAAAAATGAGAAATGAAACAAGATCTTCAAATTCAAAAATTTCCAGCGTCCTATTTCTCTATGGGTTGTGTGAACTAAAACGTTCACACTTTATGTGTACAAGGAAATTTGTTAATTTTCATTAAATGTTGTTTTATCGTAAGGAAAAGTGTGGGACGAAGAGGGAGGGGGTTGCACCAAACTAAGAATTGTAGTGTTTTGTTTCAATTAGTGTCGGTAATTATTTCAAAGTGAAAGATCGTGCGCAATTATTTTAACGAGTTCTTATTGATTTACTTTTTTTAAACTGACTTCTACAAGACAAAAATTAAAATGTCCCGTATATGGTAAAAGGGCAGAGTTGAAAGAAAATGTTCTACCCACGTACGAAAATGTGGTGCAGTTTTACGAATAGGTGATAAAACCTTTTATTCGGATTGTCATTCTCAAACGAATCTTTAAGTTATTAAAAAGTTATCACACAAAATATTACTATCTAAAAATTTTTTTAAAGATCTCGAGGTAAAAAAGTTAGATGAGTTCAAATTACAGGGTATAAAGCTTTTTGAAAAAGCCGCTTGTAAAATGTAAAGAATTTCAAAACTGTACTTGTTTAAGAGAAAAAAAAGTGTCAAAAGAAGAACAAAAATGTTTATCAGACCAGCGTACAAACATATTCTATGGATGGCTCCAGATGGCTTTAGGAAGAATAGATCACATCCAGAGTAAAAAGTTGCAGGATAGAAAATTAGGTGCTCTCAAAGAAGAAACCAGCCATAATTCAACCACATGATTCGAAGAAATTCCTTCTACTTCATATCGGATGAATATATTTGAAGGTAGTTAATACATGGAGCTTCCTTCTTGCTCGTTGGCAACTGATGGTCTTAATACCGCTCACAAAATCTCTCAAAAGCCTATAAAGCTCACGGATATCAGTTTCCATAATTTGACGACCGTACGTGATAGATGCGGAGTGTCAGACCGAGCTGCAGCAGATATCGTATCATCTGTGGTGTGCTGTGCTTCTAGTGCCAACTCTGAAGCGCAGTCAACTAACGTCGTGGAGATGATAAAATTTTAAAGACTGAGACAAAAGAAAGGGTAACAGAAATTCCTGTGTTATATTTTTGGAAGGAATGACAAAACAGCTAAAATTATTTTAAAAGAATCAAAGAGGTTTAGAGCAACTGTACAAGAGGAATATATTTAAATTATAAAACAACCAGGTTTTATTTATGTTGAGTATGTAGTTCCACCATTTAGCACTACAAGAAATATTGAATGTGCCATCCACAGTTTTTGAATGACTGGAAATATATCGTTGAAAATTAAACGGCTGTTGGCCATGATGGCACGAAAACAAACACTAAAAAAATTAGGAAGCATGATACGTCTATTGGAAAATAGAGTATATCGATAATTGCAACGGATAATTTACCTTTTACACGCCAAAAAATTGCAATTTGTTTACCTATTTGGGTGGCTCTACTCCAAAATCTAGTTCATTTGCGAGGCGCCGCCTTTGCTCCAATTTCAGAAAATAGAAGGTGAAATACCACCACAAATAGCAATAAATCTCAGTACAGACCAGGAATATTTACAGAAATTCTGTCGTAAACGGATCCTGCCCTCTCGATTTAATACACAGAAGCCCAGGTAACTTGTACCGTACCCGCTGGTTAACTAGAACTAATCAGATTTCCGCCATTAAAGTCCATTTATCCTGCTAAGATGATTTAAGGCACCTATGGAAGCTTATAACCAGCAATAAATATTTATCAGGCGCGCTGTTAGAGATAGTGGACCTTGTTATTATTCGAAACAGTTACTTTGCTTTTTCAGAAAATTGTTTATTGAGTTTAATAACATATTCACAAAAGCACATTAGAAAACTCGCCGCAAGACACAATTTGAAGGCTCTGATTGAGGTTTTAAGTACCGAAAATAACTTAAATGAAAGTTCTTACATAGGCATGATTGACTGGCAACAAAACGGATACAAAACCCAATATTAATTAATATTTCCAATGAGCAGTTGCGTGATATAGTGGAAGATGAAGGAGATGCTGTCTTGGAGTTTACCTCACCCGTATGGGTGAGGTAAACTCCAAGAATGGTAAGATCTGTAAAAGTAGTTACCGAAGCAGCATAAGTATATGTGGCAAGACTAGAGCATCTCGAAGAGTCATGCCAAAGTTTGAGAGGAAAAATATTTTTGCTTTAAAAAATTACAATATCTATACTATTGTAACTTTCCAAGCCTATGAAATTTTTAAAAATAAATACTTTTATTAATTTATTTATATTTTGATTTCAGCCAATACTTACTTCTTTTTCAGACAATATTTACTTAATATTTTTTTTATAGGATGTACTATAAAAAATGTCTATAAAAACTAAAAGAAACATCTCAAGTCTCCGCCAGGGGCTCAAGTCATCAAGAAATAATTTTCAAAAAATGGGTGTTATTATGATTTATATAAGGCAACTTTTCGTTGGTATTCTATCTCAAAAATCGAAAAACAAAATTCTCCATACAAAATAAAAGTGTTCCATTCTAATTATACATGGACATGTTGAAATTATGGGGGTTCTCTGTTTGATTACGAAAGGTTATATGATGATTTTAGTATAGCAATTAATATAATGAAATTGTGTAGTGAAAACAGAACTTATTTCAAAATCACATAAAATGATATAATAAACACAGTTCGCACGAATGTGATAACTCAGGATGCAGAATTCGTATTTGGTTACTCGCGATTTTCTGAAGCAGTCTAAATTGAAGTACGATACATTTTATATATCTATGAGATCGGTGTGATTACTTTTAAATTTCCGATATTAAATGGAAATTTCTTAATTGCTCAAAATCAATATTGCATACATATCTGTTCATCAAATGATTTTTCTCTTATAAACGATCAAATGTTAGTACCTGGGAAATAATGTTACATTTCCAAATTCAATCAAAAATAAAAGTGAAATTGGAAAACTTGTGGCTTAAAAAGATTAAAAAAGAAGCTTTTCTAAGCAAATTAATAATTGACATAAATTAAATGAGCACAAAACCCAATGAGTTTATTAAGAAGTTTCTATGGCTAACTCCCTCCGATATCATCAGACCCTTCTGATAAAAATATATGTCCATAAGTCTGGTTGATAAAAATTAGCCCAAAATTTATTGGTTTACTTTTAACAATTTAAAAGATCCCATGACCTCTTCTACCTACAATGTAAACTAATTAACTTAATAATAAGCAAATTAATATAAGACAAATCAGCCAAAATAGCATACCTACTGAAGTACCAATGGCTACCTCCCTCTATCATCAGATCCTCCTATTTATAATATATAACCAAAGTCATCTTTGAGATAAATCATGAGAACAAAAACTTGATGGATTTAGTGTTAGCCGTTGAGAATTTTCTACGAAAATCTTCTCTTCCACCAACATGTTAGGTCAACAGTACCATAATATTGAATTATTATTATCAACATTGCATAAGTTTGTAATTTTTTCGATTGAAACTGAAATTAGAAGCAAGTCACATTCATTTAAATGAATGAATTATTTTAATCAATCAATATATCGACAATTAACTTGATGAAAATATAATTAAACAACGGTAGTGTGTACACCAATGAAGATATAACTTCCTTAAAAAAATATATATAATTACTTGCTAAAAGTGCACTTTTAAACATGGTGATAGAATCGGTTTTAGGCTCTAGTGACAAGCTGCATTCAAGAAGCGAGCTTCGTTAAAAATGTTATAACAATAATGAAAGGAGATAAAAAAGGAAAAAAGGTTTCCTGTTCCGTAATAATCGTTAAATATGTATTGTTTATATCGTCTTCTTTTATTACATAAAAAGTGCTGTATTTAATAAAAATAAGTAATTTCATCATAAACCCGGAAGCTTGTCCTCGAAGCGGCTGTGGTGTTTATCATTATAACGGACATTACAAAGGAAAACTTGAGGAAAATATAACAAAAGAATTGAGTTACTTTTGACTAAACTCCATAATTACGTATATAATTCTATTTAACGAGCGATGAATGTTTATTGTGATACTAGCAAAGTACTCAATTGTTATAATATTCACTGCGGATAATATTACTGCTAATATTCACAGCGAATAAAAATGCCTTGAATAAGTATGGGTGTAAAATTTTGAATACGATTTTATTTATGTGGCTAATAACAAAAAACGGTTATTTGTAAGCTCTTAATATTCACTCTCTATGGATTTGAAGTGAATACGATTTAACCATAGTTTAAATGAGAGAATTTCGCTGTTATAATATATTCTGAACTCTTTTGTTATAGTGTATTGTAGCTTACAATAATTTTTGAGGTTGACGTATTTTGGTACTCTGTCTTTATTATATACACTCGTATCTATATAAATATTTAGTGTGCAAACCCATTTTCATTACATCATTTGAAACATTTTGCTGGTATTGAATATATTTGGCGTTAATTTTGTAGAAATTCATTTTTCGCAATTAAATGAAACTACGTGATGTAGTATTATTTCTACTTACTTTAATTTCATTACCACGACCTAGGTTTCGTTGTATTACAACATCTTCAGGTGGGATATTAGCAAAGAATCTTTGCATGAAATTAAAGAAAGTAGAAATAATACTACATCACGTATTTTCATTTAATTGTGAAATTTTACTGGTTTAAAGCATTTCATGATTTCATTGAATCATTTCATTCAACGAATCATGAAGGAATTATTACATATTTTGCCATCGTTTGTTTGGAATATTAAATTAAAATTTTCAATTAATATTTCTTCCTTTACAATGGGTTACAAAAATAAGTCAACGAAATACAAATCGATTAGATTTATTCTCTTATAACCTTAAAAAATAATTTTATCAGCACATAAACATGTATCACCCCTAACGGACAAGATGCTCACAAATGGAGAGGCCCACTAAGATGGAAATTATTATCAGCGTAAATATATAATGTAATGCCAAATTTTGGAAAATAAAACCATTAAACTAAATTAAAATGTCCATCTGATAACATAAATGTCTATTATATGTTAATCTGTAATTTTAGGTAGTGTGTCTTTAGAGATATTTCAAAAGTAACCATTAAAACATGTAATCCCTTTATTTCCGAAAGTTTTTGACGTGAAATTATGAAAAGAGTGATTTTGCTCGCTTATGCAAATCGTAGGAAGCTATAGCGATGATTTCAGAAGTCATAGTTTTAAAGATGTTCACAATAATTTATAGATCCACCTACTCAATAACAACTTAAGTGTTTATTGAGCTGGAAAATGGTTATTACGCTAGATAAGCCATGTTAGTGTTCACTTATGACAATCAAATAAATTTTACTTCAAGTGAAGTAAGAAACTCTCGATGCGTGTACCGGACTCACAATTGATCGGTTTTAATGTACTTTCGTTTGATAAATTTCGGTGTCATTTTTGTAATATTTAATTTTCACCAGATTGTCATGAAATTTCTATTTTAAATTCAATTGTATAAAATATACTTCGCAGAATTCGTGAATGATTTGCTAATATCATAATCGCTATTTACTAAAGACACGAAGTCACACCATCGGCTATAATAATAAATATCCACTTAATAGGATTTTCAAAAACTTTTAATATATAATGGTTACTATTCTGGAATAAATTCAAATTAAGAACTTTTTGTTTATGGTTTATTTTCACTACATAGTAAATCTGTTATAATAATTTATTTAAGTATATTCTAAAATTTATGTATTGGAAGGCATAAATTAGCGTTCATTGATAAACATACTCTTGAAACAGGGAGGGTCTTTGGAACACAATTTAAAAAAATAATAATTTTGAAAAAAATTGTGCGTACACAAGCAATAATAACTTTTAATATATACAATATATTAATCACATAAAATACGGAATAAAAAAAGATAAAAATGGAATATTCATAGAAATGTGTGAAAATATGTGTCGCCAGTTAAACAAATGCATTTTAAATAAGCTAATCATGTTATAAGGCTAGCCCCCATCTCCACCCATATTTATAAAATATTCCAGTTTCCGCACATTTGAGTCACATATGCTTATATTGCTTACAACCAGGTTCCAGGAATTTAAAAACGTATAAAAATTTTAGTGTTATTTACATTTTTATCGACCGCTCATTACGATATCAAATATCATGGTAGTAAAATAAGCCGATATATATATAAATTTAATTTTTTTACCGAAATTCAATTTAACAATACTATAATAATTACGTACATACTAAAATCTTTATTAATATATTGTACAAATATATGCGATACAGTAAACAAACCAGTGGAAAGACGAGTATGCTAATAGGGTTTCGTCCGTTTTAGAACATCATAATTAAAACTTTCGCTATTTTATTTAAGAATTTTTTTGCGGTTTCTCTCAGTTTTGGACTTACCTAAATTAGATTTACCTAATGCCATAATGTACGAACAAAATCGCATTTAATTTTTTGAATGGAAATTAATATCGATAAAACGCACGATAAATGATTTCACCATTCTGTTTAATGAAATCACATATGATCTAATGGCGAACATAGCGAAAAATATTAAAAATGAATAAAATAAATGTTTAATAACATGATTTAATATCATTGCTCAGTATTAAGTAAAAGAAAACTATTATAATAATTTGAATGCCTAATGTCTAAACCAAAATAAAATTTATTAGAATAATTATAACTTATAACTATTGACAATGTATTCCCTACGAAATTATGAATTGAAATTCAGACAAATCTCTTTTTCCAATATATTGGGATATATTTTTGTAACATAATTATTCTTGAACCTGTTTCTAAATTATGGTTAAAAATATCATTGAAATTTCTCATTATTTTAAATATCGTATAGGAATGATAGACATACATACAAACTTTCATTATTAGTTTTGTAAATAAACGCCTTTTTCGTACACTTAAAAGTTTTCTATTTTATTTTATCATCAATGCCTGCTGGATTTAAATTATTTAATCAAGGCTTAAATACCTCATGAAAAAACCTAAAAAAACATTATTTTACTATCCGATGTTGGGCAAGGAATGTAAAAAACATTTATTTTGTACGCATAAAATAATATAGGAAAAGACTGGTTAAGAAAATTGTATGCACACGTCACGAATTTTGAACTCTTATCTGTTGAAGTGCTAATAACATTGAAGTCCAAAAATCAACCTCCATTCAAATTCTTTACGGAGATGTTATGTAGCATTTAAATTTTTCAACCGCTCATTATGATATCGAGCTAAAACAACAAAATAGATTAGCGGATATTTTTAATCTTTATTAAGACAATGAAATTTAATTTTAACGAGTAAATTTATTATATACATTTAACGCAAGAAAATTATAATATATACACATGATTATAATTTCGATATTCGAAATAAATAGTAGAAGATGGAGGGTTAACGTTCTAACAAAAATTTAAATTTGAATAAATACAATAAAAAAATAATTCTAATTTTCTAAAGGGAACCAGGTTCTCACAAGGCAGGGTTCATTTTGATCAAAATGATTTTAAATTTAGTTCCTTAGAGGCATACCAAATAATTCCTAACGTTGAGAAAATAAAAGGAATTCGACTTATTTAGGTGTAACTTAAAAAACTGAAGAAAATAATAATTTACACTCATCGAATAAATTTCGGGGCACAAATATTTTTCTATACTCTAGTAATGAAAGTAAAGTTAACAACATAGATTGTATATTGACAGATAATAACGAAGACGAAATATTTAAAATCTCTAAAATATCTTAATTGCAAATAGCTATTACGTTGACAACTTCTAAATTTTTTCAACCGATTTCTAGAATTTTGCAAAGCTTCTTCAATATTTCTTCTAGGGTATATAAAGAGTAGAGCATTCGAACTTCTGATCAGTTTGCAATTGAGTAATCGGCGAGTAAAAATAAATTCAACGTGAACTTAGATGACTGTTTCTTCATTAATGTAGTTTAGGGCAAAAAACAAGCAAACCATTATGCAATAATGGACGAAGATATGCCCACCTACGATACAACCAAGTACTGGTTCCAAATATTCAAAGAAGGGAAACTTGACCTGTACGATTAACTTCATCCAAAGCGACCTATTACAATTGATTTAGAAAAATTTAAAAGCCTTGTCGAACCAGATCTCTATTTAAGTTGGCGTTGTTTAGCAGAGTTATATTCATGCTCTTATACTACAACGGAAAAACAATGACATGGTTTAAGAAAGAAGTAGAAATATTCCGTTTGGTACGATATCAACTTTAGATGAGTACTAATGTGTGTTTGGTTCTACGGAGTTCCCATGGTACCAACGAGAGGCTAAAGTACCTGGTTTCAGGAGATGAAAAATGGGTAGCTTATGTTAATTTTTAACATAAACTTACTGGCCATGAGCTAGAGAAACAGGAGCACCTAGACCGATATATAATATTCGACAAAAGATAATTTTTGGTGCATGGTGGGGTATAAATTAAATTATTTATTAAGTTGTTCACGGAGAACTCTTTCAAGCCTACAGTACAATTGCGGCTAAGATTTATTATGAACAAATGATTAAAGTCACCGCTAAACTACCTTCAAATCAAAGCAAAGTTTATTTTTACCTGGCAATGCTTGACCCCACGTAGCAAAGTAAAGCTGAAAAACTACTTTCACTTGGATGGAGTATGCTACTTCATCCATCGTACTCTCCAGATCTTTCGCCATCCAATTTCTAGCTGCTTTGCTTTCTGTCAAACAATTTACGTGATAGAAAATTTAAAAACGAAAGTCGTATCAAAATCTAATTTCGTCGGTTTTTCAGCCAAGGGCCTAAAAATTTATTAAATAGTTTTATAAATTTTGTATAATGGTGTTTTCTGAAATAATATTAATGTAAATTGGTATACTTCTCATCTATGGCTTTTATTAAATCGTTTACATGATTATTTGAAGGAAAATCTCCTTAATGATAAAAAGCAATTTAATCAATACCACTATAGATATAAAATGATTTAAAACTTTTGTTATAATTTTTCCCTTTTTGAATTTGAAACAATCACGTTATTCATTTTCAATGAGATAATGTTTCATTTCTTTTTCTATTACCGTAAAATTTTTAATTATGTTAATTGAAGGATACAATAAACATTCTTTATTTTTCTATTTAATAAATTTTTTTTAGAAATTTACTCACTAGTAATCAAATCATCTAAACATGTATATTATTTTCAAAACACAAACCCTGTAATCTACGTAAACACTCGAATATTCGGAGAATTTTTAAATTCAACAAAGAGTAAGATTTTATTTTCTTCCTTGTCATTTTTACAAGAAAAGTTAGATTCATCTTAATCAAAGAATTTTCATCCAGTCGTATAATTAATTCAATCTACAGTAGACGAGCAACTCGGAATTGATATATGCACTAACGATGTACATTTACCATTACCCAATGTGCACAAGAAGTTTCAATGTGTGCAAGAAATTTCTTGTAAATAGGTTTAAAATGGTTCGATGTAGGATTATTGTTAGACCATATGATGGAATATTGCAAGATGGTATTTTCAAGTGGTCCTGGCTAACCTTGTAAAACAGAAAGTAAACAAGTTTTCTGTTTTCAATTTAGTTTGCATGTAAAATGCGTAAAATCTTTGAATAACCAAAAAAATGCGTAAATTTCTGAATAATAAAAAAACGAAGAATCCTAATTTCCTCGGGCTATTTGTTAATAAAATGCCATTAAGACATTTTGAAAATTTTAAATTTGAACATCCCTTTTAGAACTAAGAACATATTTTGTCTTTATTAATATCTGTCAATGACTTCTAATAATCGAAATAAACTATATATCTGGGATTTAGGCTATTACTAGTTATTTATTAACCTTATAAAGTTTTCAATAGCTTCACTGCCACAGAATTCTTGAAGGCCGAAATCCATCCTAGAAAATTTTATGGCATCAGTTGAACTGATATTAAAAATTGACCAGGCAAATTCACTTTTTTTATTTCTTTTGGAAAAAGACGTATTTGCGCCGAAATTTATCGTCATGAAAATATATCATCTTTGAATTGTTTTAAGTTGTACCAAATAACTCTAGATTCTTTTATTTTCTTCGGCGTTAACAATTTCATGGTATGTCTGAAACCGTTTTTTACGAGATCCAACATATGTATGGGATCCAGAATAGCAGCAACTGCTGTTTTAGTTAATGGATGAAAAATATTAAAATGATATTTTCTATAGAGCCCAATGGTCACGCTATTGGGTTTCCATTATGACATTAGCTGCGCAACCGCCCATAGTTAGGGAAATCTATTTGATTAACGTTTCATAGGTAAGCCTTAAGCCTTGTTTCACTAGATTCACTCTTTGTATCCCTGTCGCACCGTCAACTAAAAATTGCCCTACTGGTATCATCCAGTTTAATTTAATGGCTGTAACTAAAAATACGAGAGCCTCTTTGTCTTATGCCATATAACCACCAATTAAACCATTTCCTATGTAACATAGCTATGAAAATGTTTGTCGTCCCTTTCAACGCAACGACCTATTGTCATTCAAAATGCTTTATTCTAAATATTCCTAATCAATTGCAATATAATGATCTGAAAAATTATATTAGAACAGTTGGTCACTTTTTGCAACAGACTGATTTTTAAGCCGTTCCCAGAAAAGTTGCACTTTGTTCAAATATTTCCACAAGTATATTACACAAACACACACATATAAATATATATATATATATATATATATATAAATATATAAGTCAAAGTTGTGTTTGATTTTTCGTTGTACAGTAACGAGGTCGTTACAGTCGTTACTTACATTGTTCCGGTTAATACAATATAAGTAACGACTCTAACGACCTCGTTACTGCCACGCGTGAATGGAGCCAAAGGCATTTCATTGCTCCTCATTTATTAAAAGCTGCTTCAATATGTACAGATAAAAAAATGCAATGCCGCTCTCCTTATAATAATTATTTTTTATTATTGCGCAATATTAGTTTTTACATAGAATTCAGGGAAAAATCAAAATAAATTTTCTTAACAATTACCAAAAATTTCTGCATCCCTAATTAAAATTTGGCCTTGTGTCAATTTCATGATAGTTTTACAATTTCATCCAAATTGGGACAAAATGATTCATTTACATTTTTAATATATTTATAGGTCAACAAAATCGTTTGAATTCAAAAAAACAGAAAACCACTTAAAAAACTGAAAACCCAAGTTGCACAATAATCATAAGTTACAGGGAATATAATGTTCCATTCCAAAAATATTTATTTGAAATATTATTTTTTGTTAAAGATGTTTTTTTATTGCTATAAGAAGAACCAACATATATTAGGCTTATATTATTGTCATTATCTGAACTATCATATGATAATTTGCCGAATTTAGGATGGAATATAATAATGGATGTGCAATGAATTAAACAAACGATCGATGATTGCATGCCAATTGTTACAGATACATTATAAGTTTGGTTAACACTTTTAGTTCGTTAAAACTGTAGAAAAAGTTTCTGAGATGTCGCAGAAATATTTTGAATCATTGTAGTTGCAAAATATTTTGTTCAGTGGCTTTTGTTATCTTAGATATTCAAATGTCTGTTAAATAGGTGGTTTCACGCAAGTTGGTTCTCAATATTACTGCAAGTTTATTTCTCTATTATTTTAAATTATAATGCACCTTTTTCCCACTATATTTCAGCTACTAAGATTTCTAGAGAAACGTTTATTTACATTTTACTTTCTTTCAATTGTATCTATAAACTTTGTGTCTTTTCAGTTATAGAACGTGTTTATAACTTTATACATAACCAATAAAATAGCTTTTTTTTGTTAATATTTACACTTTCAATTCATTTAGAAAAAGCATGATATTTTTTAAAGCTTTGATGAAAAGGTTCTGTATATACCTTTCACAATAACTTGTAAATTATTTTGCATTTATCCTTTATAATTTTCATGTTTATGTTCTCACTAATATACATATAAAGGTTACATAGGATAAATATGTTTTTTTTAAATATAACATACTAATAATACTTTTACCTAAGACAACAAATTGGTAAAAACTTTGTAAATAAAATAAGAGAATTATAATTAATTCGCTTTGTCTTTATTAATTTTGAATCCACAATGATTCTAAACTTAAGGTGAGATAAAACCAAAGTGGACTAAGTAAATTCCTCTAAAACTTGTTTATGACCACAATAATATCAGGGCTCCATTAATTTCCCTGGAGCTATGTTGGTTGGTTGCGATTATTAAATTTTCTCTCTCAAATTAACCCTTATTGTAGTACCTAGGTACTTTATACCAATTTTTGATTTATAATTATTTGATGTGTGTAACTTTATCTAACTTAACTTTGAATATTAATATTAGAATAAATAAAAACATACATTCATAAATATAATATACTCGCAATACGATATTGCTAAAATACCAAAACCAATGAAATTTCTCCCATATATACTTTCTTCTACAATGAACTCTTTTGTAAACTTTCAATTTCAACGAATGTTAATAAAAAACAGAATTTCCAAAATATATATTTGAACACTTACAAAGGAATTACTCTGTATATAACAAGCCCATTCTCAGTATTAAAATATTATTATTCGTATGATTTTCCTGTCTACAGAGACAAGACATTTTGAGGTTAACAAGGACCATATTTTATTTTTCAGTGCAGCTTTATCTTCCTTTAATTGTGTGCGTTTATATTTGAATAACATGATATTATTAAATTTAATTGGTCACGTTGTTGCTCAGTGCAAAGATTCGAACTCGGTACAATTTAAATAAATTAAACATAGAATCTGAATTTTAGTGGATGGCTCCCAATTCTATTATTATGATAAGATTGCAAAAGGGTCGGGTGAAGTCAAATTTTCAGAAAAATGTGACATTTATATAGGATTTTGCTCGTTATATACTTGTTAGTTTTGTTATGGGTGAAAAACAATATTAATCATTTTATTTTACAATTTATTTGATTGAATTACCCACTGATAATATTTTAAATTATCTAAGGAGATCACTTTCCCCAAGGACATCATGCCAAAATATTTAGTAACAGAACACCATTTCCATTCCATATCGTTCCATATCGTTATCGCAAAGTAGATTATTTGTTTTACTTTTAGAATTCCGTATCTCAAACTGAAAACCAGAATCCTTATATCTGTCTATCCATCTATCTCGACCAATTTTCTCACAACATAAAATTAGACATGGTAATATTCTTATTAACCCATATGTTTTACAGCAATTAACTTTTATGAAACATTTATATAAGAATTAAAAATTTCTTTAATTCCAAAATAAAGTAGTTCTAGTGCCTTTTTTCATATATAAATTAAGGTATCATTTTAAAGAGCTTCTTATAAAGAATATATTTTTATTTTATATTTTTAAATTGCATATTAAAAATATATTTTAAAAGTATGCAAAAGAAGGGCATTCCGCTCCCCTTTATTACTGAAAATACTGTACCAAAAATCATGAAAATAAAAAGGTTGGTAAAATCCGATTAAAATATTACAGGAAAAACTAGCAAATATTCTAGATCACATAATTTTTTTTTTAAATATGTACCACGTTTTCACGTGATATTATAGACAATATATTTGTGTCGCAATTAATATTGCAAATAATTTAATAGAAATAACATGTTTTACTCGTGTGGTAAAGGTTTTTTCTTCCGCGCTATTTTTCCTTCTATTTGTTTCAATGTCACTCATATTTTGCTCTCATTTTCGATGAAAAATTTCTAATCCAGAACTTCATTTGGGTTAGCTCAGTCCGATATCTAATTTGCGTCATTACTATCAGAGAATCTCAATGATGACATAGTATTTATAGCACACTATTTTCTTTTTCAGACGGTTTAATTAGATATAAAGTCCATCCATTCTAACTTGGCGAAATTTTTTTCCATTTTTAAAGTTTTTTTTCTACATCATATTACTTTTTCTTATGCAAAACCACAAGGCAATTAATTACGCAGACGATAGGTTTGCATTATACGAAATCGCATCCAGAACTGAGGAAAATTACACTTTCGTCGCGAAAACTATTCCAAATTAACTTATTTTTGAGTTGTGTTTGCATTTCTGTATCTATATTAGTTTTCTTTGCAACTCGTGCTCTCTTTACCTTAACATGTCCGTTCTGTTACTAAATCTATTGTATTTCATTTATTACTTTTTCTACAATAATGGTGGTAATATGAAATATAATATTTAATATAATTAGACACCATTTTTTTTAATCACTGAGTACACATTCAAGAGATAAAATTAGAGAAAAAGGAACTAAATCCACGATGTTCAAACTGCAAATAAATTTCACTATGGATTATAAATATGGAATTTTAGAATAATAATAAACGTGGAAATATCTTGTTTTAACGAATAAACCGTAAGTATTCAGGAGACTGGAAAAATATCTGATTGACCAATATTTTTATCATTTCGGATTTTAAATTTAGATAGATTTTAAATAAAGTTTTACATAAATTTGGATACATTTCAAATATATCAGCTAGTATCGCATGTATTGTTTTCGTGTTTTTTTTTTATTTTATCTTCCAAAATTCAGTGTTCTTGAACTAGTGTATTGTTTTAGACTAATTTTTCTGAAGAAATTTTTAATATTTTCAATATTCATTCATTCGTTGATAACTGTTTTTCTAGCCTTCAGTAGATATTCAGGTTTTATCTTGGTATTCAAACATTATTGTGACCTTGATAATGTATAAACTTAATAATTTATGTTTCTTTAACCAAGTTTTCCTTTCAATCCTCGGGTTAGTCGTCTTTGTGAAATTTTTGTCTCTCCTTTGTCAAGTTTATCGTTATGTGTATTGTTAGCTGCGTCCGTTCTCTTTCCTTATTACTTTTATATTCATTTAAGAAGGCGTTATTACTACGATAACAAATCTTTTCAAAAACTATGTTACTAGTAAAATAATAAATGGAATTGTGATAAACAGCAATATATTTTGCTATTAAATAAAAAAAATATGTATATTTTAATAATTAATTACATGAAAATTTATGTTCACATATGCATCTACACATACATACACAATATGTATATCATAAAATAAATGAAGAGAATAAGATATAGAAATAAAAAAATAGGTAATATAAGAAATTACGAGAGGAAAAGCTTTTTGAGAGATTTCTAAAATAGCCTATATGGAGGATGCATTTGGTGGATGAACATTGAGGAAAGGTGATATGATATTTTGGTTTCAGAAGGCAAATCAAGATTTAAAGCAATTAGATTTTAAACAGCGGTGATGGTTTTTATAACTCCAGTATCAATAAATTGTGTCCATTCACTTGGGTTAGGAATGTATATCCTAATCTTTGGGAAAATATCTGATGCGAGAGAAAAAATAAAATTACACCCTTTAAATGTCATGTTATGCAAACCTCTGTAAAATACGTAAAAAATACCCTCATTTTGAAGAAATTAATAAAACAGTCAAACAAAAAATATCAAAACCAAAATATTTTCAAAAGAAGTTTAAATTATAAATCTAAAATAGCAAAAATATGTATAAAATAGCACATCTTAGCTAATGGAAAACTACTTAATTTCGAACTTTCATTCTTTGCTTATTCGGTATGTAACTTATTTTAAAAAGATATATGCGACATACTTACACAATATACCTAAATGCAATAAAGTAAGAGACAAGAAAATTCAAACACTTAACTCATTTTAATTTATCTCTTAAATTAAAACCAGATATCTCATTTTTAAGATTTTTTTCCATTTGAATAGTCATAATTTGCCAACAAAGCATAACAATTTACTACACGTACTCTTCTCAAAAATTGTAATTCTCTAGAAGATAATTATTTTTAAAAGTACTTTCAGTCTCTTTTCCGATTAAATAAATATTGTCTTTTTTTTATTTAATCTAAAGTTTAGCAATTAAAGTAACTTTCAAAAATATATAAAGTTTGTTTTTGGCTCTTGTTAGAGATGACGAATTGAACCAGGAAGCCAGAGAAATCAAAACCAAAATATTGAAAAAAAACAGGGACTTCCTAATCCTTTGTGCCCATCTTTCCAAAAGGTCTACTAGTAAATTATTTCATATAACATTAAATTAGTAATAGGCATATAATAAACAATTTGAAATTATGGGAAAAGCACAACAAATAATTCGAAATGAACCGGCCGGCACGACGAAAATAATAGATTGATTAAAATTAAAAATAACTGCCGTCTCAAGGTTACTCCCACTTATTTGAAGCTTGTTTAAAGTTTGTAGTTCGTCTGCCAAAAACACACACTTATCTATAATAAAAAGTCACCAGTTTTTCACGCCCAATCTGAATGTTTTTCACGCTCCATTGGCTAATTTAGAAATGCAATTATGGAATCGATCGGTAGTTCACGACTAATGATTAGTAGGTTTTATATATAATTTGAATTAATGTGTGTTTTCATGTTTATTAATAATTGCTTATTTTATTACAAATAGTGTAAACTATGGTACTTATTTGACTACACATTTTGCTTTGTGGTAACCTATAAATTAGAAAGGGGCTTGTTTTAAATAAATATTTTGAATAAATGTTATTTTGCTCGTTCCGCAGTTATTCGTTTTTGTTATTTATGTAAGCTTTATTAAATTATATTTTCGCAACTTTCACAGGTGTTATTACCGACCAGCATGCTAGTTTCGAGTTTTGACCATAGAAGTAATTGTAAATAGGATAATTTTATAAATAATTTACTTATATTATAATTTTTTTAAAGAAATAGATGATTTTACTCTGAAAATTCCATAATTTTTTTATTTTTAAAAACATTTATTTTGACCTAAATGTGCTTTTGAAAAATTCGTGGGTCAGTATTTTTGAACAATTTTGATTACTATTTTTCCAATTGAGTATGTGAGGGCGGTAAATAGTTTCAATATTTGTTCGACTATATTTGTTTATTCATAATACCATTTCGATAACCCGAATATGCACACAATAAGCGATCTGCTATACCTAACTAAAGGCAAATGCAATCCACTAACCTGTTCGCCTGCTGATCGTCTCCTCTCGTCCAGGATACGGATAGCAGATCCACTGGCACAATGTTTCTCATATTTATTTTTGTTTCTAATATTTATTCTTGATACGTAAAAATATAATATGTTCGCGTTTATGAAGATAGCCCTTTATATCGTATTAGGGTTACAAAAATATCAAATTTCACCCTTCCTTATCGGTCGGTCACACCGTCACACATGTGTTCACACATCTTGTCTATTAACATGTATTTTTCCAGAAACCGTAGCAACTCGGAATTCGGCATTTTAATATAGTATTGTGCAAGCTCATATCTGAAAGGCTAATAATGATAAATATTTATAAGAAAATTATAGGGGGGATAAATATTATTATCATCCTCATAAAGTATGTACTGGATTTTTTTAAATACATATGTTTTGCCAAACGAAGCAAAGATATTTATTCACCGCAGATGGGGTGAAGGAGAACCGGCACTGCACAACTACTTATGTATTTGTTTTAATAACCTTCATACGTATATATCTCAAAGTAGCTGTTTAATAGTAATGCAAATTTTAGTTTTAATACTGCTTTTATTGGTGTCGCCCTAAAATATAGTTTAAATAAATAACATTTACTCACATCATATTTTAAGCTAAATATATATTTATATATATATATATATATATATATATATATATATATATATATATATATATATAAATATATATATAAATACACACATATATGTATGTGTGTATATATACCTGGTAACGCACGCCCGATTCACACTTGACAGTTTATTAGATATTACTATTGCCTCAAATTAGCTACTTGATTTTAAATCGGTAAACATATCATATCATAGCAACAGTAGATGTAGTTCGTAATTGTTTCCTTCGTTCTCCGTTGATAATTTCTTTTAGCATTTACCATCTCTAATATCGCTGGCAACTACAATAACTACAATAACTCTAATATCGCTGGCAGGAAATTGAACAAATTTTTATTTTAAAATCTCTCGAATAAAACATAGCTTATATTTTAAATAAATGTATTTACTTGACATTATTAAATACGGACAAACTCATGAATCCCGATAAATTTTTGATTAAGCAGTTAAAAAAATAATGTTCCTACATAATTTTTTAATAAATAACATTTTTTTTATTTTAAATAATAATAATGTCCATATTAACTGAGTACTATATATGAAGTTCAAAATAAGAGATAAAATCTCCTAATTTGGCAAAACCATGAGCTGTTTAGTAAACGTAATGACAATAATACTTAAAATATTTATTTATTTCCTATTGTATTCGAAATACGATAGGTTCTCATTGCATTATATATCATCTACAACACAATGTATCTATACATATACCTATATCTATACACAATGTATCTAATATATACACAATGTATCTAAAAAGCAAGATACGAAATAATGCAATAAAGCAAGAAGCGAAATTAAACTCAAGACTTAATTCAATCTATCTTTTGGTTTAGATAAGATAGATGTCTCGATTATAAGATTTTCTGACTTTTCAGATTCTTTTATCGTCACATAACGTGTAGATACTTACTACAGTTACTCGTATCTTTCTCGACAATTATAATATACTTGAAAATAATTTTATCTAAAAGTTTTTCCATTTTATTTTGCTAATAACCAAATTTTAGATCAAACATGTTTTCTGTTTTTTTTTTGGTTTAATTTAAACTTTAGAAACTAAAGTGCCTTGCGATAATATATTAAGTTTGAAAATTTATAATACTGGAGTGGTATTTATAAAAAAGGAGTTTACAATTTCTTTGAATTAAATGAAAATTTCTATCCATTGAAGTATAATTTATCATGTTTATTGCTAAGGATGAGTTATTTAATTAGGAAGCTGGAGAAATAATATATAGAGAATCAAATATTAAACAATATAGCTACTTGATTTATATTCAAAAATAGATCTAATAAAAATTAATTTAATATATGAATAGACAATGAGAACATAATGAACAATTTGAAATTAAGGGAAACGCACAATAAATGATTTTTAATAAACCGGTCCGTAGGACAAAAATAAGGACACTAGTTATAACATGGGAGAGCTTCGACTTCCTGGGAGGGAGATTAGAGACTAAATCGATCTTGGGCGTGTTTTCAAGACATCTAAGTAGAACTCGCCCTATGAGAATTTCATGCTCAATTAAATACATGGATACATGTACAACTATAATTAATATTTTCCACTGTGTAAACATATTGCTTAGTATATCTTTCATAGGTCTAAAAATCTTAGCATGACATTTACAGTTGTTACTGAAATTTTCCCGTAAAATTTAAATAAACTTCCGGTAATGTTTTATTCCTTTTTTTACAATTTTTATTTCAGCAGTTTCGAGGACATTCTCCGTGACATCTTATTTAAATACTGAAAAGAAATTGTTTTGATGTCTACTGAACACTCTTTCAACTCATGCACCACATAATAGTCTTGACCAGAAAAAAAATCTTTCAAGCAAGAGTAGAACTCGCCCTACGAAGTTGGCAAACACATTTAGGTATTTATAAACATTTAACTATACACAATATTCCTATTAAACTGTTTACAATACTTGAAAGAAAATGTAACGCCTACCATACCTTTCAAAAACGTATATTTTAAAAAAATTAGTTTTATGTGATAAAACTACAAATTAACGATTTTTGGACTTCTCCTTTACTTGTGCTGTGAGACCTGGCCTCTTACTAAATTTCAGGATTCTATTTCAGTAGAAAGAACACTATAGATTTTGATTTATTTGCGAGTGTCGGAATATGCAACATAAGAGGCGGTATTTTTAGGGTTATTATTGATTGCATTCACTTAGAAGCTTGATTTTTTGACAGCTCCAAGAGACTACAGACCTAAGAATTTGACATAAATTTTAATTTGACACCTCCTAGCGTTCCTTAAAAAAAGTGACCTTTACGCGCTAACAGACGGACAAGGAAATAATCTTATGAGGGTTCCGTTAATTCCTTTTGAAGTAGGGAATCCTAAAAATATTTTTGTTAAATTTCTTAAGAAATTTTTCGAATATTCATTATTGAAATCTATACTAATTAATATGAGATATGGCTAAGTCAAATTCATATATGAACATTAAATGATTGCTGGGGGCATCAGTTTACAATGAATCGAAACTGTAGTTTGAGGGACATGTGATTTAACAAAAATCGCCTTTGTTTTGAAAGCAATCAATGGAGCTTAATGAAATGACATATAGTAACATAATTTTTAATAAACCAACACTTAATACCATTATCATTATCATATCAAAAATATAACCGTATATAAATATATAAGTCGAAATATATTCTTATATCCAGATAAAATATGAGCGACGCTTCAATAAATTTACCACCGTAGTTATGGCGACATTTAAACCGAATTACTTCAGTTATTGTCATTTAATATTTTTGTAGCAAGTGTAATATAACTCGTTTGATATCGTCGTTTATTAAACTCGTTACAATGGAACTAACCGCGTGGCTCTTGCCTATCAATATTTAAATAATATTTTTATTGCTTGAATATTAATAATTTTGCAAGTTAGACTCAGTCTGTATTTCAAACAACCGGTCAGTATTCAAAATTATTTAAAACTAATTATTTTCTGATTCAAACAGTTTCAAACCCGTACGAATGGCAAACGCAAAATTTGTTAATTATGAAGTAATAAAAATTAACCACGAATTGTACATCGAATCGAATCTATGACAAATAATTTTATAATACTTGTAGGAGCAACAATAGCGTCGTTTACAGATAGTACAATTAAAAGCATACTATATTTATAACTCTCGATATAAGTATAATCCTTGCATTTTACTTAATACTTAATGATATGTATATTTTTTTTAGTAATTAAAAATAATATATCGTTAAATTTTGCAAATAATGATAAGTATGGAATAATGACCAGCAAAAATTACGTAATTTGCAGATATTTCTTAGAACTTCTTTTATGAGACACATTCGCATAAGATTTTTTAGAAAGTATATATCTTAAACGAAGTCTTGAATAGTCGAAAATTTTGTCAATATTTTCACTTGGTGACAAATACGCAGATTTTTTTCAGAAATAAGGCGAGTTAAATGATAACGCGTTATCTTTATTATGATGGTGTTTGTCAATGTGAATTTGGATACTCGTTTAATTTTTTAATGTCTTACTTTTTTGTACTATGTAATTCATTGTTGGGTTCGAATTAATTATTTTATAAATTACTTTGTTTATCAAAAAAGTAGTCGTTAGTTCAAGGACTCCCTGAGATAATTACGTAACATTATTTATTCTATACACTCTACAGGCTTATTTGTTGTAAACAGTGTCTTTCAAAACCAAAACCCCTTACATAGAAGACATACATTATTTATCGATCAAATCCAAGACCGTGCTAAACAAATCCACTTGAGTGACTCCTGATGCTATCGCCGCTATCCGAAATCAGTATTAAAGAAAGTTTCATAAGAGGAAAGAGGAGACGCGATAGTTTACAACCAATGTCGAGGTTATATTGATTACATAGTGATAGGTTAAAAGGATGCTTATGTGATGGAAATAAATTTTCGAACAGTCGTGAATTGAAATAGAGCACTAGATGTTTTATTTATCTGCTTTTATACTCAAAATATATTTCATTATTTCAAGTACTTATCATATCTTTAAAACTGTGCCGAGTTTTGATCATTGAAATGTGCCGATTTTTTTCGGTATACATATATATATATATATATATATATATATATATATATATATTCCTTACTTAGTTACTTTATCTTTCACCATCGAAATAGGCGACTTCGGTGTTCACTATTTAGTAACACATATTATAACCAGTTATTAATTATTTGGTTAGTTCATCAAATTTATAAATCCTCTGCACAATTTCTATCTCTCTGCACAAGTTCTTCAACTTTTTATATGTAGTCAATAAAATCAATTGTTAATTATATAAGCACTGTCGGTATCTAACACTTGTCGCCAACGTGTAGGTAGAACTAAAATTCCGTCCTTGTGGAAATATTTGGGCTTTTGACTGAGAAAATGGGTGAACTTCGATTTTGATATGACTTTTGTCTTTAAATATTTTATCATGTAAATTACTTAGATTGTAATTAGATGGCCAAAAATCTAGAGAGTACCGTGGGTGAAGTAGTATACTCCATTCAAATGAAAGTAGTTTTTTTACGCGTTAGTTTTCCTATGTGGGGTCGAGCAATGTCAAGTAATAAATAAACTTTGTCTTCATTTGAAGGAAGTTTAGCCGTGATTTTTCCTCAGCTATTTACAATGAATCTTAGCTGTAACTATGCTGTTAGTACAATTACAGCAAAAATATGAAAGATTTCCTAATGAATAAGCCAATCAATAACTTCATTTATACCCCAACATGGTCTCAAAGTCGTCTTTGTCTAATATTATATTTTTGTCTGGGTACATTTTATTATCTAGCTCCTATCCACTGGCGTTTGTACTAAAAATTAAAACAAGCCGCCCACTTTTCATCTCCTATAACTGCATACTTTAACCTCTCATGGGTACAATAGGAACTTAGTAGCTCCAAGGATATATGAGCTCTCCTTTGAAATTTTTAGACGGTATTAGCTCATGTGGTAGCCGAATTAAATATTTCCACGTCTTTCTCATGAATTAACTTATTTTTCCGTTGCAGTATAAGAGCATAAAAATATCTCTGCTTAACAATACGAAATTAATTTGAGATTTGTTTCAATAGGGCTTTTAAATTTTTCTAAATCAATTGTAGGAGATTACTTTGAATGGGATTTATCTGATAGGTCAAAATTCCATTTCTTGAATCTTAGGAACTAGTGCCTGGCCGTGTTGTGAGAGAGCATACCTTCACCCATCGTTGTGCATATAATACGTAAATTTTCTCTTGTTTTTCGCCCTAAACGACATTCATGAAAAAAGAGTCCACTAAATTCATTTCGAAATACTTCCATTTTCAATATTTTCTTTACTCGCTAACTACTCAATTGCAAACTGAAGAGAATTCGAATGCCATACTCTTAATATATCCTACATAAAATATTTTAGAAAATGATCGAACAACATACTTCTATAACATTCCAGAAGTAGATCGAAATAGTGGTGAGTTTGTAAGTTGCCAACCTAATATTTTTTGCATAAGATATGAATTTAAATCCACATTTTCTTACTACACCTTTATTTAAAATTCTAATATAATAAGTGTTACGTTCAAAAGTTTAATCTATAAATAATAAAGTTTTATTACATTTTGAGTCCTCAGCATGAGAAATTTATTATATTTTAACGAAATATGTCAAAATATTAATTTTATTAGCCACAACATCTATTAACCTTGCAATTAATTATCGTCAATTAACTTTGTAAATTAATTTGCTTTAAGATAATGACTTGGAATATACCGATACTTCACTCCATATTATTAAATTTTTATTGTTCCAACGAGCAATTTTAATTAGTCACATTATTCATTCAATTCTGTCGTATGAAATATATCTGGCAATTCAGTGATTCACTAAATTTTAAAAATAAAAAGGGTAGTAAGTTAACTGAAATATGCAGAATTTTAACCTCGTTTAATTAACAAATTTATCTATTCGAATATTTAATATGTTACTAAAATTAAACTAGAAAAGTAAAAATTCGATGAACATAAAAATAAATAATATTTTAATGGAAGTTATTCCTCATTTTTATAACTTAAAAGGACAAGTTTACATTTTAAAACCTGCTCAAATATTCAATGTCCCTGTTTCCTGCAAAATCAGTATACATTTTGATTAACAAATTTGAAAAAATATTAGTGACACTTAAGAAAATAAATAGGTAAGGAAACGAATTTAATTTTCGATTCACTACGATTTGAATCCAGTCCTTAAAATATGAAGTTTTGCCAAAAAGACGGCAAAAGTAATTTAACAAATTAAATAGCTGATATGAAAGAACTGATGTAATTTCAATACATTAATTTCTATTATTTTTAATTCCGTGTGATTTGATATGAAGAATAAAAATATAAAATTGTTAAAAGCCTTGTACACGTTGAATACCGCACAAGCGAAAACCGAAAAAACAATCAGTAAAAAACGCCACATAGGAAATAATAAAAAGTGTGGGACAGCTGTAATAATTATTGATGGTGCATTTGTTCGAAAGAAAGTACAAAAATACAACTAAAGGTTCTTATTCTTTTTGAAGCTAAAATTAGCACTCAATATTTATTATAACAAGTAAATAAAAACATTTGAAATTGCATTAAAATAATATCTTTTATTTACTACATGTTAATAGAAAGCTCCTTACGAACCATTTATTTCCACAATTTCAGAGAGAAAATGTCAGTCTAAAGCTGTAGAGACTATTGTAACAAATATTTTAGTTTAAGTTAAGTGGTATTTTGTTTTTACGGAACCCGAAAAGTTACGCTTAAATTAATTTGTTTCCAAATTTATTACTGTTAAATTTTTAAATTTATTTGGGGATATTCTATTAAAATTATTTATAATATAATTTTAATAATTTTTATATTTTGTTTTTACTTAAATAGGCACATATATATACGAGTATATTCAATACCCAGGAAAATTTTGTTTAATAATATAAATGAAAAATTTCGACAGGTTTTGAAAATTGAAGAAGAGCAGCAAGCAAGCAAATTTGATTATTCGATTGGCGACATTTGGGTTGAGTTTTTATGATAAAAAATACTAGTTGAGTTTTTCTTCAATGAAAAACTCAAAAACATTGAAAAAAAATAGCAAAAATCACCATTTAAAATTGCATTATTTACTAATTTAACTAAGCATAAAAAATTACTTATAAAGTTGGTTGGTTTCTGTCATATACATAGTGTAAGCACTTAGAATAAAAACCCAATTTTCAATATTAAAACTTAGTTAATTTTACGTTAATCGCTCCATTAAATTACACATAGTAAACAAAAGAATATACTGCCGAACCTTAACATGAACGGAGAAAATATCTAAAAAGGGTCTCGATACGAGGAGTGCCCTGCGGCGCTTAATATTGAAGGGTTGATATTGCTTTTAATTTTTGCTGCTATTCAAGAAAATATGGCTCATCTCTTGTCAAAATTCAGTAGATACGAGTTAAAAGATTACGGAAAAATAAACGAATGGTTTGAGTGCTTGAGCGGTTTGCCAAAAACACTCGTCATTAATTAAAAGTTAGTTTAACAGCTTTCGATATCCCTATCGGATGTAAATATGTTTCAGTATCGTCAGAAAATATTTTATTATGATTGCACTATCTATACCCGCGACTTCGTTCACATGAATCATTTCCGATAATATAATTAAATTAATTATAGAATTGCAAACGAAAAAACTTGTAATATTGATACTGCCAACGCCATCTACTAGCGTTTTAGCAAATTTTATGATCATGTGTATGTTACGGTGTGGTAAACTTTATGCTAATGGAATTTTAAGAGAAAAAAGTTCATAGGAAAACAATAGACTTCTATTTTATTTATTTATACGCCATGTGTAAACTATTATGAAAGAGAGAGAGAGAAAGAGTTAAAAAAGACTAGAAAGATATTCGTATTGAAGATGAGTTATTTAAATGTTTTCTTTATACTTTTAAAACGCTAATGATGTTTATATATAACATGACAACATTCTATCAAAGGGATATAAAAACGATGAAATTTTAAGTAAAGTCGGTAGCTATTATACATTTCTATAACAGTCGATATTCTAACTAGACCAAAATATATATAATGTTTTTATTGGATTCTGTTTTGAACTCGTTGAAATAAAGACGTAATTGCGTGTCTGTAGATAAAAGATTTATTTACTTGTAAAACGTTCCTTCTACAATTTGCTAGTAACATTATCTTATAAACTAAACATTTACTCACCTGTGGATAAAAGAAACAACATTTAAAGCCCTTATTTCGAGTTTATCATCTGAATTCGACAGGTAAGCTTTTTACAATAAAATACTGAATCAAAAACAAATCTAACCTCTCAAAATCTTTTGACGTTTTATACGAAAGCTAACAGCGACCTCTATGGAACTTATCATAGATAACGCGGCAAAGTTTAAATGAAAGGATACCTATAGGTTTTCTTTACATATATTTGCGTCCAGAATATTTTTGCAAATAATATCAATTCATAATCAATTACACAACTTATCTACTTTAATTTTCCCACAATTAAAGTGTTAATATATTATGTTACAACTTGATTTTCATCCCAACAAGTAATAATAATTACTACAACTATAATTACTATAATATTATCCGTTGATTTTAATACAAATTTCAGCGGTATAACTCAAACAATATACAGGACTTATTAATCCCGCTGCTTAGTTCATAATACAATTGGAGCATTATTTAAACAGCAATTGTTTTCATTGCGGTGGACCTGTTTGTGCCGCAGGTCGCGACCAGGAATTACAACTGAAAATCGTTTCAAAATGTAATTCGAGATGCTCAGGAAGGTTTAACAAAGGGAGACAAGCGGATAAAAGCAGCAGGGTTGACCACTAGTTTTGTTTGCTATTAATAAACATACTTGTTGTTAAATTTATTGTTCCTGTCTCTGCGTTATTTTTTTTTTACGTAAACTAGTTCAGTCACATATATTTCTTATATTTCTTTATACAATTAATGCAATACCAGGAATGATTTTAAATATACATCCTGGTCGGCAAGAAGGAATAGATTTTTTCAAATATTGCTTAAAACTTTATTATTTAATTACATACTAAACGCTCAGTTAATTTCAAGCTCCATCGTTTATAGAAATTATTCAGGTTCAAACTTCATAAATAAAGAAAAATTGCACAATTATATACAATTAAATGAAACTACGTGATATAGTATTATTTCTACTTTCTTTAATTTCTTTACCACGACCTAGGTTTCGTTGTATCACAACATCTTCAGGTGGGCTATTAGCAAAGATTGCTAATATCTTTGCTAACAGCCCACCTGAAGATGTAATACAACGAAACCTAGGTCGTGGTAAAGAAATTAAAGAAAGTAGAAATAATACTACATCACGTAGTTTCATTTAATTGTGAATAATGAATTTCTACAAAATTAACGCCAAATATATTCAATATACAACAATTATATACGATAGGCTGTGATTAAGTATGTGTGGCTGTGAATTTTATATAAATCGAGACTAAAAAAATTCAATCGACATTTAAGTCTATAGTTTTAACCGCAATATTAAATAATTAAGAAGAATTTAAAGACACATTTATGTGCTCTCGAATTCCTTATTATAGTATTTATTAGTATTTCGCATTGATGTTGCATCATCAATGCTCATTATGTTTATAGGATAAATCAAGTTCAACTGATGCGACATATATCAAATATTTTATTACGATTCGACTATCTGTGCCTGGATGTACTTTAGAGTTTTTTTTATTAAGGCAAACATTCTTTGTTTACGCGTCATAATCAGAGAATATAATAAAAAAATCAGAAGTTCTTAAAGTAAGTTATTTTATTTCGTTAGATCTCAAAACTCATCTCCTAGAGTTTTCCGGTTAAAAGTATCCTCATGATATTTACGGTTCCAGCAATTTTGAAAACTAAACTTGAAATTTTTCATTTTCAATTTCATATTATTTTTTTAATTTCAAGGATTTTTTCATCTAACTTAAAAAATATTTTCGTTCCTTAAGAAGTTTTGTAATCAACAATCTAAAATTCTATGAAATAATCGGACGAAAAATCGTCAGAACAACGAAAACTATCTTTAACTATATTAAATTTATCAAGTCAAAACACTGGAGGCCTGTGGAATTTTACACAAAAATTCTAGACACTAGAATTTTTACAAATATTTCAAAGCCATTTGCAAACTTATAGGAAATGAGACACATTGTACATAACAATCTCATTTTTATTTTGCAAGATCTTTTCTATGATATCCACTTAACGAAATTGGGAAGAAAAATATTCTCCTACACTTTAAATGTATGGAGAGGTATACAATTTTTTTTAATATTTTGAAACAAATTATAATCGCCCTATGAAACAAAGTACAAATTATATAAGTAATATAACTGTGATAGACGGATCTACGGACGAATGGATATGAGGAAATTATCATTTCCATATTTCATATAATTTCCCTATTTCACTTCAGATCCCTAAACAAAGGACGCGGTCAGGGCGTGAAGTACGAATTTTTATCTTATTTATTAAAAACCCTTATCTTATTTTATTTTCAAAATTATATTATTAACTTTTCCAATTTAACATACCTAAAGTAAATCTTTTTGAGTCAACATATTGAGTAAGTGTGTAATATGGTAGCTGCTTAAGTAACGCATGGTTATTCAATCTTTTCAAACGTGTGTTCCTTTTAAATTTAGGTAAGTAGTTATTTGATCTTTTCGAATATATTTTAGTTATTTATTTATAAAACTTTATTGTAAGATTAGAATACAAAAGTTTTTAGTGGTGGACTTATTGTCACAGAGGAATCTCCTACAGCCAACCAAAATTGTAGTAGATTGTAAATGGTTTGTGGACACTAATTAATGATACTCGCAAAATAAAGTACGTAATACTAAATTTACTTAGGTATAAATATGAATCATACAGAATTATTATAAAATTAAGTAAATCAAAAGCGAAACAATGACATGTTCGGGAAGGAGTAAGGTCGGGAAGGAGTAAGGTTGGGTTATATATATAAAATATATTCTAAATTACCGATTGTGAGAGGTAATATATTTCTAGAAGATTTTTAATATACACATGTAGGACGCTGACGGATTAGGAGGATGTACTTGTTTCGAGACTTTAATTCAAAGTCATGGGATGATAAGTCATATGTTTAAATTAAAATACGAGTAAAGCGTAGAGATTTAAGTTTTTATATCATATTCAAAATGATACCGATGATTTTATCTCATAACCGCTTTCCTTATTTTAGCGTTCCGCACCAAAAGTAATGAATATTAACGGTCCTATAGAAGTTTCCATTTATTTGTCTGAATTACTATTTTCATAACTTAAATTCAGTATATCTCTGAGCATGTCTATCTAAAATTATTCTATTCCCTAAAATATATTTTTGGTACTCTCATAATTAGCCCTTTTAAATTGTGCCCCATACTGTAAATGGAATATTAAAAAAAATACTCAGAACTAAATGAAACTACGTTATGTAGTATTATTTCTACTTTTTTTAATAACAAAGATGATCTTTGCCAATAGCCCACTTGAAGATGTTATAATACAACAAAATCTAGGTCGTGGTAAAGAACGTAAAGAAAGTAGAAATAATACTACATCACGTAGTCACATTTAATTGTGAACAATGAATTTCTTCGAAATTAACGCCGAATATATTCAGTATTTAAAAAAAATACTCTTGTGTACTTAAATTTCCCCCTCTCCTCTCTTATCAAATTGGCATTAAATATTTTTTATTGTTAGCTTTGGACACATTTAAAATTTACACGCATAAATTAACAGACAAATTTAAAATTTACACACCAAGCGGCTCATGCAAACGAATAGACGGACAGGTTAGTAAACTTATAAGGGTTTCTTTTTTATTCATTTTGGAGTACGGTATTCTAAAAGCTAAACTAAAACACGAAGTATTAATATTCCAACCAAATTTTGAACAAAAAATGTCCTTGTATCGTTTAAATAGTAACAATTACCTGACTGTAGCACTTCAATTCCTTTGTAATTATTACAGTTTACACGACAAGAATGAAGCAATAATTTTTCACTTAATCAGTATTTTTGATCATTATTTCACGTAAAACAATACCGATTAATAAAGAAAATTAAATGGGTGGAGCTATATACGAGTCATGAACTCGGAACGTGGAATTCATTATTTAAATTTCAAATAAATTAATGTATATAGTTTAATTTGAGAAGGGATTATACATTTTTGAATTGTTTAACTTGTGAGTTTACTTATTCTGGTCTGAAAAGTATCATAGTTGATGAATCAACAGTCTAGTTAAATTTTTGCATAAAATTTATTAAATATACCGATAAATTTCATATAAATGGAGCAATCGATACCTCGCAATACAGTGTCAAGATTCCAAACCCGGTCTTTTAAAACGTGCCCCGGCACCGATTACAAAATAACAGACGCGAGTATCACCCACTTTACGACATGAGCCGACACTGATTATAAAATGACAAACGCGAGCACCACCCACTTTACGACATGAGCCGACACTGATTACAAAATGGCAGACCTGAGCACCAACCACTTTAAAACGTGCACTGACACCGATTACAGAAAATTAGAGGTGAGTACCATTCATTTCAATAAGCGCACCGACACCGATTACAAAATGACATACGCGAGCACCACCCACTTTAAAACGTGCGCTGACACCGATTACAAAATGATAGACTCAAACACCACCCACTTTAACACGTACGTCAACATCGATTATAACATGGCAGACGCAAGCACCACTCATTATTGCCTAGCCTAAGCTTATTAACTAATTTCCCATAGTTTTTATATTTGTATTTTCTTCTCTGTAACTCAATAACTATTACATTTGTTAGCTTCTCTATATTTGAAATTATTTTGGAAATTTTGGTGTAATCTTTTTAAAACACGCAGAATTTTTCCGGAGAACACAGTGCTGCAATAAAGTCATACAGGTACGTTTTATACGTATAAATTCAAACGTTAATTAAATAACGGAAGGTGTAAAATAATATAAACCAAACAAGAATTTCACACCACACATGTACTTTGGAGATGTTTTCATTTATTACAAATTGATAAAACTTTGAATTTTCCATGAGTTCATGAGATCTCTTAATACCATTGGATCATGACGAAAAATTCCTTGCCTCCTAATTATTAAAACAAGAGAAAAAGAAAATGTGAAACAGAAATACAGGATACTATAAACTAAATAACAAATTAAAGGCCAAGTGCGAGTTTAGTTCAGAGATCGGGGGTTTCGTACCTCGCTTGAATTGCAATGGCTTTACTCATCTTAAATCATCACCAATGTTCACATTCTGTAGCAATTATTTAATAATACCTAACATAATTAAGTAGGAGTGGGGGAGGGGCAGGAGGATAAATTATTATTAATATATCAAAAAGTCTGTTTTTCTATATCTTTAGATTTACTGCGGTGGAGAATATATTTTCAATATATTTTTAAAACGTACCGCCAAATTACGAGTATATCTCTGCTTTTCAACATCTTCAGTAGTTAATTCGCCCTTCTAAAATTTCCTTATAAATAATAAATGTTCCCACAACATCCGTTTTACATACAGGGAGAAGAATTTCAAAAAACTAATTTACACGAATTATAGGATATAGCCATATTTTATTGGTTTTACGAGATTTTAAATAAAAAAATATAAATCAAGTGAGAAAAATAAATATAATGGTAGAATGTAAATTATTGTCTAAACACAGAACATGACAAACACAAAACAAAACATAAGGATAAATATAAATATTATTAATAAGATATTAATATAAAGTTAAATAAAAAATGAAAAACGGCGACACAGTAGGGATATAAAAGGGCCGAGTATAGATAAAATTTATATTAATAAAATTATGAAAGGAAATGTAATTTAATTAAATAAGGACTCTCAACCCAACGCAGTTCTGCAGGGAATTAAGATATATGAAGTATCAATTATAGGATGATACAAAGCATGTATTTACAAAATATCATACACGTAGATCTAAAACTATTGAAACAATGAGGCAGTGATAAACAGACGTATGAACATGACGATATTATAATATTTTCGCCTTTAAAGATCGCATGTTAGCTATGTTACAATTGCACTTTAAACCATGTGAATCGATCAAAACAACTTTTAGAATAAATATATTTATTATACCCATTTGTCCCATCTAACCTCTATAAATTCAGAAGTAATGTCACCGCTATGTGTGTGTGTGTATTAGGTTAACCACGGACTTACGACCTTTGACGGCGTAAGCACACCGCGGGGATCCGGTTTCGATTCCCGGCCTGTTGTTAACCAGGGCTGGACGATGGTAAGAGATTGATCTTATAACATTAAGTTCGACATATGTATCAATTGTTTGCTTTAATTGTGAAAATAAATAAGGTAATAAAATAAAATTATTCTCATCGAACATCATAAATTATTTTCACCTTTTATGACATTAAACACTTATTCTACTATCCTAAATTTGTTTCAACATATTGCAAGTGGCAAGCATGTAAACAAAACCGGTTAAATTCGTTTGACTCCATGAACATACAAGGTCCCTATATCTGAGCATTTATGTCACAATACTGTGACATGCGTGGTTTAGGGTTAATTTAATAACAAACTTGCGTCTATTAACTGGTTTAGTTTCGTACTTAAATAAAATTGGGCCACTTTGATAAGAAAATCAATTACTCCTTAAAATCTTTTAACTCCTCAAACATGCAAGGTCACAATACCTTAGCATTTATGTTATAATATTCTGACATTTGTGGTTTAGAGTTAATTTAATTACAAAATTGTATTAATTAACCGGTTTAGTTGGTATTCCCAAATTAAATAAAATTAGGCCATTTTGATAAGAATTAATTAACAAACTATTGTTTTCACGATTACTACCGTCGTTTGTAAAAATCAGCATTCAAGAGAGAAAAGATGCCGGTAGGTATGTTTTAGTTTAGCAATAAAGAAACGGAGACTGTTATATTTTGTGATTATTTGTACATCTATCCGGGGGAAGTACTTTTAAGAAATATATTGCAAAATAGATTTCTGTATAATAACGAAAGTATAATAACGATATAAAAACGATAAGAAAGATAACGATAAGAAAGTATAATAACGATATAAAAGCTAGCCAGCAGCCGCGCATAAAAAACATCAACGTAGTTTTTTACGGACTAGTTGTAAAGTCGGACCGAGATAAAAGCTTCAAATTATGATGAGCTTCTTCGAAAGCTACTATAATGACGAAAATATCCGCAGCACGTACAACCTCAGAACACAAGGCTTCGTCCCCGTAAAAAGCTTCTGAGATTTTCGATATTACTTTAACTGTAAATTTACCTCTTTTTAGAGCTATTCTAGAGAGATCAACCAGCGTTTTTGAAAATACAAATCCCATCATTGCGGCAATAAGCTTCTCGCGATATATCCTATCATAAGGATTATATATATATATATATATATATACATATTATGTATACATATTCAATTTCATGCATTTACAATTACTTTTATAGTTCTTATGCAACTTTTTCAATACACTATGCTAAGTGTAATAAAATCAATATTATTGACGCATTTTTCTTAAGTATCTCCTTATATATGTAAAATGACTAAAAGTTTTGAAATTCAGTCCTATGACTTCCTGCTTAGTAATTATATATACACATGAACTATAACTTAAAAATGGCAATGTTAAAGTGTGCAATAAACTTATATCATAATTAAGGGCATAGTCATTAAAGTAATAAAGTACCAAAAATAATTTTGAGAAATTAGAATGATATTTTTATTCAGGATTTCTTCGTTAAAGAAACATAAATAAACCAGTCAAATGCGGGTCGGAATCACGTATAAATTTGGGTTTAATAGTTATTTCATGGTATATCAAAATCTTTATATTTTATACATTGTTATATAGTGCTCGTACGTGTATATAATAGACTATATTGGCTGTGTAAGGATTCTAACCTGCCATTGCGATTTATATTTGGTATTTGTTTAAGAGTAACATTGCAAAATAATCGTATGTTTTAATAATTAATATTAATTCGTCTTATTTGCACTACATAATTAGCGGTCGTCCAGTAATTTTAACCTGCGTTACTTTTACGTACTTAGGAGTTTTTTTTATAGTTTCAATACTAATGAAGTTTAATGGCTAGAAATATATATCTTTTGAAATTACTCATAAAACAAATATTTCACTTTTTTTAGATATCTACACAGCCTTGTGTAGAAATAAGAAATGTCCTCACTTCTGTCAACAAAATTTTGAAGTTTGATATATCGTAAACGGGGTTAAAACATGAATAATGGTAAATTAAACCTAAATCTCTTTTCAAAACACCCGTTTGATGACATTTCCAACCTCTAAATAATGGTGTAATCTAAACAAATGTCTTTCATCCCCACTTCTCAGTAAAGAATTTTAAGTGAGATGTTTATTTTAAGCGTATACTTGCATTCATACAGATCTAAAACTATAGTGGGATAGACAGACAAATGCGTACACGGGCATAATGAAATTTTATTGTTATTTTTTTGACTATGGAACGCTAAAAATATTACTGAAATTATTAAACATTGCCAGAGTAAACAACGCAAGATGCCACCTTTCCCGGTTTTCACAAAACCTACCCGTTTACTTTAATGACCTTCAGCTGACTCTAAGCATCGTCCACTCTATGAGCCTTTTATTTAAACGGCGATTTTTTTATTCAACCTTTAGCCACCGACCCTATTTTGTGGAACACGATAACTGAAGCTACATCACCGTGACATACTTACTTTAAACACATTTTTTTGTTATATGTATATATATATTTTTTATTATTATTAGGAACATGTTCTCCTGGGATAACTTACATTATATATTATATATGTATTAATAAAAATGCAAAAATAATTCAAAAATAATTTTTATTTCAATTTAAAAAAATGATACACATTTAGGAACGTAAAAACGGTCTTCTCGAAAAATTTAAAAATCTAATAGATTATCAAAGGAAACTAATAACTTTTTTAATAACTAATGAGAGTAAATTCAATACCTTAATTCTATAATAAAGGTTTAGGAATCAATAATATTACTAACACAATCCTGGCATACTTTCTGGGCACATTGAAGGCATATGTATTTTTTGCATTTGATGCACTTGTGTGGGGTGCATTTCTTGAGTTTGATGAACAGATGTTACACACTTTTCTTATGGGCTTTTCACCTTCTTCTTTATTTTTATCTTGTTCTTGGAGTATCTAATCCTTACCAAGAATGTGTTTGATGGTGAGTGTTAAGTCCCTTGGCAGGTACGTATTATAAGCAATTCGATTCAAATGCGGTAAAACCAATTCTCTGGCAAGGTTTTGCAGTAAAAAATCCTCTTCGGATGGTTTTTGCATTAGCATAAAAATTGTAAAGTACAAATGCGTTCATCCCAATGTAGCTAATAGCCTTCTTTGCGTACGGCGGCTGCAGGAACATTTCGATCATTTTTGCTGACCTCGTAAACACCACCTTTAGTCTTATTATAATCAAGAATTATTTCGGGTTTTATCGTCTCTGAATCAATTTTCTCTGTGTGGTGCATGGATGAGAACAACGAATCTGCTTTATACTTCTTTGACACATAGGAAACTAAAGTGATATCTTTGGTAAATCCATGCAAACTTGTGTCAGGCGCCCGAGTTTTAGATGTTTAAAATGCAGGTGGTATGTGACGCTTGTTTTTCTTCAGCTTCTCGATATATGTCAACCTTCTTTCCATCAGCTTCTCTATCAACTCAATAGAGCTGAACCAATTATTAGCTGTCACATTTCTGTTTACGTTGACGAAATCTTTACACAAGCGTAAAACTAATTATATTGGTATGGTCAATTTCCGTTCGTCGCCAGACAGACCGAAACCATCAGAGTTTTTATCGTAGCATTGTAGTCGTAAAACGTTTGAGCATCACATACTAGTAGTATCTTCATATCATATTTTGCGGCATATATATTATAAACTTGTATCTGCATCTAAATGTCACAAGCGTTTCATCAATATAAAGGTAGGCCCCAGGGACATATGCTACTTTAAACTTTTCTATAAAGTTCCAGCTACAAGATCTTTTTGGGTGCGCTGAGACCTGGTTTCGAAATTATCGAACCGAAGTGCATTGAGCAAAATCAAAAACCTATTTTTTCATAATACACTTCTGAAAATTTCAACGCCCTTTACCGTCTGTCACAAACAGGTATTTGAAGTTTTCATGGTTTAATTTGAATATTGAAGTATAGAATAATATTTCAAACAAAGCGTTCATTTCCGCAGAATATGTATTACGCAGTTCAGATCTACCAGTCTCTTTGTACTTTGCTTTCATAGAAGTGAGCTTCTTGTTAGTAAACGTGACTATTTTGTCGATTACTTTAGCGTTAATAAACTTTGACCACAAAGTTACAGCATTCGTATATTCTCTCTACTTCTGAGGTAAAATTTGGACTATCTTACGACTCAGTGATCAGCAAGACCTAGGCACCTTCTCCTCACTACCCCATTTAAAACCACATTCACCGGAATGTGACTACCCGGGCCTTCTTTTGCTTGTATCGCCGTTTGTTATTGGGGATTCTTGTTTTAGATGATTTTGCGCAAGCGGTAGCCGTTCTTTTTCCTTGGAGTGATCTCTTCTAACCAGATTTCTAACGTCATTTCGTATTTGAAATTTTCAAAAATAACCTGACGTTTCTTGACTATTTTTTTTTTAGAAAAAATTGATCGATTTACACTTACTGTGACTTAACTGTATCTAGATACAGTATGTAATATGCATCCAGTATATTAAGATATTTTTGTAGCTTAGCATAATCTCTACTAGAATCTCTTACTTTGAAGGTAAACTTACTGTATTTTAAGCAACTACTGATGTCATTTATAAACATAATAAACGGAAAACAACGAATATAGAACACCTTGAGGATTTAAGCTGTTAGTATTCCTGCTTGTTGCCTTCTGTTTTAAATAAATAATATGATAGTTGAATATTAAAGGGAGGGCCAATAAAATTCCTTAACATAAATGCGTGGGTATGATAGAGGTAGTAAAATATCGGCTAACAACTACTTGTTACAGTTACGAAGAATATATGTCACCAGATAAAGATTATGGTTAAAAACGGATGAAATATGTTGGCTTTCATTTAAAGTTTCAGGAATAGAACATATATTTCAAAATATTCTTAACTATGAGCTTTGAAGCGGTAAAGATTTGAATAATACTTGTTCATGCTTTCAATGACCATCACAATTGAATATTAAAATTTAACTCTCTTTTCATTTAATAATTTAACAAGTTTAATTTCAACAGCAATTAGATTTAAAATAAAAGGTAGATTAGTAGAAATATTTTGGAATATATTATGAAAAAGTATTAATCACAATATGAGTAAGTCGTTAACAATGAGGTTTCCGAAAACTCCATTTTCTTCTCGAAAATAACTATTTCGAAGAATATTTTGAAGAACTCTCGAGTCGACCTCGTTATTATTTTAAAGTGATATTATTTCAAAATTATAGGAACTTTTCCAAATAAATTTGTACTCACCTGTAAAAAATGTATAATTTCACTAACAATTAGAAATCTCCCAATAAATTGTCTTTCAGGAGTGTAGGTTGACTAGAATTACCCTATAAGTGTTAATGATCAGTGAGAAAAAAGGAGTAAGAAGTTATGTTAATAAAAAAATCGCCTTGAAGCACAAAACTTGACATTGGCCATAGGTCACATTCAGTTCAGAGCATTTACTTAAACTTGATATCTCTAGCCGTTTCTGACGAAAAGTGCATTAACAAACGGACGGCCATACAAGTGGATATCCAAGTGATTTTCTAAGGGTTTTTTTTGTTCATTATGATAGATAAGGATTTAAGTTCCAAAAATTAAATGCAAAATATTTTCAGTTCTTTCAAATCGTCGCTAATATTCAGACGTAGGTATTTTACATTATAGAAGGACGATTTTTTATAAGGATCACAAAAACAAGATCAATATAACACCTAACAACGGAAGAGAGGAACAAGTAAAATTCATGAATGAATGAAAACTCACGAAAAATACTGGCTATATAAGTAAATTTAATAATTTCCTCAATTATGTAAATCACCTATCGAGTTACGGTGACATAAATTTTCAATAACGTACATACATCAGTGTTGCTGACCAATGAATAAAATATGATTATTAAATAACATTCCATTAAACGTGCCAGAAATATAAAAACAGCGACGCACGTGTATTTGTAATGAGTTGTTGCAAGAGTGTATGACAGGATGATTGACTACTATTCGTTATAATATTTATAGAACAAGTTCCGACCAACTACTAGAAAATGAATGGTAAAACATTATGTACAAGTACACTGGTACAACTGAAGGAAAATTAATAGAAAACATAAAAAGAGAATCAAATATATATCATATAATCATAATATATGTGTAAATCTGCACATGCCTGTGCATAACTTTAAATAGGAAATATCAAATGTAAGTGTAAATTTTAAACTTAGGTTAAGTCAGTTACATATCCACATGCGTGATTGTGAATTTGAAATAGTTGTGTAAAGCGTGTTGCATATACAAAGATATGGAACTATATGTTAATGCAATTACGTTAAAAGGTCTTCAGTGGCATGTAAAACACATGAGGTATTTCATGCTTGAAATACCGATTGAAGAGAAATTGGAATTAATGTAAATGTATTTAGAACAAAATCATCAAGTGTGGAATTACACTTGAAAGAAAATAGAATGAATGTAGATATAGTTATACTAAGATAAAGCTGAAGAAGTGTGAAAGACCAGCTACAGAAAAAATTAGAATTGACTTGGATATACTTTGTATTGGATTCACAAAGTAATTAATGTAAATATATTTTTCTGTCAGGAATATTCTAATTAAGGGGAGTGTTGAATATTTTTGCTTATGGTAATGTCGCTACACAGTCTATGAAAGAGGATATATAAACCGCAACTCCGTTATTGCACTTCCTATTTTCTTTCTTCTGTAACATTAAGAGTTGCGGTAGCTATTTAACTGGATTCCGAATTCAGGAATATCTATTAATTACACAAGCGCAAAAATAATTAAATTTATGGTTTTAAAGAAATTAAAAAACATGTTTTTCTAAGCAAATGAATCATTGGAATGAATATAAGGAGCCCATAATTCAGTCAAAATTTAAAAAATCTATCCTTATAAATATTTTAAAACTTTTTTTGTTATTTACACATTTATTTTCTTGGTGGAAATTGAACGGTTAGTTAAATGAACAAGTTTATTTTCTTTATAAATATTACCGTCTGCAATCTGTTAGCCCTTTATGAAATCAAAGAATATAAAATTCTCAAAAAAGTAATATTTTAAACTGATAAAATCTGTAGTAATGCGAGGTCTGTAAGAAATTTTCAATATCGATGCATAATGTGGAAACCAAATTGGTTATTTTAATAATTCGACTTGACCTACCCAACGAAGTTGGAACTTTAAAAGTTATATAAATCAGATTTATTACAGATATATTCCGGAACAATACTTACAAAAAATATCTTCCATGCCCATTTAGCATTTATTTTTTTCTTGGGTATTTTTCTCCTCACGTAAATAAAAAATCAAAAACATAATCGTATGATTATGAAATGGAAAGGACCAAAAATTGCTTCCATTAAAAATGTAAACACGAAAATATTCCATTCTTCCGGATACAGTTCTTTAGTTGTTACTCCTTTAATAGTCATTTAATTACATCAATATAGCAAACCGGGAACAAAATTTGCATTTGGTAATGAAAAAAATCTCAATTGTAAAATTTTCCTTTCAATGTCTAGAAATATTTCATTTTCAATTTAATGCCTGACCGTTTAGTTATGTATTAAGTTAGTTTTAGTCGTATATTTGGTGTTTCGAAAAAATAGTGGATAAAGTAAACTAAAAAAACACCATAGTCTGGAGTGGATATTCACATGCAATGTTCATACATGTTCTTAAATTACCTCCACTAGATTAGTCTAAAAGCACCTACCCAATTTTGGGGTTTTTATTTATCGGAATCAACTGTGCTTTAAATTGGCCAAGATAGAAAAAGTGCATTGGAAAGCGGACGAAGTTTCCGCAAAGTAAAAATGATGATGTCAATTGCTGAAGTGACTCGTATTTCTCCAGAGTGATAAAATTATCTCCAAACTTGAAAATCGATTGTGTAAATTATTTGTATACACTATACTACCAATTATTTGTGTTACTCACACACATTATTATTTGATCTAATTACTACTTGACAGAAAACTATATTATAACCCTAAAACACAACGCAAAAACACCATTCCAAGAAAATTTATTTTCCAATAACAATTATAGGGATTTTTGGTTTTAGTATTTCATAACTCAGAATGAATTAAATATGAATCGCATGTAAATTAACTTTTATTACCATTAATTGATTATGGAGATGTGTGCTATCCTGATCTTAATGAAGAATATTTGTGCAGGTTACTTCTCAAATGTCTGAAGCTCCGTAATCGATGCCACCTTCACATATTTACACTTCTTTTTAACATATTGAAAAATCCTCACAGCCCAAATTATCTAAGTGGCAAATTTAAAAATTGATCTGCTTACGGCCTTGGACTACGATCTGAAAGCTCACTCAACCTATTTATTTCTAAACATAATTCTACCATTTACGAAAAATCCTTCACTGTCCAAGCAGCAAAAATTTGGAATCATCTGGATACTGACATCAGGAAAATCACGTCTCTAAATATTTTCAAAGATCGAATGAAAAAGTCCTGGCTCTCCTGAAACCTTTTTCTTTGTGTCCTTGTCTTTTTCTGTCTTTCCAATCCCAAATCATGTCAATATTTTGTTTTCTTCTTTAATTTACTTTTCTATTTTTCTTTTCGTCTAATGTGCTATAAAGAATTTTCATTGTAAAATCTTTGACAATCTACCAACTAAATTTCAATACAAATTGGTATGATTGACTGGAAGAGATTACTCATGTAGCAATAAATCCGCCATATATGCTATACATAAAAGTTAATAAATAAATAAATTGCTACACGTAAGATAAATGAAAATTCTAAACCTAAATTTTTGGCGGTCTAAACCTAAATTTAATAACCGATAAACGACAGAGTGGGGAAGACCGAACCTAAGATCATATAATGTATTGAATGAAGATTATGACACCACCCTTTCATAAGAATTACAAAATGTTATTAAAAGTCGACATAACATTCTAATAAAATATTCACATAAATTTACATAGACCATATTGTCAATTAAAGAATAGCCGCGATGCTAATACCAAGACACGGCTAAATTCGGCTTAGGGAAGTTATGGTGTATTGATCCTGGTGAAAATACATTTACAACAACTCTATATGCGGGTTGATCGCAGATTTATAAATATACTAAGTGTACGTCCATAGATTGAAATAAATTTACGTGAGTAGATTTTAATATTATAAATTTAGAAAAATTAATAAAATGATATTAAAAATCAATGTGAACATTTAATAAAATCTTCACCTTAATTTCCATAGACACTTGGCAATTAAATTAACTGAAATCTCAGTATTAATCAATTAAAGTAAGCCATTAAAAAATAAAACAATGGCCGCGATAGGAGTATTAGAAAACAGCTGAAGGAAGTCGGGATGTATTGCTCCTGTTTTGAATTATATTTACGACAGCTATACATATATATATGGGTTACATACGGGTATTTTCAAATAAATTAAGTACATATGTTGTTGGTCTATTAATAAATTAAGTATACCCAAATATAATAACACGTCAATTATAAATAGATAAATCGACAAAAGCTTGATAGTTTATTTTTAACAAATATAACGTACAAAACAGCTGACAGCAATGGTGGGCGTCATTTTTGTTTGTTTTCGCGCATGCTCACACTTCTTGTCTTATTTTAACGTGTTCATCTATCTCCCTCCGTCGTTATTTAAGTACCTCTTTCCGTTTTCTTACGATAAATTAGTTACATTCAGACGTTGTAAAAATGTTACAAACCATTATATGAAGAACATTGAGCATAAAGAGGTTTTACTTCAAAAGCGGGATCCTCGTAAGATCAATTTGTTATCCGTGTGCCTATTTGTCTGACAAGATCCTTTTCCTCAAGAACTGTTACAGGTCATCAAACATGTATAAAATATTAAAATTTACGACCCTATAAATATATCAATAATTCAAGCTTCTTGCAACAAAATGATATTATGTCTTTCCAAATATCACGTATTTTGGTGTTGACTCACTGACTCACTATCAAAATCCATGGGACATCTCGGTCTCGTTGATCAACTCAGCAAATATTTAAAAAAAGCGAAAATATTAATTTTTAATTCTGTACATGAACTGTTTTTTTGTACGAAGAATTGGTATGTAAGAAAATGGTTCGTATTATTTCGAAAAGCGTATTTGCAAAATTAGTCATTTCGCAAATATGCTTTCCAAGCTCTCCGAATCGATATAATTTTGTGAATACAATTGTAATCAATACAGTTGCTCCGAATGTATCAATTCATTGTCGCAACATTTCCCCATAAAAAGTAAAATTTCTTCAGACTTTTTACGAATGAAAATATAACAAACTTTGCTATAATGTTCTTTGGTAGCCATATATATAATGCCATAAATCAAATATATGTCAAAATACAATTCGTTTTTCTAAATAAAAATATATTCTTGTTGTTATTATTTAATCATAAGTGACTTCATTAATAAATTAATAGCAACAGTATAGCCAAAGATATAAATAATATAGATAAATAAGCTCACAAAAAACCTTTAAAATGGATAATGTGCAGGCACACGGTATTAGCGTTAGTTGCTTACTAACTTGAAACATGATTGCATACTACGGCTGAGCCGTTTCAAGCAATCGTGTACTAATAGAAAATGTTTCCGAGACAACGTATTTTCTAGGATATGGCTTCATTCTCAGTCTGGAGATGGAAAAAGATAAGTCGTAACATAAGCAATAAAGAAATGTAGCGTTCTGTACGTAAATTCAATACGTGAGAAAAAGGAATGGTGGAGTGTTTTTACTGTTCATAAAGTCACGTCCACTCCAAGAAATGGTAGCAATGTGCAGTAACATATCTCCCATGTAAGAGAGTTGAAGAGGTGACCATTTTTAGATGTATATAAGTTTTCGTGTAGTGATGACGCAAACACAGGTGCCGTTTTTGAATCCTTTTGTACACAATACGTCTGTTTTACTTAAACCGATAAGTAAAATAATAAAAATATTTGATATTGATAACTAAATCCATATTCTGTTTTTAATACAATTTCTAAATACATGGTTTTATCGTTTAAAGCAGAAGTCCTTTTTGGACTATTCTACAATTATAATACAAGTTCCAGAGTTATACAACTTTCCAGTATTTTGTAGTATATAATTTTACATTTACTAACTAGAAAAGATTAGCTCGTCATAAATTTAATATTATTTGCGTGAGATGAAAACAAATTCATGTAGTGGAAATAAAGTAATCTGAAATTTTAGTAGATTGCATTCAAAAAACCTGTTTTTGTAAACGTATTTGGTTATATGACACCTTCCGGGTGATTATGTTAGTTTTTATTTGGTCCTGTTATAAGTACCGGCGATATCACCATTTACACACAGTACATTAGTACTTTTTTATTATTAAATAATTGGTACTTATAGCTTGATACGAATATTGATATAAAAGGTAAATATATAATATTAAATATATTAGTTCAAACAATTGTCGTATATGGAAGAAAAGGAGAAATTTCCTACACTGACTAAAAGCGCACTAAATTCCATAGTGCTTAAAATTCTTAAGCGCTAAACATCCAAAGATTTCAATAAACAAAATACTCATATTTGACTTAAAATGTGACAGATTGCATAAAAAAAATAAATTCTTTCATGCGATTACCATACCTGAATTGAAATCAACATCAGCATGTAGACATAGTCCGTAACGAACAAGGTGATCACAAATGGAAAAGTCCAGTAAGTTAGCTATTATTATTAACCCAGATGTATAATACTACATCATGGTGAATAAAAACATTTAACTATATTAAAAATATGGATGTGGTACCATAAATATCCATTAATTACTAATTTATAATTTTAGGTAGAATGTCTTCAGAGATAAACTGAAAGTATCCAAACAATATGTACCTGTTTATTTCACAAGGCACGGAACGTAAACTTATAAAAAAGGGATTTGGAAGCCTACGTAGGTTAAAACAACATATAATGGCGATTCTAAATGTCATAGTTTTTTCAGATTTTCACGATAATATATAGATCCTCCTTCTCAATTACCACTTAGTAGACTTTATTTATCGCGCCAGAAAATTATTATTGCGCAAAGTAATCCATATTAGTGTTGGGACATGACAAATCAAATAATTTCGCTTCAAATGAAGTATGAAACTCTTGATGCGCGATTTATTCAGTAACTACGGACCCTTCCGTATTTTCCATCGTTTCCATATCGAAACGAATGAACGATCTACCGATAAGACATTTTCAATCAATTCTCACGTTATTTTCAATTTCTTTGAACCCTAATTGTCTCTAACTTTGCCTCTCCTTTTGATAATGTAATTTTATCTCTTAAATTTAATTACACCTGAATTTAAAAAATCATAGATAACCCAGCTTTATGTACATTTATTTTAGGACAAACTTATGTTTTGCTTGTCATAATATTTTTTTTAATTTCTGGATATTTTTTAGCGTTTGCACATATTAATAACTTAAAGAAATATTCTGTTTTAAGATTCTATGTAATTTTTAGTTATCAATACGAATTTTAATCTAAAAAACCTTGTCACCTATTGTTTAGTAATATCCATAAATTAACAATTCAATTATTTACAGTTAATTTTTAATTTAAGTACAATAAATCGATATATAATATAAGACAATTAATTCATAAAATAAATTGATGTCTAATGGCTAATTATTTTATTGCCTTTTTATGAAAACGTTTATTCTTTTAAAATATATCATTTTATTTTCTCACATTCAGTAGCAAAATGATAAAAATTAAGATTCCTTGTGAAACGGTAAGAAAGATCCTAAACATTTATATATAGTATTTTTCCCATAGACATTAAGAAGAAAAATCACACCAATATAACTAAAATATTAATATTCTTAACAAAATTATAGTTTTCGGAAATATCAAAAAGTCAAATGGCAATAAAGAGGTAGAATGAATGGAAACGAAATTACGAGTAACACAATAAATAGCTACGAGTCCAGAAGTAGGTTTTTATATCTTTGTATAAATATATTTGAGAAATAGAGGATTGCATTAATTAAAATAACCAAAGTGATTTTAGTATTAAAACCCTTTTGCCTCTTTATATTTTTACAATACATATTTAATCAATTTTGACCTCGCTGTAAAATTGCCTGGAACGGAATATTATTTGTGAAAAATGTTATCTAAAATTTATTCCATGTTCTTATAAAAATTTCGGGACAAACAATATTGAAAGAAAATTTTGTTTTTATCCAAACGTACAAAATTTCACTGCTTTAATGTAATATTAGTTCTTTATTCCGAATGAATGCTTACCTACGAACAAGAATTTAATTACTAACAAGTTCATTATTTTCAATTTATTTATTGTAGTATACGTGAGGCTAATTTAGATTTATATATTAGTACAATAAAAAAATCAAATTACAGAATATTTTTAACTGATATAATGCAATAGCTACTGTTACGATCATTTCGATTAAGTTTTTAACATTTTCAGGCATTATGATTGGAGGATTTGTGCATTATTAAAACTTTGGCTTGGTAGTAGCTCCAAAATTAAAAATGTTGTTTATAAGAGACAACAAGTTCGTTAAATTTTTTTTTATTTCTAACCAGTCATTAATCAAATCATTTAAAATACTACATCGTTTACTATGTAATACTTTGAGTGATTCAAATGCGATATCAATTAAGCAATTAGCAAATAAAAGCTAATTCTATTAAGTGATATCTATCCGATCTGACACTACCCAGATTAAATAATCATCATACGTTTCATTGAATTACTGGAACTTTATTTATTATTGTACTGAACTTTTCCGTCAAATATTTATTCAAACAAAACAATTTGAATTAATAAATTGTATAACAATTGCTTACGCAATAAGAAACAATATATTCAACTACAACCCTACTGGTATTAAATATTAGTACTTTTATTGATTTCCCAAGTTACTTATCAAGTTACTTATCAACTTTCATTCAAATATACTATTTTAAAAGCATAAACCTCTTTGACTGCCCACCCTCAACAGGATATCTCTTTTAATATCTAATTACATATATAATATTTAATTATATAATATTTTCACTTCCATAGTCTCCTTAACTTACAAAAAAATGTCGCTATTTCTTTGACAATTTAATTTCATTCTTTGTTTCGAGTCTGATGATTATTACGCCCAACTAAATGCGTCTAGTTTCTGCTGATTTTAGATCGTTTTGTTTATTAAGGGGCAAGGAAAGAATGGAACTAAGAGCTTACCCAATTGTCAAACTCACCTGCACGCGCCAGCGTGGCGACGGAGTGGTCCCTGCTAGACAACAGATCAGGCTCTGCCGACTGAGTAAATGGCGGGATAACCATACACCTGTCCGGGCAACCGGCTGAAAGAGGCGACAACGGTCTAACTAACTTCTGAAATGCTTGGTGCAGAAAGCAAGGGGAAACTGTACTATATTCCCAAAAAGTCGTCATGTTCGTACAACCAAACATAAATGCCAGCACTGGGTGAACGAGATGACTCTTACTATTATTAAAGAAATAATGTTATTAAAGGTTTCTTGAGCTGATGCAAGAGTACTGAATAAGGAGGAAGGGAAATATTGCCCCAGCGGACTGGTTTTGTGAAGGGGAAAGGTACCCATGAGCAGATCCTAAACGTTCGCCAGATTATATAAAAGTCTCGAAAATTTAATAAACCTACATACATATGTTTCGTTGACTTCTCGAAAGAATTCGATTCGGTTACATAGGGGGCACATTCTTGGATATGGGTACTCCAAAACACCTGGTGTCATTACTCAGGCACATAAAAATGGGACAGCCTCAGTAAGAACAGACGAGGTCTTTCGAGGACACAGAATTTATAATGAGATGCTCTCGAAGTTTGAACTGACGGTGTCACCATTGGAGGACAAGAAATATGAAACCTACGCTACGCGGACGATAGTATACTGTTCACAAGTAGGGTTCAACACGTGGAAGAGCTCGTACACCAATGGAACGTGTCAGTCTTGATTTTGGTTGAATAAAATAAAACAATTCGCCAGAGGTTACCGAAATAGCGAACTGTGAAATAGTACAATCATACATATATCTACAGGCACTTATGTCAAATAATGGCGACTGTATAGACGAGATGAAGCGGCGTATGGTGACCTCCAGGTCATCCATGGATAAATTGAAGAAAATATGGAGCGACTGAAACATCACCAAATCCACCAATACTATACTTGTTAAGACTCTCATATTTCCCATATTCCTTTATGCTACTGAAACATGGACTCTACGAGAAAGTGAGCAAAAACCAATCGATGCCCTTGAGATGTGGTGCTAGAGAAGAATGCTTGTTATATCGTGGACGGAATTCTGAATCAATGAGTCCATTCTTCGAGAGCTGGGCATCAAATAAAGGCTATCAAGCATAGTACAAGCTCGTATTCTCACATTCTTTGGATATATATATATATATATATATATATATATATATATATATATATATATATTTTTATATATATGTATACATTCAAATAAATTTTCTTCTTTAGGTCAAGTAACGAAGTAAGAAATAAAACTCACTTCGATCACATGTGCCATAGATTACGAAGTACTTTTTACTAGTAATAACCTGAATTCGTAAATACATATAAACTTTCCGGCCAGTACTTTATTGAAAAGCAGAATTTAAAGTTCAAAGGGCAAGCAAAATCAATAAGAGTTAAAACGCCGGCGGATTTTCCTTTAGCAGCCAGAAGACTTTGAAAATATTTATAAGAATCTATTCTGCTGAAGAGAAGACGATTACCATCGACGATTTATTTACTAGCTAATATTTTGAGAGTGTTGCTAGTGATTAGTAGCTAGTGTGTAGTAGTATAATACTAGTGATTAGTATTATACAAATTTGCACATCGTCGAATTACAAATAGTATTTATTACTGAGCTCCTAACGTTTCCACCAATAAACACTAAAATTCGGAGTGGAGGAAGAAATCTTTTTCAGGCGCATCAGCTGATGAATCATTTCACTTAAAATATGTATTTGACAACTTAACAGTCCAGCTACTACTGTACAGATATAAGTTACACACAACTTAATGTGTATTGAGATATAAGCTAGTAAATAAAAACCAAAGTCAACTGAGTTCAGTGCACTAGAAAAACACTAATGAGGTCAGTCGAGTGCAGTACTACATAAAATAGTCTTCAATCAATTAAGAAATGTAAAAATTTTAATTCGATATTTTTTTTCAAAACTTCTTTGCTTATACGCCCGGACATATATTATTTTAATTATAAGACATATTTGATTTTACTTCATTTATTTAATATAAACCATAAACTTCTATAAATCTCATATAAACAATGAACTAAATGCTTCAGAACTTTACAAACCGGAAAATGTTTGATGAGGTTCATCAAACATTTTCCGGTAAACAAATAGTAATAAAATTCATAAGACATTTTTAGGTATTTGGATATTTTTATAAAAAAAGAAAATTATTTGTAGCCTAATTAAATATATCTCTATGAATGTGATTTATCATTAACAACGTTTTGTTACTTCGAATTTGCTGAAAATATAAGGTATGTTCGTAAATTTGTTATATTTAATACCAAATTATTATATTTGTAATTTAAATAACCTTAAGCTTAAATTATGGCTAAAATTTTGCCGGTATGCTATAAATTTTATGAACGCGAACACAGGTCCTTGGGACCGATATTTAAAGTTGGAGATGTTATGAATGGCGCTGAAATATAAATGTAGTAATTTTTAATAAATTTAAAGAAAAACATTTATTTTGTATTAATGTTATGTGCTTTTTGAAGAAGAATTAAGAGTGAAAGTTTTTTTGCTATATTGTAGTCTAAAAACCTGTCGAGCGCGATTACAACTTGCAATACGTGAGTCCTGTACATATTCATGCATTTATAAACAATTAATTGTTTATAATATATGTCTAAATGATTTACCAAATTTAATTTTTTTTAACGATAAAATATTGCCTACCAAATATTCCACAGGCGCATATTTAAAAAAAATTACAATTCCACGTACAATTAGACATTGTTTCTCTTTTCTTTTGCTTTTCTTCCATTAGGCTGATTTAGGAATTTATTTTCAAGATTATAGACCAACCGGAAATACCCCATAGATTTTAATGATAGTATAATTAAAAATATGTTAAAGGGCCATGTCTTTTTGTTGCGGGAAGCAAAAATTTTGAAATTTTTACGGCACTTTAAGGTGATAGATTTCAGTAAATGACATTAACTTTAACTTGATGTTTCCAGTGGTTTAAAAAAAAATTAACTCCGACACATCGAATGTTGGACGGACGAACAATAAAGTGATCCTTTAATCATTCCGAATTTTTTTCCATTTTGAGGAACGAAATCCTAAAAAAGATTCTCCGATAAAAAATATTATTCCAAGATTCGAGAACCCAGTATTTTCTATTTCTGGCTCAAGAACTTTACTTACGCATCTCCAATGACTGCCTTAGAGAATCGTCGAAATAAAAATATAGTTATTGTTTATTTTTTCACTGGTTCTAATTTGTTGTCTTTATTAAGTAAAGAATCTGTACGGAATTCAAATTTACTAGTTATCTATAACATATTTATGGCTGAAATGACAATTTTCTGTTTTTATTTCAACTCGAAGTGCATAAGTGATTTTATCCACAAAAAACGTCCCAATGAAACATTTCCAAAGTTAATATTTATTAAAGAAATTATCTCATTATCTGATTTGACGAGTAAGTGAATCTCCTTAAAGATTGCATAATTGATAGATAGTATCTTTCGATCCGAACTTCATTTTCCTTGCGAATTGCATACGAAACCTATAAGAAACATGAACATCGATAAAATCGTTCACGGCGTGAAAATTGCTAGAAATAAAAAAAAGGATTGCTTACGCTTACGTAATACTCAATATAAAGGTGATATTTATATTTTAAAGGTTTAGATCAAATACAGCTTTGAACTATAACTCTGCTATATATGAAAAAGCACGAGAGAAATAATGAAACTGCTCAAAGCCGCCGATATATTAATGTTCTATAACTTATTTCTGGAATAATAATTAAAATATCTGGCTCCAACTGTTAATACCGGTAAATGCCTTGTTGAAATAAAATCTGGAAACGAAATTATGTTACATTGTGACAATTATAAAACAAATGGTATTTACCTAAAATGTGATGAAAAAGGTTAGATTCGAAACACAGCACAGCAATATTTTGCCTTAAAATGTTGACTTTGATGTACGTAATTTGTTACATATTTAGGCATTATAAATCATTTTCTTTTATCACCATAGGTACATACCTCGTGGGTGCTTCACAAAAAATTATAGTAACAAAACCACCAATTTATTAATTTATCACCAGAAGACGTCGATGGCATCTTGTCCGGTTCTATTTCTATAATTTATATTTCAAATTATATAAAGCAAATAGAAAAAAAATTTAAATACCTACGATAAATAAGAGGTAAAGAGATCAATAGTTATTAAAAAAAATTTTGTAACAGGAAACGGTCCATTAAAAGAAATTAGTGATGTATGATAACTTTAGTACGCGAGTTCATTTCGTATTTAGAAGGTCGAGGTAACAATAGTTGAATATGATTTCAAAAAACCCCTAAACACGTTCGACTGGGATAATTGTGAATTGATATCAATATATTCGTCGAACGAAGGAGGGTCATGTAATAATTTATGCCTCTATTTTGTATTACACGTATATTGAAACCTTGAGTCTTAGAGGGCGTATTTTGACAAAAATGCGATTTTGTAGCAGTCTTATTCAGTTTTCCAATTCACTAATTCCGAATTCCTCCAAATTTCTCTAACGCTAAAACATAATAAAATTCACTAATTCCTCCATTTTTGCATCTATTTTTAGACAACACGTTGGTTATGTTAATATCAACGTGTTCTTGTCCCGTTCCTACAATTTATAATTTTACTTTTGTTTAAAGCGCTATTGTTAAATTATAATGGTGTGTGTGACACACCAATGTAGCATATTGTTTTCTATATTTATATCAACTTTGCATGGGGTTTAAAACAATTGTCCACATTTTCTGCTGAGTTATGGAGAATGTTTTTAAATCAATTAATCTTTCTCTCTTTTTAGACCATTTTCTTTTAAGAGCTGAATATACATGTTGGATTTCATTTGCGTTTCATATCATATAACGCGTTTCTGAATTTATATCTAAACAAGAAATTGAGCGTTTTATTGTTAATACTTATAGATTTAATTCGATCTCAGATAAAACAGGTTATTTTATTGAAAGCTTGAATCAAATGGTTCTATATGTTTATTTTGTACAATATCTTTTAAATTATTTTAAATTTATCCTTTGTGATCTTCATATTTGTATCCTCACAGATATAAATATGAAAATTACCGAAAACAAATATATTTTTTTATAATTTTAATATGTAGTAACCGCCTCTGCTAAGATATTAAATTGGTATCAACTTTGTATATAAAATAACTGTATTATCTTTAATTCGCTTTCGCATTAATTATTTTGTACCTATATTCATAATAAGTTTAGGTTGTGATAAAACCAAAGTGGATCGATTAAATTCCTCTGAAACATGCTTATGGCTATACTAACATACCTGTGGTATAATAATGTATCTGCGCCCATATTAATACGTTGCGACTTAAATATTAATTTTATTTTTTTATGTTGACACTTTATTGAGTATCCAGGTAAGAATATAACCATTTTTGACTTATAGTAAAAAAATATATTTTACGTTGAAATTGCCTTCTTTTATTTGCTCATATCCTCATTATTTTAAAGATAATTATTTCACGTATATAATTCAATCACCAACGCTTATTTATTTGAGTTTAATTTTGAATAGTCCTCTAGTTAGTCTCCAGGATACGTGCGCACCCACACATTTTTCCATTATTTTTCCAGTGAGGGATACAGATATAAATAAAAAAACAACCATAATAAATATTCAATATTTGGAACATATTACTTCAAAAATATCAATATCAATGAATTTCCTTGAATATTTACCCTGTGGAAATTTTTACATTTTAGCAAATTTTTTTTTCAACCAATGTGTGGTATAAAAATAAAATGATGTCATAAGTTCATGATGAACTAATTTGTGAACTAGAGGAAAGTTAATAAATAAATTTTCCACCAGTTAAAAGATCGTCACTATGTATTTGAAAAGCTTAGCCGAATCATACTCTTTAAATCGGAACCTTTCTTAGGATGGAACTATTATCTCTTGTGAGTTTTCTTTTAGTCTATATATGAAGAGAGGTTTTCAGTGTCATGCTCACCATATCTCACTTTTCGTTACAAATTTATCATCGTTCAAATGCTGTGCATTCATATTAGAATCTCATGATGTTAACAAATCTATCGAACCCTGTAATTTCTTAATATAAAAATCTGAATGAATTTCAATAGTTCTCTCCTGATCCTACTAATATGATTGCCAAAAGGTCGGGTGAAATTTAAATTTATGGAAAAAGTGACTTGTATGGAGATTTTTTTCATTATATTGTTATTGGTTTTGGGTGGGAGAAAAAAAATATCAATATTTTTTTTTTTATTTTATTTGAATAAATTACCCATTGGCAATATTTCAAATAATCTATGTGGATCACTTCCCTCCAAGGATATCATGCCAAAATATTTGATAATAGAAAATCGTCACTTTTATTCCATATTTTCCCTCCGCTAACTAGATTATGATCTGGAATAGACGTTGGTCAATATCATATTTTTTTAGAGTTCCGTACCTCAAATTGAAAAACGAAATTTTTATAAGACCACTCACGTGACTGTCCGTCTATCACAGCCTCAGAAACTATGCAACTTGAAATTAAACATGTTAATTCACCTTGTTAACCCGTATGTTTTACAGTAACTAACTTTTATGTAATATTTATATGAGAATTAAAAAACGGGTAGACAAATTAGATTTGATAATATTTTTTTATTTACATATATTAAGCAAGGTTTCAAAGACCTTGTCATATGGAATTATTTTTTTATTCATAGTTTTAACTTGTATATTAAATGTAATCTAACAATATGCAAAAATACAAGATCAAAAATCATTAAAACGAAAGTTGGTGAAACTTGACTACAAGAAAATTGTAACAATTATCTTAAATCATATAATTTTTTTATTTTTTGTATGTATCATATTTCTACACTTTAAAAGATACCATATGTAATATATTATTTTTACATTGCAAAAAATTATAATGTAAATAGTTTAATAGAAATACTATGTTCTACTCGTAGGCAACTTTTTTTTTCTTTTTCTCTTCCGTTCTATTCAACATCACTTTTAACTCCCTCTGATTTTCGATGACCGCCTTCTTATCCAGAATTTCATTTCGGTCTGGCATCCAACCTTCATCGTTACTACCAGAGAAATTCTCTGATTATACAGTACTTATCCTACGTAATTTTCCGTTTCAGAAAATTTCAATTAAAATAACGGTCTTCCGTGTTCACCTGGTGACACTTTTTGTTTTAATTTTCAGCACTTTTTTAATTAATATAATATAAACTTTTCTGCAAAACAACAAGACACTTAATTACGCAAAAGACAGGTCCACATTCTTTACAATCGCATCTAGAACTAAGGGAACATTAACTTTCATATTTTTGTGTTTCTGTATCTCCATAGTAGTTTTCTATGCAACTCTTGCTTCCTTTATTATGTCCGTTCTTTTACTACAACCTACTGCATTTCGTTTCCTAGTTTTTCCGCAATAATGATAATAATTTACATACAATTTTATATAAATAGAAACCAATTCGCAAGTTCACCTTGACGAGATAAGACCAGAGACGAAAAGACTGAATTGACGATCATCAAACTGCAAATAAATTTGACTATAAACATTAAATTACATACTAATAACGAATGCGTAAATTATTTTGGTGTTAAAAAATAGACATTAAGTACTTAAGAGGTCCAGAAAATTATCTGATTTATTTTTAATTTTATTATTTCTCGTTTTTAAATTTAGATAGGTTTTAAATAATTTTTTATACAAATTTACATATCATTTACATAAATTGACTAATTACGTGTGGAATAATTGTACTAAAATTTTCATAAAATTATTTAAAATAATTATTTTTGTCAAATGCCAATATTTTAAATAATTCTTCTACCGTATGTAATATAATTTGTGCCACTAAAGTTTTTACCATTTACCTCTTCTTAAATTATATATAATGCTTTTAAACTGATCTTTAAATCTTGAAATTAAAACATTTTCAGTATTCGTTCATTTGTTAGTAATTATGTTTCTAATCATGAGTAGTCAGATTTTCTGTTGATATTGAAATGATCTCGATAATCTATAAACTTAAAAAATTCAATGTAGTTTTTTTGACATATATTTTTCTAATACATTTTCGTAGTTTTTCTTTCAATTATTTTGGCTAAGTCTTCTTTTTGAAAGTTTCGTCTTATCTTAGTAGTCAGGTTCGTTAGCTATCCTATCCCTTTCCTTGTCACTTTCATATGAACTTCTAGAGAGTGTTATTGCTATGACAGCAAACTTTTACAATAAATTAAAATACTATTAAAATAATAAATAGTGTTTTGGTAAACTTCAATGGATTTTGTAATCAAAAAACTATTAAAAATTTATATAAGCATATACATATTATATAAAGATAACTATTAATAAACATATTTACACATACATCCACATATACACGCACAAACACACACAATATAGAGCGAAGGAAGGGAATAAGATATGGAAGGAAAAAAATAGAGTATTATGAGAAATTACGCTAAGTACAGCTTTTTGAGGGTGCTTTAAATGGCCTATATAGAGAGAGAAGTGCATATGTCTGAACCTAATGTGTTTCGCAGCTTCTTATCATTTATCGTGAATGAATTTTCATTGAAGGTAATGGAATACTTGGAGGGTAAAAAGCCTTGAGAATGCAAACCGTGTTTTTAGGCAGTTATGCCTTTTAAACAGCGGTAATCGTTTCCATAATTCGAGTATTAATAAATTGTGTTTATCCACTTAAGTTGGTAATTTGTATTCCAATAATTGAGAAAATATCTAAGGAGCGAGAAAAAATAAAATCACGCTCTTTAAATTTTTAATTCTTTAATGCAGATATTTATGAAATCTGTGAAAATCACTCCCATTTCGATAAAATTAATACAAAAGTAAAACAACGAAATAAATTAAAATGAAAATATTTTCAAAAAAGTTTAAATCATTATCGACTCATAAATCTATAGCGAAAACGCATATGAAATAGTAAACCATTCCTCTTTTCTGCAAAACTATTTAATTTAGAAACTTTCATTCTTGCTAACTCGGTTTGTAATATATTTCATATATATATATATATATATATATATATATATATATATGCAACATACTTGCATAATATATTTAAATACAATAAAGGAAGAGACAAAACAAAGTTCAAATAATTTATCCCAATTTAATCTATCTCTCTGATTCCAACCAGATGTCCAAATTATAAGATTTTCTCACTTTACGCGTACAGACTTATCACAATTTTCTTTCTATTTTATTGTAATTCTGTTGAAAATAATTGTTTTTAAAAGCATTTTTGTTCTCTTTAGCGTTTAAACAAATTTTAGACTAAAAATTTTGTCCGTATTTTGAATTTAATTGAAACGTTATAAAATCAAGGTACGTGCTACATATTCAATTTTATATATAAATTTTAAAAATTAATAGTATTAAAGTGGCATATTCACATATAGATCTACTAGTAACTTCTTTCATGCATAAATAAACAGTAGGAATATATCAAACCATTTTTGAGATTATGGGAAACTACATTAAATAATTGGAAACAAACCAGCCGAGACAACGAAGATAAGTGTACTGAGTAACAATAAAAATAGCCTAAGTCTCATTGTTACCCCCACTTATTTTAAGCTTGTTTACTACTCGTATTTGTCTGCCAAGAGTAGACAAGTGTCGATAATAAAACACTCACCAGTTTTTCACGCACTAACCAGGCGCCCTATCTGAATATTTTATCAACTATTTTAGAAATGCAATTATAGAATTTGTTAACAGTTCACGGCTGATAATTAGTTTGATATTTAATATGAGTTAATATGTGTTTTTCTGTTTATTAAAAAAATTTTTATATAATTATGGGTACTGTAAACTCTTGTACTTTTTGGCTTTTTTGCTTAGAGATAAATAAGTAAATGTTTTTGCACATGTTTTATTATCGTATAGCGTGCCAGTTTTTGATGACGGAAGTAATTGTAAGTAGAATAATTTCAAATAATAGACTTTTAATATAATTTTTAAGAATGGTAATATTTTCGTCTTGAAATGATATCATTTTTCATTTTTGAAAATATTTATTATGACAAAATGCATATGAAAAATTATATGCATCATTCAATGGAAATTACATGCATCAGTACGTATGTCTGTATGCACGTATGAGGAAACACTATAGGTTGCAAACTTTGATCAATTTTAATTATTATTTTTTCTATCGTTGCTTAACTATCGTTATAAAAGTCTACTGACTAACAATTTTCCATTCAAACTCCCTTTTATTTTGCGTGGATATTCTCACCGCTTGCCTGTGCTATTTTTTTACTTTTAACTATTTCTCATATTTTTTTTATTTTATAAGCAACGAAAAAGGCTGAACGTGCACATTTGGTTTTACTAGCGATTTATGTCTTTTCTTGGTTCGATAAACCTCTAAACGATACCGACAAAAATTCATGTAATTTTGAGCTCACGTGTTACGAGATAAAAATAAAAACTACTAAATAATAAAAAAATAGGAGAGAAGTCCCGTAAGTGTTATTTGATTCGTCCGTCAAATAAATAAGTAAATCCTGCAGTTCTTTATGAAATGTTAAAATTATTTTTCATGATAATTTGTGAATGCATTTTTGAATAAGTCTTTGAACTAGCTGGGTGAAACAAAGTGAATCCTTGAAAGTTGCAGGCTCAAGAGGGCAGTAAAAAGTGCCACATAAAACTTAAAAGGAATAAAAAATACATTAATTTTGATAATATGGAATGAATGTATCATTATCCATTTCAGTGAAACATGAAATTGTTTTTATTACTTTAGGCAATAGTTAAATGTAAGTAAAAAGCGATCGGTATTGAATTGTTTTTTTAATCTATGACTACAAATCGTATTAAATTCTTAGGCTTTCCTGATTTTAAATCTATGAATTGTTGTCACTGAATATTCTAAAAATATCAGCTTTCTTAAAAATTGTATTCTATTCATTTACATCAGTTTTTTTGACACATTCGATTTAAATGCATTATACTCTTTGCTTTTAATGTAAGTTGACTATTCTTTATCTTTTTTTCTTTTTTCAATCATAGACATAGAACTTTTCTACTCTACACTATTTTCGTCTCCAGAAAATGAATGCCTTTTTAAAACATTATCGTTATTTAAATAGCAGAAACCAACATTTTTATGGTATGTACCTGGAAAATCTAAATACTCCAATATGAGTTTAACACATATTCGTCAGCCTATCCATCACAATGTTTTTTTTTCCAAAAACAGTTATAGGCAGAAATTTTAAATCTGGTATAATGATAAGGCATTTTAAAAAATGCACATTTTAAGAGCTAATAATCATTAATATTTGTATGAAACTTTTAGGCGATGTAAAAAATGCTATAATTGTTTTTAAACTGCCTTTATTTTGGCAAAAAGAGAGTTACTTAGTTCTCATTATCTACTAATTAGTAGATAATGAGAACTAAGTAACTCTGGGCAAGTGAAACCACAAAACGCGGTTTATTATGTAATACTTGTCTCAATAAATTTGATACCTCAAATTCCTGATCAATATATCAATTATTCTTTATTATAATTATAAAATTTATTTCAAAATTAATAGTATTAACATCGATATTCACAAATAGATCTACTTGTAACTTATTTCATCCATAAATAAACAGTAGGAATATATCAAACTATTTTTGAAATTATGGGAAACAACAATAAACAATTCGAAACAAACCAGCAGGGACAACGAAGATATGTGTATTGAGTAACTATAAAAAAAAAAGTTTAATGTGCCTAACATATGTGGCTAACATATGTGGCTAACATACAGTAATATCGAATGTTGTTAAAAATTGTTTCCTTTGCTCTCCGGTGCTAATATTTTTTGGCATTTTGTACGTCTTTAAAATACGCCAAAGTTCGATTTAATCTTTAATCTGTCTGTCTGCCAGTAAACTGAACAAATGATTAGTTTAATGTTCTGAAACAAAATATCAAAAATGTTTTTAATAAACGTATTTGCTTGACATGATTAAATATAGCCAACGTCGATCAGTTAAAATAATCAAATTAACCTGACAATGCGTTAATTATTTTTGTTAATTTAAAATTATTATAATATCCCTATCTTAACTGAATATTAAACATGATGTCCAAAAAAAAAAAGAAAAAAACTTCTGTTAATATGGCAAAACCATGAGCTGTTTACTTAATATTGATCTACTCATTTTTAATCTAAACAAACATAAATGACAATAATATTTTCAAATATTTATTTATTTGTTTGTATATTCGAAATATGTTAGTTTAACATTGCGTTATGTCATATACTTGCATAACATATCTAAATACAACACAGCAAGCGGCGAAATAACATTAAAAACACTTATATCAATTAAAATATTTATCTCTTTAAAACCAGATGTTTCAAATGTAAGGATTTCTTGCTTTGTGTAGCCTTACATTATTAAGTATCGCGTAGCAGCTTATTGTACTTATATTTTACTACAATCGTAATTATGTTATAATAACTGTTTTTAAAAACATTTATTTTCTTTTTCCTGTTAATTAAGTTGCAGACCAAAAATATTGTCTGCCCTTTTGGTATAATTTAAATATTATAATCTAAAGTGACTTGTTATACTAAATTAATTTGATAAAAAATACTCGTATTGTTTGGATGGTATTTATTAAAATTTTGTTAGAAAGAACTATTGAGTTCGAATGATTACTATTGAAATTCATACCAATAAATATGCTCCATTGCTACGTTAAGTTTAAAGTTTCTTTTTTCATTTATTCTTGAGATCGCTCTTTGAGAGTAGTAGCATTAAGAAAATCGCCTTTATTTTAATGACAATCGATAGATTCAAATGAAGTATTGTAAAGCAACGTAATTTTTTTAAACCAATAAGAATGTTATCATTCCAAATACAAAACACGTAGCATTACCTCGCTTTATTTGTAACATAATGTAAAACTCATACCATGATTTACCAGAAAAAATGCCCAGTTTCTGTTCCAAGTATTGCATAAACGAGCATCTATAAATATTTGTTTTATTTACCGTATTGTAGGTAAACCTCCTTAGAATAAGCTTTGGACAAGCTAACACCTCTTTAGATTTAAGAGAAAGAGTAAATCGTATTTTGTTCAATATATTCTACTTTTCGTCACTAAGTGCGAATTTAAAGAAAAAATGATAGTGCTAATTAACAAATTTTAATTTGATTTGTTAGCATTATCGACTAGTATAAAAAAATAAATGCGTTCATTTTAGAAAATCCATCTCAAACTGTGCGGCTGTGGTCTGACCGACGAAGTTTTCTAACAAGTGATCTAGTTCCATTTTATTGCTCTTGAAATCAAATCCCAAAGAAGCAAGATACATACCTACTACATACAATTTGGCAAAAAAAAATTAGGTTACTTAAATAAACCAGAATATGCATGCTAACTTTTGATATTTCCTATTACCTTTATTATATTCAGGTTTTCCCCAGGACAAAAATGTTGCGAGATTCATGTCCTGGTATAGATTATTTTGCGCCTGCAATGAGGGGAGAACATTTGTTGAGGCAAAACAAGACATTTAAAAAAGCACAATTTATTTGCTATTTCATATATAAATTTAAGAAAAAAATTAGTATCATTTTTTACCATCCTAGCTTAAAAATTCAATTAACTTAAAGTACTTATATAAAAATAACGTAACCGAATGTAAATAAATAAGTCGAATGATATAAAAGTATCATCTAGATAAAAATATGAGTAACACTTCACTAAATTTAGCACGATGGATATTGCGACCTTTTAAAGTAAATTACTATAGTAATTGTCATTTATTTTTTTTTCAAGTGTAATATAACTCGTTTTAGTGTCGCCGTGCCTCATCACAATATAAATAGTCGCGTGGCTCTTGTCAATCAACATTTCACACTATTTACCCCTTTGTGTCGTTATGAATTTCCGTCGGAATTAACACAATAACTTTAATATTATTTTAATTAAACATAGCAATTTTTGTTTCGTTAGACAATATTTTCATTTCTTGAATATTAGTAATATTTCAAGTTACACTTGGTTTGTATTTAAAACAACCGGTTACTATTAAAAAATGTTTAAAATTAACTAACATTTCCTATTCGGAAAGTAATTAAAATTGACAATTAATAAACTTCTAGAAATGATCATATGGAACTTGATGGTGTAACAGCAATACGAGCGACCTTACAGCATTTGTATCTCTGGATATATTTTTAATCCTTGCGTGTTACGTAATACTTAATACTAGTGATATTTTATCTCAATATTTACAAATTATGATATGTTTTAAATAATTATAAACACGGTCAAATTTCAAGGCAAATTTATATATTTTGCGCATATTTCATATAACTTCTTTTATAAGGTACATTCGTATAAAATAAGAATTTTTCGGAAATATATGTATTAAGCAAAGAGTCTCGAATATTCGAGAAATTTTTCAATATTTTTACTCGGTGACAAATACGCAGAATTTTCTAAAAATACCGGACCAAGGGGCAGAGTATATTTAAATTACGCCAGTGCAATATAACGCGGTATTTATAGTAAGATGTTGTTTGTCAATTTGAATTTTTGTTTAATTTTTGAATTTCTAACTTTTTTGTACTCTATATTTCATTGTTATTCTCCAATGCATTATTTAATCAATTAACTTGACTTATTAAAAAAGTACTTGTCAATTCAAGTACTTTCTACAGAGAGAAATATGGAAAAGTATTTATTGTATACATGTTACATGTATGTTTGTTTTAAACAATGTATTCCAAAAACAAAACCACTCGCATAAAAATTGTACATTATTCATAGATCAAACTCGAGACCGATCTAATCAAATCCACTTTAGTGACGCCGGATATCATCGTCGCTACCGGAAATCGGTATTTCAGAAGATTTCATGATAGGAAAGAGGATTCACAATCCTTTACAATTTATATTGAAGCTATAAATGGATAATGTGGTAATAGGGAAAAGGATGCTTACGTTATGGAAATAAATTTTCGAGCAGTCAAGTAGATAAAGTGAAATGTGGCACTTTATATTTTATTTATCCGCGTTTTTACTTGAGATATAATTCATAATTTGAAGTATTTTTCCTATATATATATATATATATATATATATATATATATATATATATATATATATATATATATATATGTATATATATAAGGTGGCGCACAAGAAGAAGGCAAAGACTGTCAAACCAGAAGCCAAAAATCCGCTTTTCCTAAGAAAGCCGCGCCCGCAAACAAAGTAATAATAATGAGATATAATAAATCCAAATTTTAAATTTTACCTATAAATAAGTTCGTGTAAAGTAATTTATGCGTAACTTTTGGGTTTGTGTGCGTGTATGTGTACGTGGGTAATACCTTTAATTGCTAATGTATAATTATTTTGGTACCTTAAGTGGATATGCATAAACATACTTACGTGTAGACTTGAATATATATATATATATATATATATATATATATATATTTATATATATATATATATATATATATATATATATATAAGGATGGGTCAAATTATGACCTCTTGCGACACAGCCAAGCACTGATTTCAAAAATTCAAAGAAAGGAAATTTGACCTATACGACAAACCTCATCCAAAGTGAGCTCCTACAACGGATTTAGAAAAATTTATAAGCCTTATTGAAACAGGTCCCAGATTAAGTTTGCATTGTTTGGCAGACCTATTTTTATGTTCTTATACTGCTTTGAGAAACAGCTGGAAATTTTCCGTTTGACTAACACATGAGCTAACACCTTTTAAATTTCAGTGGAGCACCGATGTGTGCTTGGAGCTACTGAGTTCCCATCGTACAAACGAGAGACTAAAGTATCTGTTTACAGGAGATGGAAAATGGGTAGCATATGTTAATTTTTAACGTATACGCCAGCAGCTAGGAGCTGGAGAAAAAGGTGTACCTTGTGTAGACAAAAATATAATGAATATAATATAATAAATAACTTTTGAGTGCATGGTGGGATATAAACGGAGTTATTCAATGGGAACTATGTCAATCTAAGAGTACAGTAATATCTAAGATCTATTGTGATCCATTGAGCAAAGTCATAACTAAACTATCTTCATATAAAAGCAAAATTTATTTTTACATGACAATGCTCGACCCCACGTAGCAAAAGTAACGCGTGAAAGACTACTTTCATTTGGATAGAGTATGCTACTTCACTCACCAGACTCGCCAGACCTTTTGCCATCTAATTACCGTCTGTTCAGGTCTCTATCTAATAATTTAAGTGACAGAAAATTTAAAGAGGAAATTCATATCAAAATCGAACTTCCATCGGTTTTCCAGTCAAAGGCCCAAAAAAAGGCTAGAAGTTGAAAAGTTTCTTGTACAGATATGGCGGGTTTATAAGTTGCCAAGCTATATGTGTGTATATATATATATACAGGCAACGATGTCTGTACTCATATGTCTGCCGCAGTCGACTTGCTTACTCAAGAATCGACCTCATCCGCAACACATCACACTTCACTTTTATCCAAGGCCGTTTTTTCGACAATATTTATCCAGTTGTAACATTTTCTTGCATAATTTAAAATACATTTAATGTCCTCTATTGATGCACATAAAAACACTCCACATCTTGAGTAATTTCTATGCGTTACGTATCTAAAATTTTTAACATATTATTCACATATATAAATAAAAACTCAATATAATTTCGAATTATTTCTTACTATTTAAAAGCTCCACTCAACTTGCTATTGGAGTAGCTTTTATGTAACGTGCACAAGCCAAGACATAAACAACAATTTTTTTGAATGATCTAAATGGAATCGATCATTTACCATTCATCCCTCCAATTATTTTTTTTGGGAAATATTTTTAATATATAGATATTTTCAAGGCACAGTTGACTATTTTATTACATGTATACATAAGTTATAAATATAATGTCAAATCCTTGATGAATTAATGCTGTGCTTTTACTGCACATAGTCCAAAATTTAATGTTACGGAACTTATATTTTTCCTTGTATATATTTAATTTAATCGTAATAGTATTCTTTACTCAATATTTCACATAAAAGGGTGAGATAAATTGAAAGCATAATTTTATACCTAATTTTATCTCCATAACAATCGACTCGTATTTAGTTTTTTTCAGATTTAAGTCAGAATCTATTCCACATGAACTGGAAATGTGTCATCCTTATAAATCAACAGAAATCTTTAAAAATAGCTCCACATAATTTTAAATACTTTTGGGTTTACGCTTAAATAGTGATAATGTACTTAATGATCTATGTACTTAATATATCATTTGTCATGTGAGTCTACACTTTTTTCAGATTGAAAATTTTAAGATCTTGAAATGTATATAAACATGCATTGTCATAGTCTAGAAAGACAAATACTATTTCAAATAAGACCTTCTAATTCTTTTTTAGGGTCCGGAAATTCATTGAAAAGTACTTTTCCGCTTTTAATTTGCTACTTAAAGGTTTCACATGTTACTACAACGTGTCGTCGTCAGTCAGTGATTTCTAATAGAAGTACTTCAAATCATTTGTACCTTGATCAGTACACATGCCAACGGTTTATCCAGAAAATTTCAGTTCTCGAGTCAAATACGTCCAAGTTATCCAAATATGGATACGTCGTCGTTATCACCCCGATTGGATAAAAATGGAGGTAAGTGTAAAATTTACCTTTACAAACATAGAGTCTGCCATGTTCACGTAATTTAAATATTATCAAAACAATAATAAAATAATATCCCTATGATAATCCCGGTCATCATTAATTTTTTATTTTTCTGTTCAAAACTTTAAAGCTCAAGCATACACATATTGAAGTTCCGAATTAGCTTGAAACACTTCCGAACTTTGTTTACTGAAAAACTTTGTCTTTGTTATAAAAAAAGATTTATTAACTGAATGTATCATTGAAGTAATTTTTAAAATAAATTTATAATACGTGATAGAAGTATTTCATTGATAAACTCTTTATAAAGACAAAATAAAAGCGAAGGCAAATTCCCGTCAGAAAGGTGAATTTCGTTGAATTTTATAAAACTAGATATTAATTATCTAGTTAAAAACATAATAATAAAATTTAATGCCCGTGAAACAAATATGTTGCATTTAAATTATTCAAAAATTCACTTTCAAATTGGCACTCTTATTTGCCAAATAAATTTCATCAAAAGTTTAATTTTTCTTAGAAATAATTCTGTATAATCTAATCGAATTTTAATAGAAACTCAATCGGTTTTTAAATTTAAATATATTATACAAACATCACAGTGTCATTTTGTAGAGGAAAATAAGCTACCAATTAAATGGGTTGTACGAAGGTACCTTGGTTGTAGTTTATGGCATGCCCTGCCTACGTCACACGAGAAAAATAAACAATATGTAACGAAATTTTCTTCAATGAATGCCATAAAATTTAGAATCAAAGAAATGTGTTATCAAAATGAAATTACATTGTATCAAGTTGGGGTAAATATCATTGTTGAGTAGGGTCATAATATACGTATAGGGTCATAATACATAATATGTAATTAATACAAATAAGTTCGTAAGGAATGTTTAGGCAAAATTTTTAGTATATTTAAGTTCTTTCTTTCATTGTATACATTTGTTACAAGATACATTTTTTACTAATTTTATTACACATACTCATTTATAGTATTAGAGTAATTTTACCCATTTATAAACTTAACCAAGATTTTTATTAAAGCAATTTTTGTGCCAACTTCAACTTTACTGAAAAATATTCCATGTAATAATTTAATAAATTAGCTCATTTATGCTGGAAAAACTTCTGTGATTTAAAGTCAGAGTTCACGTGGAATAGTATAATAAAGCAATTCACTTCTTAAACTAATGTTGAAAATACTTCAAACTTTAAAATAAAACTTAAACTTCAACCTGTCCAAGACATCCTAATGCAATAATATTTCAGAGCTAAAACTAACTTTATAACTTACCATTAAATAAATTTGTGTTGATTGCGTTGATTTATTATCTATGAAAACTTTGAATTGCTCACTTGATAAATCGCATGTCCTTTAACACAATATGTTTATTTTTCTAAAGTCTTATGAATAAAGTCTAAATGACGATTTCACTACTTGGAAAATTAGGAAACATAAAATTCATTTCTTTCCTTACAGGGAATATCCTATTTTCAATATTTTTCTTGTAAATTAATAAAATATTTGCACAGTTTTAAAAACACTTTTCCTGTTGTTATATTGCATTTTTACCCATATTTATTATAAATATTGACTTTCGCTCTAAGTTCCAAAAATATTTAATTTTGCTCTTTTATGTTTATCGTTTAGACGAAATATAACAGCGAAACTCGGTATGTATATGAAGCAAACTTTGTCACTTCAACGTTGTCCCATTAATCATGTGTAATCCGACAATATGTTATTTTTGTTAACTAGTCGCTTAATTTATAAAATAATTCATGTTTAAATTTTGTATGAAATCATAATTATTTCTAAATTAACACCCTATCTACCATCTTCACACTAAATATCAGTTTGTCAACGTGTACTCCTATTGCAAACTTTGCAAAGTGTTAAGTATCAAAATGAAATATCACTTATCCGTTTCAAAAAACCTAGTTTTATAAACACGCGTACATATTAATTAAAATACAAACTATTTTGTTTCAGAATGTGTTTAGTACTTACACATACCTAAATTTTATGCTCCGTTTCTGCGTTAAGTGCCTTCCCCTTTCACAACTGACGACAATACTCATAATTTTTACTTAAATTATCTACGTTGTGCGCGTGGTATTCGAATTTTACTTCCTTATAAAATGAGATCATATTTTGTTTTATGTTTATCGATATTATTGGAAAAATATCACCTAATATCACTGAAATAACGGATTATCCTCCTGTATAAAATTGATCGTAACAAGACTTGATTGTCGGATAACGTTCGATGAACATTATTATGGCTATTATAATAACATTTGGCATACTAATACCATGTTCTATTCGTACTAATAAACAACATATTCGTAATTTCACTCACTCGATATCACAAATAACTAATAATTTAACAGAATAAAATTACATTAAACCAATCAACTGCAATATCAAACCAAACTTTAAAGGAACATTTTAACGAGAAGAAATGTGTGAGTGTTGCCATATTAAATAATAAATAATCCATAAATATTGAATTCGAAATAAGCAATTAAAATTAACATTATTTTATTAATAAGAATGATCTAAACGACGAATGAAAAAAATATGGTATTAATAGTTATTCGGACAAGTAAAAATCGATAACAATATTTTAAATCTTAATATTTTCTTAATATTTTTCCTCAATCAAATTTAAAATATAATATTTTAAAATCGATAATTATATTTTAAATTTGAGTGAGGAAATAATGAATGGATGCTAAAGATTTTTAAAAGGCAATCATTTTGATTTACGAGATGTAAACAAATTTGGCCTCGAAATTAAAATTGATATCCTTTTCTTTTTCTATCCTTTTCATGGTAAAACTATGCAAATAAAAGGGCAAATAAAAGACAAGTCAAATTCACTATCAATTACTAAGAAGAGTAATCATGCAACATTGCCATATTTCATACGTTTATCGAAATATGATATATAGGTTGATGTATTTTGATGTTAATGACTCTGACATAAAAAAAATTAGTTTGTATATAGTACTATTACGTAATAAAGTCTCAAAGTTCCCTTACTTTACATAGTTTATGTATATATATATATAATAGTTTTAAATATTCGAGTTATTTACCTACTTTTCCATATATTTTGTATGTCCCCGATGAGAGCATAACATTTCGCTCAATATACAGATTATACGGGCATAAAACGATGTACTATTACCCCAACTAGCGCTATGTGCAAATTATGATAAAAGAAATAGATATTAAAAAAACGCGTATACAATCATACTGAAGTTGAGTTAATTAAATGGTCTTTTAGGAGTTACTTGCAAAGCGCTGATAATGAGTATATATAACATAACGTAAGTCTATCAAGAGGGTATATAAACAGTGAGTTCATAAAACCTAGGTATTGTACATTTTTGCAATAGTCGATATTCTAATTATAAAGAAATATATTTGCGTACACAATGTTTTCATAAAGTATTAACAATTCGAGAAGTCAATTACACAAGTTATCAACTTTAACCCTGTAGTTAAAATGCGAATATTTTAAGTTACATCTTGCCTTTCAGTATGACAAGTAATAATGATTACTGTAATGATTTAACACTAAATACTATAATTTTGTCAGTGGAAATTAACTTGAATTTTGGCGCTATAATACACAATACAAGGGATTTATTAAACCCACTGAATTCGTAATACAAATGAAGCATATTATTTAAACGGCAATTGTTTTCATTGCGGTCAACCTGTTTGTACCGCAGGTTGCGACCAGGAATTACAAGTGAAAACAGTTTCAAAACGTAATTCGAAATGCGCAGAGAGGGTTGACAAAGGAGACAAGCGGATAAGGGCCGTGACGTGGCGACCGGTTTTATTTGATATTAATAAACTCATTTATTACTTACTTTGCTGTTCTTATCTCAGGCTTATTTTTTGTGTACGACCTGGTTAAGTATAATTTACTTCTTACATTTGTTTGTACGTTTAGTGTTTGATTTATAATTATTTATGTATTAATCCTGTCCTAGAAGAAAATGTAGATTTTTGAAGTTTAATTAAATGTTTTATTTTTTCATTACAGACGGGACATCAAATAGATTCAAGCCCCATGGTTTATAAAAAATACATAGGATCAAACGTCATCGAAAAGTTAAAAAATGGCACAATAATTTAGAATAGACTATTGTTACGTATGTATGGTTTTGAATTTTATATAAATCGAAATCATGAAAACCTTAATCGATATGTTAGTCAAAAGTTCTAATCAAATTTTTACTCAAGTAAAAATAATTTAAAGACCTGTTTTGTTCTTTTATAGTATTTGTAATTTTTTTTACAGTGATATTTCGTCTTCAATGTTAATTATATTTATAAGACAAAGTAAGCCCAACCGAAGTTACGTTCTTTCGATATGACATACTTAATAGTACATTATGTAATTATGTATACTTACTATATAATTAATAGTACATTATGTAATTATATATTATGTAATTATATATACTTCAGAAAGTTTTCATTAAGGCAAATAATCTTTGTTTATGCTTCACAATCAAAGGATACAATAAAAAATGGAAAGTCTTTCAAGAAAGGTATTTCATTTCAGAGGACCTCGAAACCAACCTCCTAGAGTTTTTCAGTTAAAAGTATGTTTATTCTCATGCATCTTTATGGTTCCAGTAGTTTCGAGATCTAAAGCTAGGATTAGACTTTTTCAACTTTGAGGATTACTTCCTCTCACATGAAAATTATTTTTGTTACTTAAGCAGTTTCTTTGTTAATGTGAATGCCATTTTAAAATAAAAAATATTTAATGCAATATATTTTTTATTTTGAAACATTTTCATATCTCTATTATATGTACGAAGAAGGGAAAAAAAATTGTTTTCAATATTTTTCAAGAAATTAATTATGATCCCCATACAAAGAACAGTCCTAAACTGTAAAACACAGTATGGCTGGTATACATGGATCTATGAACCAACGGATACAAGGAAATCGTAATTTTCATATTTCGTATAGATTCCTTATTTCCCTATGGAACCCTAAACAAAGGACGAGAACAGGAGTCGAAGGATGAATTTTAATTCAACAGAACTTGACCTAACAACCGTTGTTTTATTTTATTTGAATAACATTCTATTATTAATTTTTCAAACATAACATACTTAAAGTAGATCTCTTTGAGTCAAAATATGAATAAGTGCGTAATAGCGTAGGTGTTCAAGCCACGTATGATTATTCAATCTTCTTCAAACATAACATACGTTTGAAGAAATGAAATTAAAATAAGTAGTTACTCGATCTAATCAACCGTGTTTGATTTATTTTTTTATGAAACTTTACTGCAAGATTAGAAAAATAAATTAAATTTATAGTGATGGACTTTTTATCCCCATAGCTATCTTTTACAGCCAACCCCGATAAATTAAGTGACAGAGACAAATAATATGGTAAATGGTTTGTAGACTCTAATTAATTACAAAAGCTATATAAAGTACGTAATACTAAATTTAATTAGTTATAAATAAAGAAACATACAAAATAATATAAAATTATGTAAAACAAAAGCAAAACAGTGACATATTAAGGTTTGGGAAGTGATAAATTCGGGTTATATACAAAAGATCTTTTAAATTCTGATTATGACACGTAATGTAATTCTAGATAATATTTGAAAATGCACATCGAGGAAGCTGTGGGATTAGGAGGATGCACTTGTTTTCAGACGTTAATTCAAAGTCGTGGGGTGCATTTAAATTAAGTAATGAGAAAGTACAGTGATTGCGTAGTAATTAAAATAGGACTAGTAAATGAAAAAGTAGAAATCTCAGCTCTTGTATCTTATTCAAAATGGCTCCGATGATTGTAAGCTCCTGTTTTCAGTCAGTACTCCATAAATGTTTTCTTCATTTTAGGCGTCCGTATGAAAAGTAATGAATATTTACAGTCCGATAAAAGTTTCCATTTATTTGCCTAAATGTCTTTTTACGGATAGACAGACACGTGAGTGAACTCATAAAGGTTCTTTTTTTATTTACGAAATTACGTGCTTAATTTTAGTTTTTTAAATTCCGCACCTCAACGTGAATAAAAAAAGAACGTTTATAAGTTCACTCACGTTTCTGTCTATCCGTAAAAAGACATTCCAAACAAAATTACGAAAAAAATTCTTCTATCTTTTAAGTAGAAAAAATTAACTGACTGCCGCACTTTATACTCTTTGCAATCACTACAGTTTGCACGACAAGGACGAAGCGATAAGTGTTCATTTAATCAGTATTTTTATTCATTAATCGGTGTGAAAGACACCGATTAATAAAAAAAAATTAAATGGGTCGAGCTATATCCAAGTCACGAGCTCGAAATGTAGAATTCAATATTAATATTTAAAATAAAATAATGCATAAAGGTTAATTTAAGAGGGGTTAATATTTATTTTGAATTGATTAACTTGTGAGATTATGGCTAACTTATTCTGGTTTGAAAATAATTATGGAGATACTGATGGATCGATAGTTTATTGGTTTTTATGGACGAAAATTATTAAAGACAAAAATAAATTCATGTAAATGAAACGGTTGATACCTCCCCCTACAATGTGACGATTTAAGTCTGGTATTTTTAGAAATGCGCCGACGCCGTTTACAAAATGACAGATGCAAGCTACATATTTAATACATGCACCGAACATATAAATTATCACGAGTGCATAAAAAAATGTGATGAACAATATCATGGTTAAACATATTTTATAAAGTCTGTTTTTACTTAATTTCATATTTTTTTTAAATACACGGCCTAACATTATGGCAAACAATATTTTCGACCCCTTATAGCCAATCGTTTCTAACAATACCCATGCTATATTCGTGCTCTTGTGCAAAAAAATTTCTATTAATTAATTCACCCTTCTAAAATTTTCATATAAATAATAAATGCTCCCAATCAAGAAGAAGGGAGAAGAACTTCAAAAAAAAATTACACGAATCATATGATATAGCCATATTTTATTACTTTTATGAGATTTTACTGCAAGCTTAAAAAGCAAAGTGTACAATTGCGGACTTATTACCACAAGAGAAATATATTTGGAATTTGTATCCACTGTGAATCAAGTGAGAAAAGTAACTATAGTGGTGGAATGTAAATTATTGTTAAATGCTAATTAATGAAAAACACAAAACAAAACAAGGAAAGGTATAAATATTATAAGTGAGATATTAATATAAAATTAAACAAAAAATGCAAAACAGCGACACATTAAGAATAAAAAAAAAATAAGGATGGAACATAGAGGCTATTTCTATTGATAAATTATGAAAGGAAATGTAATTTACTTAAATAGTATTCTCAACAGATTGCAGTTCTTTATGAAATTGGGATATATAAAGTATCAATTATAGGATGATGTAATCATGTATTTACAAAATATCACGCATACTGTTCTTAAAGTATTGAAATGACGAGGTTGTGATGGACAGACGTACCAACATGGCTTTCTTTTAAAAGTTTCGCTACGAAAATCGAAAAGTAGAAATGATTAATGTTATATCTGCTTGACACTTAGTGTCAAACTTTTTTCGATATATCGAATAAAAGTATTTTTATTCAGAGACCAAGCTTTAACAATTTTATGGAAATAAATGCCATTTCGGAATAGTTAGTATTATTGTAGCTATATGTAATAATTATTTTTACATTTTTATACTTATTCGGAACACATTAATTAGAATACAATGACAACAAAATTCTTTACGTTCACCACTCTTAAAAAGAAGGATAAATGCAAAACCGCTTGTATTTTATTTCAGTGTAATGATAATTTTATCTGACGAGAGGGACGAAAATAGACTGTTTCCACGCATAATAAATTACTCAAATACCAAAGCACCCTTTAAGCCCGTGGTTACCGATGCAGGAAAGGGAAGCAATGTAACAGATATACCCCCATTGAAACAAGATACTTTTGTAAGGATACGATCAATACGGAGAATAATCCTTTGTCGTCCTTTAAGTATCACATGCTACGTAATTGCTTGTTATTAGCTTATTTCGTGAAACGTGAATGGAATTAGAATGGGATACAGTTCGTCGCAAGCCGAAATTATAACTGAACCTTGATTTTACCTAGATGTTTGCTGGAATAAGAATAAACATACTGACGATTAAGTTACCAGTGTCGATTAATAATGTATTTCAAAAGAAGCAATGATAACCATTTAAAGACTTCTATCAAAGTGTATGCACCCATCAAGATATAATCAGCCCCTTCGAGCGATAAACTCCACTCTCATTTATAGCTATACCAAACAAAGTCAGTTTTCTTTACATTATATAAAAAAGACAATAAATAAATCACTTTATTGACTTGTGTCTTTGCTCACAGTTCTTATTTAATATGAAGTCACATAATAGTTACAATAAAATTTATATCGTATTCGACGGCTATTCTTGTTTGCGAACTACTTGAACTGTAATTATAGAACCCATATGGGAATTATATTCCCCCATATTTACAACGTGGCTTGCCTTCAATAATTTCTCTACCTTGTTATTTGAACTTTTTCATATTCAACTAATATGTACTCAAAGCTCTGTTTTATCATTTTTCCCATTTCAGAAGAAAAAAATACTTTGATATTTTGAACGCAGTTGCTGGTTCATTTAAATTAACCGATGTTATAAGAAAAAATGAACTAACATCTTTATATTTCAAGAGAAATTTCCATGATAGCACAAACTCGTATATTAAGAGAAGTGGCTTTAATGAAAAGTGAAACCAAACGATAGAGGGAAATACAAGCAACTGACCGAATATACTCCTATCCCACTCCGCTGGCAGTCAGTTAACAGGTGCTAACACACTGAAATAAGCCTAGCTTTAAGTTTTCAATTTTGATTGGTTTCTAGTTGTAGTAAAGCGTACATCTTAATTTAATAGCAATAACAATACAATTAGCAAAAACAATTTTATTATTGTCAATACCTTACACCAATGCTTCACTGTAGCTACAAACTACCCGCTAAAAGAGAAACCGAAACTACTTTAACGGTGGACAGCCAAAGTGGACTTTTAGTCCTATTACTTTGCCATAAAAAATACAAATAACTTGTATGTCAATTCCTCTGTTATTCACATATATAACAATCCAAAGCGAAACAGCCAATATTTTCTGTTCCCCACTAATTTTCCCTCATCTCTCAGTTGCTAACACAATAAGTGCACTAATAAGATGGTCGCACATCTATGAATACTTCATAATGAAGTTTTACCAGTAACGCGTGTGACAGTTGCGTATCGCTTTTTTTTTAATTCTATAGACGAATGACAAAAAGAGAACATTGGAATTTCGTAATATCTGTTGCTTTATCTGACTATCCATATGTCAAAGTATAATAACCCTATTAACATTTTAAGGAGATATGTACGCAGTCGAATGACGTGACTATGTAACAAATATAATTTTTATTTTAAAACAAAATTGTGTTTTAATCTGAATAGGCTAGATATAAACTTGGGCATATAAATATATCAAGCAAAGTATAATTACAGAGATCTTTTCAAAAAATAATCGAAAAGAGTTACTAATATATTTTGATACGATTTCTCCTTCTCGAGACTTGTAAACCACGTATGCTAAAAACTTTGAAAGACGCGACATTTACTCATAGTAAGCATTTTAATGCAGTCATTTTTCATTGAAATTTTAATGAAAAATTAAGAAATACGTACAACTGTCATTCTTTTACGTTTGTTAAAATTCTATTGGGCAATATATATATATATATATATATATATATATATATATATACACATGTATATGTATATATGTATATATATATATATATATATACATATACATATATATATATAGATATATATATATATATATATACATATATATATATATATATATATATATATATATACATATTTAAATGTTAAGACATAAGTACTTTTAATTGTTTACAGAACGTTTTCATTGACCAATCGTACTCAAACACTATTTCTTGTCTTGCTAGCAATCAAAGCTGCACTTGGAAAAAAACAAATTAAATTTTGAATTAAAAGGGATTACATTATCATTATAAAAAAACGGTATATTTTGTGATTCATCCATACTTACTTAATAGGAACCAAATTTACTTACATACCATTTTCATACATTGTCAATTATTTATTTTTTAGAATTATTTGTTTTTAAATTTGAGAATAGAAAAATTAATACATTTCCAATAAAAACCTCACCTACCTTACGATTGGGTATGAAACAAATCGCGATTTTTCGGTAAAAAATGATAACAGCCAACTTGTAAAAATACTGATCAACGATTATTCTACTGCTTTTTTTGAAAAAGATCTCTGCCACAACCCTTGCATTATATAAGATAGGTAAAGTCTATGACATATAGAGCCAAATAAAATTATACTTTTATTTTTAAGGTGAAACAAATTCGATCCATTAAGACATATGGACTTGTGTGGCGATTTATTAAGAATATTTTGTGTGGTCGTTTTCCGAGTACGAAACCCTTTGCAATTTTATGTACTCAGCTAGAGGTAATGATTATACCCAGCAGTACACTGGACCTACATAGGATGTCTAATAAGAGGTTATTGAAACTATCGCTTAGCGGTAATTTGAGTCCAATTTTTGTTAAGGGAGGAAAAACGTGTACACCATGAAACTAGATGCGCTCGTGACTTCGTTCGCGTGGAATTCAGAGTAAGAAAGTTATTAGGATTTTTTTTTTGTTTTTATTGTTTCTTTCAGAACTCTATGAGCTCTTTATTACTATCTTTTTTACTCTTAGATATTACAAAAGCGCTAATAGATACGCTGGCAGCCAAATCGCGGCTGTCATCTCTGAAATTTGCGTGTACAACGAAGATAAATTAAAGATTGACGTATCATTTTTTATTTCTGAACTGATTGAAAGATATCAAAGCCTATATATTAGCTCAGGCTAATGTAAATACATAACTGAAATTCACGTACAAATCAGTTTAGCTGTTGCTGCAATTAGCGTGCACAACGAAGGTGCTCACAGAAAAACAGACAAACTGACAGACTAAAATACACAAATTCTAAAAGCTATTTTCTTAGGCTTGATAACATATCTTTAGTAGGTAGAAATTAGATTTACTTACTAGTATTCAATGTACAGATTCAGTTTTTTAACGATTTTATTATATGATATTAAACTAGAAGCAATAATATAAACAATGTTACGTTTTATTATTTTGAGAAAAAAAATCGAAAGGAACATGAGATTATTGTAAAAGAAACTAAATTATATTTAAAACACGATATATTCGATTTCACCCCAAATATTATTCAGACTCAAATGAAGTTTTCAATTTTGTTTGGCAATAATATACACACCATTTTCCATTACTATATCTGGAAACATATAGATATTTTTTAGAGTATATAAAGACTTTCAATCTGTTGTGCAATTAGCAACTGAATTTCGGCGGGTAAAGTAATGGAAAAGTCGCGACGAGAATTTACAATACTTTCATTTTTAGATTTCGTTTAAGGCAATATATATATAAAGATGAGTGGAGGTATACTTTTTCTTATACTGTCGTTATAGGTTTAAAGGAAGAAATTTTGTTTTCTTTAATGATTTTCACCGGACCATCTCCTATATTAAACTCAAAAAAATAAAAAGCCTTAAGACATCTAATTTTAACCTCGTTTTATAAAACAGAGCAATCATTCAGTAATAAAAGAAAATTTCACGCTTTGGGGAAGAAATAAAAATATTATGTTTGTTTATCACATAAGCTAACACTGATGAACTGAAGGATAACTAATAAGTTAATTTAATAATTTTAAGCTATTTCTGACGTCATTCATTGTAATTTTAATTTGTTTGAGTCTCGAGCTATTTAACCCAAAAAATAAGGAGGTAAAGAAAACGAAAGAAAAAAATAATGGATCAAATCTAATGGCGACTAAATCCAAATGTACTATCCATAAAAACTTGGTATCCTGAATAAATCCTCGTAGATTTTACTTGCTTAGTTTTACTTAAATTTTATGAAATTGTCTCTTAATCATGAATTATATTTGAAAGAAATCATTCAAAACCCGGAACATACTATTACTGAATACTCCCTTCACTCAGTATGTGTACTAAGTGCATATATTGAGCAACAAAATAAGTATATTCGCTTTAGCATATTAGTTAAAAAATCAAACACTTTTCTAACTAAGCTTATACGCATAGGGGAACGAATTCATAGTCAATCAATTATCGGTCATCATGATTAATTAAGGATACTTTTGGCTCTGTTGTGTCACTCTCGATGATGAAAATATACTTCGAACAAAGCAACATAACCAGTCATGGTACCGATACACAAGGGGTTTTAATGGTGGACTTCAAAGTTTTGTAATTATGCCTAACAAAAATGTCATGACAAGCGATATTTTATGTAATAAGTTTTAGAGAAGCTCTTGTAATAAAAATACTACAGTAGTGAATACTTTAGTATTTTGTTTAAATTAAAGTTTCTTTCAAGGTATTGAAATATATTTTTCATCATAAAACTTTTTACATTCTAAAAGCGCCATTGCAAAGGCAGTTTTTAAAATTCAACCGAATAAAATTTATTGTTTAATAACAAGCAGTAGCAAACATGTATTCTACAAGAATTTTACTCATTATTAGATATAATCTACATGAACTGTACTCAGTATTATATGTATTCTACATGAACTGTACATACTCAGTATAAGAAGCTGGACCGAAAGACAATTTTTTGTAGCCAAGATTTTAATGATTGCATTATATTACAATTGTAATTCAAACCATGTAATTCGGCCAAAACAACTTTTAGAATAAATATATTTTTACATCCATTTCCATCTAACCTCTAAAAAATCAGAAGTATTGTCGCCGTTGTATGTGTGAGTGTGTGTTAGTTTAGTTACGGACTTACGGCCTTTGACTGCGTAGCACACCGCAGGGTTCCAGGTTTGATTCCCTCCCATTTGTGAAGCGGGGCTGGATGATGGTAAGAGATTGAAGTTCGACATATATACCAATTTTTGCTTTAATATTTGTAAGAATAAAGAAGTCAATAAAATAAAATAATTTTCATCGAACATCATAAATTATTTTAATCATTTATGATGTTAAACACTTATTCCACTATCCCAAATTTGTTTCAACATGTTGCAAGTTGCAAGTATGTAAACAAAACCGGTTAAATTCGTTTAACTCGATGAACTTGCAAGGTCACAATATTTGAGCATTTATGTCACAACATTGTAACATGCATGGTTTATGGTTAATTTAATAAAATAGTTATGTCTATTAACTGGTTCAGTTTTATCCCTAGATTAAATAATATTGGGCCACTCTTATAAGAAAATCAATTATTTCTTAAAATTTGTTAACCCCATCAATATGCAAAATCAGGAAAAAAAATTGTATTCTTTAAACTCCACGAACATAACAGGTCACAATATCTTAGAATTTACGTCACAATATTGTGACATTTTAAAAGTTAATTAAATTACAAAATTGTGTTAATTAATTGGTTTAGTTTTTATTCCTAGATTAAATATAATTAGGCCACTTTTATAAGAACTAATTAATGAACTATTGTTTATCCCTATTCACGACTACTATCGTCGTTTACACATATAAGATGCTGGTAGGTGTGCACTTGCTTAGCAATAAAGAAACACAAACTTATAGTATTTTCTGGTTATTTGTACATCGATCCAAGGGAAGTAGTGTTAAGAAATATATTGCAAAATAGATTTCTAAAGGAACTTTAACAAAAATAAGTTCAACATATATTTATATAAGATACGCATACTCAACTCTAATAGGTAATAGAAATTCCCACACGTTATAAATAAAACACTCAACGAAATTATGAGCAACAAAAGTATAATAACGATATAAAAAGCTAGCCAGCAGCCGCACATAAAAAACATCACCGTAGTTTTTTACGGACACGTTGTAAAGTCGTTCCGAGGTAAAAGCTTCAAATTATGATGAGCTTCTTTGAAAGCTCCTATAATGACGGAATATCCGCAGCACGTACAACCACACAACACAAGGCTACGTCCCCGTACCCACCGTTAAGAGAACGTTGGAGTCATGTGTACGCTATCTTTGCTTTGAAGAAAAAATGGCTTCTGACTTTTTCCCAATATTTCAATCTCTATTTAGGTTCATCTCCAATAAATATATTTGTACAAAAACTTTTGAACGATTATTTATATAAAATAAAATAAAATGGTGAGAAAAGGTAATTTTAATTATACAATCGTAATAATAGTAAATAAAAGAAATAAAAATCAAAACACATTTAAAATTTATTTTAAAAAATATATACGCGTTGAATTGAGGACCTCATCTTTTTTGAAGTCGGTTAAAAGTATATATTATTCTAAGTATTTTACCCAAAAACATAGCACAATTTAGCGACACAGTATAACACTAATGTAAATTTCACTTTTTTTCATTTTTTGAACGAAATAATAAATTGATATATTAGTGGCGCATTCAACAAACAACAATTTTCTCCCCTGATTATTTTATTATGATAGTCAGTTTGAAGACACAAATGGCTGCCATACGTTACATTTTAAATGTCTGTTTACACAATCCTTTATGGTTATTTCAATTTTACGATTAAGTGGGATTTTTTTTTAAATTATGAGCTGATGTTTTTTGTTACATATTCGTTGTTTGAAAACAAAAAAAACGTAATTAAGGCGTAAAATTTTAAATTACTATTTTTTCAAAAATACAATTTGCGTGAAGAATATTTTATTAAATGCACTTTTGAATAAAGTAAATAGTGACCAGCATATAAAACAAATCAAATGAATATTTTGGAAATATATAACATCGTTAAGAAACAGATAAAATATAAAATAGTATGGAAATTCATTTCCGTTTTAAATGAATAAGTTTTTCATAATACCCAAATACTTGGCATTATACATAAAAAGTATAAAAATGATTAATAGTCCAGAATAGTGAGAGAAATTTTTCTCAACTACATAGGTCAATAGAAGTCGTATATTTTTTTTTTTAATAATCTAGCAAATTTTTTTTAAGTAATATATAAATTTATTCCGATAATCGTTTGCAAAAGTGTTATGACAGAGCATGATATATTTCAGTTTTCTCTTCTGTCCAATTTTTAAAATAATTCTTTCCCCTTATCTTACTTACTTTGACAAATATTTAGTTAGGGGTTTTATTTTTTGGAGGTATTTAATTGTTAGCAACTGTCAGACTGTGTTAAGGTAAAACATGAGAATAATTCTGGGGTCTTAAGTAATTAAACCTTTTTCTTTGAATCATAGTTCATTATGCGGTTTAATTTCGGATACCATTACCAAGATGTCTTTGATAAATATTTGCACGTGCTTTCGTTGAGTGGTTGTTTCAAGGCCTTGTAGAAAAAATGTGTTATCTATGAAGCCATATCGATATTATGTCATAATTCTTTTTCCAATTTCACCTATTTTTAGAAGCTAAACATTTTATAATAAACCTAACTTAAATACGTCCTTATAAGTCCTGACAAAAATCACTGGTTTAAAATATTTTGAAAAATCCAAATTACTCAAGATTCCTAAGAAATAGTTAGTTCTTTTTATGCTCGCAACCGAGAGCAAAGCGCTAGAAATCAGTTATGAGAAAAACTTCATGAAAAAAGTAGAGAAGGTTTTTTTAAGAAGAAAAAATGCTTCCTCCGCTTCTGCTACAAATCTTAGGAGTCAAGTAAGTCCTGACACCTGGAACTCGCCCTCTATTCGACAAAATGAGGAAAAATACGACAACAATAAATCTCTTTTATTGTCAAATTTTTCTTAAGTATCTCCTTAGATATGTAAAATTAGTAATATAACTTCCAGCACACTAATATTATTTAGACGCCTAACTATAACTTAAAATTGGCAATGTTAAATTTACAAGATACTTGTATCATAATTAAAGGCATAGTTAGTAAGTAAAATACCAAAAATAATTACAAGAGATCAGAATGTTATTTTTATTCAGGATTTATTAGAGTAATAGAAATAAAGCTAGTCAAGGACATGTCGTATCACGCATAAATTAGGGTTTAGTAATTATTTCACAATATATCACACTCTATATATTTTATACATTGTTATATCGGGCTCAGACCTGTATATAACATTAGCTGAGTAACGATTCTAATACATCGATAGTTAGACCTGCTATTGCAATTTATGTTTGGTATTTGTTTACAAGTGAACATTGCTAAATATTTTCTAATAATTAATATTAATTCATATTATAAAGAGCGGTCGTACAGTAATTTCAACCCACGTTACTTTCACGTATTTAGGAGTTTAGAAATAGGAAGAAACAAAATTTTGAAGCTTAGTATCTTGTAAATGGTCCTAAAATATGAATATTGGTAAATAAAACCAAATTTTCTTTCTAAAATACCTTTGTGATGACATTTTTAACTTTTCAAGTAATGGAGTATGCTTAGCAACTATCTATCATCCCCACTTTTCAATACGGGGAGGTGCATTAAACAATTTTAAAAAATAGGGTTTTGTGTTAACTCAGGTCTTTAACTGAAGGGTATACTTGTATGTATACAGGACTAAAACTGCGAGAATGTGATATACAGATAGACGCAGACGCAATTATCATAGTTCCCTGTTTAACAACCGAATCCTAAAAATATTACTGAAGACATTGTCAGATTAAACATCGCAAGACGCCACACTTCCCCCGGCTTCCTCAAAACCTACCCGTTTACTTTAATGAGCTTCGGCTGACTCTAAGCGCTGTCCGCTCTATGAACCTTTTATTTGAAGAGATAATTCTTCTTTATTTAACTTGCAAGGCCACTGTTTTTCATTGTTAGATAAAAGCTCTATTGAGATACTGAAACATAACCGCAACTGAACTGCAATACACTCATTAAATTGTTTTTTAAATGTTGGAGAGCAATACATTCAGTAAATTTTTTTTTGAAATCGGGGAGCAGTTAAAAGGAATCCATTTCGCATTCCATTTTATTATATATTAGAATCTTTATTTTGTATCAGAATACCTTAATTAAATTAATATAACGCAGTATTAGTAACTAATAAATTATTAACAACTTCGGTTAACGCAAAAACTCATACTTTGAAGTATTTTGTAGGTAAATAAAATCTAAAGGAACTGTGATAATTATATATTGTGATAATTGCCTCTTAACAAAAATGTTGATAAAATTAATTGATGTAAAGTTAGTGGCGTAAAATATCTACACCAAATAAAATTTAATAAACTTACAATATTACACCAGTAAACATGACTTTTTCAGAACCTTTGAATATATTATCAGAATTCTTGAACACATATATATATATATATATATATATATATATATATATATTTATATATATATATATATATATATATATGTATATATGTATATATATATATATATATATATGTATATATGTATATATATATATATATATATTTTTTTTTTCTTTTTTTTTTTTAATTTATTTGTCACACGAAAATGAGAAAAGAAATGAAAATTGCACATAGACTTAAAAAAAAGGAAATACATAATGGCAAACAGTTTCAAATGACTAATTATTGTGTAGTATCTGTATAATTGACTGCTTGTATTGGAATAACAAGTTCGATGTTCAGAGAATGGAATGTTCTGTCACGATCATCACACAACCTGGGTAGCAGTGGGCGGGAATAACCATTGGTGTAAGTAGATAGAAAGTTGGTAGATAGAAAAATGCAAAGAAGCTCTCTCCCTGGCACATTAAACTGCAACTGACTATATCGGCGTAATCCTAAACAGTGTGATAGGTATTACAAGTTCCAATAACCCGAGATAAATACCCCTTTCACGGAAAATAGGGTATAGAAAAAATCACAATGCATTACATTAGTCTTTTTTGGGCGTATTGAAGCGATATTGCTATAGGCGGATAAATAATTTTTGCACCCTTTCGATCACGTCAAAATATTTGACATAGTAATGATTCCAGATTGAATCAGCATATTCAGTTCGAGACCGCAGAAGATTTGTGTAGAGGTCTCGAAAAGTCCTCAACTGCCTAAAGAAATGGTTTGGTAGTTCCTAAGACGAAGCCCAGCCAAAACTAAGTCAAAGGATAAGCCCGCTAGGTAATGTGCTTAACGTGAATATCAATATGCAAGAAATGATTAAATATCGTGACAAGATTACGTATACAATTAACAACGGACTTCAAGGATGACCACCTATGTTATAGGAATGACAATCGATTATCTTGTTTTAGGAGAAAACCCTATAAAGAGAAAAATTTATCCTCATTCTGAATTAATTGTATCTCGTTTAGTATTTGATGTGCATCTTGTCTAGTAAGATTTTCTTGTAGCTTTGCATGATCAGTAGAATGTCTTATTTTGAAAAGAAACTTGCTGTATTTGAAGCAACTACTGACATCATTTATAAACATAATAAACTAAGAGGGACTCGACATAGAATACCTTGAGGCACATTGATGATTTAAAACCATTAGTTTTTGCTATTTGTTGCCTGCTATTGTAAGTAAATACTGTTATAGTTGCATATTAAGAGGACTACCAGTGAAATTTTTGACTGAATTGCGTGGGTATAAGAGAAGTAGTAAAATATGAGCAAGCAATTAGTATTGAATACATTAACCTAGAAAATAATTCGTAGAGAAATGCATAAACTGCCCATATGGAGTAAAAATAAATAAACTTATTTCAAAGATAATTAAATTTATTTTACAGTTATGAAGACCATTTGTTACGATGTAAAGAAAATGTTTAAAAAAAGGACCAAAATGTTAGAAATCGTTTTTATAAAAGTATCTGTGAAGAAAGATGTTGCACATTATTTAAAATTTCAAAATATTCTTAACTATGGCTTTCGAAGCGGTAAGGATGTTAAATAAAACCTATTCATGCTTTTAATTACCATCCGAATTATCTAGTAAAATTAAGCTCTATTTTCTCTTAAATACTTTATAATTTTAATTATATTTAAAAGATAGATAATTAGAAATATTTTTAAAAAAATTATTAATATATGAGTGAACAAATATAATATTTTTTAAGAATTATCATGTCGACGTGGTTATTATTTCAAAGTGTAATTGGTTCAAAATTATATAAATTTCATCAAATAAATTTATTCTTACTTTGTTTCGAAACATGCAAATCTGCTGAATAACCACGAAATTTAAGAAAATTTAAGACAAGACTTTCGGCTTTGCTTTAAGTTAAAATTATGAGCGATTGTCGTTTATCATTACCGTTTAGTTATTCGAAGAATGTTTAAACGTAGACGTAAAATAAAATACACAATCATCATAAAATTCTGCTTCAAATCGTTAATCAACTTGATTTTTTCTAAGAAGACTGTCAATATCTTCATGTTCATTATTTTTGAAAATAATCTATTTGGTTTTTTACTCATAAAAAACTATAAATTCGATTTTACAAGTTTATGAAAAAAGCTCCTATAATCTAATCACGTTTAGTAAAAAATAGGGGTATGTTTTGAAAAATAAAAATGCAAATTGGGTAAATCTAGTAAAAGTTGTTGATAAAAAATTGATTCAAAAATCACTGATACTTGAATAATACAACTATAAAAAAGTAATAGAACAAACAAATTTGCGACATTTCTTTAAATTTTTACATCACCTAGTCGCAACAAACTTACGCCAGTCAATGATATGAATTTATATCAATTGGCCAATAAGATATAGCAAACGAAGTTGGTTTCAAAAAGCTACTTATCTCTTATGGAGTGATTTAGAAAAATTTTCTTGAATGTTTGCACTTCGTATTGACTACGTCAAATTGAAACTTATTTCAAATGACAATTATTACGTATGTACAGGATCATTAAAATAAGATATGCATGATGAGCTAATAACGCAATTGAAATATATCTAGTTAATTTGGATCTCTTATTCCTAATTAAATTAAATGTATTTATACTCAATACACATGATCGTAAATCCTCCAACGAATTACTAAAAACTTCATCAGAATACGTCTAAAGTAAAGTAAAGTACTTATTTGAGTAAAGGTCTTTTACTCAAATAAGTATATTTATTTATTTTAGTAGTATCTGATATTTACAATTACTGACATTCACGTCACATTTCTCATGTGATCATTGACTACAATAAATTGATGATCGATTCGATGTAAGTTTTTTATAACCAATTTTAAGGTGATAATATCATAATATATATTAATTAAATGGTCTGCTGTTGGGCTTGTTGACTGATAATAACTTTTACTTTATAAACATTCAAGATATTGAAAATATTTTATATTGTTGCTTCAAGCCTATTAGAGTGTAGGTATTAATTTTCATTAACACTGGAATTAAAAAAAATATGTATATTTAAAAGAAATGTACACTCACTCGGAAATTTTATCCCTAGAACAATTTTTAATTAACTGGTTGGATAATTAAAAATATATTTCCAATTTTTTGACGATACTTCGTACGTCACATAGAGGTCAAAATAATTTAATTTGAAAAGTCTCTAAACTCTTGCCAAAGCGCTAAACCTTACGTCTTCCAGTGTATCATCAATCATTCTTTGACGAAGCTTATGAAACATTATTTCTACACAACATTTTCAAAACAATTTTTTCACATACATTTTATGAAATATGAAAAGGGGCATAAGATGGCGCATTGAACGAGAACTGATTTAACGCCTTTATTCAAACCCCTTCCCTTTGAAAAAATTTCCGAAGAATTTATAAAAGCTCGAGATAAAGTACCTTTCAACAAGGTCGGATGTCTTAACACGTCGTTAACATGAAGTAGAGAACAAAAAGTGTAAAAGCTTGAAAAGTGTTTTATATTCATGCATGTTGGATCACAAGCAAAAAGTTTACGTTTATATTTCGTTTCGCAATTGCTTAATTACATTTTGCGATTTAATTACTTCACAGAAACTGAGATGAAAGGAGTTATGTACAAAAATGCCTTCAATCGTAAACATTTCTGAAATAAGGCATAATTAATGATATATTATTAAAATTAATACACAAAACCATTATGTTTAAAGGATTTTAATATTCTCTTTACTCAGATAGAAATAATGAACTATTTTACAAATTGAGACATTCTCAAGGGAAAAAAGTAAATATTTCCCTATAATCTCAAAGTGACTAACTTTTAGTCCCAGCAAGTAGCCCTTTGAAAATAAAACCATTGCCAAAGCTGTGCGAAAATGAAATCACGTAAATTCAGCAATGTCCTCGTAACGAGAACGACTTTGTACAGCAAAGAGCTGTGTCGTTTACGGACCCCACGTATATGACATAAATTTTGTTAGAGACTTTGGTTTACGCAGAAGTATATGTATACAATATAGGTACTCATTGCTTGATTCTGTATTTTTCGGTTTGCTTCCTGGCGTGATAAATGCAAGTACCCATGGTATTATTATGTTGAAAGGATTCAACAAGAAAAAAATAATGACGATTATTTTGTAACTTTGCGGAAACTTACTAAAAATTTGATCAAGCTAGTGTAGAACTCACGTTATGAGCGGAACCCTCATACACACATAGGAACTTAAAAATATTTAAATGTTGTATACACTACTATTTGTAATTTAACTATTCAACAATAATAATATTTCACAACCTAATTTATGGCCTACTATATGTATTATTACACGTACATTTGGAAATAACTGCTTTTTGGATTTTTGTCAATACTTGTCTTATAAAACTACTTATTAGACTTGAAATTCAGTCTAATAGGTAGTAGGATTCGATTAAATGTCCCTAGAGTCTTTGATTATTACTGAATAAGATATTGTATGAATAGAAAAAAATACGCTTTGAAGCAAAAAAGTTGACATTTTTACAGCTATAGGCCTCAATCAGATCAAAGCATTAATTTAAACTTTATATCTCTAACCGTTTCTGAGGAAAAGTGCATTAACAAACGGATGGAGAGACAGATGGACAACCAAGTGACGAATCCTAAAAACTTAATGCAACATATTTTCAATTCTTTCAAAATCTTTATCAGGGTTCGGATGTAGGCATTTCATACCACAAAAGGACAACGTTTTATAAAGATGACAAAAACAAGATCAATATAACACCTAACAACGCAAGTCAGGAAAAAGTAAAATTTACTAACGAGTGGAAACTTATAGAAAATGCTGACTACATAAGTAAACTCATTAATTTAATTTCCCCCATTAAGTAAATCACCCATCGGGCTACGGTGACATAAATTTCCAATAATGTACATACATCAACGTCACTGATCAGTGAATAAAAAGTGATTATTAAATGATATTCCATTAAACGTACCAGAATTATAAAAACCGAGACGCACGCGTGTTTGTAATGAGTTGTTTGAAGAGTGTATGACAGGATGTTTGAATACTATTCGTTATAATATTCATAGAGCAAGTTGCGACAAAACCAACATTACTTGAATATGAATGGTAAAACGTTAGGTACAAGTTCACTGGTGCCGCCAAAGAAAAATTCTTAGGAAATGTCAAAAGTGGATTAAGTATGTGTGTTGAAACATTTGTAGAGATAATTATATAAACACTAGCATTTTCTTGAAATTTCCATGCCTGAAGGAATGAAAGTGCAAAATAATTTCATTAAGACTTTCAATTGAGAATTTCTCCTATACCTGTACTTCATAGCAATAAAAGAATGCTACCCATACGTTACCTCAAAGTCCACAATACTCATAAATTAAACCTTATTCCTGAAAAGTATGGAACGTAGGACTAAAAAAGCACTAACGGAGGGAGGCAACGGGTTGGAAATAGGCTACTGATCGACTCTCACGAAGCCGGCAATTGTCAGCCACCAAATCGTCACCTTCCAAAGTCATATGATTGCGTTGTGGGTTAGTATTGAATATTGAAGCCGCATTTCAATGAAATACAATAAAATAAAAAAAAATGACACGACAAAAGTGGGTAGTTAAATCATATTTCTTCAACACGGCGATGTTTTTTTTTTGTTTTATATTTAAATTTTAATAACAATATTTGTCAGATTTCTATTCTACATAAACATTTTATTAAAAACTTTATCCCAAACTGTCAAAATTAAGATCCATTTAACGTGGCCTCGACATTTATACTTATCACATAGTACGTCAGAAAATAATGTTTTACAATTTTTTATTACGAATGACCAAAGAAATATTAGTTAGAGTTGGAGACTAAAATCATTTCACATGTATGTGAAAGTGTTATATAAAAAATAATACATTTAATAGTCCTCTTAATATGGAACAGTTGAACGGATTAAATATGTATATATATTTTTCTCTACTGAGCCCATCTAATGTATTTCTTTTTACCGGTTCAAAATTGAACAAAAAAGGATCAAGCACAGAATGAACGAAGAGAACGAAGAATATACAAAGGTGGGTCCCATAATCTCCTATGTCTCTTGAAACTCTTGATACAAGCTAACCAAAATAATTTTTCTTGAAAATTCTAATTAAACACCACTTTCTAAAATTTACATGTATATCACTATGTATATACCTTTTATAATATACATACATCGTGTATAAATTTAGGAATAGCCTCAAAAAGTTTTAATTCTCGTAGGCTTTTTGCTTCCATATCCTATTCCCTTTCTCTATAAGACGTAATTTCCAAGTTTATGCAGAGGTGTGTGTATATACACATTCACGTATACGTGTGAGTATGGTTGTTGGTACATAAACATATGTATGTGGGAGTATATTTTGTATATGGAAATTCGTATGCATATAATATATATATATATATATATATATATATATATATATATATATATATCTATATATATATATATTTATATATAAAGCTTTTTTGTCTCTAATTTTAGTCTATTACATTCTACCATAATAAATTGATCGCATCGTACTATTCTTGTGAAACGATTTATTTTAGTTTTCTATATATTTTAATTGGCTGTAAGATATAGAATTCCATTTTATTGTATGGCAATGATCTCGTAGCAATAGGGTTGCCATAGGTTAGAACTATGTATATTTTAAACCCATAAATAAGTAAAATAAATAAATATAGGAGAAGCTGCATTTTTTTCAATAATATATTAGTGATATTATAGATTAGGTTTTATCTCAAGTTATCAAAATTTCGTAAATAAATGTCTAAAGAAATAGAAATTATAAGTAGACAGATGGTCGGGCGCTACCAAGTCATGAGTTCTCTTTTTTAAATTTATTTATCAACAAAATCCCAAATATCCGGCTTACAGGTTATCTTAAAAGCGTTGGACGTGCACAAACACTAAAAGGATAACATTTTACGGTACACATAATATAAATAATGATTAATAAAACAGAACAAAGACCACTAATTCAAATTAAACATAAAACAAATTATCAACCATTAACTACCAACCAACTTCAGAATAGCATAATTCAAGCGGTCAACATAGTCAAAAATATCATAATTTGACTCCTCTTGAAATACCTTGTTAATCAATATAAGTGGGTGACAAAATGCTGACAATAAACTATGACTTCATCCCCTCACGTAACAGTCAGAAGCACAAAGCTTTACCAAACTCAAGACCGAGGGTTTATTAATATAATCATTTATAAATTTTAAAAAATCCATGATCAAATGCAATTATCATTGAAGTTAAAGTAAATCACATCCGACTATGCTCATTACAAAAGCGGCAGGAAACAAACGAGAAGAGTACCCGTATATTTTTCAAATAAAAAAGCACTTTTTACTTTCTCTAACTTAAGTATATAAGTTGCTTAATGTGGTGACCAGATGACTGTCTTCATTTCAAGGATACTACAGACTAAAGATATAAAAAGGGTCACAGTAGCAGTTGATGGAATTAATAGACATAACCTACTCTAGTGCCATATAAAAGTTGTGACGTTTATTGAATCAAAATAAAATCGTATAGTATTAGATAGGTATCCATAATTACACCAAAATCCCACACGAATTATATCTATTCGAATGTCATTTCATTTAACTCATAATTCTGCATCAAGATCTTGGCGGGCATACATCATCACTGTGCACTTCCTCACAGTAAACTGAAGCGTATTTCTCAGACTCCATCGAAACACTGAGTCGATATTATTTTTAAATGCTCATAATAAGATTACGTTTCTACTCCCGAGAATAGTTTCTTACGGAACTCATAACATATTTCGTTAATGTATATTCGAGTGGAAAACTGCATTGCGCGATTTAAAATACAAGTGGAGCCTAACTTACACAATTTCATGTTTAATTTAAATTATCACAATTACAAAGTGCTTTGAATATCACTTATTTTGAATATTATGAAAACCTATGATTAAATAATAACGGTATCAAATTAACAAACTATTAATTACATGATTTATAGATGGCTACATATTATGTGTGTAAAATATTATCCTCAAGTATAATCTAAAAATATTTTGTGAATGTATTTTTAATCACCTTTGAATGTGCAAATAATTGAAAGATTTACTTGTCCCTGAATAATTTACATATTAAAATAATGTAACTAGAAATATAGAAATAAATTATTTTTACCAAATTCTTTATTTTAATATTATTAAATAATTCGATTCCAATATCGACAGTTTCATTTACGTAATTTGTTGATTGTAAGCTTTCTTTTATATAATTTTTTTGCAAATAGACAAAAATAGCTTAAGCCTCTAGGCAAATAAAAATTTTATTAAAAATATAAACAAAAAACACATAATTTTCAATAAATATTTCCCTCATATTATTTGCATTGCAAGCAAATAAACAAATAAAATTATGAATTTAACTTCTTACACAAATTGGACAAAAGCAAAATTTAAGCCGTAATCCTGACCAGGATAATCATTAAAATTGCTTGTGAAATGTTAACGAGTGCGCAACGGCTTTTATCCGATGTTATAATATCGTAAATAAAGGAGTTAGAGCCCCGACGTGTTTTTTGTCGGTGTTAAACGCGAGAGCACAAGGCCGGCTTAGCGTCGCGTGGCATTGGACTTGAACAATGGTTTCGTTAATACAACTGAGTCGGCTGCTGAGTATGAATACAAATATTTTTAGTGAATACTTTGCGTTAATATTCAAACATGCCCCAAATTCAAATTATTTATTAACTACTGTTGAATATTACATAAAACCGACGAATTATTTTTTCACGAAATATATATACGTATCCAGAATTTCAGAGCCTTAAATTTTTCACAAAATATTTGAATACAAATTTTTTAGGTGTGTTCCGAATGAAAAAAAAACACTTAAAATACAGCCATGTCCATCTGTCAGTTATTTCAATTCGGTAATTATCGCGAAGTCAATTCCGTTTGTCAGTTTGCATATCATAGCATCAGTTTTGTTAGTCATTTCGTATATCACAGTTTACCAGTTTAAATCCTATGAATATTAATTGAAACTTATCACTAGATAGACAATTTAATTTAAATTACGCGAATATATAGAAATAATTTTTTTTTGTAGACTTTGAATAAGGACATGATTTTTTACGAACCTCATCGAAAAAATGCCCTTGAAGGAGTGCTTTAAAGTGCAATCAAAAATATCCGATAATATTTCAAACATGACATTTCCTTTAAAAACTTTTCAATCACGTAGGTGCTTGACCTACGTGATTGTTTGTTTTATGTCTGGCTGTTCTATTTTATATGTCTTCCCACTCTGAAAGTAAATCTAGCCGATATATTTTATATACGTAAACACAAATTATGTCAATATTTATGCATAGTTTACTAGAAATTATATCAAACTTTTTACATGCTTAGATGTATCTAAGTGTCTACAAAATCCTTCTACTACGAGCCCTTCTCGTAATTAATTTTATTTTTCTTCTGTTTCAAGTTAGTATTTCATAATGACTATTACAGCATTGTGTTATACTACTATGATATATAAATACATTATTATTAAATTCATATAAAATTAGTCAACCCCCATACCGTGGAGGCTTTTTGTCAATAAATGCTTATAAGCCATCAGTAACAACTGTTTTTACAAATAATTCATGAATAATTACATCATTATGAGTTTTATTTATGGTATTGATTCATGTATAATTACATAATTATGAGTTTTATTTATGGTATTGATTAAAAAAAAATTAATTACGAGAAGGACTCGTAGTAGAAAGATTTTGTAGACACTTAGATACATCTAAGCATGTAAAAAGTTTGATATAATTTCTAGTAAACTATGCATAAATATTGACATAATTTGTGTTTACGTATATAAAATATATCGGCTAGATTTACTTTCAGAGTGGGAAGACATATAAAATAGAACAACCAGACATAAAACAAACAATCACGTAGGTCAAGCACCTACGTGATTGAAAAGTTTTTAAAGGAAATGTCAAGTTTGAAATATTATCGGATATTTTTGATTGCACTCTAAAGCACTCCTTCAAGGGCATTTTCTTGATGCGGTTCGTAAAAAATCATGTCCTTATTCAAAGTCTACAAAAAAAAATTATTTCTATATATGTATGCATCATATATAATTAAATCATTATGAGTTTTATTTATGGTATCGATTCATTTATAATTACATCATTATGAGTTTTATTTATGGTCGTTCATTTATTTCAATTTATTCTCATCTAAATGGATTCCTTTTGAGTCCACGTCTATTCATTTCATAAAAAGAAGGATTAAAAACGATTTGAGCCAGGGTGAAGCCAGGACGACTCGGCGGACGCAGCCTTTAATAACGAAGATAAGACGGAGGAGTGTACACACACACACATACTTACACACGTGTATGTATGTATATATACATATATATAAAATCTTATGATGCAAATAGTTGGATGCACTTTTCTTCATTTACGATGGAATTACCATTAATCATGCATTTTTTAAATTCTTAAATCATTACGTCTATTATCTCTTACTCTTTAGATTAGTTGTATGTTATTCTCATGGTTGTTACATGAGAGTACCATGTCACAGTTTTTTCACCTGCAAGGAGCTTGCATGAATATCCTATAGCGTTCACATGTCTTTCGTGCACCCACATTGTTGAAGGTAGTATTGCGAGATGCACCCAGTCTAGATATATTTTCTGTTTCATTGACTGTTTCCGATATGGGGTTGTATAATATTATAAATTAAATGTTAGATAAAGAATGTCATAAATGCGAAAACCTAAAGATATTTCAATACTATCAACTCATGACGAAAAATACTTTTTCATGCGTTTATAAATAAAATATAAAAAAAAATATTTTATTCGAATAAGGAAACAGACAAAATAAAATAAGTGATTGAAAAGTGAGTGATAAGAAAATAAGACTTGATATAAGTATAGAAAACGTCTTATATTTTCCGTCTAATTTAATCATTGAAAGTCCATGGATCCTATAGATGATTTCGACTAAAGGTAATATAAAACTTTTACCGTAAATGTGTTGTAAATTGAAAATCATTATTAGTAAATTAGATAACCTAATATTTTATAATAACAAAAACTCTGTACTGGCATCTCGCATGAACATATAAAACGAAACACAAATTAACTTACCTGAACGAACAATAAACTAAACGATGACGTCACACCCGCACCCAAACACAACGACCGTGTCGAATTCCGTAAACTTTTTGCACGAAAGCTTGTTTTTGTCTTTGATAATAATAGTTACGTGGGTTAACCACTTACCAGCGCCCCTACGAAGTATATGAGTAAGCTTTTATCTCAATTCTTAGAAAATGAGTTGTGTAATTTCGCTCAATCTACGGAGGTTTGCTCGTTGATGATCACAACACGCTACTTTAAATGAGATTCTGGGTTTAAGTTAAAAAAAAAAGGGTTTATGTACCAAATTGATGATGATTTACATTTCGCGATGTACGTCTCATTTAATCTTCTTTATTACTAGTTGGAATTCAATTTAAAAAAGTGATTAGCTTGTTTTAGCTCAGTACAATTCCATAACGACAAAATTTGATTGCTTCCAAAAATATTTTATGAAAATAAGTTCATTTTTTTACATTCAATATTAACAAAGGAATTTGGTAGAATACTTTTAGCCTAATCTGTACTTTTTCAACTATCTCTTTAAACTAATAAACACATCACATTATATTAACGGATATTCTAGAACTAAACGCTAAGCTAATCATATGTCGGAATGCACATAAGGTTGAAATTGCGAGTTACAATATTAAACTTGTGTTTAGGATTTCAAAAGCTATAAACAAAACTCCTGACTTTTAAAATGCATGAAAATTTATTTCTTCTCCACTTCCATTATCGGGATGTATATTATTTATTATTAAAATTAATTATTAAATTATTTTATTAAAATAATTTAATAATTAATTTTTTAAATTATCTTGATTTTATTAAAATTATCTTGCTACATTGAGATTTATATATAAAAGCCCTAGCACCTACTTTCAATATTTCATATATCTAGGTTTGAAATGCTAAAGTATTTATTTATTTAAACTACGCTTTGAATACTTATTTTGGACCATGTAAATATGTATGTGTTCATATTATATGTGCGAGTTCCTATCTTATTTAAATTAGAAGTTAAAAGTCAGTGACAGTTGGACAGGCGGAAAGATGATATTCCTACAAGTTGGGAAATAGTAACTTATTCTATTATGAGTTGTCTCCATTATTTTAACGACAGTAATTTAAGTACAAAATATAATATTAAATTAAAAGATATAGAATATAAGTCTTTATAAGTCTTATGTAATAATACGTAAACATCTGTCGTTTTGTTGTTGTGTTCATAAGGTATTGCTGGACTGTACAAAGTATACAATATTTACCGAGCCACCCACAAACACTGCTACATGCTTTACCCCCATTTGGACAATTATTTTAAGTTCTGTATAATTCTCAAATTATTCGCGAAAAGAACGAGTTATTGCGTGTTTTTTAGCTTAAAAATTTCTAACAATAAGAACATTTTCTTACTAATTAAATGTAACTTAATTGGTTTCCATGAAAACCCCAAATTCAATATGCCACGAAAATATTTGGTCCTTGCATCACAACATACTAAAATATCATTCAAAGCTTGTAAAATAATCAATTTATATGAACAGTCCAGCCATTTCATATATATGTAAATATATATATATATATATATATATATATATATATATATATATATATATATATATATATACACACAGACCCACACACCTCAAAGCGCACACACAGTTTTTGTTATCTTCGTGGAAAACTTTGTTGAAACTAATTATTTTGGTAAGATCGTTACTTGACATCAAAACTACGAGGTTTTTTGGTAAATATTTTTCGCGCAATATTGATTTGTTATTGCAAGAGAAGGTAGTTAATAACGAAACTCTGTTGTTGTTACACTTTATTATTGTTTAATAAATCATAAAACCCTGTTGTTGGACTTTATCATTGTTTAATGATTTGTGATTATTTTAAAACCTTAGAACTAATGTTCCTTTATTGATATTTGTGTCATTTTTACCATCATAATTTTTTATTCTAAGTATTTTGGCAATCAAGGTGTATTGACAAACTAAACCTATTGTAAACTTTATTAAATATTCAATTGGTTTAAAGAATTTAGTACCTTAGTTTAACTGTAATATTTGATGTAATTAAATTGGGATATTTAAAAAAAAATAGTTATGAGCTAACTAAAAGGCAAAAATCACTGGAGTGTACTTATATTAATTTTGATACATATGCATATAATTACATTAATGTTATATGATCTATATTATCCCGGCGAATCGGTAACAATTTTTAAAAAATGTAATTCTCGAAACTATGTACTCCGCGTTAGATAGTGAACTTAGTTTTCCGATACCGAAGGGAGTCGAGTTTATCCAAACAGTGAACTCGTTTGGTCGATGCCGAAGGAAACAGAGTTTACCCTATTCAGTTTCACCGACCCGAGTGTCATGGCTCAGTTTCATTCACTACTCAGAAAAAGTGCGCATGGTGCGCCTAAATAAGTTTTCACTTCAATAATTTATTAAATATTTAAATTCTTTTAGTTAACCATTTAGTAATATCATTTTAAAAGAAATACACCACTTTTCTACTACAAATATAATTTTATATTTCACTATTCTAATAGCCTTTGAGAGTAATATTGATAATGAAATTTTAAAATTAATGAAAAATATTAAGACTATGAAGCACAATATTATTTTCTCTAAAGAGAATAATGCAATATTTAAAAAAAATTAAATGCTCATATGAAGTAACGAAAACTGACATTCTTCAAGTATTCGTGTAATTATTTGATTTCACATATGCATACATATTTATCTTCGAAAAGCTTTTTCTTAAAACTAATAATAAACTTACCCAGGTCAATTGAAGTTTACAGCACTTAAAATACCTTAGATAATTATGCGAATACGAACATTCTTGTCTGTACATTAATTACAAATTTTGTGAAGAGTGTCACTGCGTACCCAAAACCCTTTTGCAAGGTCCGCGTGAGAAATTAATTACAAAACAAACTTGTGTAATTACTTCCTTAATTGGAACTTATAAATTAACTCTAGTTACGAGTAATTATAGGGTCCAAACTTTACCAACTTCAGCGACGAAAGGCATCTTCAGACCTATATGTCCAAGGCGTATCTCTGTAATTTCTCTAGTTCAATTGCTTGTAGTTAAGTGTTTTGAATATTGCCCCAAAGATTTTATATCGCTTTTAGTGAAATTGCCTTTTCCCAGCATGAAGATAAGTTCTGCTATCGTCTTGTATTCATCTTGTGAACCTATTTCGGTGATTATCCAACTTAGGATTCGGAGTTAGAGAGGAGAAAATGTCTACAGTGAGAGATAAGATGTGTTTATTATGCTCGGTGATTAAGTGAGATTGCTTTAGGTTTATTTTACATCTGAATTTCGTCTATACGTTGGTATGCTTTTGTACTTAGTAACTGCTTTCCCACTCGGCTCAGACGTTAACATCTTACGAAATCCCTTTATTCTTAAGAACCTAGTGGGCATATATTATATATGTATAAAATGCAGGAAATGTTGCCTGTATTATGAGTCATATTAACATTATAACTTTAACCGTTACTTTTCATTAACGCCTGTTTTAATTTTTTTACTAAGTTGAAAATAAAGTACCAGATTTTAGTACAGTAAAATCTTTATTTTTCGTTCTCCGTAATTAAGCTAAATCTACCTATATAAACTCTAACATTTCCAACATCTATATAAACTCTTACATTTCCAACATAAAAGACATTTGAAATGTTTATCAGAACGTTTTGCACCGTTTTATAATCATGTTATTGATGCATTTATAGATGAAATATGAACTTGAATCCTGGTATTTGGGTAGTAAATAAGTTTTAAATCTAGAAATAATACTGCGGAACGTAAAACATTTTTGCTCACCTTAACAAATTAGTTTCCTTTTTTAATAAATCGATGAAACGAAATTCACTTTTAGTCAGGATTACAAATTGAGGAACACCTTTGTTTCCAATATGAGTGATAATATCGTTACCGTTTCGTAAACACGAGAAGAGTCCTTGTTATTTACCGATTAATCGAATACAAAATTAAAAGATTATCTAAAAATTTAAATATGTGTAAAAAGACTAATAAAATAACATTTTTATTGTTACATATTTAAACAAAATGTTTAATTGTTAAATATCTAATCCGTTCGCAATAAATATTTAATTAGTGTAAATTCATTTAACTCAATGTTTACTGCCTCAAAAAACTTATATTTACTTACATATTTGTTTACATAGCAATATCACTTAAGGAACAATAAGTCCTATAAGTATAATAGGTTCCATTTACCTTATTTGATGTTCCTGCAATAAATTAGCATATTGCATTCTGGGAATGAGTCGTGATCGCGCTATATCACGTTAAATTTTTTTCAAAACCTTTGTTTTCTCATCGTTTTTTAACCAAGAATCGTGTCGAAATGTAGGCATAATGAAAACTCTTCCGTTTAGGAAATTCGTGCCATCTATAGATGTAGGGATAAATAACCCTAAAAAAATACTCACTTTTGAACAAATTTTTTTGGACTGTATTTTTGCGACTATTAGGAATATTTTATTGTAATTAATGGTACAACATGAAAACTAGTCCAATGATTAATTGCTATGTTATTAATTTTATTATGATAATGGACGTTTCATAGCTCTAGAAAAAGTATTCTGTTTTTACTAGCTAATCTTTCTGACATCTAGATCTACTTTCCTATCGTAAAGTATAATGTGCCTACACCATTGATTACCAACAATTATTTATACAAAATATTATTGAGTTTTAATTGAAAATAATGGTCGTCCAGTGGTCGGACTGCGACTGCAATTCATTAAATTTTTAAGTTTGAAAGTTATTGAGGTTCTTTTGTCGAAAATTTTACCTCTATAATTATCGCATATACTTTTGAATTTTGTTCTATTAAGTCAGTTAGGAGCGTGAATACACATCATTGGCGTGTATTGTTGGCCTTAATTCCCTGCAATACCAACGAAAAAATTAAAATTTAATGTAAAAGTTAAAAAAAATGCAATTACATCCTACATTCGTCTTTATTTTTTTAAATAATTCATTGTTAGTTTAAATTTTTTCATGTTATTTTTTAGTGAAATAAACGCTAATAAAAATGAGACTTGACATTCATAGAAGTAAAAGATTAACGATATTGTTTTGATTGTACAATATCAGATTGTATAATGTATAGATATCTGATTGGACAATGTCATTGTTGAAAGACATTGTTTTCAAAAAAAAATAAACGCCTTTTTGCCTTGGTATACACTCGACAGACTATTGGAAATGGAAAATTTGAAATCATACGAAATTCACAGCTCGAAACTTTTTCAACAAATCTGACATTTTCAAATTCTCTGGTGTCAACTATGGGACTGTTTAATTACATACTATTATGTGTTTTACATTGACACTATGAACATAAACAATGAATCTATTAATGTTTTTAAAATATAGAATTTAGTGCATTTTTTATGCGTTTACAGGAACTGAATTATTTTCCCGCGTACCAAAATGCATTATTTATTTAAATGCAGTAAACAGGAATGAAATAAAATCTTACATTTTATGTCAATATTATATACGAGTATTAGATAGGTCTTAATAAAAATTTTCATTTGCTATCTTCGCTCAACCGATAATTATATTTTTCACAGTATCCTTATCCTTAGCGCCTCGAGCAATCCATCTTCCTCAATTTAATTTCAAACATTTCGAAAAGCCCCGTAAATGGAATGAAATTGAAAAGCTCGACCACACAATGAAAGTGCTTACCACTAGAAAGTTAGCCTTAATTACCTCGCCCGAAGTTCGGTCCAATGATGAAGTGAAGTTCGAACATGACGCTGCTTTTACGCGCGCGGCGCGTCCGAACCTAACTCTCTCTCTTGTGCCGTCCGAGCTTTAAGCTCTCACTTGTACCGAAAAATATTGTTTTTGTTGCATATTTGCGACCGAAAAATAATGTAATATTATAAACTCATTGTAAAATATTCATCATATTTTTTAAAAAATCCGATGAAACCTAGAAAATATCACCTGATCGATAAGCAAAAAATATATTTTTAAACCATTGCTACCGCACGGTCACGGCACGCCCTAGATCTTATAAAAATTTTATAAATTAAAAAAACCTTTCAAGACAATCTTGAATCACATGAATCTTTCTTTGCTTTATTTGATGAAATATTCGTTGTAACATTATTTTTGAAGGCAAAAAACCCCATCAAAATTTTTGAAATCTATGATAAAAAGTATACACTTACCAATAGTAGTCTTCACTATACTTCCATTCGTTTATATTAAGTTTTACAGTTCAGTCATTGTGAAGACATGTGTAAGGAAAAAATTAAAGAAATCTATGAAACAACCTGTGACAAAACAACATTTGTCGATAATGAAGTATAATTTTTTTAAAAGTCTACTTAATTCGTTCGAAATACTTATTTTTAATAAATAAAGGTGGATTGTATCACGAATACATGACTCTTTTATATAGGTATGCATATTGGTTAAAAATTTATCCATAGACCCAAGCTTATGTAAGAAGTAGAAACCGTACTACATAAGTCAGTTCAGAAGCAAGAAATTTGCGTGATCGCCGACTGAACTTTAGCTCATATTTTTATTTTCTAGCCGAAATTATTTATCTGAACCGAAAAAAGATAGAATTGAAGTTATAATAATAAATCATGTCGTCTACCAGTAAACTAGATATTTGAATAATTTCGGAAACATTTTAAATTTAGTTCCTTTGTATTTTAGTAAAAAGAAGGCATTTCAGTCTGGCAGTGATAAAATGAAACTAAAACGTAGATACTTCACAAGATATATTAATGCTTAAAAACTGCCTCGTGCTACAATAACATTGTTTAAGAATTTTTGTGTATTTTGCAACTTTATTCACGATATAAACTATTTGATGGAACAAATTTGACTGAAATAAAATTTTTCTATGATCGATATCAATATTTATTATGTAGTCTATAACGATGACATTAAATAAAAGTTGGTACCATTTTTTACCTCCCCGACATTTTAGTCGCGAGTTGTATACAGAGAAGTAATCACTATTTCATTCCATTCTTATTTCTCAAATGTGACTTGAATTTTTTTAAACGTACATACATTTTAATAAAATATAATATGTTCAAAATTTGTGTGGATAAACCATTTACTTTTTACCTGGAATAACCTGGCACAATTTTACATAATCTTCAAAAATTTTTTTTAAAAATCGCTTGACCATGTTTTGATAAATTTTAGGTTTCGGTACCTCAAAAGAAAAACGAAACTCTTTTTACGGATCAATCACATATTGTTTAAATTTTAAATTTCGCGTAGCAAAACATTATGTTAACCCACATTTATCTTTATAACTAACACTGAAGAATATTTAGGTAAGATTTTTTGGCAGATAAAATTATGTACTAATTAACAATTGAAATAATTATTTTAAAATACCATACACGTTCTGAGGGTATCCATTGAAAGAGCTAGTTATATAAGTTTACAAAAAATCTGACTTTTAATTTGTACGTGTTGAGAGACATATATGAAATGTCCAAAAAATGTTGTAAATATGTTCATAATTGCTAAGTAATGTATGACATTACTTAATTATGTTTGGTTTTATTAAAAACTGATTTGGCTAGAAAGTATTTTTGGTGATGATTTACGACATATAAAATAATTTCCCTTCAAATGAGAGACAAAACTCCCGATGCCTTTTTTTTTCTAAATTTATCAACCGTATAATTTGAGATTTTTGAGCGCTTAATAAAAAGGGATAGCCCCAATTTTCAAAAATTGTGTTTCCGTAAATGGTTCCTATACAAACTTTAATAATTACTTGAATATCTAAAATTATCTTTCGTAAATATAAATTTCTTAAATATACAAAGCATGAAAAAGATTGTCCGGCGAGAAATATTTTAATCATCTGGTGCTTCAAAAAACCTTTTAATTGATTTTTTCAGACGATTTTATGAGCTTTCGCAGAGGTGTCTTTAAATTTAGATATTAAAACACAATATAAAGTATCATTCTGTCATCAAAGTTATTTACTTTATCGAAAATCATTTCTTGTGTTTCTTTGTGCATTTACCGTGGCAGAAAATTCATCGAGTCGTTCTAAGTAATATCTTAGCTTATCAGAAGGGATAAGTTGCAAGTATTTAACTAGATCGCCAAAAATTGAAAAAATCTTTAGATAATTTTTTATTATATCTCTAAAAAGCGTTGAATCATAATACAATATTTACACATTTTAGATTGCTTTTTTAAATAATCAACCTATTTTTTTCATTTTTCTTCATATTTGGTGGTCAAAAGCTAAAGGGGAAAAATTATTTCGTTATACAAATATTAAGCTTGCATAGAAATAAAAAAAGCTTAAGCTATGGTGAAAAAATAGAAAGAGTAAAAAAGGTAAATATTTTATTTTTTATTATTAGGTGCGATTTATGGATCATTATTTCAAGATCGGTTTAAAATTTTACGAGATACACACAAGATCTTGCTATTGAAAATACCTAATTACACAGATACGACAGGTTTATGTAACCTACCTTCCAGTAATTATAATGAGAGGATGACATTTTCAATTTTATGAAATGTCTCTGTAAGACTTTTTAACAAAAATTGAACTGATTTCAAGTAACCACTGAAGAGAACAAAATAATAAAAAGTCGAATTATAATTGGAATTTTGCGGTAAAATATCCATTCGGACATGAATAAATATCCAAAATATTGCTACTGTTAGCTACTCTTCCATCTCCGTACCGTACGAAATGTGGTGCTCATGGTTGTTTGTCTGGTTATGCATGGATTTGTGTGTATGAGAGCGAGACAGAGAGAGAGGGATAGACTTACGTATCTGGTAATTATGTTAGCGTTACATTCCACTTAACACTGACTTCAAAAATATGGCGCCTGTGTATATGTGTTTGGTTATGCATGGACGTGAGAGAAATAGAGTGATAAACAGAGGGGGGGGGAGGCATACATACTTGGTAAATGAATAAGCATTACTTTCGACTTGCCACTCACACCAAAAATCTTCCAAATTGGTAATATTGTGCAATTTTTTTAATATTTGGAGATCGTCTTTTACATTTGTATTTTGAATTGCATTTTACATTTGTACATGAATTTGTATTTTTATAAATGTAAAAACAGTGCTGGATTTTAAAACGCAACAACAGCCATACCAATGAGTGTTGAACCTTATACCTCACATAGTTTTATACATCCCTCATTGCCATTTCTATGCCAACCCTATTACTTTACGGATTACTCCAAATAATACTAATAAATTATGCTTTATTAAACTTTCAAGCAGTATATCTTCTATGGCTGGAAATTTTCAAAATCTACTAATCCGAATACCATTATTTCGTAAAATATATTATTTAAAACAAAGAAATTAATGGCCAAGAGCCTACATATGTTCAGTTATTTTTCGCTTAACTATATATCGAAATAATAAAGTAAAGTCGTAATAATTTTAGCATCAATTATTTTACTAAGTCAAAATATAAGTGAAACGTGAAAATTGAACATAAATGTAGAATATGCTAAATTCAAAGAGTTGAGTGAGAGATAACAATAGCATTAAATAACGATACATTTAACAAGTCTATTTAAAGCTAGGGATTTAATTCGATAAATATAAATTCTAAAAGAAGTCGAATTCTAAAGTCTAGTAGAAGCTAAGGATATGATTCGATGAAAATAAATTTAGCAAGTTTATTTAAATTAAAGTATATAATTTGCAAAATATAAGTTCAACAAATCTTGCAAAAACTAAGGATATAACCCAATAAGGAAAAATTCAACAAGTCTACTTACAACCAAGGATATTATTGAATGAGGAGAAATTAAGCAAGTCTAGTGAGAGATAAGGATATAATTCAATAAGGATAAATTCAATAAGTAATAAAGCTTAGGGTATAATTCGAAAAGTATAAATTTAACAAAGCCAGTTAAAGCTGAGGATATAATTTGGGTGATAAATTCAAGTAAACATGATAGTTGAATATAAGGATACAATTAGATAATGATAAATTCAACAAGTCTAGTAAAAACTAAGGATAAAAAAATTAAATAATTATGGATTCAATTATTAGTACTAAGCTTAATTTTGATTACTGTTTGTTTTTCAGTTTTATTCAATATTTTTGTATTTTAAAAGCAACCGTAATTTTGGCGCTTGCTTGACTTATATTATTAAACTTTGGTGTGAATTTGTCGCTTGGACTTGACTTTTCCTTGACAAATAAGTTGATGTAGGTAAAATAGTCGCGAATATTGTCGAAGTGATTACAAAAATCACCATGGTGTTGGTCTTTTTCGCTATTCACGTTCTTCTACCTTTCAATTTCTCAAGACCATGCTTTAATTAATGATCTCTGTATGTTTCATGTAATTTCGAAAGTCATTTCTTTGGTATCTCATCTGTATAATCTGATTATTTTCAATCGCATCAACATTTGAAAGCTGATGAATACTAATTCTTGCAGGCGAGTTGACGATCGTACCATTCAAATTAATGGCACTATTGCCTATCACTGGTTTATAGCATTATAGCTACACGATTACATACATCTCCACTCCAGCCCAAATCGAAATGCATCGAGGAATCGAATCTTGCTCCTCGAGATAAGTCGCGCTATCAAAGACCGTGAGTCTTATGATCAATGCAACACACCACGGTGACGACGGTAATCTGAAATAAATATGAAAAATATTGTTCTTGAATACAATTTTAATTAAAACTATTTCGAGTATCTTATATCGAGCATTTCAAGAATTATAGACGTAACCTTATTTCCTATGTTTTCTGATACACAATTGGTCTATTTTTGTACTCACGCATTCACCCGATGGTTATTTTGTACTTATTCTTATACTAACTCTCTCTTCTTTTAAATGGAAATTCATAAACATAGTTTATAAAGCGTATTTAAAACTTTCATAGCTAAACAACCTCTCTACTTTACCAGCATATAAAACTTACGTTTCCTTACTTTTACATATTTAAAAGGAAAGCAATTAAAAACCTCAAAAAGGCTACTTTATATATTTTTGTACGCCCATTGTCCAAATTATAATTTGATGCGATGCGATAAACAGTGCACTTAGAAATTTCAAACCTGATGGGGGGAAAATATAATAACATTGATTGCAATATTGCAGTTCATATGAGCTAACTGATTTTCAACTATTCTGAACAAACGCATTTTGAAATCAAAGAAAATAGAGGAAGCTATGTGTGTATATATATATATATATATATATATATATATATATATATATATATATATATATAAAGCACATAACAGACTACGCCACAAAAAACCTTCAAAGCTTGTGTCCAAATATTACAGTACTATTAATAAAACAATAATTTAAAGGCCGCGTTATGTGAACATTATATAATAATGAATTCCAGAAAATAATATGTTATTTCAAACTCGAACAGGAAAACAAAGAATGCGTACATCACATTACATTTTACTGCGAAATGTACAAAATCATTGACCTGCCACGCACGCGAGATTAGAAGAAGACATCACGAGGGATAATTGGCGACAAGTGATTACCGACGCACCACAGTCCATAACTCAAAAGCTAAAACGCCGAGCAGGTAAAGCCTTTGTTCCCGAATTGGACGCGGGGGGCAAAGGCAGCCCGCCTCTGGCGCCAGTCGGCATCCCACCGCGACGCCAGCCGGTCGCGCGCTTTCAAAGCTCGAGAGGAAGCTCGCGAAAGTTTGTTGGAGAAGTTTGTGATTACGTTGTTAAGTGTTTAGCGTTAGTGTTGAGAATCAATTCATTTCTAATAATATATTATTTTTAATTAGGCATTAATTTCAATTTACGATGAGTAACAACTAAATAATAATTAAAGGGTGATAATATAGTTAAAATATAAGGAAATTAGATCCGATTTAAGAATATATTTTCGTTTCAATGTGCCGATATTGAGTTAACCTAAATTCCTCAGAAAATGATAAAAGAATAAATTGTCGTACATAGTGCTCTATTTATAATTTCATTTTTGTTTCGACTACATATATGAATACGTAATATGGGTATATATATTTGTATATACTTATATATTTAGGAACCGGTACGGATGTATTGTTTAAATATATAAATTTAATTTAAATGATGACTAAAGTTAATTAATTACCTAATAATATTTCTCAGATATTTTCACCATTTAATTGGATTTGATTTCATTACGTCTTGCTGAAAAGAAATACAATATAAGATGTGGGGCAAATCAAACAGGTGGCTGTTTGATTTGAGGGTATACCTATTATGAGTTTTTATTCTTAGATACTCCCGACAATTAAATCGAATAAGAAGCGTTTTCTCCCAATTTATTATTTGCCAACTTTGACGAAAAATAACCTGAATACAACTGCTATAATTATTAAACTATATAAAATAAATGAATTAGAACGTTTTCCAACAAAGTTAAGGTTACGATAATTTTTTCTTAAATATGTCGATATAAATTCAAAAAATTTATAAACTCTCAGCAACCTATCTAGTGTTTTATATATCTTTATTAACGGCTCAAGTAGCGGATACTTTTTTGGTAACTTTTTTAACTTTCTCAAATGTATAGCTCGTGGAAATAATAAAAAGGTTTTTCATTTATAGTATTTTAAAATTAGTAACCATCCGGGCCACTGTTTGCGGCTAATGGTAATATATTATAATAAATATTTTAGTGAAATTTTCTAAACACTAAGCTGGGACATATTATAGATGACACGAAAATTGAATATATTTGACGTTAATTTTGTGGAAATTCATTATTCACAATTAAATGAAACTACGTGATGTAGTATTATTTCTACTTTCTTTAAGTTCTTTACGACGACCTAAGTTTTGTTGTATTACAACATCTTCAGGGGGGCTGTTAGCAAAGATTGAAGAAAGAATCTTTGCTAATAGCCCCCCTGAAGATGTAATACAACCAAACCTAGGTCGTGGTAAAGAACTTAAAGAAAGTAGAAATAATACTACATCACGTAGTTTCATTTAATTGTGAGATGACACGAAGACTAATTTTTCCATTAATTTTACTCAATATAGCTGAGGTACATAATTAAAATAGTCAAGGTACTCCAATAAAATTAACCATAACGTCATTATATGAAATGTCTGTAATTGTTCGTTATTGAATTGCTGTAATTGTCATCAATATTTTTATCTACGTAGGTACACTAGTAGCTTTGGGTATACTATCGTTATTATACTAACAATTTTTGACAAAATGAGCGGTTATTATAATAATTATTCTTCCCGTTATTAATAGAATTGGGTTAAAAAAACTTTGCAGAGTGATGATATTAAAGATGATGACACCGATATTAATGTAATTAATTGTAGTATTTTTTTTATTGTAACTTGAAAGAATGAAACAACAACTTATAGAGTGAAAACTATAAAAAATTAAATTATCATGCAATAAATGAATGTGGGCAGAAAGAAGATGACCTGAGAAGACATATTTAGTTTTACAAAGAAATGTTTCTCAATAAACAAAGTTTACATTTACATTTTTATGTCCAATATATGCAATGTTTTACTTAAAATCTGTGAACTAGGATTTATTTATAATTACAGATAAATAAATTCAATAATTTTGTCTCTTATTTAAATTTCTTATACGACGTACTTAATTTTCAAACAACATATTTAAAAAAAATCAAAATTCAATTGGACCATTTCAGGTGACCTTCGTTATATTTATTACCGTAAATGTTTACTTTATACACATCTGTTAAATTTCTAATATTTTATACGATATATTACTATGTCTTACGCCTCTTTTCCTATTATATTCTTACCAACTATTTCATATTCATTTCCACGTTTCGCCAGTCGTTCGTTGTTCGTTATTTCAACGTTACCGAGAAAATCTTCGTAAATTAAATTTTCTTTCATCTCATACTGCGTCCATTTATCTTAATATTTTTGTCTGTATTTTAAGTTTTTCGCCGAATATATTCCAGTGCTCTCGTTTTGACATTATTATATTGTCGTCATTCTTCTTGTACGCAATATACAGTTAATAAGAGGAAAACCTTGCATATTTTGTATTTCGTCATTTCTTTTCGATACCTTAGAAACATGTATTATAGTATAGTTTCGATATCCTCCACCAAATCATTTATTTATGAAAGTCGTTTAAAACTTGACTATTCCTCGCAAAATATAGCATGTAGATCATAATCTTAACTACACAAATTCCTGCTCCACCCGTTAATAAATTAATTGAATAAGTATAGCTGTGGCATTATTTCTTCCATACATTCCAGTCCGTCGTAACATTTATTACGAATGAAACTATAAAAATTAGAAGTAATTTAACTAAACACAATTAATTACACGGTCCATATTTATAATATCGTGGCTTGATGCAGAAGTATCGACTACTTATTACCACAAAAACTTTGATATTATATGGCACAAATAATAACGATGATTTAAAACATGGATTCGCCAATATGGAGAGAGTATGCATGTGATGCAGGAGTTTTTATTTCATCATTAAAAATGTATTTATTACGAGACTATACATATCGGAATGATGGGAAACAAGTCCGATAACTATCAAAGTATGTTGTGTATGGAAATTTAATCAATTAAATATTTATCAAAATGTACATCAGCGTTGAATGTCAATAAATTTGGAGCAATCACAGTAAAAATATATTAAACTATAGTCAATTCTCATCGCAACATATATTACGAGTATACAATACGTATCTCATCTATCGGAAGGTGTTCGATCATATAAATAATGTCATTTAATTATTGAATATATTTGGCGTTAATTTTGTAGAAATTCATTATTCACAATTAAATGAAACTACATGTAGTAGTATTATTTCTACTTTCTTTAAGTTCTTTACCACGACCTAGGTTTCGTTGTATTACAACATATTCAGGTGGGCTATTAGCAAAGATTGATAATACAACGAAACCTAGGTGGTGGTAAAGAACTTAAAGAAAGTAGAAATAATACTACATCACGTAGTTTCATTTAATCGTGAATGTCATTTTATGGAACCACTACGGTAATAAATTTATTCTGTTCAACACCTACATTTCGTTGGACCACATTTTCCAAGGAGACAATACGTGCGAATAGAGAAATTTTTAATCGATTTTTGTCATATACGATCAAGTATATTTCAAGCATTTTGAAAGTGATATTAGAAGCCCTATAAGAACTGCAGGCTATTATTTTTAGCGTGTCGTGTAAAAGATTTAAGCTATATATTTACATGGTGAAAAATTATAATAATATTTGTAAATAGTTTCAAAGTATGATTTGTACCCCTAAATGTTTGTGTTCAAAATGTATACGGAATCGTCGTAGCACGTCGTAGCAAATTTTTCATTTTCTCGTATTTTATCATTTTTATTTTTGTATATAAAGCCATTTTGTGTCATCAAGAATTAACATGTTATATGTGAATATAACTTGAAATGATCGATTGGCATTTGACACGTTGATATTTGGAAATATTTGGTAATTGATATTTTCGAATAAAATCTGATAAATAGCACCACTGTGGTAGAACCACCACTGTCACTTTTAAATATAGAGTCTGTGAGACAATTTTTTTTCATCTGCATATCAGATGCTAAATTTGTTCGAGTTGTTGTGGTCGTGTAATACAATTGAAATAACTTATGATGTTATGGTATGTAAATATAGATATTTGAGTGCTTGTTGTCGGTTTATTTATGATACATTTATCGAGTGCGTAATAAATTAATATAACATGTCTCTGTCATCTAAGGTCGATATCAAAGCAAGTACACTCAGGTGTTTATATAATATTGATATTAATAACTGTGCGTTAGAATTGATTCATCAGCTGTTAGTTTGCGGGGGTATTTTTATATAAATAATATAATTTAACATGAAAGCAATGAAATTTGTTTATAAATTGATTTCATTTATCTCTAAAAATAATTGACCTTTGAGTGACTTTTATATTCATACTTGTCATAGGTCATAAGAAAGTATTTTATAAATTATTTGAGAAATAATTTCATAGATATTTTTTGTCCAGGCAAGGAAAAATTCGTCTGTCGGTGAATATCGTCTGTCTTTTATTAGTACCAACATATTAGAACTCCAAAAATAATAAGTGAATGTTCTCATAATATAGAGACACAAGGTTGCCGTTATCGATCAAGTCAACGTTATCCACATTACTAACTCGAGTGCTAAACATCGAATTTTTTTTAAATTTAATATGTAAATATATTTATAATTAAGTTGTTTACAGAGGGAAGTGAAATTAGAAAGTCGATATTGAGTGATGGAATATAATACATTTCAGTTAGCTACTGAACGAGAAATATATGTATTCATAAGTAATCGATCAAATACGAGACAAAATGAGGTGAAACATATTTCTATCTATTATTCATTATTGCTACTGCGAGTAACAAACAAACTTATATGCAGAACTGGATGCGTAACAATATTTTGATGAATGCCCACATTTTGGTTTTAAAGCGTACTTATAAAATATATTATTTTAATACGGGGTAGAAAACAATTTTTTTTATTTATCTTAAAATCAAAGATTAATACCAGTAATTACTTTTCCAATTTAATTAAACGTTTTGTTTTAATTAAGAATTAAATAACAAAATTTTTAATTATAAAAAACTATCCCAGGTGGCACACAATACTCACCACAGAATCGTTTTTAAGAAGACAGGCTTTACTTATTAAATATGCAAATATCGGATTGATCAGATAAGTGTTCATTTTTTTAAAATGCTGGTTTAAAACATTAAAAAAAACAATAATTGCTGCAGCTATAAAAGGCAATGTGGGTTATGTTTTTTTTATATCCCCCAATTAAATTGGATGCTAAGTCGCTACGGGATTAAACATTAGAACGCACAAATATTAAAAACGGTTCCCAATCGACTCTATGTTTTACGTTATTATATTCGATTATTTGTATTTTCGTTATAACTTGCTGCTCACAAACTACTGAATTAACTACCAAGGTGGATTCAATGCCGTTCGTGAGTGAATTTTGTCCCATACATATAAAGGGAAAAAAAACAGAACCTAACTTTGGCAAATCTCGGCTTTCTCATGACTATTTCAGCCTCTATATTATTTGGTCGTTTAAATCGTGGTTCTTTAAAAATGACCTTTAGATACAAATATTCTACGACCATTCAAAGAACACTGTCATTATATAAGTACATGCCTACTCCAAATTGTCAATTTTGCTCAGAAATTTCTCATCATTTTATGAAATAAACGAACCATGAACGTTGTGCGCTTACAATATCATCATTTATGAAATTGGGATCCAGTCATAAAATATTTAGGACATAAAAGCCTACCGTAGCAGACTATCATTATTGAGAAAGTCGTATAGTTTACTACAAGCAAACCGGTAGTAAAAGCACAACATTTGCCTAACAAACTACATTAGTATTTATTAGGTTCCTTAATAAATTTTGTCATATCAAATTAAAGAGATATTTTACGACGAAAGCGTCTTTCACTTAAAACGTTTTTTAAATAAACATGTTATTCATCCAAGTGTTGGAGAACATAAAATGGAAATAAATAATAATTCGTACAAAAAAATGTATATGTTAGAAGAAAAATACAGAGGATCATATGCGACTATAGTTCTTTGTTACTTTTGTGCACATATATGTATTCATTTATAAAAGTGATTACATACATCAAAATTTTCTTTATTAGAGATGTGTTTTTGTAAAATAAAAATTCTTTTCATTGAAGTTGCAATTTTGGTAGGGATTTTTTCAGAAAGTCTGAACATTTTCTATTCAGTTTGATGCGCAGAATTACCTATATGTATCATGGAGATGTCATTTGTAACAATTGTACGTTCATCAACCTAATGAGAGCTAAATATCTAATTGAATCCAATCAAAATTAAGACATTAAGGAAGCATCGATGCATCTCTAACTTCATAAGTTTAAATTTCTTAAGAAGTAATTAACTGTCTATGGTTTTGGCACATGTGAATAAAATTTTGCAATTTTCTACAGTTTTAGATACACGGGAATAAAATATTTCAAGATTCTATAATGTTTCATACTAATTTTGCAATTTTCTAGTTCTTCTTTGCAAATTTCTTAGTCTATTACTAGTAGGCATATGGGAATAACATTATTTAAGTTTCTACAATTTTAGACATATGTGCATATAATTTAGCACTACGATTTAAGACATAGGTTTATAATGTACTATCCATATAAGGCAGGTACATGGAGATCTCAAACAATATATAGTATAATATTAAATGTTTAACGTGACTTCCCACACGTGTGAAAAGGAGAAGAAAATTATTTGTGGTCCAATCCATCAAGTGGAATTTTGTTAGCATCACTGCAGTTTCATCCTTTAGCTTCACTTTTATGTAACTGTGTATGTTAATAAATCTATAAAGTGGGTTTTCAAGCACTTCTAGTTATCGTGTAGATTTGAAACTATATCAACTTATATAATTCCAATGGCAGTAGAGTATTGTGATATAAATGAACTGATATGATGATTGAGGAGGGACGTAGTTACGGAAATTCCTCCATATGTTTTAAAGAAGAGGATTTACTTATATAGGGAGAGGCGGCCCTCGAATTTGGGCTTCTTTAATTTATCTCAGTGAGTCTTTTGGTGACAAAAGCCTGTTTTTAATTTTTTTAATTACACATTTTTCGATATTATATAAATTTAAAACATCCAGCCATAATTTCGAATATTAGCATATCGATAAAACTATTCAGTTACTACTATTTTATTAACTTTCATCAACGATTTCAGGAGATGAAAACAACTAACAACTTACAAATGAAGCGCCTTCCGACATACATCTGGTTGTCATTTTGTGTAATCTTACATTTTTAACCTACATTTAATAACATAATCTCTTAAATGTTTGCAACAATCTATATTTTCAAGCGAAGTATAACTTTATACAGTGGGACTACTTTTTGTGCATGATAATATTTTATGTGCTTGAAAAGTTCAAGGGACGTAACAAAAATTTGTCGTAAAATAAAGCGATATAAGTAAAGTGCTGTGATACCCTTATGCGTGGACTTATACACTAGCATTTTAATGCATATAGAAGTTGCAGTACGTATTTCATGTCTAGGTCACACAAGTTGTATATAGAATTTATTTAGTTATTTATAAGTTATATTTTCGTAATAACACAATTTTACTAATAATATTTATAATATAAATCTAATAGAAGCAAATTAGTTACTTACATTCAGAATATGAAAATGTCAGGTTTTAAATAAAAATTTCCATGCACAATAATTTTACTGTGGCTTCTAGTCTTCAAGAGTTACGCCAATGAATACGGTGCTGCTTCCGCCTCTGCATGACAATTGTACTAATATATAATAAATTACACCTAATAAACCTTCCATTTTAGTTCATCAATATTGGCTTATATGGTAGCTAAATAGAATATTTCGGCATCTTTACTGAAGCATTGAATTGTTTTCGCTTTCAACTTGATATTTGCTTTGCTTGAAAACATGAGCTTCACCTGGGTCTGTTTCCATGCCACATTTTTAATTTTTTTGGATTAAGTATAGAAGCTTTTCTGAGGAGGTTAGTTTTTATTTTCATGAATTAAGGCCATAAAAATCGAAGACTTAAAAATTAACTTCTTTGAAGCCTTGGAACCAAAGCTTGTCTCTACTGTAGAAGTGTTCACGTCTCTTATGTTTGCTTTTCTCCATAAACGGAATTAATAAAGTTAAAGCACTCTAAGTTCTCTAGATTAAATTTCCCTATTTGGAATGTTCTTTTCTCGCCGAAACTGAGCTGCCAGCTGATCAGAAGATCGAACATGCCATTGTATATATAGCCTAGCGGAGATATTCGAGGAGAGTTTATATCAGTTCATATAAAGAAATGTGTATCTAGTTTAATTCTATATTCGTAAACAACCCGTAATTTATTTACACAAAGTACACCTACACGCACAAACACAAACAACATATATATATATATATATATATATATATATATATAAATATATATATATATGTGTATATATATATATATATATATATATATATATATATATATTTATATTAAATAACTTAAATATTTCGACCAAACGCTAAACGCTAAAATACGTTTGGATGTTTTTACTTACACTGATGTTTGATTCAAACTATCTGTCTATAATATATATATAACTTTATATGAGTTAAAACTCGGTGTTTTAGTTCAATAATAAAATTTTAGTTATTGGGTTACTGCAAATTCCACCGTCTTAATCGAAATGCCCTAAAGAAAAACTGGTAATCCATATTTTTAAACCACATCGTATCGATCACACCGGGAACGTACGTACTTACCTTTGAACCTACTTATATAAATTACTACATTGTAGCTCTATACATTATTACTGGCAGATATAAAGTATGTATATATACATACAATTTATGATATATTTAGTATTACTTTCAATCAAAACTATTAGATACACATACACACATATACAATGTCTTTTTGAACGGGTGGGTAATGAGTAAACTATTTAAATAAAAGAGGGAGGGAAGTCGATATGTGCCGGGTGTATTTTCGAGTTAAGCCTAGAAACCAACACAGTTATATTAATATAAGGTACCTTTATATATGGCAATGTTATATTACCAGATTTCACTCATTTTCGGTCGCTAAATTAAATCTAACCGCTGCATCTACTTCAAAATAACATTTGCAATAATTACACATGCAATAAAAATACAAAAATATTCTCTGGACATTTATAAATGATAAAATGTATCTTACGTATACAACATTTTCTTTGGTATAAAATTACTACAAATTGTTTCGCCGCAAGAGTAAATTGTAACATTAATTAAAATCTTAAATTACCAAATTATTAAGAAATTAAATAAGATGTGTTTTTAACATTACATCTATTACGAATTAAAACAACAATGAAATATTTATAAAGCTTTATAAGCATATTTTAATGCTGACTCTTCTTGTAGTCTGCTTAGCTGAAGTGTATAAAGAAAATCAATTCCACTAAAGATTTTTCCGCTAAGAGAACTCGCGGGTGGTGTAGCTAATTATGCTCTTGATAGAGAACAAAGAAGCTCATGTTTCTACATATTAATTGCATATCCCATATTAGAGGGCCCATGTTATTTTCCACAAGTTTTTCCTAGATATGTTGCTTCGATTTTGTCGAATGAAACGATATGCAAGATTTTTACTAACCCTTTCATTGAGTGGGCTTTCGACGAAAGTAGTCGCGACAAACAATATTTCATTTTTGAAATGCGAAAATTTACTATTGAAACAAATAAAGTTCATCACATTCTTTTTCATGTGGAAAATTAACGAAATTTATATTTGATTTAATAATTCAAATAATTAAAAAAAAATGACAACTAACGTTTATTATTCCTTTAAATGGTTTGAATAAACAGGTCAATTCTGCACAATTAAATGAAACTATGTGATGTAGTATTATTTCTACTTTCTTTAAGTTCTCTACCACGACCTAAGTTTCGTTGTATTACAACAGCTTCAGGTGGGCTATTAGCAAAGATATCTTTGCTAATAGCCCAATGTGCTCTTTCACATTTTATTGCATTTTTTTAAATTATTGAGATTTTATTGTTGCACGCTTGTGAGGTGTATACCTTCGAAGAAAATGTTTTTGCATTTGCATTTCATGATCACTGCAACATTAGTTTTTTGCATCTGAATTAGCTCTTTAAAAACAAGTTGAATTTAATATTATATTTTGGACGTACATATCTAAGCATGATTTAACATAAAATGTGTAGATAGAATAATACAGAATTTTAATACATTCTACGAATTTTTATTATGAACTGATAATATTTTGCGCAACATGTAAATGATGATTTTTCACAAGCTCAGATATTTTGTGAAGACCCAAATTGATTATTAAATCAGGTTATAGCGGTTGACTATGAATGATTAAATCCCTTTTTATACAATCACCACTGTAGTTAATTTCGCCATTGACTTTAAGTAAATCCGAATAAAAAATATTTAATTTTAATTACATTCATAAAAATAAATTGCAGTATTATATAAATAATCATGAAAGTGACATTTGAATAGAGGGCTCGTGGATCACTGTTTTAAATACTATTCCACTGTTCGGCTGCTAAGCCCTATTCACAATTTGTAGAACTATATGCTTAATATAGTTTAGTGACCTTATTTATCATTATCGGCTTATTGGTACGCACTTAGAATTACACAAAATATTTACCTGATATGTGTCCTATAGTTACACAAAATTTTATATCGAACTAAATTTTCCACATATCACCCAATAAATATGTAGCGTGTATATAAATCTTAGTACATCTAAATTATGAAAGAAATAGACATGGTGTAAAAGCGGTGATTATAACTATGAATGTTAGCCTGCGAAGAAGACATATTTCCAGTAGCAAAATTCAATGTTAAGAAAGGGGATCCTGTATATGAAAATACCATTCATGGAATTTCTGCGCGTCTGCGTTATTATATCATTCGTTAACATATTATCTAACAAGTTAATAATTGTATCATACTTATTTCACCATTTTTTTTATGATAGACATCGGAAATATAAGTGTAAATTGATGTACAGAGGTATTTTCGGATAAAATTTTTGACTACTACACTTATACATGTCTCTACTTAATCCAGTGTTTTGCCTATTAAAATCTCTTACAAATTTCAATATCGCACGGTAATCTCAATTCATAATTCAAAATACACATATTACGTTCGATATTTTTGGTTCTCAAGTTGAGATCCCAAGTGAAAAAAATGTAATTGGATTTGTAACACATGTTCTTAATGATATTATCTGTGCCCCGTGGGGTCATAAATCACAACCTCAGGGCCTTGACTTTTTTCGTTGGTATTATTGATTATCGCTTAATTTTACCTGTGTCGATAGATTACAAATTTAAGCGGTACGTCTCTTTCAAATACAATTCATATATATATAGCGAAAAATGAAAAAAACTCTGTGGTAATAGGGGTCATAATGCTATGAAGTGATCATTTTTTCCAAAATAGCAGACCGAACTTTGAAACTGCTCTAAAAATTCCCACTCTTTTTAAATTGTAAACTTAACGTTATAAAATTGTATAAGAATAAATTTTCGTTCAAAGTATTGACTTTTTTATAAATGCTTTAATAATAGCATATACATTCATGCAAAACCTAGAATGGAAACTAATGAATATATGGGATGGTCATTTTCACTAACAATGAGTTTCAAAGAAAAATAAATATTTCCCAGAGTTATTTAAAAAAAAGAGGGAACAAATATATTTTAGAGAATATTTTTACTCAGAACTATATTAAGCCAGGTACATCAACAAGCTTAGTCATATTACAATTTGAAAAGCTTCAGGGTAAAGCACCAAAAAAGACACTTTCACCAAATGTCCAAGCAAAAATTCCTTCGGTGCTCGTTAAAGCTTGCGAAAAGAAACAGTTTATTGCTCGTTTTCGCCAAAGTGAAATAAGTTTTCTCATTTGTCTCCGTTAGGCGGCAGAAATTTGGCGAAAGGTATTTTTATAGCGAGCTTTTGCCAACATTAAGTTGTGTAGCGCTTTGCGCTAGTTGCAAAGGATATTTGTGATGGATTGCCTTGTATTTAATTGGAGGAGTTAGGAACGAGCAAGTGCTTGGGATAAGTTTGTCCTACTCGTCTGCTAACGAAAGGCAAAAGTAAGATATTTTCGTTGTCTATTCGTATAGGCTAATATATATGTTTTCACCCATTTACTTTCTCTTTATTCAAATCTGGTGTCTAGGTAAGAAAAGATAAATATTTAGAAATATATTTCAAAAGAAAAATATACGATAATTTGATTCATAGCCAATTTATGTGACTTAGCAACCTTGCAAATTTATTTGATAATACTGCAGTGTTTAATTTACTCACATTTGAAATACTACATTGGTAAATTAACTCTTAAATATTTAATCATTAAAGCTGAAATAGAAAATCACATTGAATAAAATGGAAATATTGGGCACATGTTCCAAAATATATTTAATAAAATAATACGTGTTAGTTAAAATACGCGTTAAGATAAAATTTATTAACATACGATTTGTTTAAATGCCGACACAACAATGAATTTTATTGTCCTTTTAAAAAATTAACTAAATTAAACTAATATTATTTAGGTTGAAAAATATTTAAATATTCTTCTTTTTTGCTTATTCTTTTTTACAATTTGTGTGTAGGACTCTTTCAGTCTATGCCGCACCTCTCTGTCCTGCGCCATCCGCATTTACTTCCGATTAGCCTTTTTCTCAAAATTATTTCCACATTCATTTCATATCAGTAGTCACGTTTAAGGTCCACATTGCCGGTCCATTCCTATTCAAGTTTTGTTGTTCACTTGACAGTATTGATTAGCTTTGTTGTGTTAGAAATGTGTTCGTCTTATGATCAACAAGTGAGTAACACTTACACACCAATTTTCTTCCTATTGCTCTTTGGGCCATTTGCAGTTTCATAACGGATTTTTTGCTGATGACCCCAGTTTCAACTCCATAAGTATAAACCGGCAGGATACATGCGTGGAATATGCGAGCTTTCTATTCTGTGGTGATGCTCATTTTCCTATATAAAACTCCTACTTCTGTCAATTTCATTGAAATGTAAGTAACATTAAACATCAGTCGTAACTTCAATCGCGAAATAATTTATTTCTGAACGGATTTAATATAATGATACCAAGTAATTGGTGATTTGGTGAAAAAATGCATACCTAAGTTAAATTACAGCACTGCTATCTAACAGTGTCTTAAAAAAGATTGTTTCTCTATAGTTAGTAATCTATATATTTTACAGGATGAAGAACTACTCAATTTCTTAAATAATTCTCTATGTCACATAAACGTACAAAATTAGCAAGTTGCTTTAAGATAAGTGTTAAGATGTTTCAACTATATATATTTAATTAGAAATATAATATCTAATTAATTAGAAATTTAATATCTAATTAATTAGAAATTTAATATCTAATTAATTAGAAATTTAATATAGTCTCCAATCTGAATATGCCATAAATGATCAGAAATCCTAATAACACAAAATGGTACCGAAATGTTTATTACACATTCTAAAAGCATGCCTTAATTACTAAACAGGAGATGCTTTATGTCTAGACGTTAACAAACTCTTACTTGTTTTACAAAGGAAATAGGACAGCCTTCGGCGGATATCTGAAGCTATTCGAGATAAAATAGAATTTGTCGATTGAGTAGAATATCAATAAGGTGATTCAAAAGATTTCTCTTGTCACCGATTCGTGCACGTGTCGATTGTTCACAAAGATATGAAAACGTGACCAAATTTTCAACAATAGAGATAAATATATTTTGTATCCTATTGATAGATAAGGTGAGAAGGATTTCGATGTGACAAATAAATCTACCTATCGAGTTGTAAATGAAGATTAATTTAAAGATGAAGAGAAAATTCTACCCAGGTAACAGTAGAATTTTCTCTTCATTTTTTTGCAAATGAAGATTAATCTTTTTTGTAAATGAAGATTAATTTAAAGATGAAGAGAAAATTCTACCTAGGTAACAGTAGAATTTTCTCTTCATCTTTTTGCAAATGAAGATTAATATTTTTGTAAATTAGATTAATTTAAAGATGAAGAGAAAATTCTATCCAGGAAACAGTAGAAATTTCTCTTCATCTTTAAATTAATCGTCGTTTACAATTATTAGATATATTTCTATTTGTAATTAACTAAAATAATATTGGTTTTAATGGGTAGGGATTAATAAGAAAGTAAATAGCTGAAAGCAAACAACTCTTACAGAGTTCTTGCACTTAATAAATAAAGTAACAAGGTTCTAATAATAATAGTAATATGGTATTTAAACCTTGGTATACGTGAAATTTATCTATAAAATAGAAAACTGATACCAACATCACTAGGATACTTCTGTATCTTTATATTAGTTTTACCAACATCACTAGGATACTTCTGTATCTTTATATTAGTTTTGCCAGCGAATTGGTCAGCGTGAATAACAGGAATGAATAAATAAATTTATTTCTTTGATTATTCTTTGCCTTCTTTCTATCCTCTTTGTTTGTATATACTTTTTATGTCTACTGTATTTTTCTAGTTTTTTTTATTTTTTCGTTTTTTATTAATTAGTCAATGTTTCTGTACACACTATATGTATAGTCTTATTATTTTATGAGAGTAAATTGTACTGGTTTGATGGAATTTCCACTCTATATCCTCCGATCTGAAATGATTCCAATCATTCCAAAAGTTGTCCCCTGAGAACTTTCTTCTATCTGTATACCTCAGGAAGTATTACTGCTTTCAACGTTAAGTTTTACACAAAAATAGAATTTGGTTACCCACCTCTATTTCAAGTTTGTCTCTATCACCAAAATACGGAAAATAAAAAAATTTTGAATAATTCAGATTTATAGAACATTTTATATATATTGTAAAAAAATATAATGAATTTCATTAATAGTTTTGAAGATAAAAAAGTAAAATTCTCAATTTTTTTCATTAAACTATTAATGATGAGATCCTTTAATAACATCATTAAATTTATGAACTTTCAATTATTTCTTTGCTAATTTCTCGCCTCAAGATATAATGCAATGAAACGGTTGTGTTAAAGAAATAAGAAAAATAGGTTGTGTTAAAGAATTTAAATAAAGTAGAAATAACACTATATCACACACTATAGAGGAAAATTCTATAGGCAGCCTTTCAGTGCAGTTTCATTCAGTATTCTAAACGTGGAGTTTCAATAACGTTTAAAATTTTAGTGTTTTTATTTTCATTGTACGTTTTATTAATATCATTAACACAAAAAAAATACTTCGCCACTTCAAACGCTTTGGGTTGCACTTACTCAAAAAAAATACAAACACTAAATTTTGGCTACAGTTCCGCCTGCCAGAAAATTGTGATTTTAAACTGTAATGAATTCTATCAGTATCCGCCCGTGAATTTCTCACTTTAAGACATGCCTCAGAATCTTTAGCATAGCTCCATATCTGTAATATCTACCCAAATATTTTAAAATGGAAAACTTTACAAGTAACAACTCTCACGATGCCAAAACCCGCATCAAAATCAAACCAGCAGAATTGAATATACAAGCGAAAAGATAGCAAGGAAAACGGACCGCCGTTGTATTTTATATAAATTATACACAAATTATTTTATAGATGCAATACAAATCGTTAGGATTTCTCTGAAAAAAATAGAGAGTAGGAGAGTAGAAGAATAGGAGTAAATAGCATTTACCTCAAAATGAAATGGGCATTGAAAGAAATCAAATAAATCTTCTCTTTCAGAAAAATGATACGTAAGATATCTTAAGCAGCTCAACAAACATTAATATTTACCGGCCAACCTTTTCATCGTTTCTACAAATAACTTTTCACTTGAACTTGAAGTGTATTTTCATGAAATCTCTCATGATTTGTTTGCAATTTCTAAAAGAACGTCGGACCTTTGTTCGCATTGACCATGTTGTTGACGTTTAAAGCATTGTAATTGAATAATGTGCGTATTTAATTTGGTAGTTTGCTTTTGTTGCCGTCTGAATGTATAATGTTGTCATTGAGTAATTCATCATTTAACTTTCTAAAAAGGGAAAATGACTATTAAATGCAAAATGACAATTAAATGCAAAAACTTGTTAGGCATGGGATAAAAACAATATTTAAGACTAAAATCACAGAGTAGGTACGAGTTCCTAGGGAACAATGATGCCGATATAGCATTAACTGCCGGAACATTAAATAATACCTAGTCTTCAATATTTTTTGAAATACAATATTTATCAGATAAATAATATTAATAATTCAAAATAAAAGAAGTCGTATTTTAAGTAATGTAAAGAACCTAATATTATTTTATCGGTTAAAAATTAATTAAAGACAAATGATATATCTTATACGCCAATCCTATCGTGTAACGATATTATCGAATATTTAATAACTTTAGAAAGCAATTATTTTATCATATTTATATTTTCAGTATCACATAAATTTGAGATATGCTACAAATACAATTACGATGAAAAAATTAAATCTTTTTGGAATAAAAATCAATTTTTGTTGCTCTCGTATAAAAAGTAGGTCTATTTTTGCTGGTGTCCTTTCATGGAAATAGGTTTATTACAGCAGAAACTGTGAGACTGTGACAGAAGTAATAATGGGCGGTTTAATAGAGGGATGGATACTATAAATTTATGAGGGTTACTAATTTCATAGTGTAATTATAAAAAGGCTTAATTCATAGTAATGCTTAGAATCTAAAATGACCGCTGAGTATTACGATTAAAGTAAATTGAATTTAAAACTATGCTATGATCGTTAGAAATTTAATCATTGTAATAGCATGGCCTTATTATTTCAATAAATATTCCACCTATTTCTGTCTGAATCCTCACTTTTGACTACGTTGCAACTACAGAGTAGCTCTGTCTGTAGTATTTCTAAAATATGTAATCAAAAACTTGACCAAAATCCTCATAAACTATCTAAACACCTCATTATATTATCAAAAATTACTGTATAAAATATTAATATTTCACAAACATGTATTATGAAAGGAACACAAAATACTTTAACACATTTTGAAACAAATATAATTTTAGATTAAAACTTGTGTCCATATGGGGTGAAGTATTGTAAACTGATTACTGTACAGAATACGTACTTATTATATGTACGTAATAGAAACGTAATGACGCACTCCGGTAGAAAAATTGAGCCAAAAGCTACCTCATAAAAGTATCCAATTCACTAAAGGTTTCTTGCACGAAAACTGATTTCGGTATAAAATTCTAAACGCTAGATGGTGGTTTTTCTTATTACGAAGTATCAAATAAAATTATTTGGAGAAATTCAACTTCAAAAATTTTGGGACAAAAATATACTCGAAAATAATGGAAGTGGAAATACTTGTATGATTGAGTTTCATAATGTAATTAAGATAAAGTAAAATGAATTACTAAATTATATTCGGCAACATTTACTTAAAAAAAGAAGGAGATCCATAACAGTGAGTCAAACAGTCGAAGTATTGAAATCATTATTTAGCGTTCATAAACCTTCACATCTCGTAATTATTTCTAATTTTTGTTATTATATTTTGCAAGTAATTATAAAATCATGTATTTTGATTCGTTGAGGAATCGACATACATACACATACCCAACGTGGCGCTCACTGAAACACATTGAGTTCTAGGAAATTACGATGACAATTAAGACCATAATATTAGAAAAATATTCTAAGCATTACATTTAAGCAATATTTATAAGCATTACTATAAGCATTATTTATAAGCATTACATGAAGACTACACATTATATTTTTCTGTAAAAATGTAATGTGTAGGCTTCCTCGGTATAAAATATTAATATAGAACTTAATTGCGAAGTGCTTTATTTTCACGCGATGAAATAATTTTAAAAACTTGTCAAGTATTAATAGAACCAGCACTAAGCGGGGTTCGTACACGTTTAGACATTAATATATATATATATATATATCAGAACACAATATATATATATATATATATATATATATATATATATATATCAAAGATACATGATATTCCTATTAAACTAGTTTCAAATATTAATTTTTAACATAAATATATTGCCTATTATATCCTTCATAGACGTAAAAACATGCTGTATATTTAAATAATACTTTTTATGCGATTTAATCAATATATTGCCTTTTATATCTATTAAAATATGAGAAACATACTTACATACTTTTCACACTTAATTTAAGTCACATGTATGGAGTTTCTATGAACTTTCCCCACGCTCAACTACAGGTCATAAGTTGGTCGACTATTACTCGTAAAGTAGTCGAGCCTGCTTAACGCTGATAATTTTCCGTTTAATGTCGTTATATATACTAATCTTATGTAAATTTTTTCAGCTATTCAAAAGGAGCTGTTAAACTGGTAGGGGTTGGAGAAACATAACTAACAAAAATGGCCACTTTAAAGCTTAATATTTAGTACTAAACTTAGTACTACTTAGTAATAAACTACATAATTACAAATGTTTCGCAGTGGCATCGTAATTATGAAACTGTACACGTTGGAATATACGCAATAATATTCACCTCTACATGAAAGGGAGCTAACACAAAAATGTTATTTAAAATATTTTATTTCATAACTTTGTAGGCGTAGTAAATATGTACAAACATTCCAAATTACAGTATAACAGCACTAATGTGACATGTTACAAATGGACATAGTGAAGTCGTAAGGGTTCCTAGTTTGATTATGGAACCTTATATAAGCGGTTATTATATATATATATATATATATATATATATATATATATATATATATATATATATATATATATATATATATATATGTATATATTGATAATGGTTTCAAAATAATGTGTCCCCTTATATACTAAATAACACAATATATATCTCAGGAATTTTAGATGTATATACGTAATACATAAACTTATACTACATACAAAATCACACGCTCTTTTATTCACGTCACTGTAAACGCATATTTTAAATTCAAACATTATTATTTTTTAGGATCCAAATCGGTATGTGACCAATGACGTATTTTATTTAAAGTGTTTTTTTAAATTCGCAATATTATCTTTTTATATTAATTATTCTAGTAAAGTTTACATCGAAACTTACTCGAGGATTTGTTCATCAAACCTTAATGAAGTGCTAAATATCTCAGTTTTCACAGCCTGCGTAAGGACCTCCGAATTTATCTCCCTTGGCAGAAATGAAAATTTCTCTACTACATAATATGAGCACGCGACACCGGCTAAGTTTTTATTGCGCATTATGTTCGTGGAGCTTAAGGGAAGATTTATTTTAACGTGTTTTGTTTTATTATTTACGGTATTTTCCTCTGTTTCTTCGTCTTTACTCTCTAATGTTACAACAGTGTTGTATTCGGTGAAACACTCAGTCGCATATATTTAGATGATTTTGTGGATAAAATTTTTGATTAAAAGTGAAAAGGAAAAAAATATTTAACTATATCTCTTACAGGAACTAAGCTAGTACTTCAAGCTTAAATATTTAAATTGAGTACGTTAGTTGTTTGACGGTCACAAGGAAAAACTTATAGACATAATACCGACAGACAATTGAAAATACGTCAATGATATCGTATGCATTTCAAAAACGTACATGGTATTGTAACAATGAAATTTAAAATGATAATTTTACTGCATTCAAGCATAAGTTTAAATTTATTGCCTTTATTAATGACATTTATTCCGAATTAAAATAATTATAATTGTTCCAAGTCCACAGCTAAATTTTAATAAAGAACAAACGATTTGTGAAGTTGGAACTTTTATCTCTCTGTTTGCTTTAATTACTGTAACCCAACACTCAATTTCAAAAATATTTTATGTCTTAAGATGCCCATGCTTTGCAGAATGATTATACATAATTATACTAAATATCATAGGTGCTCAACAGTGATAACTTACTGTATAAACATTCAAAGGAAAAGAGAAATCAGTTTTTTCAGTGATAGATCATCAACTGATACCGTTTGGCGATCTGAATGGAGGAGTGGGGGGAGAGAAACATAATTAAGATAATTTCACGCGTGTGAAACACGATACCGATTTTTGGTCTTAATATATTTTGAAATAAATCGTTAGCAAGTTAGAAAATAAATATATTAGTCCACAAGTAACAAGTTTTTATTTCATCTTCAAATGAATTTAAAAATAAACCTTAGTAAACATTTTGCCCTAAGATGCTGAGATAACTTACATACATTTGTTTTGTTACGAACAAAATTAAGGATAAGAGCTATTAATGCATGGTGGTTTAAAGTCAAACTAAATATTGGAAATGAAACCGTGATAAATGTAAAAAATAAGCTTCGCAGTTAAAAGCAACTGTAAAAATTGACCGAAAAATTCCCTTTTACAACTAATTTATTCCACAAACGCAAATCTTCGTTTGTCTACATTTAAAGATTCCATTTACAACACCGCCAAATCTTATTCCCTTAATGCGATGTACATACAAACTTTTATAGCCATTCACATTTTCAATAGACCAATGCTTAAAAACATTCAAAGTTACGTGAACTTAACACAGCTCGAACTCGAGCCGGTAGAACTTTTATCCGAAAGTTTACGTATCGACATAGAGAAGGATGAACCTAAATTAACGTTTTAAATTAAACTACAAAACAGATCCTCTATCCGTAAATGTTATGTATTATACTTTACATACATCGTTAAAATATAATTATTTTTAAACTGCTTTACTTGTTTGTAAATTATATATATATATATATATATATATATATATATATATATATATATGTGTGTGTAAACAAATGAAGCAAATTTATTTTCATCCGCTTTAACTGTCGTGTCCATTTTAAATGCATACTATCGAACTAATATTATGATGGAAGGATGAGGTGATCACAAGAACTTCGTAATGGTCCATAGAGTTTGGACTCTTTTGACTTGTCTCTATGAGTCCCTCATTTTAGTCAGATTGCAATACAAAATGTGGCTTTTGACCATTCTCAACAATTAACATTAAACTCTAAATTGAATTGTTTTATTGAGGTTTTACATAGTGTAACCAGGATGGCCTAATGATGGCGGTCGGAATGAGGGAGATGGTCATGGCAACTTTTCAATAGTAAAGTTATTGAGTTTAGGCTCATTTGATTTATCTTCATTGTATATTTGGTTTTTGTAACCAAATTATACATTATTATTGTGTCTTTTCAAACTCTTAATTTAACTTTTTACATATTAGATTTATCAAAATAGGTCAATACCCAATATTAAAACAATGTTTTTTAAATGTTGTGTTTATGCGTATTTGTTTTTAAGATTCATTATTTTTTTATGAAATCTAAAAAAACTTGAATACAGGTAATAATCGTTGATCCATTATAATTTATATTGGTAATTCATCGGCAGCTCAAATGGAGGCGACCGTTCTGTTTGTTCTGTAAAAGTGTCGTAAACGTTATTATTATTATTAGTGTATCAAATTACTTGTACATTGTATAGCGAAGTGATAAATATTACTTTCGCTTTCCACAGTCGTTTCTCTGTAAGTAAGTCTACAAGTAAGTTAAATCTATAACTATCGTAAAAATTTTAGACAAAAATATGTTTTTAAGAAACTGTTCACCTCTTAAGTAAAAAAAATTATTAAAAATTGTTTTTTTTTTCAATAAATTAGTGTACTTGTAGGTAATATAATCTTAACTTTAAAATAACGCTAAAAAATAATATATTTTTCCCATGAACTCATTACTAGATCCTTGATTTTTTCTTTACTAATAACAATGAAAACGAATATTTATGATAAAAGTTAAAAACGATATATCGACTTTAAAAATACTAGGAATCTTGTTCACGAAGAAGCAGCTCTATATGTTTGCTGTATTACGCGTTGGTAATTAATAACATTCCAAGTTTCAATCTGAGAAATTAGTTTTGTTACTTGGAATGCTTTCTACAAACAATTAGTAATTCCCCAACGTCGAGTTGCTTAATTTAATTTCAAGCAAATTTGTAAGCGGTTTTCGTCTCTTTTATTATAATGTTCACACTCCAACGGCTGCCTGACGAGTATGGTTTACAAATCTAATGTAATTAATAGTTTAGAAACTGACTAGTGTTAGAGAAGTTTAGTTAGCAATCATGGTTGGTTGGTTAATACCGAATAATTAGAGGCAGCCTGCTTATAAATGAGCAAACCTCAATATAAAGGTGAAAATATATATTTTCTTAAGAAGGTATCAACAAAATGGAAATTTTCACAAAAAATCATGGATATTTGATTTTACTTGGTAAAATCATTCTACGTGTATCATAGTTTATGGAATAAATAAATGTACTACCAAAATATGCGGTCATTCAGAAATAATTTAACATGGGGCACTATCTGTTAGAAATTTTCTTCAAAACTTCATAAGGAATTTTTTCGGTAATTTATTCGTTAAATTAAACCGCAAAATTACAAAGTTTTGTTTCTTTTTTTCCAATTTTTTTCCCCTATGGTGTACAGAAGAGTGTATTTATTTTATTTTTCCAAGTCCATAAACCCTAAGTTCGCCGACTAAATTCTCGTCCTCGATAAATATTAATATAAATGATACATAGTATATTTTTAGTTTCTATCACATAGCTCATTTACTTAAATAATATTTAAAAAGCGGTTATTTGAAGCGGTATTTTGAAGGAATAAAATAATTTATTCCTTCAAATATACTGTATCCAATAAAAAAACAAATTTCAATATTTTATTTTATTTTATCAGGTAAACTTACAATTAGAAATGTGATTAATTTGTGTTAATTTTTACTTAAATATTTAATAATATGCACATGTTACTGTACTACGACAACTATAATTTTGCTATTTAAATAAAAACCTCAATTAGAGAAATAAGTTACGATATTGTATAAAAAACCGAGGCGCAAGCCAAAATCTTACATTTCCCAATCCAAATTACAGACCCACTTTAAAGCTCATAAAGATTAATCACACTAAAATTACATAAGAGAGCAAACGGCTTATACTGATTGAGTTAACCACATATATAGACGTATATTGAATAAAGGACACGTGCGAGAGAAAACTTTCCGATGTACGGCACCCCATCGTCCTCACTTGGCTTAAACCGAAAACTTTCCACCATTTTTCTGTTCAACCGGAACCTTCGGACAAATTTGTGCAAATATTCGGTAAATATAATTTTCCCGTATTATACCCTCGAGCTGTAACCTTATTAAGAAGCGCAGAAGGGACATGAGGTTCAAATCAATGCTTAACATTAAGGTTCTTTATTATATTGTATTAAAATTTGCCTGTTTTATGTACAGAAATATGACTTTGCCGCAAAAAGAATGTAGTCAATTTAGATGTTGTTCCTAATAATTTAATCTTGTCAGCTATTATAGGGGACTTGTAAAAAAAATAGTGACTCTCATATACTGGTCTTTCTTTACTATGTATTACATATAACGAATATTGAGTAATTTGGAACATATAATTAAATATACTTTAGGCGTGTTTCTGAAAAAAAAGACAATATTTCTTTGACCGTAAGTTTTAAGAAACGATTGAGAATTATCATATTGTCCCTTAATATTTTCTATATACTTTGATACACAGAATCACCTGTGTGAATAACAGGCACGCTTTTTCCTAAAACTTGCAAATGTGAACCTGGCAATCATAATTTATTGAGTAACTTAGATATTCATGTAATTTCCACCATAGTTACTGTTACGATTTAGCTGGGCTAGTAGCAAAAATGATTCTTTGCTAATAGCCCACCTGAAGATGTTGTAATACAACGAAATCTAGGTCGTGGTAAATAACTTAAAGAAACTGGAAATAATACTACATCATGTAGTTTCATTTAATTGTGATTACCATGCCAAACAGCAATATATATATATATATATATATATATATATATATATATATATATGTATATATATATATATATATATATGTATATATATATATATATATATATATATATATATATATATATATATCTATATCTATATACACATATATATACAACATTTAGGGTGAAACGATTAGTTGAGGGTAAATTAATTAAAAACAATGTTATCTTTTTTTATTATTCGGCTATTTATCTACATTCCGTCTGTACCTTTTAAAAAAGATTACGTTAAAGTTATTGGACAGTTTCAATGAAACTTAATTTAAACCGCCTTTTACCCGCCACTTCGCTCATTTGGTTATAGTGCCAGATTGCGCGAAATTAAGTGATGCAGATCCATTAAGAATAATTAAGGGAAATGGACATTTTTTTTCATGACCGTAACAAATAACTAAAGGAATTGGTTCTATTGCTCTCTTATATCGCATAGGTAGGCATTCAAAAAATAAAAATAATCACGTCATTCCGTTGCGATATTGCTTCTTTATTCTTTGATGTACTTTTCAATTTCAATTAAAAAATTTTCGGAAGAAATGAGATTTCTCGCGATAAAAAACAGCCAGTCCGTTCCCAGTCCGCCAACTATCTTTTTGCAATAAAACATTGCGAAGGGTTGCTGTGTTGCAACGTGAAAGAAGAATAAATAAACATGCATTCACATTTTTAACATTACTCACCAAAACTTAATTTTTGTGCAGAATGTTAGTCCATATAGTTTGCATTATCTCAGGTCAACATATATGACTCAATATATTGCTCTGGATAGAATAAGTTCGAAAAAATTAAAAAGTCGGAAAATGTGTCTGTTTAATTTTTCGAGTTTTCCTACACTATACAATTTAACGACATAAAAGAAAACAATACATAATTTTCATTGCCTTACAGATGATAATTGCAGCATTTTTACTTAAATAATTAAGAGCGATAAGTGATTTTTCAATCCGCAACTCTGATAACCTTAGTATATAAAAGGCAGCATTATAAACCGCTATACTATATATATATATATATATATATACATATATACATACATATAAATATATATGTATATATATATATATATATATATATATATATATATATATATATATATATATATATATATAAAGAAATCCACTACACACGAAAGAGCTGACAGTTGTGATTTTTGTCGTAATACGAGATAGAATTTATTATTAGTGTTAGAAACGTTGCTTTAAAACATTACTAAAATGAGTTGAAATTTGAAAAAGGGCTTTAAATGTTGTTTCTCTTCTTTTCACAGGTGAGCAAAACTTTAGTTTATAAGACAACATAATTAGTCAATCGTTTTAAAAACGTATTATATTCATATAGAAACGTAATTAAGTCTTTATTTTAATATTCCCATCAAGTAAAAAGTATCAAAAAACGTTATTAAACAACATTTTCTACAAATATTTCAAGAAAATCCTTTAGAAACATGAAAAAATGGGTAAATCTCAAATGCCTACCAGTGGATTAAAGATTTTAATAAAGAATTTGAACGTTTCCAAATTAATAAAAAGAAAAGTGAGATTTAAAAAAAATTTGGAACCCTCCATCGTAAATTGTTACAGCTGCTTGCTAATGAAATATGCAATAGAATCAGAATGGAATGATTGATTTTAATATGCTTTGAAAAAAGAAAAATTACTACTAGAAGCAAGAAAATCTATTGATACTGGGACACTAATTGACTTTATAACGTCTGGCTTACCTAATTGTGTTTCTGATAAAATTCACAGAGAAAGTTTACAGGCAACAGAAGATCTCTGCAATGGATCTCTGCAATTAGAACATCTCATTGGGAGGAATAAATATGTTAAAAAGAATTATATTAATTCTGACACTAAACCCAAAAAAAAATTGAGCAAAACAACCATGCCAAATTTGTGATAATGAGAAAAAAGGCAAACGTTACCATACAAAAAAGAATTGCTGGTTTAGAGTAAAACATCAAAAAGCAGGTGTAAAAATTGTAAATAACTCAAAATTAGACAGTGAATTGAATGAGGAGAATTCTAAAAACTAGAGGTGCCACCATAAAATATAATAATAAATAAAAATAAATTTACTATTAAATAACACTTCATAGTTTCTGAAATTTATGATTCAGGTTCAGATGCGTCATTAATTAATGCTAAATTATTAAAGATACAACCGAAAAAAAATGCAAGTGATATAAAATTGGGAAGCTTGAAGACTATTAATGTTGAGAAGAAAATAAAAGCCATGGTATCATTGAAAACAAAACATATAATATAGAAAAAATTGCGGGTATTTTTGTAATAGATAATGAAAATTTTAATTGGTTTGAATTTTTAAATTAATGCAAAATTAAGAACTAAACATCATACAATGTAGCAATCAAAAAGAAAAGAAGATACCCTCAAATAACAAGGACATGAAAGACTATAACTACTCAGAAAATGATACTTCGAATATAACAAATGCTAAAACTCCTGATGTATTAGGTACCCAACATAAAGAAGGATTTTTTTGTATATTCTGAGACATTATGGCAAGAAACTAAACCCATAAACAAATGTGAAATAAATTTCAATGAACATTTAAACTCGGGTGAATTTGAGATGTTGATATACCACCTAAATTAATACCAACAATCAGAAATTAACAAGTGCGTAGACAAATACAAACCAGTCTTTACCAAGGATAAATATGACGTCGGCACTGTATGAGATTACAAAGCTCACATTAACTTGATGGTGGATAATTACTGTTACAAATGTCAAGATAAATGCTCAGCTGAAAATAGAAGAGAAATAGAAAATCAAATATCAAAACTTCTAGAGAAAAATTTTATTGAGGAATCTTATAGTCCATTTCCTGCTCCATTACATATACCATATAAGAAGAAGCTGAAAGAAAAACAAGGTTATTTATAGATTTCAGATAATTGAACAAAGTTTTGATCCCTCAATCACAACAATTTCCATTGATGAAAGATTTAGTGATAAACACTGTAAATTGTTAATACCTTTCTACTTTTAATATAAATTCAGCACTTTGGTCAATTCCTTTAAAAATCAAGATAGATACAAAACCCATTTGGATTAAAAACTGCTCCAGTCATTTTCCAAAGGACATTGAGCAATATCATGAGAAAATACAAACTCTCTAGTTTTGCAGTAAATTTTGTAGACGACATCTTAGTTTTTTCTATGGATTTTGAGGGACATATAATAAACATATCAAGATTACTGGAGGCAATAATTACACAGGGCTTTAGACTAAAATTTTCCACATAATAGAACATAATTGGGTATAACATAGTTGGGTGACTTCCAAAAATTATTTAATAGCGGTAAAAAATTTTCCAGTTCCAGAAATAAAAAAAATATAAGTCAATTGCTAGGAAAAATAAATTTTCCTCATGGGTTCGTACTACACAGTACAATTACCCGTTACACAATTTATTACGGAAAGAAGTGAAATTGATTTGGTCTGCAGAATGTCAGAAATCATTTGATAAGATAAATTCATTTTTATGTCCAAAACCGATTCTAAAGATTGTTGATCCTGAACTACGAATAAATACACGAAAGGAAAGAGCATTAATGATGTTAAAACAAACAGATAAAAATGGAGACAGTAAGCCAGTAGCTCATTTGTCAAAAAATTTAACTGAAACTCAAAAAAAGAAGAATGTAATATACCTAAAATGTCTGGCAATAAAAGAAGTTGTAAAATATTGGCAACCCTGGCTTATGGGAACATAATTTTCAGCATACTCAGATCATAAACCATTAGAAAATATTAATAATAAAGACAAAACTGATGAAGAACTCGGTGACTTATCATTTTATTTATACCAATGTAATTTTATAATTAAATATAACCCAACAAAATGTCAAAAACAAACTTGTATTGGAAGACGAAATTTACTACAAAAAGAATAAATGATGGAAAAAAATACTACCAGAAGAATTTAGCGAAATTCTAATAAAAATGTCCGCATTACTCACTGCCACTCTGGGACAACACAGATGACAAATAAAATAACCCCATTCTACACAGCAAAGAATATCATTGCAAATATTAAACGAATTTTTGATGAAAGTGAAATTTGAATAAAAAAACGAATGTGCTTTAGACCACACGACTGAAATAAAACTTCAAATTCACAAAATATGAACTTTAAAATGAATTTACAATTTTAATCACTTTAAACGTAGAATATTGAATGTATTGAGTAATATAATAATTTATAAAATTGTTCAAGAACGAAAAGAAATTACAAAATAATAAAAAAATCAACGTTCTCGTAACACTAGCAAACTCGCATATATATATATATATATATATATATATATATATATATATATATATATACTGGCTATGAGTGGAAGAGAGGAAGAAAATGTGCGCGCGCACTGCCCTCTCTTGCTCTTACAATGTGATACAGACAATAGGCTTGCACTGTGTCTTAGATATACAAAACATAACTGGCTATGAGAGAAAGAGAGAAAAAAAATGTGTGCTCACACCTCTCTCTCTTGTCCCTACATATATACGAAGCGTAACTCTCTCTCTTTCTGTCTTCACTAACTTATATCTCCCTCTCAACTTCCGTTCGCCTCACCCGATCACACATTTCGTAACGCTCTCGTCACGCATTCACCAGCTTACTCCCCAAGTCAATCGTGCGTAAAGAAGTTTTACTTCAAAAACAATCAGGAGAAAATAAAAATATGGCTCAATGTCATATTTAAATCCAGCACGACGCCTATCTGAAATTGTATCAATTGACATCATTGGGGACTTCAGGGGATCACAGTCAACAAAAAAATACCTTCGTTTTACTTCAAGAAATCATAACTCTAATGACTTTAATAAACTTATAAAAAATATGACACATAGTTACAATATTGATATGATAATAACCGACCAATACCCTGACATTAATTCTGAAAAAGAATAAATTTCTGAAAAAGAATAATATAAGAATAATTTTCACTGCTGTGTATGGACCACTTTCAAATGGGCTTAATGAAAGGCTAAACCAAACTTTAATCAATATAACAAAATGCAAAATAAACGGAAGTGATAAGAAAACAGCATGCACATCTATTGAACAGATATGTATAGAAAAATATAACAAAACAGAGCACACAGTAACAGTACAAAACACATTTGGAAGAGGAAGATATGAATATTCTACCACCTGAAATTAAATCAAGACGTACAAAAGAAGACCTGAAAAGAGAGAGAAAGTTAGCCTTTAAACACACAATGAAATCTCACAATTATAATAAGAAAATTTTCGACTTACATGCGAAAGAATATAAATTTGAAGTGGGAGAAAAAGTCTATAAAGAACTAAAATATAATGAAGAAAAAATTTCAAATGAATAAATTTGTTTACAAGTTTTTCAACTGTCACATAGAAATGAAAAAAATCGCATGTAGGTGGTAAATAAATAATTCCAAATAAATTCGCCGCCACGTCGACGATCACAAAACATGTGGCGCGCGGCATATACAAAGAAACTGCCCTCTCACCTGCCTCCTTTCCCGCTACGGAACGTCCTCTATAGTCAGTATACCATTTAGCTTAATTGTGTATGCATGTGTCGCTATGTGGTCTGTAGGTTATCGAAGCAATTATAGACAATTACCATCAAGTGAAATTCAGTGCAAATATGTGTGAAGGAATAATTGATAACGTAATTAAAATTTTAAAATCTTGCAACAAAATAATGGTACATAATGACTTTGAATTTATTGAAAACTCATTTGCAATTGCGAGCTATATGGATTACATTGAAGAGTCATTATAACATCATTAAGGATAAGCACAGGAAAGTGTGAATAAAAGTTGATATGCGTAAATTTATCATTATTGTAAATAAGCTGATTCCAATTTCTGTTAATACGCCTAAGAGAGTATGGATATACAAGTGAAAAATTTCATCGGTTGTCGTTCAAATTCACAAATTTAAGAAAAACGTGCAAATTTGAGGGTGTGTTCTAATGGATATCGAACAAGGAAAGGAATTTGTGAACAGAATATGTGAAAGTTATTAAATACATTCATGTTTAGTTAATGTAAAAATGTTAAATATATATTTTTTTAAATACGCCTTAATTAAATAACCGATTTCAATAAAAAGTTAAGAAATTAGTTATTACATACGGGTTTACATGTGAAGTATGAAGGAAAATTTAAATATTATTTCACAAAGTAAAAATATAGAATTTTATTATTATGTTGAAGCCTATGAAAAATAAATATCATTTTAGAACGCAACTATGAAATAAAAACATTTAAAAATATTGTCCAAAATTTTTATTACTCAAGAACTAGGGCGTAATTCATTCATTAGTTACACACCCGTGGGCAGAATATGTTAACATTCGCGCATTTAACGGTGAACGGACCAATGCACGAGTGTTAAAAGATTCTCAGAAAATGCCTTGGGTGACCACTCATTTTATCTCGTTTTTTAAAAATGAGATGTGTGATTCTAATTTTTCTTTGTTCGTACCTATGACAATGAAGGCAAATATTTTTCTTTGAATTTGAGCTCCAAAACATTCTTTACAGTGTTGGTTATTGGTTGACGAATATCCCTGTTTATATATATATATATATATATATATATATCAAAAATACATGTCATTGGCTGAGTATAATAGCAGTGCTAAACTCTAGTAGAATCGTTGGTCGATATATATTTCGTTGGTATATGTTTAAATATAATAAAATGTAGACAGGTTCTATATTAAAATTTATTAACCCTCATTTATTTCATTCTTACATTGTTGTTACAAACAAAAAATAACGAATAAAAAACTTTTCTACCCTTATTTTATACTATGAAGCGCCCTTTAATTAGCATTTTCAAAATTCATTGTAGGATACAAATAAATATCCATTTAAAAACAAGCATAAATATGTTATATTAAATAACTGCATAAATCATCATCTATGTTTCTATAAATTAAATTATTTAATGAATCTTGTTTTTGTACATTTAGTTTTCATGTTGTGTATGTAGGATTATTCCGGTTTAAAATTATAATAATAGTAATTTAGATTAACGCATGTTAAAATGTTAAAAAAGCTATGAAGTGAGCGATCAGGTGAAATGGTGAAAAACGATAATAGTTAAGCTCCAAATAAATATATAAAATGGATAACTTTAAAAACATTGTCACGTTGACGCTCTTGCTAGCAAACATTCTTCATATCGCAAATACAACTCAAAACTACCGCTCTCTAAATGAAACCCAAAAGGAGGCTTTAAGGGAAGCCGTAATGCAAATGTTCCAGCTGGATAACAACAGCAACATAAAAAGCTCGGAGCGAAAATATAATGAAATGAAACATGACGAGGAGAAAATCAAAATACCAAAGCACATGCTAGAGCTTTACGAGCGATACGAATCGGGAAAGATAGCGACTGGCGAAATTATCCGAAGCTTCGAACCGCTAACAGGTAAGTGGCTTACATTCTTATATCGTTTATTTTTCACATAAAGCTTCGATGACTTTATGAGGCATAAAACCGTCTTGTGATATATTTGAAATAATATTCCCATCGTGTTGATATACGCGAAAAATTCCTTAGATCTCTTGGGATAAAAGAAGAAATTGTACTTAAGATAAAGAAATTTGGATAAAGAAATTATTGACTTTTATTTTTCTTTCATTATTACGCCAAAATATGTCTTAGTATTAAAAAGACATTTTTTTTTAATTAACAGCCGGATACGATTTCATACAGATACCTTTAAATTATTTGATATACTTTTAACATTTGTTTCCACGAACAAAAATCTAATTATGTAAAAATATAATCTTTCGTCACACACCCAATATAAAAACAAAACCACAAACAAATTAAAATTGTTTAGATGTTATTTTAGTGAATATATAAAATATTTCTTGTTTCACAATTTGTCTGGGGTACTGTAACGTGAAATTGCTAAATGTAGTTACTTGTATAATATGCATTCTCTGCATAACTCTGCAACAGGCAATTGAATTGTGATCTTTAGATCAAGCCAACATGAAAGCTCTTACTATACAATAAACTAAAGAAATTTAAATAAATGTATACATAGAACATGTATTAAAACTAAACAAGTACAATCTACCAAAAAACGGTATGTACGTTGTACGCCGTAAGCGTCAAAATAATAAAATATTATATTTCATCTTCTTCTTTAGCCATGTTCTATCGCAAAGACGTAGGCCTCCTTCAATCTATATCAAATTAGTATACATTATAATATTTTAAATCGACAGTTTACTGTTATCGATATGATCTGTATTTATCCTGCCAAAGTAAGATAGAAATAAAAAGAATAAAAATAATAATCGCTAACAATTCAATTGAATTAAAACACTAATATCTCTTTCAATTGAATTAAAACACTAATATCTCTTTCAATTGAATTAAAACACTAATATCTCTTTCAATTGAATTAAAACACTAATTTCAATGTGAAAACTTCAAAACATTTCTAAAATTCTACATTGGAATACCACGAAATCATTCTTCGTGCCACTCGCCTGATCGTATCTCCGTGACGCAATAGCCCTGTGATATTATGATATCAAGCCTACTCGTTTCTCGCCTCAGTTGCGCGAATATATTACGTCACGTTGAACAATACATCACGTCGAACATTCTTAAAAATTTTGAACCTTTTTTTACTTTCAAAGACATTTAATTTTTTTTAAACCGCTTATCAACATTATAAAGTGTAAAAAACAACTCGTATCTATAGGAAACCCCTATTTTGGTAACGATTAATACATTGATAAAAAGTCCTCGGCATTTTTTTCCACTTTTAAAATAAAACGTATTATAGCTCTGACACTCAGACAAATAATTTTTTTGACAATGAACTCAGACAAATTGTTTTTTTGGGACATGAATATTTGTCATGTCATTTAAAAACATGGTGTCAAAAATTAATAGAGAAACGAGATATTCGGAACATCAGATTTTGAACAACATTTTTGACGTAATTTAAAATTGTCCACACAACTTTTTCAATAGTCTACTCCAAAAACCTTGTTTGCATGTGTAGTATGTGAAGAATTATAATTTTTGCGTGTAATTAAAGAAATGTTTGAAACTAAACCAAAATTATTATAAATGTATTCAATTGCAAAAAGTTGTTCATAATTACGATCGTTTAATTAATTGAATGCAAAATACAGTATGACCGAAAAAAATATCTCTTAATCACCCTTATGTATTTTTTTATTGTTTCTTCCTTTAAACCGATAAACTTAAAACTTGAAATGTAAGTTTAAAATGTTCATAGGTTTGAGTCCTTTATAATCCATATATATATTTTTTTACCTTTATAAATCCATCTTAAATTTCCATATATAAATTTAAATGCGCTTGTGTGTGTGTGTGTGCATGCTTGTATGTGTGTGCGCACGCCCGAATAGCGTTAATATAACAAATTTTTGAAACTACTAGTTTTAGATACGAAACTACTACTTTTGATACTACAAAAAACTCTTTTTAGAATTTTTGTCTGCTTGTCTTTCTGTTACTTAATACGTTAATCATACTGAATCTACTAGACGAATTTTGATGAAAAAAAGTTCTATTACCTTTTTTATAGTAAATTTATCGCGAACGAAATCTTAGGCACAGCTAGTCTCAAATATTTGCAAACAACTCGACATTGTCTTATCACTCTGTAAAACCAATTTAAATAGCTCGTGTTAAAGGTTTGATTAAATTTCAAAGCAAGGCAGAGCAATTAGAAAGGACTTTTTTTGTTAAGGTAAATAAAACACGAAAGCATAACATAATTGAAAATGAGTTAATAATATTTGGTATATAAACCTTTGAAACGTATTGCGAGAGAGTTTTCGAAAATTCGTGTTTTCTTTTGTGATCAGATAGAATTTAAATTTAATTCTGAATTAAATGGTATCTTTTGATACATTGGTGTCTTTCAATAAAAGCATATTATTAATTTTGGGCTGAGATACGAAACAAATATTTTAAACTAAATTATTATAAAATACGAGAAGAGGGTAAATTATTACCGAAAACATGCCGTACATAAGTATTTGTTTGTTGACGGAGAGTATTTTAATATTATAATTTTTTCAAGATAAATTTTATTTTTTTTCAATTTTAACCTTTCTTTCACCGATGAAGAATATAACGGTTTTTGCATAATCGTCTTACCAGACCGAAAACTATAAATATGTAACCTCTCGATACAGTGAACAAATTAAAACTGATTGAACAGAATGAAGTTGAGATAATTATGCCATCTTAATTTTGAATGATTCCTAAAATATCTATCTAGTATATTGCCGCTGTATCTACCTATCATAATTATCTTTTATTATGTAAAAATAACTTTTTTAATTACTTTACGTAAGTACCAAGCTATTTAAGTATTGTCATATCAATATACATGCATATAAATTGAGAACCTTCTCTTTTTAATTTGGTTAAAAAATAATAAAATAAGATAACGCCTTGGCAACATTACATCTACGGTCGCATACAGTCGACCATGTGTTTAGAGAAATAGTTTCGTTTAATTGTAATAGATGGCGCACATGAATTAGTGTTGTCATTTTCTATGTGGTTACTGTTCCTTTGATCGTATCTTGATATTTAATTCAACAGTTCATAGTATTTAATTTAAAAGTTTTGTATTTTCTCCCTGAATTTAACTTTATTAACATAAGTGATATCCTTTTCGCCAGAGCAATTGTCGATGAGTCTATTACATTATGAACTATTAAGACCATAAGGTGGTCAGGGAACCATTTGGGTTGATGTCTACCTCTACGTTTTTTATGTAACCATGAAATGAGACTATACTCATTTCCTCTGATTTTATTTATAATAGTAAAGCATTCTTGCATTGTTCATTGGTAAAAAGCCATGGGGACACACTCCTTCCGGGAAAAACGTGACGATTTTCTGTTCGAAGTATAAATGCCAAACGTTAAGCAATTCAGTAAAGTGAAACTTGCAAATATGTTAAATTTATGTATTGAGACTAATGCAGTTATAATATATTTCAAAGTCAGACAGAAAATTGAAAAATTGATAAAGAAAATAGGCCTTAAAATAAGTAGCATAATCGTGAGGGCTAGAGCAAAAAGGCGAGTGAATAACTACTTCGACTAGTTTTATCGGCACAAGTAGTATTACTCTAAAAAATTATTATGACGAATACGGCTCGCACCTGATTATATTTTTCCTTCATTTCTACTTCTTTAATAACGAATAAAAATTATAATTTTTACTTACTACAATTTGTATCCCTTGTTAGGGACGCTCCTGAGAGGTGGCAATGTCAAATGTGTAATTTAAAAAAGTTTCATAAACTTTTTTAAAATGTAGTCAACATTTAGTAGTACATAGGGGTGTTTTGGCCTAAATATTCTTTATCTGTATTTTCGCTTCACATTTTTTTGGGACGATCGTGCACGTATTACTTTTTATCCTGTTTTTATATGAGCTAGTATATTTTTCATAAACATAAAACACTAATATTTAGAATCTTTATTACATTTTTCCTGCAAATTTTAGGTACTTCTAGCAACGCTGTTCGTTTTTTCATTCTGATTCTGTCTATAGTGTTTTAGAAGATAGCAGTATGTGCATTTTTTAAATAATTTTCCTAATATCTTTAGAATTGTCTGAAATTAAATTCTGTTTAAATGATTTTCATAACTTTCAGTTGATAACTCTTATGTGATATAGGCAATTCTATTGCCAATATTCAGATATGATTTACAGATATTTTTATTAGTAATTTTTATTGATATGCAGTGGAGATATTATTTCAATGAATAATTTAAGGAAATATTCGTTAAAATTGGGAATAAGACCAAAAAATACGCAGTCGTTATGAAGTGAAATTTTGCGATGGGCTTGAAAACGATTAACAAAATATTGCTATTTCGACGTCTACATATTAATTGAACACTGCACTGCTATGAAATAAAAACTTTAAAGACACAACTTCATGCGGGCTATGTGCATTGAATGTTACTAGGTCTAGCTTAAGCGTGTTATCGGCATTAGATGATGTGATTCATTCATCAAAACATTTTATTTTAAAGCGTGCTATGAAATTTATCACTCTGAAACGTATTGGCAAAATCTATTAAGAGTTCCTTAGGAAATTATATCGAGTGATAGAAAATGTATCTGATTGTGAGAAGATTCAAAATTATATCGACTCATTATTTCACTGGAGTATGAGCAATAAGCTACAACCTAATATGAACAAATACGTAATTATAACGCACTCCCGAGTGTACCCTTGAAGTATAATTATGAGTTTAATGGAACGACGCTCAAAAGAGGGTCATCCGTGTGGGATCTCAGCGTAATTAAGGACAACATTTAATATATTACCGTCATATGATATATAAGAAAGCCTAAGGATTTATCGTACAATCTCGCCAAATAAACCATTTTTAAAGTTTAGGCAATAAAGATTTAAACATAGAAAGTACAAACATAAGTCTAGAATTGTAAAGGCAAAACATATTAAATTTTCCTCTGAAATATATGATAAACAGGTGCTCTAATTTTGGATCATAACATTGAAATTTGCTAAGCAATATGAAATATACAGAATCAAAGGACGGCGGGAAAAGGAAAAAAACTTTTGCCCTACAACAGGTAAATGTAGGCTGGCATGCTGCCTTGATGTGTATTTATGTGCTTAGGGTCAGACCATTTTTTATATTTTGTGCTCTTGTCCCTGAAGAGGTAATTTTTTATTACCAAAAAAAATTATTTAAACCAGGGAAAAATGTGCTATTCTACATTTCTCTTCATGGTATAGTCTCTATTTATACAAATTTTAATAAATATTATTCGAGTAATTGTGGAGTGAAAGTAGGACAAATAAACAAGCCAACCCATATTCGAATTTATAATGTTATAAATGTGAAAATTAGTTCCATTTTAGTATCAAGATTACCAAAAACACCAAGAACGCTAAAAAAGCCCAAATAGCATCATAGAGTACAAAAATTACAATTCTACCCAAAAATGCCATTTAGTTAATGTTATTGAGTTTAATTTTCAAATGGAAAATAAAATCTTTGCAAAGTTGGTAATGTCAAGACGTAATAACATATAATGAAAATGATAAAAAAATAACTATTACTCTCATTTTTATGAAAAGTATTTTAAATTTAATAAGATTAGCAATATTTTCATCGCAAAAATACACGGGTAACATATCATGAAAATTACAAAAACGAAATATTACTTTCATGTTCATGAAAATTGTTTTAAATTTAATAAGATTAGCAATATTTTCATCGCAAAAATACACTGGTAACATATCATGAAAATTACAAAAACTAAATATTACTTTCATGTTCATGAAAATTGTTTTAAATTTAATAAGATTAGCAATATTTTCATCGCAAAAATACACGGGTGATTCGTCAATTATATTTCGAATACGAGTATATATAATATTTCCGAAAGTTCTTAGTTATTATGATTTATTTTAACTACATTGCAGTATTTATCGTCTAGGTATTGAACTAACGAAATACCGCACAATTAATAATTAAAAGGATAAATTATTTATCCTGTCTCAAATTGCATGTCAAAGTCAAGTAAATAAATTAAATATGCTCACATTCTTAGATAAAGATCTACTCTTCGTCATACTGCAAATGTTTTGAAGGGCAAACGGGGGTGGGCTCGCGTGCTCGCATGCCCTAATACACCCCGGGCCGCCTCAAATATGTATTAAGTCTTGCGGTAGAATAATGGTCGAGGGCCGACCAGTAATAACAGATAACAAATTAAGACGTCGCGTCAGGTGAGTAATCGTTGTTGAAAAATAGCGTCCATTGAGACATAAAGCATATTTTCACATACACACAAAATACTTACGTCCAGTTACGAATATAATACAACACATTATTCTTGTATTCTTTTCAACTTTGCTCGAAAAGCTTAATAGGTTAACTAAAGCTACGATTATTATTATTAACGAAAACTCAATAAAGCAAAAAGCTCGCAATATTAATTCAGCAGCATTTAGCGTGATATTTAATTTGAAAATATGATGAAGGTAAAGGTGAGTAAATATAGATTTGTGTCATTTACTTACAAAATCTGAAATTAATTGATAATAGTAAGTTGAGGAATAACTGAAAATTTAATTACTTTGGTGCAAATTAACCAAATATTGAGAAAAAGCTTTTATAGACACAAGTGGCTTCGCACGCAAAGGTTGCGTAAAAGCTTGCATGCATAATTTTGTTTACGTACTTAAAACAGCATCATAACTTTTTAAAAAATCGTTAGAAAACTATGGTATATAAAGGAAATTTTTGCGCAATAAAGTCAAGGAAATCAATTTGAAAAAAAAATGTTTTTAAAGTGAAAGCTTATTATATAGACACGTATGTTGTCACAAACTTTTCGGAAAAGTAATGTTTCCGTACAACATTTCTGTTCATTTCTAACGATTTAAGCAGCGCACGCCCAGATGTCTCGCCGACAAGTAATTTTTTTTTTATTTTATTGAAATTCATCATCACATATCGGACAATTTAACAAAATATTTAATAATTATATGCTTGCATCTTTCTCATAAAAGTATCTACCTATTAATGAAACCTGGGAAAAAACCCGTTCCGTAGTTGCTGAAAAATTACTTACATACAGACAGACAGACGTGACTTGAAACTATATTTCACAATATTTATTTGATACTAAAAATTCTTTGAAGAACAACATGTGTTGGGCACGCATGTAGTAGGATTCCATAGCTGTTATTTCTTTAGAAATTGATGAATACTACCAAAAATACTTTTAATATTAAGATATTTCCTGCTTATATTTTGTCATCAAATTTATCATTTCTCGTATACCTCAAGTATACGAAAAAGAGTATTAAATAATTTTTATTATTTAGATACATAATAATTTATATCTCCACCAGAAGCATTTATTTGCAAAATTTAATGAATGAGGTTTAAAACAGCAAAAATCGCTAGTCTGTTATAAAAAAACGAATTACAAAGCTAAATGTAGTTCTTTATTGCTCTACACAGTCTTGCCCTCTCTTTTTAACTTATAATTAATTACCTACAAATATGAATGTCAAAAAAAATATTTGAAACAACTGGCAACTAAAAAAATGGGTTGATTACCAAATTAAAAATAGCTATAAAATTATATATCAGTTAGTAGTAGTCCCAGAGTTTTCTTGTCCATATAAACTTTAAAAAAAGAGGGCACTTACGTACTAGGATTGTCTTGTCTAATATTGCCGCTTACCTTGCTTAAATTATAAATAAAGCAATGACACATATAATAAAAATAGCGAAATCTCTTTAATATATACAGCAATCATTGCATTGCTCGTGTGTTCTTATCCGTTGAAGCTTTAATGGCGTACCTAAGTACTAGGATTTCCGGTCCGATTTTACAAAGTAGGTTGACATTGCTGATTAGGTTGTAAATAAAGTAACGCTTTTGAAAGGAAATGAAACGGCATATTCCTCAAAAAATCAAAACGTGACTGAAGATTGCGGCTGTCATGATGTAAGTGATAAAAGAAGTGAAAATCTGGCGGTTATTCAGTTACATTTTGTATACTTTCTACTTTCTCATGTTCAATTCAGAATATATTCAACTTTCAAAAATTCCATTTCCTCTTGACACGAACATCGGTCAAGCTAATATCCCCGATGATACCGTCTCATTCATTACATGTCAAGAAGAAGGCCGAGTTACATTGAACGAATTCTCTCTGAAATCGTTTGAGCTATATTTGGAACGGAGGCAAAATTTTCGAATAGAAATTAGTTAAGCAATTTCTTAAGATCTCATTAATAAAACGAATTTTGACGAACAGCTTTATCTGTTTGTTTGGTTGCGAGATTATTCTAAAAACAATTAATAATTAAGCAAAATTCAATTTTGTTTAAGTAATTACTTTTTTTATATAATACCATAAAACTTTTGTATAATTGCAAAAAAATTATTTTTTGCGTACTTGACATTTGGGGATATTAAAAATCGAAAGAAATTTTGATATCGAATTTTAAAAAAAACTAAGTTTAATAGTTTAAAGCTGTTCTTAAAATATATGCAGACTACTCTCAGTTTTATTGTATTTTGTTTTAAGGCTACGAAATTGATTTTATAGTTTTGTAGCAAAACATTGGAACCTTACATACTTTTCGTAACTCGTATTAACAATTTCATAAATTATAGACTATTAAATCTTACTTTATGCGAGTTCCGACACTTATTTTATCGGTTTTCTATGGTACCTACGTGTTTACGCAAACAGCACTACAGTCAAAGGTGGACAGTAAAAAGTTTAAAGAAAAGTATTTGTAACATCATTGTTAGAACAGTGTTCCTAATATTTTCCCCAATTATAACAATTAATATACTTATGCGTAAATTACGCGAATATAAATAACCAAACATATTTTTTTGATTAGTTATACTTGTCAAAATAATCCATAAATTGTAAAATAAACCAACTTTAAAGTGCGATTAGTCTTTCGCAGCTAAAGTCTGCGGGTGCGGACTGCCGCTGTCATCGCGACGGCTCTACCTTCCTAACCTGTCAGATTAAGCGTCCCACATGTCAAGTACTTGAATACTGTCTGCCAAAAACCTACTGCGGATTGTAAGTTTTCGCGTATCTTATGAGTTACCTTTTTGTTAGTATATAGCATGAAATACATTCAGAGATGAAGCTTTCGTGAATTAAATACCTACATTATGTTAAAACATATATAAACCTTATATCTAGACACAACCTTGCATGCGTTTAAAATCCTGGAATATTAACAATATTATGTGAATATATATGTGTGTGTGTGTGAGTTTGCGTGCGTGCGTGTGCGTGCATGTGTGCTTGTACGTGCGTGTACGTACGTGAGCGTACGAGTGCGTGAATTTGCTTGCATGTGCGTGCATCTGCGTGCGTGTGCGTGCGAGTGCGTGCGTGTTCTGTGTGAGTGTGCTGGCGAGAAATAAATATAAATTTCAAATATGCGCTATATTCTTAATTCATAAATAGAGATGTCTATTAATAGTATGGCTAATGGGTGCCACTTTCTCTTTAGATCAATTTTAAAAAAATCGTAATACTCTCACAGTTGTAGAGTAATCTCTCTTGGAGCACACTAAAGCAAATTGTTATTATTTAAAATACTCAAACAATTTAAAACAGTCAGCCAGCCATGGCCATTCAGAAATATACGCAGATATTTTGATAGACAAAATTTCTTATTAAGACATTGTACGTGCTAAAAAAAATTTCGAAAATTTTTTATGAAAACCTGAAGTTATATATAACACGTACCAACTTTGTCTGCTCTTCTCATCAGAAAAACTGTTATATTTTATATACTGGATTACATTTTGATGAATGACCCTATTCAAGGAGCGATTAAAAAACAGTAACTAAATCATATAATGAACTTTTCCAAATATTCTCGCGTTTTATTGCAGCGGAAATGGTCGGAAAAGTTAATAAAATATATTCTTTTAATTTTTTTTCGTTATTTGATTTAGTTACTGTTTATTAATCGCTCCTTAAACTTTTGTCACTGATCAAAATGTAACCCATATCTAGATCTTGAAACTTTTCCCTTTGGTGTGCACCCAGGTATGATAAACTGTGATGACATCAAATAAAGAAGGAAAATAACAAAATTTAAAAGTATTTGATATTTTTACTTAATAGAAACTGAGAACGGCGCCATGTAATCAGCTTTTTTCTGCATACATTAACTGCACAACAGTATGAACTCGTGTTAAAATAGAGGAGCTCGACTGGATACTACTCACTCATCTACCATTTTTGCTGGACATTACGCCCGCTGATTACCTTTTATTCAGAACTGAAATTAACCATTTACATAAAAAAATTGACATTAAAGAAGATCTCCAAAACGACAAGGCATATTGTCACTGCCAACTAGGTGGCGATAAGTAGTAGGTAATAATGGTGCATACTTAAATTAAATCTATTGTATCATTTAAATTTTTGAACAAAAATGTTGATAAACAACTCAGGGTTAAAACTTTTTAACCCACCCAATAATAATAAAACATATAGTTCAAACAAACAAAACTTAACTTTTTACCACTTTATGTTCACTACAAATGTTTGAGTAAAATATTAAACTTTACAGGACGTCATACCAGCAACAAAAGAAAACTACAACCAATAAAAAAGCAGAATATTTATTTATAATAAATGTTCGCACTATAGAATACAAATCACATGATATTTTTTAAAAGAAGATAAGATCGTGTTTTAACAATTCTTACATTATTCATTACTACAAAATATATTTCACAGAGTCAATATTAATTTTTTTTAGTCAGTCGATTAAATATGATATATACGATACACTTGGTTACTTTCAGAACATGTATTTCATTCGTTGTGACGTTAAAAAAATTTGAGTAACTTGTGGTACTAACAGAACGTTTGATTAAAATAATGTGAAATAACTTATTTCGAATTTATGGATGGCAACCCTAGGCATTACAAATTATAAGAGATTCATGAAGGTAAATCATGTTTAAAGTAATTAATGTAATGAAACCATCAATAGTAATAAAATCTTGATAAGATTTCAAGGTGTGCAAAAAGAAGACTTATAATATATTCTTACTCCGTAAACACATGACGTCAATTTACGACTTTACAAATATTGAATTTTATGTTTTAAATTAATAGGTAAGTAATCAGCATGCATCTTTACATATATGGTGTATATATTATATAAATATACAGGAGTATCAACTAACAATTCATTTGTAAAGTTAAAAATTAAATACTGCCTTTACACAGAATTAAAAGCTCTTAATATTTTGGAATAAAAATTGCTACCGTTTGGCCTCGACATGCCTCTCTTTCAATGTCTCGAATATTTCGTGATATTTTCTACCCAATTCAAATCTCTCAGAAATAAATCGTATGGCGTGATAAAATTCAGAATCGAAAAGAATTACATTTCAAATAATGTTTACCAAATGCGGACAATTACGACAACCAACAACTAATATCATCTTTTTAGATCGACGCCAGATTCATATCAGTGTAATTAGTTCCATCCGTCTATGTAATAAAATTACATCAACAAAATATTTACTTAGCAAAATATTTACATTGAACAATGTTATATAAAGTTTGAAAATAATTTAGTCTTTATGTTATGTTATATAAAGTTTGAAAATAATTACTATAGGTTTTCGGGATTTTCGCAATGCGAGCTAACTCATATTTAAGGTTTTTTTGTTCATTATCAGAAATTATGTTCGTCAAATATTTATAACAGAAATAATAGGGTTTTAGATATTTATTTACTTATGCAACAGGTCATTGAATCAGAATTAAGTAATGAGTCACTCATAATATGTTTAGTCAAATTATATAAACAACTTGTTACATAACCATTTAGACTAAGCGATAAATTTTATTTCTATAAGCTATTTTTTCGGTATTTCTTCATGTTTTTCTTGTCACTCTGTATATCCTTGTATTTATATATCTATAACTTAGGTTTATTTATATTATATCTAAATAAACTTATTATAAACACAATAACTACAGGGTAAATTTTTAATCGCATTAATTAAAATCCATACGCATAATGAAACATTACAAATATTTACGAAAAATATTGTTAAAAGTTAGGTAATAAAACACAAAAATATAGACTATATATTACGGGGAGATGATGTTTTGAAATGAGTATGACCAAAGGTACAGTGTGAAGTAATGCGGCTGATGTCGGTGCTTAAATACGCAGCCCAAATATACAAAGCAAACGCATGAGGACATCATTGTCAGGCTTCTTCCGCATATACAATTTTTTTATATGGTATATATTCCTTATAAGATTCCTATATTTTCTCAACTTGTTTAAAATTTTAACCTGTTCGCAATATTTATAATTTAGTTAATTTGAATATAAATAAATTTGGTATTCGGCCGCATAAATTTAAATATTATGTATATACATATAAAAAAAATGTAGATTTGGTGCATCTGGACATTGAAGGTAATTTACGAAGAAATAATTTAGAGATATATTAGAAAGATTAACATAGTACAAAAATGTTATTTTAAACATTTGTTCATTTGCCTGTTAGCCTGCTTATTTGTGCGCACATCAGGCAAGAACAGCTAAAAGTATTTTCCTGAAGTTTTCACTACTGAATTTTGTTGCATCTGGGGTAACATATATAAATTATTAGTAGACAAATTTTAATAAAACTTAACATATAGGTTTTGTATTAACCAATTAAAAAGAAGACACGATAATTTGACGTTTGAATACAAAGTTTACTTTAAAAAAATAGTTCTTTAATTATTGTAATTGTTGATTTCACATGTTTTAACCTAACACTTAATGATATTTTTTATAGGTTCGTATTAATAATATAACTGATAAATTCTAAATTCATATTCGAATCGATTATCGTAGTAATTTTTTCACCCAGACAAAAAAAATGGAAACGAACCAAAGGAAAAATCTAATCTACAGCCATAATTTATTACACATATTTCTTTCTAATCTAATTTTGGAAACAGATTGCCGAGCCTTTTAATTAAACTCTCAAACCAAGCTTCGCAAAGCATCCAGTACATGTGAATCATGCTTTATGGTCAGTCGACCACCGTGCGAGGACCACACGCGACTCAGTCCACTTGTTTTCATTATTTATGGCTCTCAAAGCAACGTCTTTAATATTTTTACCCTAAGAAACGCGCATCTAATTTTAATTAAGTTTCGTGAAGGATGTTGATATTTTCAATACGAATACTGTACGTGCCTGTCGGTAAGCCTAAATACGACGAGTATTGCCTCGTTTATTTTTTTGCTAAGAGTCACATGTGCATTCCAATTGTTATATAAAAAGCTTTCAGTAATCTCACGGTTATTAAAATTATTTTTATAGATACCGCAGCCGAACGATGGATACCGAAACTATTATAATCTCGGACTGCCACGTTCAGGTGGCAGTCCGTCCATATGTCATAGCATAACTCTTTGCATAAATATTTGCATTACTTACACGAATCTTTGCATTATTTAAAATAAACGGCAGTATATGAAAATAAACAAAGTAGCATTCTTGATCGACCACATCAGAGAAATAGAGGTCTTTTGGAATGCAATAAAAATGCAATACACACTGTTTTCTTACAGCTTTGGTGAGATACGAGTCTCAAAATATCTTTTACAGTGTGCTCTTCTTCCAGATTCTAAAACTTGTGAAAAATGTAGAAATAGTCAAGGTGATAATAGTCAATATTCACTGCAAAGACAATTGCTTTATTAAAATGAAGAGATACAGACAATAAAGTTTTTCAACCCCCAAATTGTTTTAATCCAACCCCAAATATTTATGTAAAAAAATTGGAAATGTAATTAGCAAATGTATAAAAATATGTCCAATATACATAAACTAAAACTCCAACTGCATTCTAAATCAGTGAATCTTTTGAGGGGACTTTGGTATATATTACAGTTTACAATGAAAATGCACGGCAGGCCTGTATTTACTTAAAGAAAATTTACTTTCAATTATATATATATCGAAATGTATAAAGTAATTAAAACACCACAACATAATAAAACAATAACACAATTTTCCTACAGACAAGGCAGTGAACAATAGGCAATTCGAATTTTTTTATGACTACGATATAATGAATTATTTCATATTTAGAAGAAAAAATATTACATGAAGAAGTAATAAAAGTATAAATTTAATTGAAATATTCAGTCTTAATATTATAAGTAGAATATTAAAGTTCGAGTCAAATTTCGTCTCGAGGAACGCCAAAATAATTTAATACCCATTAAATGAAACAAGTTCCCGCTTAAAAGACTGGATGCAGAAGTGAATGACGTCCGCCAGTCAGAGCAACAAAATTATTCTTAGATCGCAAAGTTACATCTGAGATTCCTCTCCTTTATCCGGGTAATCAAAAATGTATTTAAAAAGCTTGATATTCTGTCCTCTCGTGGGGTCTCTGTGTTCCAGTTTTGCATAAAATTTAATTTTTCCTTCGCAGCTTAGTAATGAAACAAACGGTCCAAACTTTTAAATAAGATGTATCGATAAATAAAAAAATATCAATATTTCAATTCTGATAACGTAAATAAAACAAATAAATATTCCCCGAAAAATTTAGTTAATAGTTACATATATTTTCTCAAGTCACTAGTATGATTAAGTTATTATTAGTTATTAAACGAATACGAAAAAAATCCTAGTTTCATTAATGATTTATTAAGATAATTTAACAAAATAACATGTCTTAAATTCAAATAATAAATAATTTTCTCCTCACTGGCCGAAGATATTTAAAGAGAAGAACAAAAATAATATTTATAATTTATGCTCAGGTGTTTGCGAGTTACTAATGTGATGACAAAATTATCACGCAGCGAGAATATTACGTTCTATTTTATGAAAACTGTTAGGTTGGCAATACGTTGAACTGTCAATTTATAATTAAAGTTTTAATAATTCCTCATTTATTATTATTGTTATGGTTTCCCCTTAAAATTGTATTTTACTTCGCAGTAAATTCTATTTAGCCTGAAAATAATAAATTGTATCTAAAAATATTAAATTGATTCACTCGTCCAAGTAATGTAAAACATGCTACGTTTATACAATGATGGTCAAGATAATTGCTTTAACATTTTTTTTAAATTATATGAAATTTTAATTTGAAAAGCAACTATATATCCAAGAAAAAACAACAAATAGCTTTTTGGTTGGTTTAAGTTACAGTTGTATTATATATATATATATATATATATATATATATATATATATATATATATATATATATATATGTATGTATATATGTATATATATATATATATGTGTGTGTGTGTTTTTCCTAGAACGTATCACTTTTAGAAAAATAAGTATGAAAAAATATCTTAAAATATGAATATCACAATACGACCGAACCATAATTTAATAAAATTTTACACGATTATTTAGGCCATTACATAAAAATTAAATTTAAAGAAATATCAAGTTATTTTTCTTAAGCATCTGAAATATATATTTACACAATGAAAAATAATATTGATAGTATAGTTAATAGTTTCAAATTTTACATCTATCTAAGTGGGTGTAGAACACACGAACCGTGAATTTTATTCATACTTTATTAAATAAGCGAATTTTTCTTTTAAGGTCTATATAACTGTAATTTATATATTATTTATATGTTTGTAATTTATATTTATTTAAACTTATATAAACTGTGTTAATTTCGGAAAAGCTTTTGACAATTGCTTTATTTATTTACGATACTTACCTAGTGATAAACGAATGATAGAACCCCGCCTAGTGATAAAACGGTAACGAGACCACGTCTTTTGGTGCGTTACTCATAAAACACAGGACTAATTTTAATGAAACCAAGATTAGAAATCTTTATGAAAAATCTTATGGGGGTTTCGCACACATCCAACATTTTTTTGAGTTATTTAAATATGAACGTAAACATGTAAATAAACAGTTTGAAGTTATTATCATTGCAATTATTGACGAAAATCATAGATCTCATTAAACTTTCTCAACTGAAATTTCGCGGTTAAAATTAATTGAACAAACTTCAATTTGTTTGTAATATTTAAATTCGGAGATCATAATTTAAGATTAATTCATTTGTCTTACAATCTAAATCCCAGTTCTTAAAATGTAAACTAAATCTCTTCTAACATAAATGCTTTAACTATAAATACTTCAACGATATATTATTAAATGATGAAAACTTCATCGAAAAATGCGCAAGCCTTCGCAGTATTTCAAAAAACTTAAAATTTTAAATTTAATTTTTAGTAATTAGGCACCAAAATCAAACACACTTTAAAGGCCACGCCTTTATATAACAAAACGCTAATATCAAGATCTTCTTGGAAGAGGAGCCTCGAACAACGAGCAGTTTGTTATAAAATAATTAGAATTTTGATATAGTAAATTATTACAGAAAAAACAATCTTTAATAAGTTAGTAAATATATTTTTCTCCTAAATCCATCAAAAATGAAAGAAAAATAATCACATCGAAATATGAATAGAACATAATAAACTGGGTTAAATTTCGATCCGAAAAACTTATTAATATTTAATTCTCATTAAATAAAACAAGCGAAGATGCAGATGACGTCCACTAGGTATTGCAAAGTAATTGTTATTATGGTCGCAATATTACATCGGAAATTCCGCTTTTTAATTCTGTCACTTCGGAGGTATGTTGTGCTAGCTTCGGAGCTTGATAATGATACAAACGATCAAAATTTGTAAACAAAATGTTTTCAAAAGAAAATAAAAGTAAAGAAAATTTTCAGTCAATGTCAGGAGGACTAATTAAACTTAACTTAAGTCTTTTAGTTTATAGACACATATTTTACAAATTTTTATGCGTAATTATTGTTGACTATGAAGCATATACGAAAACAAATCATAATTTCGTAAATATTTTAGTCGAATAATTTAACAAAATTATAATTAGATGTTCTAGGTTCACATAATTTTTAATTTTCTCTTTAATGAATGATTAAAAATAAGGAGAATAACAAAATGTGACTCGTTATATATGAAAATCTAGATGTCGCTATGTTTGTGACGCCTTTGGCATTTACTAAGCGCTAATATGATGACTAAAGCATTACGTAGCTTCATTCTTTATTTTGTAAAATCTGTTAATTTATCTCCAGAAATTTAAATATACATGATATAATATACTCGTATGTGTTCTTAATGTTGGCAATACGTCGCGTAATCTACATTACATTACGTGTTCAATTAATTATTAGTAAGATAAACACTCGTAACTACGGCAAAATTTTTATAGTATATTGTCTTGTATATTAAAAAATGTTAAATAGATTTTTGTATAATATATATAAAGTATCGTTATGTCAATATGGGAAATGTTTGGTTTGGCAACATGTAACATATTGTCAAATATCAAAATGAATTGCCATTTAACTGTTTTGAAACAAATTAGAAAAAAGTATATCTATGACCTACGTTAACTTTGCATATTGCGTTTAAATATTACAATGGTAATAAGTAAATTAATGAAATAAAACAAGAGATGTAAATTTAATTCGATACATTTGCTTCCTTTTATAATTTATTCATCATTGAATAAAGAGGCATTTTATTTCATGACATCCATATTTGTATTTAAAAATTAGTTTATGCACGTGTAGACAATAAATAAAATTCAAATTATTTTGTTTTAAAATGTATTTATGATCTTTCATTTTATGTATAAAGTGCCTTCCTAGTACCTCAAAATACTTTTGAAGCCGACGAAAATTATTAGCATCAAGTCTTCTTATTAATTTGGGGTCATGATTTAAATCTATTTTGAAAAAAAACTGGTATGTTTTAAAAAAAAACAGGGGTATTGCAATCTACCCATGTTGCATTATGACGGAGAGAAGTGGCGCTACTTAGTAAATATACATACTGAGTATATATATATATATATATATATATATAAAATGTTACTCGTAAAAATATAAAATATTTTACTAAATAATTGATTAGAACTTCGAACGAGTGATAACGCAACGTTAGGTGATAAAGTGGAGGTATCGATAACACCTAACTTAATCCCTTTAATTACAAAGAATTTATTTGGTGGTTTATAATCCTACATTTACCGAGCAGGAAATGTATTCGGTCCTGTTGGCTCTTCATTATTTTATGTAATCAATCTAATTTCCCACAATAAGTCTCTGCATTCACCGTGGGTAATTACGTCCTTGAAATTCTACCTATATTTCGCCGACTTGATGATGACCTATATTTCACCGACTTTTCGCCATCAGTTACAAATTTCTTCAATCAAAAAAGTTATGCTTCATTATCAATAATGATTGATAAATATTAACTCTGCACTGGAACTGATGTGGTGACCACTCATGAGACACCCCTCTTCATCCTCGACCAAATTTTTGCTATTAATATTAACTGAACACAGTTCATAGAAGTCAAGAAGAAAGAAGAAACATGAAGGATTATTCTTTGCCTCCACTTAAATTTTTACTCATTTTTTGTTTGATTCTCAGAATTTTTCTAGAATTAAAAAAAATAATTTAAATAATCAATATGTAGAACAAAAATAGATCCATTGTCTCGGGAAAAAATAATTTCTCCTTCCATAATGTGAAACTAGAGATGTTTGTGAAAATTTTACTTCTTATGTTATCGATACTTTTAGTTTTTGTTCAGTATAGGAAGCTAGTTTCAATTATATTTAAAATACTTGCGTGAAAATTTCGAATATTGACTTATATCAGACATAAATATAATAGACATTTTAAATAATGTTAGGAACCATAAACGTTATTGTTTACTCATACAACTAAAAAACGAAACATATGTTTTGAATAACTATTTGACCGCTCAAGAGAAAAAATTCAGTACCTGAATAAATATTAAAGCACCTAAAGAGTTATTTAAAAAATTACTCATCAAAAAAGTTTCCAATAAGTCTGCTCTTTGTGACACAGTATTTTTGTGTATTAAATCTTTCTCGTGAAACTGGTTAAGCCGCAGTTCGAAAATATGATGTAGGTAATTTTTATAAACTGGGGGACTAGGTTTTGCTTCTTTCCGTGTTTGTCCATTACTATATATTTTGTAGGATGTAAACTATATTTGTTTTAAATTTATAATTTTTTTTAATATTGACTGATGAATAACATTAAATACGTATATTTTTTGCATAAAGAAAATTAAAAGGAAAATCTCAAATAAAATATGGAAATGTCAAAAATAGACTACATAAATAAATACCAAAATGGTTTTATTAAGCGTTTTAGATTATTAGAACTTGAAGTCGATCTGAAAATTAGCGGTTCGAGATCAAGTATAGATTTTTCGATTAATCGATATCACACCTTATGTTTGCTACATCTCTAAATCGACGCCATCACGGGCACTCATAACCTTACATAAACCTATGGTTATAACCTGAAAGCTAAGAAAGATACAGGTAGAGTAAATAATATTCGGAACGAAATTAATAAAAAAAGGAGACCTTTTTTGATAGGAATTTAGAAATATGACATTGAAAATAAATTTAGGTGTTGACAATATTATTTGAATGTTTCTCGTAATGATATTTGTCAACTAAATATGACCTCAAAATCATATACATTTATATCGTTACTGAAGGTTTGAGCTATTCCACTGAACCAAAACTCGTACATTTTGTTTTATATATACATACTCTGAAATATGATAGACAGACTTTCATATTAATTACTAGACCAAATACTCCATATAACTGGGCATTTTTCTTTAACAAAAATAGTTAAATAAACAGTTGCTATTCGTAATTTCATATTAAAGTAAATAATGTGTAAAATAATTAACAAAAGTTTGAATGAAAGAGATTCCTAAAAGACCAGCAGCTCAAGACTAAGCGAACGCGTGTATCTTCTTAGTACTGTTTTCAAATTCGGTCCTGTTGGAAAAACAATTCAGCGATCGTCATCTAAGCTTAACCTATTAGCCTTATAATCTAAATCCCAGTTCTTTAACTGGGTTATAAGGCCGCCCTTTCGGCGTTGGAACAACTGTAAAGAGATCGAAGGGGTGTTGAAAGTTGTCGCTTCGCTTCTCATAAAGCTTTCATGAAAAGATTATATTTAAGGCTGAATTTAAGAAATTATAGTCATACTGTTTAAGAAAAAAATTCTTCTTAAGCAATATGATATGTATGAAATATATACAAAGAAATATATATCACAAAAAATGCACATTTTTTAAAAATATTTCCATTCCATTCTGTTAAGAGGGATATCGTTAAATAATTTGTTTAAAATGAATGATTGAATTTATTGGAATCAAATTCACCATTTGTCATTAGTACTGCTAGGGATGAATATTAAGCTTTAAAATAATGTAAGATATATTAAGCCGTCTATAATTTAAAGTGTTACAAAATTCCATATATTAAAATTAAATTAAAACTTTCAAAATCGTTAGAAATTGAGATTTTCGTCCGCTTAAATTTCAGTATCACTATTACAATGTATAGTTAATAAATAAACACCCTTTTCTAAGGATAGACCTTCAGTCTTACTTATTTAAGAATATATATCTCATAACAAATATCTTTTCAATTTTACGCTATATTCCCGTATTTTTCTCTATATAATAATGCGCTTTATATAAAATTGTATTTAAATAATCTTATTGACTAGTTAATTACCCTTAATTTATTAATTTAAAAATAACCTTATTCCGATATATTACTATTTCTTACTATGAAAAACTAGCTTTGACCTATTAACCATTAATAGGTATTTTCAACCAGTTGAGCATTAAAAGTCTTAAAACACAATCGATCACAGAACACGATAAAACTTAATGAACTATTCACGCAGTGTGATTCCTGTGAATGCTTACTATTCAGTAATAAATTCAAACCCATCTCTTGGAAATAGCGATCGTTCGAGGCATTTACGCTACGCCGCCCGCCCATGAGCACTCGCATAACTCGAAACCGCCTAATAAGTAAAGTTAACCAGCGTCGATGAAAACTTTCAGTTACCAGGAACGAAACTTCGCAAATATTCATTCCCATTTGAATGTTTTAATTATTTGAGATATTAATTTGCTTGCTTAAATTATACAATTTTTCATTTCATTTTTATCAAAATTAATAAGTATAAGAAATATTAACATTTTACAATTGATGTCCAGCTAGGACATCAATTAAGCCAGCTAGGACAGGTTTGATTGTAAATTGAGAAAGTAATTCTAATATTTTTTTCTTAAGAGTAATATTTACCTAGAAGTAATATTTACTTCTATTAATTTAATATATGTGTCGTATAGAAAGTTGTCAATTTATTCATTCTATTTTATTTTATTTTTACTTTACATAAGGTATGTGATGAAACGGTTTTACATAGTATACCTTTTACGGGTTTAAACATGAAATTGGCATTTGTGATGTACTTTGTTTTGGTTAGTCATAACTTTCACTGTTGTTCATTTAGTTCTATTTCATAAGCACATTTTTTTAATAAGGGATATGAGTGGTATTAAAATGAGTCAAAAAATGAAAATTTTTGAAGTCAATTGAATATTCGTTTAAGAAATGAATAAATATAAAATATGTTTGTACTCCACTCAAAGAACTTTTTTCGATAATACGATTTATCTATATAGAGGAAAGATAATTTTCAGACCTCTTTTACATGTACGGGGACCTACTCGAAATATTCTTCAAATTCTTAATTTACTTTGTTTAGAAATTAAATATCTCTAATAGACGGACGGACACATAAACAGTGTTGCCACAGCAATGGAGTTCCGTTCAGATCTTTTGAGTATGGGTACTTAAAAATCAAAACAAAATGTTGTATTAATAATGTTATAATCGTTGTGTTTTGCCCGAGCCACACCGGAGCATTAATTTTGTTCCGTATGTTTAGGCTAAAATGTAAGTTTATGTTTATATACATATATATATATATATATATATATATATATATACATATGTTTTCCCATTAATAGTGGACGTAAATATAAAAAAATGTTTACTTTCAATATTATATATTTAAAATAGCATAAATTATAGTACAGTATGGACTGAAAGTGTTCGTACTTCAGTACATATTTTAATTATAATAATAAAATTATCTAGTCGCACGTTATGACCATAGAAGTTTGGAGTTTCTTTTTATCAGCAAAATGTCGCAAAAAAATTATTAAAACAATTTGATTTTAATTTCCTATTTCCTTCACCTTCCTATTTTTCTATTAACATTGTATATACTACGTTCTAAAATATTTCTAATTAATATGAAGAGGGAGCAATGTGACGGGACAAAAATGAGCTGTTCTGTTTGAGTTGCTTTAATCCTAGCATCGGTACATGAAAAAGTTCAGCGTAACAGAATTGATTTACATATTTCTATAAAATAACTGAAAATTTACACTTATACATATAAATGTATTGAGAGCAACAACAGGATTAAGTTTGAGATAAAAACAACAATTCGTAAATTTAATGAACCTATAGTACATAAAGGTAATACATTTCTAGAAATGAATCTTCATTCATCACTGACTAATCGCAATCTGCTAGAAGCGCGATTAAATGATTGAGTAATTTTATCTCATGAGATCGAAAAAAGTAGACACTTTGAATATTATTCGATTAAAGAAGGTGGTATTGAAAAAATATTATGACCACTGGAGCGAAGGATGTTAAAAGGTATGAATAATGAGTATTTCTTCCCACAAAATGGGGCTAAAATCCCGCCCTTTTCTAATATTTAAATAAATACAATGAAATTTCTCTTCTCTACTAAAAAATGATAATAGGTATGCTAGACATTAGGAGCCAATCAGTTGAAAATTGAGAAGGGGAGTAACAATACAGACTCATGTGCAAATATCAAAGGAATGTCTTTTGGATACATGTATTACATGCGACGCATTATATGGTTTTATGGTTGACTCGTGAAATTAACTCAACATTTTATATGGACTAATTTTTAAACTAATAATGGATTCTCCTCTTATTGCTTGATCTGATTGAAATACGAGATAATATTTCAATTCAAATTTTGAAATTATGCGATTTAAAAATTGTATTATTATCAAATTTATTCCATATTTATGAATGGAGTATTTGATTCGTATGCTCCAATTTCTAACAAATTGGATAACGATAAAAGCATACAACGCACATCAGTAGATTCGTTCATTCATTCGTGAGCTCGCTTTTCAATAACTTGGTATTAAGTTTAACGTATCGTATTTGAGATACCTAACCAAGTGCGTGTCAGAATACACGTGTAGGAGAATTTCATAGTTGTATATATCTTTTGAAATGATTGGCAGAGTTTAACAAATTTTAATAGTAAGTTTTAATTTGGTTGTAAATTTCAATGAAATGATATTAATTATAATTTTAAATCAAATTCTAATATCTAGAACTTCTTAATTTTTTTCTGGATTCATTATTGAAAAATTATATGATATTTTTAATAATAAAACTACAAATGGAACCTCAATTTCTTCTTAAACTTTTTTTCTGATAACAACCTCAAAACGAAAAAAAATGATTATTATTTTTCATTTGTACGGTGGAACATTTTTTATATATTTTCCTACATACTAATTATATCTCCATCTTAAATATCAGCTTCCAAAATTTATATACATAGGTTTACAACTGTGGGAAATGTTGAGCTTTGAATGAAGGATGGACATAGAGGCACAACAAAATGAATTGCAGTTTGGCCTACAAAACTCTAAAGAAAAAACTACTTAACAAACATAAGTAGCAATCAGCAATTAACAAACCCTAAAAAATTCACCGGATAATGGCTAGTTTACCATTTCCAACTTGGCCAGGACGTGCATCTGAAAAAATGTCATGTATCCTACGTATCGACAATATAAGAACTTGAAATACCAATCGAGCATACAACGCAAACCAAAAAATATAAAAATCAGTTTCAAATCGTAAATTTAGAATAAACCAATCAAGCAACATATATAACTACTAAATTATAGATCAAGCAACATATGTATCTACTAGACTACTAGATTATATCATAAAATTGGTCGTGAAAATTCCAAATATCACCAAAATGAAACTCCTGAGGTTTTCGATTAAAAGATAAAAATGAAATGAAATGAAAATGGATAAAAGCATGTAAGAGCAGAATGCCACAAAATGTTGCTTCGCAGTTATGAGACATAAAATGACAGATGCCCACTGACAACACAAATATCTATAAAATCCAAAATTATGAAATGAAAAGAATGCTGTCTACCATCAAAATTTTGTGTTGGATTAAGTATAAGAAATTGAGTTATTAAACTAAAATAAAAAACGATTAATTGAAAAACCAATTCAATAATGACTAATTTCAAAGTTCTACCCCTGGGTAAAATTTCCATAATTTTTCCATGGAATATTTACACATCATACCGTAATAAACATAATCACAAACGACATTTTCTAAGATCTATGACGTAATCTTTTTTTTCACCTTATAGTTATGATAGAAAAGATGATATTGAAAAATATATTGTAATCAAAATATCGTGAATTTAAATCACAATTAAATGGTAAGAAACTAATTTGGAGCAATATATATATACGTGTTAAATGATACTAATATAAACCTAAGTTACTTGAGGAAATCAATTTTTTTTTCACGTGGATAAAGACTTTAATATATAATTTAATGAAAATTATATATAACCGATTCAGTACGCCTAATAATTTCGGACATATATTGTCTCACTGATAATAATATGAAATAATACTTGGATTTAAATAATTTTTTTTACTTTCCTCTTCATTTTTTAGCTTTATTTTGAATAATGTCCCATTTAAACAAAAATGAATAAATTTTTTTAAAACAAAAAAATAATAACAACAATGTGTCGACAATTGTTATTTTGTTAATTGTATCTAGTAGCCTTAATTAGTTATTATTTTCACAGCCTATAAAGTAATTAACTTGCAGCTAACTATAAAATTTTAAAAAAGTCTCTAAAGTTTAGATTGGAGATAAAATAAAATGCAACAGCATATAGAAATTTTCACGTCAGTTGTTACGCACTCTGCTGAGGACTGATGAGAAAAATATAAGTGATTATATTTTTATCATATATCGTAACTAAAGTTGATTAGAAAATCGTTTTTGGAGATTTTATTAAAACATTACATGGAAAACAATTACGAATTACTTTGCATATCATGGGATTACATATGAAATATTTATTCCTTCATTACAAAATGGGAAAGTACCTCAAAGCGCTGTTATATTATCTTGTCTTAACCTTTCTACAACCAACACAAGTATTGATAAAGCACTCTATGAGATTATTTAAACCCGCACAAACACATAATAAGCGTTACACTTATCGACAACGTATCAACACAGATCATTTTGAAAGAAATCGGTTTGTCGACAATCTATCGATATCAATTCCCAAGTGTATTTATTTTACTAAAAGTATCAAAACCAAAATCAAGCCTTAATGCAAATATGTACCATAATACATAAATAAAGGTTGTGTAGTTGTCTATTATGATTTTTTTTTATGAAAATTAACCGAAACAATTATAATTGAAAGTCATAATTGTTATCTAATCAATATTATATACTTGGCCGGGAATTTTTCACATTTATAAAATCCATGATAATCAGCCATATAATCAAAAGACATTTATAAAAATATTTCGACAAGACAAGAATACTAAATATTAATAATTGTAATTCAAGAAACTTTTAATGAAAAAAAAATTAAAAGAAATTAAAATAACAATCTTGGTTAGTTAACTTTAGAATTACCTAAAACTTACATATCTTAAATTAGCCTGTTAAATATTCTTTACTTGCCGAAATTAATGCGATATAAGTTTTAGTTTAGAATATCTTAACTTAATTAAATTATACTTTAATTTTATTTTTCAGCACTTTGGTGTTGATTAAACTTAAGAAAATTAGTCAAGTTTTATCTCTGCACGTTTTTCATTTTAATTACTTCTCAGGCGCTGAATTATTTAAACTGTAATTCATTAACCCAGTGGACTATTTAAAACAAACTTGTCATAATTAAGTTCAAAATTAATTTAAATTTTAGTTCGTCAAGCACCCCAATGCGGTGTATACGAATACTAATTTAAATACACGAATTAAAATTTCTTAAAGTGATATTTACTTTTTACCGTATTTTGTCATATTTTGAAAGCATAATATATTGATATAAATTACAAAAAAAGATACTCGGCAACATTTTCATCATAACTCACGTATTAAATTTTAAACTTATACAAATTTCTTTAATGTCCAATTTCTATACTTAAATACGTTTTACACATAAAATATTGATTTAGGCACTAGATTACTAATGTATTGGCTAGTTTATTAGATGATTTATCAGAATATCTAGCGATTTTATCAGATGACCAATGTCTTAAATTCATTGAGCAGTGTAAAGAAATATCAGTACTTCTCATAACATGTTACAAAAAGGGTCATACGTAATTAACTTAGTCATAAGGTATCGCGTTAATTACTACAATCACTTGCTCTTTATATTAACAGTACAAAAATCAACGTTAATGTTGCATATTCGAGAGTAAGTTTGTCCATCTGTCTGTTACATATTCGCGGTTAAACTACTAAACTAATTTGAATGAAATTTTACAGCGACACTATTCCATATCCTTGCTTTATTATGAATGTAATATGGGGAATTCTCCACTTTGACTTTCTTTAATATGAATCAGGACTTTCTTTACTATATGAATCAGGACCCCCTTTACTATGAATATAAAATAAAAGAGATGGATGAATAGAAAAATAATTTATCTAAATACAGACATGAATAAAACTAATTAATCTAAGTATTTTTTACAAAGAATCATTGCAAAATAAATATCGAAACAAACGTTAACAGCACAATGCGCCTAACACCAGGTTCAAAATCACGAGTCTTATACACACAGGCGACATTAGTGACACGTAGTGAATCGGAAGGGTGTGCTTCGCAAACGACGCCTATGCGTACGGGCCTACGTGAGAGTATACATTGTTAACGGACGTCTGAGCTTACTAAGAATCGGTCAAATATCAAGAAAATAATTTTATTTTTTTCACAAGATTATAATTATGAAATACCACTTAAGGAGATCAAATTCAGTTATAAATTTTTTTACACGGATGGAAATGAAGGCGTTAATTACAAGGCTTTATAAATAAATAAAACTCAAAACAAATATATATGTGCTTCCAGAGAAAATAAACAAATTTCCATAATTCTTCTAAGGATAACGAAAGTAGAATTTATATAAAAAATATAATTTCAATCGGAACCATTTTTTATTGAATCATTATTATCATTATCAGGTCTGTATAATTCATTACAACTTTTAGTCGATCTGAGCCAATTTTTCATTTAAAATGTTTAAAGTAAAAAACATTTTATAAATTAAATAAAATCCTTCACTTTTTACTTTATGCTTTTATCAATATAAAAACGTTTATTTTATGAAAATTGTTAATATTTATTTTGTTTTACCTTTAACTTTTGATAAAATTGATAATGATTTCTTATAGCCGGACGGGCACAATATAGAAAGAATAAATGTTAGCTAAAATAAACTAATACCAAGGTAAATAATTGCAGTATACAAATAACGACGACTTTGAAGGTTCATTGAAAAAAAATGGGTATTGGTAGTTCCATGTTCCATGCATGAAAATGTGCAAACGTATGTTAAAAGATTTGCAAAAGGGTTAGTAATTTTTCAAATATAGAACCTATAACTAACTTATAAGTTTATTTCACAAATATACACCTAGCTTTTTAACTTCGACTAGTTGTAAACAATATAAAAATAAAACCATTGCGTTATAGAAGAAAGAAATAATTTCATAATATCAAAAAGAAGACTGCTTTGATATATATACACTTATACATATAAATAGAATATTTAGGCAATCATAGCAGGAGAGCGTAGACCCATAATGATAAGATATGCAGTTCAGTCGGTGACTTTAATAATTATTAAATCGCATACAAACGTTACGTCGCTTCTCTTCCAACACTCTTAGCTTGTTTATAAAAAATTATGAAAATATTTAAGAGACACAATATTTAATGAAAATTATAAAAAACATACGACTCTTTTATCAAGACGGGAATTAAAATTAACATGGGAGACCAGATATTATAGAGCAACGTATATGAAATTAAGTTTAGTTTCCGATTCGATGAACGATGAGAAATTGAGTCAAGATTGCAGTGAGGCTGTATCTATATTGAACTAAATTTATGTTACGTTTTAGAAATTAACTGTTGTTATCTAAATATTAAAACATAATCTAGATAAATCAAAAAAATATCAGTTACAAAAAATTGACTTTTATTTTGTGACCTAAAAAAGTTAGTTCATAATTGCCAGTAGATAGCGCTACTTATTATTTAATTTTATAATTGCCAATAGGTGGCACTACTTATCATCTCTACTTTGAAACGTTAATCCCCTTATCAAAATAATGTGATAACATGGGCAAATATATCATAAAAAAATTTAACTAACTAAAATTACATATTGACTATCTTTGTAAACACTAATTTACAAATTTCAAATGTTTAGATAGACTCGAATTTTCACTTTTTATTTATGGATAACCTGACAAAATAACATTTAAAATCAATGTGCTTGTGGAATGCCCTTTTTTTGAAATAAACAATTTTCACTTAGCTTCTTAGCATTTTGTTTATTATTGTAAAGTAATACAGAAAAATTATTTCTACATTGTAATTCACATAAAACATGTCTTAAATTGGTAGCTCCTTTACTAGCCTCACACGTAGCTACGTACTTAACTTTGGTATTTGACAAGTCAATAGTTTGCTGCTTTTTGCATTAATGTGATAGTATACTGCCTTACATTTTAAAAATATATCCAATACAGAATTTCCTATGAACAGAATCAGAAGCCCAGTCAGCGCCTAGATAACCAGTTTAATCCAAATTATCATTCACATATTTCAAACTAAAACTTTTTGTATCTACTAATTATTTCAAATCATATTTTACATGCATCTGGCAACTTTTATTATAATTATTAATAACTTGATGCATTATATACATTGAAGTAGCAAATTGAATAGGACATCTTTTTCTAATCTTAAGTTTACTTCCATTGGTGTACTCATTTATTTTCCATTCTTCATATTAAATTTCCTTAATAAATATTCTTTAAATCGTTGCTGATTAACAATAAGTAGGAGGAGGAATATGGTAGTGACATTAAGATCGGTTATCTCTAAATTATACTTAACACTTAAGCAAGCAACAGTTTTAGGTTTGAATAAACAACCACTGTTGAAGATGTTCTTCCATAGATTTAATTTCTGTGTTGTATCCACTAGTTGAGTAAGCAATATCGTCATTCTTTTACTGTTTTCTAGATGAATTGAAATCGAATTTCTCATATGTAGCCAGAGTCATTGAAAAGCGATTTTACTTTCTTTCTTCCACTATAAACTGTCTCCTTGTTTTCGACGTGCACATAAAGAGGAAAATCAATGGCCATAATAGTCTTAGCCATTACTTTTTGGACATCAATCACATTATCAGCAACGATAGCATCTTCGGTCTTCCTGATGTCAATACCTTTAAAAAACAAAAAAAAAATTCAGCTGCAAGCGCCCATTCATCATAAAAATGACACTCTAAATTTCGATACTTTCAAAATGTAGTTACTGGTAGTTTCACAACGAGATACTAATATTTTGAAGTAGAATATGGATCCGACCCCATAACCTAATAAAACACTAGGAGTAATTGTAATACACCCACTATTATTTCGTAACTTACACAAGTTAGTTCATATTTGATAATAATGGCACTACTTATTATCTGACTTTATAGTTGACGGTGCTACTTGTTAACTGTATTTTGATATATTATAAAATGCGTAGCATTTATGATAAGAAAAACTCCAGTCGTTTCATGAACCTAAAAGAAAACAAGTATATGAATACTTATCCTTTCGAAATGTTTTCTTTTCGAAGCTATTTTAAATCAAGTCTTGAATACCTTAAATTATTAGATATCAAATTTATGTAGTTGTTTATAATACGTAATAGAATTTAAAAAAATTCCCTTCATAAGCTCATGCAATTGCGGACTCACATTACTATGGTCAATGTGAAATATTATCGACACTTTAATATCCATGTTCGCTACAGCAATCGTGACCTGATACATTGTAAACACAAATGTATCAACGAAAACATATATACCCATGTATTCGTACTCTCTGATATTGTACACTTCTTATTTTATTATCATATTAAAAAAAATCTTTAATTTTTGTTTAGTTTTAGTGTAACTTTTCTGATCACGATTACGATTTGAGATACATAATATAATTAAACCATATCTCATTCATGAGCTTGTGCGGTTCCAGACTCGCGTTACTAATGTCAATGAGAAATATTAATAACATTTTTATATGTTACAGAATCTATCTGTCACAGAAATCTTGGCTAGATAGATTTGTAGATTCTTTGAAAGTATTCTATTGGAAACCAAGATATGTACACTCTCTTATATTATATACTATAGTATTTTTTTAATTAAACAAAAAACCGGAAATTCTTTTTTCAAAAAAATTACTGGTTATGACACAGAATCTTGATTCTAAACACAGTAAACTATAAATAATAGCTTCTTGTGTAATCGATGTAAAAACATCGATTATATATTCTCTCACATTATTTCGTCGATTTAATATAAACTATCGACATTTATTCAAGAGTTTTGAAACGAAGAATAATGAATGAAGTATATTAAAAAATGTCCAGTTACATAACCGACTTTGTGCTAAATAGTATTGTACAAATATACAGACTTTGGCAAAACTGCTCTAAAGATATCCATAAACAGTAATCTGTAAATTTCCACTTTATATCCCTTGTATAGCAGAACCACGTTTCGCGAACTGTGCTTTATACGTAAGTGCTTGTATATGTATAGCAATGAGATGATGCAGTAAAGGTCGTACATAGCAAATTTGTAAGTTTTTTCCCCTGTAAAACTCTTTATTTCATTTTATAAACCCGCACATATTCATAAATATAACACCGATCGAATTAAACTCGGTACGTCGAAAACGTGTCGAAATCTATAACACAGGGTAAATTCCTTAATCCAACAACATATCCTAAGTCCGCACTAAACGTGTTAAAAACACAATTAAGCATTAAATCAAGTGTGTATCGACACATATAAAGTAGGTTTCGATAATTACTTATATCTCTGAAAACTTTTGGTGGAAATTAATCGAATTAATTAAATTGAGTGTTCAAATCAGATGCTAGCACTTTTGCTGACAAATTAGAAAGGAACATATGTCCCATGCTTCACTTCCTTTTTTAGTTTAATATTTATGAAATAAAGCTTAGGGATGTAAAATTATTAACCATACCTATATTTTATTTCAAAAATATTGTTATTTGCATCCGAATTGATGAGAAGTGCCAATCAAATTTCTTTTTCATTATATATTAAATAACAAAGAAATTATTATTTTGCTATTGAATATTTCTGATCCCTCTCAGGAGTATTTAATTGTAAATTTTCTGGCACATAGAAGTGAATTCGTGAAAGTTGTGAGGTTTTGGCAGAAGGATGAATGGACGGATAAAAAAGTCTGAGAAAATTGTAAGAGTTCTTTTTTTGACTATCGAGCAATAAATCCTTTTTATCTAAAATAATTCATTTATGGCTAAGAATTAAACGATATCAAAATTTATCACATTTTTGGCTTTCTAAACGTAGATATTTATTAGACACTATAGCTTATACGAGTCCATATACTCGTATAAGCAGTAGTGTCTGTCTATCTGCCACACAACGATTCCTTCCTCAGATGTCCCCTTTTATAAAACTCAGTCATTTAAATCAGTATTTTAAATTTATTAAACCACTTAAAAAAATTAAGACTAAAGAAATCTTGCAAGTCCCTTGTACTTCGATTCAACAGGTAACTAAAAAGAATATCATTGTAATCAACAATATCATTTAATCTTTGTTCCTGCTCGTTATAGATACACACAAATATTGTAAATGAGAAAAACATTTATATGTCTGTCCATCTCTTATGTTTTTCGGGCAAAATTTTTAACAAATTTTTTTATTGAAAATACTATTTCGGGGCGAACGAGAGCATTTTATTTAATAAATAATTATCATGAACAACTATCTATTATTATCATTCCCAACATTGATTTATTAAGTTCTTCTTTGTTGGCTAACTTCACATATTGATATATTTAGCTTTTCTATTCTTAAGATGGTTTTAATTTACTTTTGCTTTATGTCCTTTATTTTTGTGTTACATATTTGTTAAACAATTTTCAATTTGTTCAAGGCCTTGAGGTACAAATTTTAACACAAGCACGTAATAGAAAAGTAACATAACTAAATGTAATATTCTTTTTGATATCACAAGAATATCAATAATTTCATCAATAATTCAAATCATTAAAGTCATTTAAAAATGCTGTTAAGTAAGTTGACTTTTAAAGAACTCAATGTTTACTTATACTAAGTTGACCAATTCCTAACGTGTTTAACTTACCAAAAATACTGCAGTGCAAGTTTTATTTTAAAATATTCTAAACTTTAATATTTTTGACCCTTTTTTGTTATTAACAAACTTAATAAATATAGTTACTCAAGTTTCAACTTCGTTAAGCTCTTCACATTTTACCAATTAATTATTTTCAGGCGTTTAAATAATTACCCCAGTGAACAGTTCAAAACAAACTCATTATATTTTAACTCTATATGAGTTTAAAATTTAAACTCGTCAAACGCTTGGCTTTGATTTATAAAAACAAAATTCAAATATTCCTATATACATTTCAATTATATCAAACAAATATTCAAATTGGTATTTTTATCATATTTTGAGAGACAAATATGTGAATTAAAAAATAACATTTAGCAACTTTTTACTATAACTCATATATTCATTAAATTGTTAAATTACACAAAGTTTTTTAAAGTTCCTTTTACATTAACCTAAATAATTTTGACAGTAAAACTTGTTACGAAAAATTGAATTAGACACTACAGCTTATACGAGTATATGGCCACACAACGATTCCTTCCTCAGATGTCCCCTTTTATAAAACTCAGTCATTTAAATCAGTATTTTAAATTTATTAAACCACTTAAAAAAATCAAAACTAAATAAATCTTGCAAGTCCCTTGTACTTCGATTCAATAAGTAACTAAAAAGAACATCATTGTAATCAACAATATCATTTAATCTTTGTTTCTGCTCGTTATAAATACACACTAATATTGTAAAAGAGAAAACAATTTAAATGTCTGTCCATCTCTTATGTTTTTCGGGCAAAATTGCATAACCGATTTTACTAAATTTGGATAAGAGATATCTTTACATTTGAAAAGGCCATAATTTATTTGACATAATTAAAAATTTAATCTGGGGGATGCTCCAACATGACGGATTATATTTTTATTATTTGGGACTCCTTGAAACGGATATCAAATTCAAAGGAATAGTGAGGAAAATTCTAATATATTTACCCAAATACAGACAATTGAATACTGATTACTATGTATTTTTTCAAGTACCGGTATAAACTACCATATTGATAGATAAAGGAATAAACGCTAACCACTGAGAAGGTAGCACACAAGTGGGGTCGTGTATGTGATATCAACGAGACGCAGTGAAGTGGAGGGTGTACAAGGCAAGGTACTCCCAAGCGAGCGGGCACAAACGTGAGAGCACACATCGTTGAAGGACATCTGAACCTAATAAGATTTTCCACCATGTCAAGTTTCCATATGTCAATTAAAAATTCCCATTTATAAGCTTTATATTAATCCGTAGTTGAGTAAATTGTTTTTTTTTTTATTTTATTATTATTAATTTTAAAAAGTTTATTTTCTTGAAGTTTTAACATTCATTTAAAAAACTACTTACTGGTAAAACTATATTCCTCATTGGAAAATATATCTGCTATAGAAAGTTCAATTTGCCGTTCTATATTAACACTACGTAGAAGGAGTAAAAGAGTTATTTTTCCATATAGGATCCAAATTTTATTTAAATTGTTAAGTTCATTTTAGATTCACGAAGACGTACTGATATCTTTAATTGGAAATATTTATATATAATATCAAAATAAAAACAAATTCAATTACATAATAAAAGTATTATTAATATTATTTTATATCGTCACAAAGAAGATGCTGTGTGTTTATACAAATACATATAAATTGAACCCTTAAGACAATCGTAACCAGACAGCGTAGTCCCTTAATGAAAAGATATGCAGCCCATTTAGCGGGCAAAATTGTCGACACTAATGATTATTAAGTAGGAATTAACCCTATCTAAGACGTTACCGCGCTTCTCTTCCAGCACACTCACCCGAAATAAGATTCCCCTCGACCTTCCGTTTTTGCGACGGTTCCATTTAAACTTTTTATGAAAATATAAGAGATACAATATTTAATGAATATTACATAACGTACCATATATTACTCGAAATGAGAATTAATTTAAACCTAGGTTAATGGATAACATATTACAAAACAATGTATATAAAATTAAGGCTAGTTATCGCAAGCGATATTCGATGAATGATTGTATCAATTTTATAACAAGTTAAAGAAATAAAATTGCTGTTAAATTTTTGGTAGTTAAGCGTTTTTCTTTTAATGCTCAAATAGTCTAGGTTAATAATTTAGCATCTATGACTGTTTCCCTATCGAGTAAAGGCTCTAGCTATTTCAAAACCTAATTTATCATCTGAAGGCAACACATTTCATAAATTCAGAAATTAATTAAAAGTAAAAATTATAAAAAAATTCTTTTTATTTTTCTTCTGAAGCGATTTTTATTCATGTTTTATATTGATAAATTAGAAAAGACATGACATCTTATATGTACACACATACACAAAAACACGCACATACTTATATATATATATATATATATATATATATATATATATATATATATATTTATATTTATATATATATATATATATATATATATATATATATATATATATATCTATATATATATATATATATATATATACATGTATTTATAAAATAGTTTTAAAATTTATAACATGAAATAGAGTAAAGAAATACTCATTCATAAGTTCATTCAATCCGAGATTCACCTGACCATGGCCAATAAGAAATATTAATATCAATATCCATAAAATGATCGCGAGTCGATGAACTTCTGTCGTGGTGACTAGTATTAGCAAAAACTGATGGCGGCTTCTAGAATCACAATTCTGAACCCAGTAAGTTATCTTTAACAGATATAAAAACGTCGTTTACACCTTCATTCATATTACTTCATCCATTTCATAAAAACATACACTTAGTGATGAATCTAATTTAAATAGATATGTAAATAAAGTATCTGTAATTGAATAAGTAATGTAATTTACCTTTCGATTGAAATTATTTCTTAAATTCAGCTTAATAATCGTGAACTGATTAAACTTATCAACTCTATGTCAACTGAAATATATTATTGGAAAAGTTTACACTGGTCTAACTTAATCTTGAACCTAAAAGCAGAAACATTTAATATCTCAGCAGTTTCAAGGGCTGCAGTACAAAAAAACGAAATGTACTTTATACACACGTACTCATAGACTTGCAGCACTGTGGTGATGTAGTAAATGCCACATGTTGTAATTACGTAAGTTTTATCCGCTTTTTGTTATCCTTAAATGTTTGGAGACAATGTGTTTGGGCATCATAAATATAACTAATAGACATTTTATATCATTAGCGTAAACAAAATTTATATCACAAAAAGATAATGAATACGCAAACGCAGGAAGTTAACAGTCACGAGGAGTAAGAATCTTTCTCGTGAAATAGTTCCACGAAATTCCATAGTCAGTCGATGCTTTCAAACACAAGAAACTCCATGAGTAAATTATAGACTTTACTAAATGATATTTTTGTCTCAAAAAAAAATTTTACTTCAAAAAAATCATCATTTTACTTATGTATATTCGTAACCTCTAACGATTTTTGCCCAATTTTTCTGTCAAACTTGAAAATCGATGATAAGAAAGCGTTCATATCAACAATGTGGTAGGACTAAAACAAAGGCGAGCGGCATAAATCGAGCCAGACGCAAGCTCACGCCCGTGCCTCGCCCCGGCTCCGTCCGCTACCGGTTCTTTAATCTTGACGCGTCATCAACTCATTGTTATTTATATCTTGGCTTCGCGGACGACTTCAGGTATGTTCAAGGATCACCACTGGTCCACAGACCACCGGCTACATACCATTGCTCTAGAGGAACTACTCTAAGCTAAGGGATTACATTCAGCTAAAATTTATAACTACAACCTGGAGAGTCTCCGCTAGATGCTTACGAACAAACACTCTGGCACTCCTATATCCAACGGTGGAATACTGTTCTCACCGACAAACAACTGAACTACACCCTGCAACTTATCACTGGGTGTATGAAACCCACTGCCAGGCACTGGCCACTCGCCCTCAGCAACATTGCTCCAACCTATAATATTTCCATGGAGAATTTAAAAAGATCTGACAGAGATTTGAACTACCCTTTATCAAGGTCTGGCTAGATCTATGACAACATGGCTAAAATTTTAGACACCATCAATACTTCTGGTTCACGAATAAAATACGAGAGACAAGCAAAGGACTTTAGAACTCTAATAAGCGAAGCCGTGAAATATTTAAAAAATTGTAAATCTAAATTTTAAGAAATTTACTTTTTTATTTTGTAAACCATGCGATTGGTAATTAATTACTACATGATAATTGCAAAATACTACTTACGAAATAACAAATTTGGTTCTAAATATTTTTGCATAGCCTAAGTCACGGGTAACACCTAATATACAATAGTACATTCATTGCTACCCTCTATAAGGGATTAGTAATTCAAAACTAACAATTGCATCTATTCGCTGCTTAACTTATGAACATAAGAAGTTTCTTCCCTTATATTTATAAAAATCTGTAATGCAGAAACTTTACATCTCGAAAGATGTATGCTTTAAGTGCGACAATGCTACTACAGATAATGCAAGCATAATAAATTTTTCAGCTCAACCCTTATTGTTTTCAAGTAAAATTTTACTTTGAAATATTAAAATACGTATAATTCTTTACGTTAATTACGAACGTTATTTAATAGATTATTTTAATGAGCAAGACTTCTAATGTTCATAATTTATATTCTTATTAATTTAAAAACCTTTATTTTATTATATTTATTTTGATTTGCTACAGCTGCGAGTACTAAAAATAAGAGCTTTAAATATTAGTAAAATAAGAATTTTTAAAGTATTTCAAACATTCAAACAAACTACTTATTATTGATAAAACTAAAAAAATTGTAGAATACAAGTAACGATGAGGTTAAATCCCTATTGAAAAAAATGAACTATTGAAAGTTAAACGGCATATAATTTTAGGGTAAAATTTACCAAAATTGTATTAATACATGTATGATACACAAAAAAGGGTGGAAGATTTATTTTTCAAATATATAATCTAATATTAAATTAACAATTTACTTTATAGAGATATACTCGCCTTTTTTTAGAATATATTTCTTTCTTAATAGTCTCAAAATTATCCAAGCTCTTTTGTACAATTTACAAAATAGTTATTTAATGTCAGACAGAAGACAGATTTGGTACCTATATCTAAATACATAAAAGGGACATTAAGATATTCGCAAACGTTTTGCGTAGACCGTTAACGAAAAGATATACAGTCCATTTCGCGAACTTAGTTGTCGACACTAAAGGTAATTAAGTAGAAATTAACCTAAGCTACAGACGTCACCCCACGACTGTTCCAACTCATTCCACTGAATGAAGATTAACGTCATTTTTTTCATTTTCCATAAAACCTAATATTAATGTGGATTAAGAGACAAAATATTATAGATCAACCTGTTAAGTTTAAATTTTGTTTACTCAAGCGATGGCCGATGAAAAATTCTCTCACTTTTAGAATAAGTTTTTATCCTAAATAAATAAAATTTGTTTTAAATTTCAAATACAGAGTGGATTAAATATGTAGAATTTATGATTTCTTGATGAAAATGGCTTTTGTCCTTTCAGAACTTAATTTACAGTCTAAAGGCTGGACCACGAATTAAATAAATACATATTTGTTGGGTGCAACATATTTGTTTTCTTTTCGAAGCAATCTTAGTTCATATTTTGGATTTATTGATTGATAAGATTAAAAATCCATACAGTTGCCTCTATGTAATATAATTAAAAAAGGTTTCTCGTTCATAAACTTATGAAATTTCAGAATCACGTTGCCATGGTTCATAAAAATATTGACCATCTTTTGTTATCCATGTCAATTACAGCAATCACCAGTCAATATACTAACAGATACATCGAAAGTGTTGCAATAACAACGCATATATATTTACTCTCAGACGCATTCATTCTATCGTGTAACTTTTTTTTAATAATATCAAAATACAATTAAAGTTTTATTAGCAAAGCTATATTCATTACGATTTAAGATATATAATAGAATTAAAAAATATCCTACTTATAAGTTTAGCAAGTCCAAACTCCTGCTACGAGAAATGTTAATAAAAAAATATAGTCAACTAGAAATATTAACATTTTTATATCCATATCTTCCACAGCGATCGCGTGTCATTTCAATATACATTGAAAATTGTATGTACATTGAAATTGATTCCGGTGACAAAGAAAACTTTTTTCGATATTCAACACAATATTTTTTTAATTATACAAAAAGTAAAGGTATAAATCCATAAAAAACAGTCGGTAGAGTTCCTTTTTCTTTCCCTAGAGTACTAGAACTGATAAAAAACGTTTTACGAACTTTCTTTCATACTTACATACTTGTACATTTATGGCACTGAAGTGATGCACAAATGCCGCATGCGACCATTTTATAAACTCTATCCGTTTTTTATCTTTATAACATCTATGCAGATAAAGTGTTTGAACGTCGTAAATATTATCTAATAGACTTTTTACATCGTTTGCATAAACAAAAAAAAATAGAAGTTTGTCATGACATTCTCACCTTCATAAGTTTCTATTTAATGACAAATAAAATTAGACTAGAATACATAATGATTAATTAAAGTTACCCGTTCTCAATTACGTACATTTCTGTCATCGTATAGCTATTTAGCCAAAAGATCATTTATTTGAAAAGCACATTAGTTAGAGATTAATCTAGGAACATGGCAAAAACTAAGTTTTGCATTATGGAAATTTGTTGAAACATCATTCAGTATTTTTTCTATAAATTACGAATTATTTTGTATTTTAGGAACAGTAATTCTGCAATTAAATCGTTTCTCACAAAGTCAAAAACTATTGTCTAACTCAGGAAACAAAATGTCGAATGAAGTAATATTTTCAATTATGGCAAACGTACTACCAAACCAAATTAGATGCGATACTTATATTTTTGAATGTTGAATAATAACAACTTTGTTGCATATTACTAGAATGTACATAATCTTGATGGATATATTTTGTACAATAATGTTCAACACGTATAGACGAAAAAAAAATTGTACAATTACGTTCAACACATATAGACGCAATTGTCAAGTCAATAATACATGCTTTATAGTGAGATGGAAATCTCACCAGATAATGCAAAATGGTCCAGATATGAGAGATAGGTGACATTAAATAAATATGTTCATTGTTTCTTGGGAACATTGACTACAAAGTCACAATTAGAGGAAATATATTTGATATAAAAAAGAATTTCTTGTGTACGAAAGGACATTTAATTCAGTTACATTAGCATTACAGTTTAAATTTAACTCAATACATGAAATCTACCTATGGTCTAGAAAATTTCAATTCGAATTATATTCAAAGAAATTTATTTAAAGTTTCTTAATTTTTTCTCTCAAACGTCTAGAGACATTTTCAACTATTCAATTGCTTCGTTTAAGGTCATTTTGCCACCCTAATGTACTTGATTCATTTCAAATGTACTTTCACGTATTATTATTCACTCATTTCATTGTAAAGAATAAGTGACAGCATTTATGTTAATATTTAAATTTTAGTTAATTTCAAATGTACTTTCACGTATTATTATTCACTCATTTCATTGTAAAGAATAAGTGATAACATTTATGTTAATATTGCAATTTTAGTTCATTTCAAATGTACTTTCACGTATTGTTATTCACTCATTTCACTATAGGGAATAAGTGATAACATTTATGTTAATATTGCAATTTTAGTTCATTTCAAATGTACTTTCACGTATTATTATTCACTCGTTTCACTGTAGAGAATAAGTGATAACATTTATGTTAATATTGCAATTTTAGTTATTATATTACATTATTTATTCATGTACGAATGTATGTAAATTATTTGTGAACCATTAGAGACTTTAATACAAAAATATATAATAAATACTTTTTACATGTAGTTATACAAAAGTTTATAAAACATTCGAGTTTGAACTAATATAAAATATTCAGGTAATGTTGTGTAAATAAAATACATGAATAAATGTTAAACGAGATCAAAATCGACTCTTAAGTCTATTTTTAATTACATTTATCATTTGTATGGTGGCGTGTATGGATTTTTCACAGCCAAAGACTAAATAGTAAGACTAATAGTAAAAATATAAATAAAAACAATAAATAATTTTTAAATACGTTCAGGATACTTAGCACGTTGTTGCTAAGTGGTTTACAAAAATAAATTGGGAGCAATGGAGAAATTATGTAGAAGCGTGTTTGCAATACAGACGTTTGATCAGATTTATGTATTTAATTCTTGGCAACGTTATTCCAAGTATAAATATAGAACATTTACGGCATTAAACTGGGAACATAACCGCTGGGAGCCAAATTTATGTTTTTTGTGTGACCCGGATATCAGATTATAAAACACAAAGTTGCAAAAAAATAGAAAGAGAAGGTTCAATTATGTCTCACGTATCGCTGTTGAATGAGTCAGTAGTGACATTCAAGTTGTTATCATAATAGTAATTACCGGTTTTGCCTTAACCAGTATGTTAGAACGCGTAAAGGACGAACTCAGAATTTAACTTTGTGTCTAATTCATCATAATATTTTTGAAACTTGTTATACTATAATGATGATAAATTGTATGCTGACTCTAAAGAAGGATGGAAATTATAGATTAACCTTCAGTGACGCGATAGTTTGAAGTTAAGACAGACCATTGTTAGAAATCGGTTCAGACTCGACCTGATCTATAACATTGCCTTTCAATTTTAAAATTAAAGTATCTCCAGGTTATTTTCCAAACAGCGAACTATATTTGTAGTTTTGGTCTTACTCTGAATTCACAATAAATTTTGCCAATAATGCCCTATTATTTTCGCTTTAATTACTTATCCAATGAGTAAAAGATTAATATGAAACAAACTATGTATATATATATGTATATATATAACGCCGTTTATATGTGTGCAATGTCTTCAAAAATATAAATTATTGATTAGAAATGTGTCTGAATTTAACAGTTATTTATGAACATTATGGCTAACATGATCTAATTTCAGCACACTTAAACAGGACAAAATTCATTTAAGCCTTCCCGGGTGGTTAAAGAACGTAAATTTAACGTCGCCGTGGTGTGTTGGGTTGATCACAAGGCATACGGCCTGTGACGACGCAGCGCAGCGCGGAGTCCCGGGTTCGATTCCCGGCCGTTCGTCGAGCGGGGCTGGACGGGTGTTATGGTTGGCTGTAAGAGATTGATCACGTAGCAATAAGTCCGCTATTTTGTATCAGTTAAATACATTAAAGTAGATAAATAAAAATAAATAAATAAATTTAGGTTGTTTTACATGAAATTGTGTTCTCGGTCCTGGAAACTGTTATCATTAAAAACTACGGAAGATATTACAGTTTACGAACTGAAGATGATTCTAGTTGGATTATTGTATTAGATATTAGATTTGGAGATCGTCTGAATGAATGTTACTTTACTAAATAATTGCTGGACCAAGAAGAAAGAAAGAAAGTTGGAATTACAAACTTGAAAATATTAGTTAAATTTAATTCTTAAATATTAAGAACAAATAATTATGAACATTGAGTTTTAAAAATCATTCCAACGAAAATTTACCCAATTCTAATAAGATTTTACATTGATTTAATTTTCTTCTATCTTTTGTAATGTTTTGTAGATGATAATTATTTGGTAGTCATTATTTGAAACTTTTGATTTTTATCAGGACCCGAAATATACTATTTATTTATTTACCAGCTTTTGACGATTTTATTTATAAATGTCTAAAGACCATTATTTTAGAAGAGTGAAGAAAATATATTGGAATTAGTGTTCATGAGGAATTTGGATAATGATAATTCGGTACGAGAAATTTAGGAGAGTTATTTGCAAAAATTATGTGTGTATATTGCACTTAATTTGTTATAATAATATATACCAATGCTCTCGTTAGAACGAATTTCATTGTGGAATAAAAACTATTCTTTATTTTTTTACATAAAACCAGCTACAAAATTTTATGAAAATTGGTGGACTAGTTAAGATGCAAAATTGTTAAAGGGTTGAGTAGTTCTACACAAAACTTTAAGGAACTTGGTTAATTATTTATGTGTATAGTGAAATTACTCAAATCCCTTAAATAATTTATGGAAAATTTCACTCAGATCTATTGAGTAGTTTAAGGGTATAATTTTACTGAAATACATTGAGTAATGTAAAATTTAACGGGGTTTGGTTGAGCAAATGAAGTGCCAAATTTTACGAATATCGGTTGTGTAATTCTATAATAAATTTTACTCAGATATGTGAAATAGTTTTACGGAACGGAGTTTGCTTGAATAGGTTGGGTGCGAAATTTCTTGTAGATCGATTGAGTTCTACGCAAAATTTTACGGAGATCGGTTGAGCAGTTTTGGCGCATAAGTTTACGAAGTCGCTTGAGTAGTTATATGAAAAAAAATTATGGAGTTGAACAATTGAAATGCCAAATTTTACCCAGATCAGCTCAGTAGTCACAAGCGTGAAGGTGACACAAACAAATAAACAAACAAAATATTACCATTCGATTAGATACACTGTAGTTAGGATAGATTAACTACGAGAAATAGACTTGAATCTTACTTTTGTTGAAGAATATTCATTCTAGCATTCTACCAGAGGATATTTTATCAAGCTTAACAAGCATCTGCTAAATGATGTATTTTGAGAATCATTCTGATTAATATTCTTAATTTTTGCCTTGTTTTGGACACTACTCATTTGTGTTATTAAACTGTGCTTCACAATGGAGGGCAAGGGTATATGAATTATACACGTGAGTCATTATTGTCAAGCGGATTCGAATATAATTTTATATATAATCTGTAGAACCCAATACAAGGGCATATGGTAGTGCGTATGAAAAACCTTCCTCCGATATTTATACATAATAATTAAAATTATTTCCATTTTCACTCATTTTACACCTAGACAATTTTTCACGCTTGCATCTCAGGCGAGAAGTTGCTCTCGGAAAATTTATTTTTAACTGGCATTCTATCCGCTCTTGTACAATTACCGCAGTTATATATTTCTAAATTATGTACAAAAATTCCTATCTCATAAACATAAGAATTCTATAATAAAGGTTGTCTCAGCGCCGAATTTAAATTTCAAACTCAAATATCTCGGCAAGCGACAGAGCTAGCGGAAGGAGAGGGATGGCGTTCGATAGATTATCGGCGTGGATTTTTTAGTAAATATGTCGTAGTGGTCTGGCGTAAACCGCGCTTACGCTGTGGAATCGTATTTCCGCAACTGTTTTTCTCTTAGGGAGGCATGACCCAAGTTTTGTAATCATTTTAAGATCCGGCGCTTGAATGATGGGCCCAGTGTTTAGTTAATCAAGTTAAGTGTAACGAAGTTTAGAGCATCAAGATGTATATTAAATCATTCAAGTGTACCTCGAGAAAGATATGTGCGATCAATGGAAAATATAACCACGTCGCAGCTGCAATTACAAAAGATGCTGCCTCTTTGAATGTCCATCATTCAAGTCTTCAAAGAATTTTGGCTTTATACTTAAAAATACATCCCAATGAAATATAGATTGTAAGCGAAAAATTTACTGTCACAAAACGTTAAAGATTTTTTCAGAGAAAAATGGAATGTACGACGTTTGTTTTAGCGATCAATCACACTTACATCTCGAAGATTACGTAAATCGTCGACATTGTCGTTATGTGTTCGAAAAGTCCTCAGCCGATTTGGAGACATAATTTGGCCACCCAGACTGCCCGACTTAACTCCAGCTATCTTCTTTATATAGGGATATCTCAAAGCATGCGTTTTGTTATCCATCTTATCAATTTGTGCCAGATGAAGACCAAAATAACAGAAGAAGTAAGAGCCATTTCAGACAACGTTCTGTGGCGCGTCAATTAAAATTCGCGCTTACGCTTTGAGGAGTGTAATCGCAGTCATGGGGGACACCTTGATGGTATAGTATTCCGTACATAAAAACCAAAGAAAAAAAATAAAGTTATTCTCAGAAACCGTTGAAACTTAACATTTGGCATGACCGTAAACCTTATCGCCATCCATTTTTTTTAATTTTAAGAACCTAAAATATTTTTTCTGTGAATTTTAGAGAAGCTTTGTTGTTAAGTTATGCGGACTCAAATAATATTTTTTCAGAATTTTATATTTAACTAGGTTCTACAGATATTAATGAAAATATTAATAAAACATGTGTCACCCCATCTTTAAGACTGCTATAGTTATATTTAAAAAAAATGGCGTTACAGGAAGCTACTTAAAATTTACCAAAATCTATAACACCCCCATTTTCCGATTGCCAATATTATGATTTTTAAAAATTCGCCTTAATTGACGCAAAATTCAAATTATTAGCCATTTGCCCAGGTACATGCTGAGCATTATATCTACGTCGTAAATATAATATTACATGATGTTTCAATATTTACGGATAAATATACAATGTATCTCTAAATACCGAAACTTGTGTAATGGTTTTTATTTTTTTTTAAATATTCACTAAAAAAATAAAACCCGTTAAAGCTAAAGAACTATCTAGAAGACTTTTCACAATATTTTCTATGAAATTAAATAAAATTTACAAAACAGATATTAAAATTTATTCTAAGATAACTTGCACACTTATGTTAAATTTGAATATTTTTAAAACATGTTTGGCTTAACAAATGCTTCTTAATTACGGTTGAAGAGTTTTAAAAATCTGCACGAAATCGGCAATTTTTTGATAAAATTATATGTCTATAACAAAGATAGTGCTTGGGATAAATATTTCGAATATCTTCTTAGTTTATTAGACGTCTTCAAGAATTAAAATCCACAAAGATATCGATAAATCCATAAACAAGAAATAATTCAATTACAAGCAGCGTCGTGCTCACCTGTACAGAGCCGCTTTACACCGCAACCGGAAGAGAACACTTGAGTCCCAGATAATACTAATTCATTTCCACTTTGATCTCATCTCGCTTCGATACTTGAACTTAAAGAGCCAGTGCTTTTCGTACAAGCTTTTATTTATAAAGCACCCTTATCGGAAACCCGACTCAGAACAACATGTCGTAATGGTTCGAACTTATTAGTGCACTCACCTTTTGTAAATCAAGTGGAATATTTGAAGGTGGAGAATAAATAATTTTTAAGAGGTGCATCTGCGTTATGTACGGGCAGAAGTGAAAATACAATTCCCCTGTTATCAATAACACTATATTTGGTGTCACGGTACTGTACCCTTTGCTAATGTTTATGGTTTTAAGAAGGCAGTCGTATTTGTATCTCAATTTCGTTTAGAGTTTTTAAATACTGCATTTTGGTTAATACTTTATTTCACATAAGAATTTTACCATTTCGATTTTAAATTTACACACCGTGATAATAATCCTGATTAATAATAAAAATTTGAAGTTTACTCATGTGAGTTTGCTTGTTTTGCTTTCAATACTTAACAAATATCCATGAACATTTTCTTATTTATGGCCTGTACTATAGACATGACACTATTTATTTATAAATACAGTTTATTTTTTTTGATAATTAAATAAGGTATGATAGCGTGAACATTAGTACGTAATAACACATCAGGGCAACACGTTAGCGTACAGTACCTACATATTTACTTTGTTATTTTCTTGCTTACGTCAAGAGAAGTGAAAGACCCTAAACTTGATGAGCTTATTTCACATTAGTGAAATCTTCCTGTCACAACCACCAGCCTCCATTACCGTACCAAGATTTTGTTATAGTGTGATTATAATTAGACTTATACTAACCTAATTCTCTCAATGCACCTGTGCTCTTCATTATTGAGGAATTCTATGGTGTACCTTTATTTTTCCTGGTCAAATTCTAATAAATTTTTATGATGCTACACTGGTACCGTTCGAATGAAAAAATAATCATGCAAACTAATTTATTAATGACATAAATATGACTTAACATGTATAAAACTGGCCGTATCACTACAGCACCAGGCTAAGGAATTGGACTCTGGAGTCCATTGAAAGAGTCTCTGCTAGAAACCCGCAATACTTATTCAAAACCGTAGGTCCTCAAGTCATATAATTTAAACAGGTATTACCCCCACACCATGAGAACTGAAGACTGGGAAACGGAAATTTGGTAACAGAGTCTTTGCGTTTTACCCACAATACTAATTTAAAAACAGCATATCCACAATCTCACTATTTAAGCAGACAGTACACTCATAGCGTCAAGATTGAGGAGTCGGAACTCGAAACTTTGTAGTACAGACACTGCATGAGACTCAAAATACTATTTAAAAACAATAGATCCTCAAACCTTACTGCATCAGAATAGAAGAGTTACAGACCACAGTTTAATATCAGAGTATCTGCTTGAGACTCACAATACTATTTTAAGACAGCAAATCCTGAAGTCAGTATACCTGCAGTATCAGGACTGAGATGTTGGAACCCGCAGTTCAATGACTGCCTCTTACTGAGACAGATCGTACTTCTGAAAAATTGAGAATCAAAAGCTACCTATTGTACAATCGATGCTTTTTTAAAATATTTTCTTTGATTGTGTGCATCTCACAATTAACTGAGTCATAATTTATGCGTATCAATTTTTTCTTTAAATTTCATCAACGTTTCTTCTCTTTTCTAAGATGCAGATCAAAATTAATCATTCATAACCTATAAGAATCTAGTAAAACAGAAGACAAATCAACATATAAATGTAATGTGCAACTGTTAGGTTAAAGTGTGATAACCAATGAGTTCACGAAGTATTTACTACAAGCATGTTAAGGAAGAAACGTGTCCAACTCTAAATTAATTATTAACCCTTTCCCACGGCTTCTTTCATTTGAAAATCGTAATGTTAATATTTTGGTTTTAGTGCAGTGTGTTGTTTATATCATTTAATTATATTGCTTCCTAAATAGTTAAAATTGAAATTAACGTTTAAAGTTATAATCCTGTCATATATTTTATTGTGACATATGATATCTGTCAGATACTTCTATTGCCACTGCTTGACGATGGAGATGTATGCCACCCAGGTCATGTTGAGTACCGCCCTAAAAAATTATAACGATTTAAACTTTGTTTTCGGTTATAAAAAATACGATCTTAACCCTTATTTTTTCGGTTACAAATAATACGATCTTGTTTCTTAATTCAGAGCGCAAATTAAATGAACGAAAGTCCATAATGGGAACTATGTACACATTTTGATGCTACTTTTCAATATTTTGAACAATCCTACTTATCCATTTTATTTTCGAAGCTTAAGTTACTAGTCTGCACACGGTATACGGTTACGCTCTAAAAACCAGGTAATTCTACTTTTTTTCAAACATACAACCACCTGTCTTGAAAAGCCCTTCGCTGCTATAAGACTTTGGAATCGACCGCGTCCGGAACTATATATCAGCAACTCATTCAATGTGTTCAAAGACCGTCTGAAAAAATACTTCCTCTCAAAATCCCTGAATTCTAACAATCTTAATTCCATTTGCTCCTGTTTTCTTGCTCCTAACAATGTCAAATTTTATAATTAATAATTTTTTTCTCTTTTCCGCTGTATTTCTTTATTTAGTTTGGTTTTGTTTATCTATTTGTTATGGTATTTTTTGTTGTTTGTTGTATATTCTAATTAGTCTTGTTTTTTTATTAATGTCTTTTACAGTTTTCCATATTACAAACAGTTCATATTTAATCAAAACACGAGATGGCTCATGTAGCAATAAGTGGGTCAAATGTATTTATGTGTTTAAAGAAATAAATAACGATGTGTATTTTATTTAATGCATTCAGGGAATATTAACAATTGCCAAATTTTCGTGAAAGTTTTAGTTAAAATAATATGCAGTTAAGAGACTGAGTTTATTTATCTGGAGGTCTTTTGGCTAATTTCGACGTATATATTAAAAAAATACACATCTTTCTTGGGTGCGAAGAATATTTGTCATTATTTCTTTTACTCGATTCGCACGGGGTTGCGCGTGATCTTTTTTATTGTACATGTTTACAAAGCCATTGAGGAATAAACATGCAGATTCATTATAATCCATCCAGTAGTTATTATGTTATATATGCATAGACATGGTCTCGTTACTATTTTATTTTATATACAGTTTTTTATAATATATTACGTAGATATATAATTTTGATAATATAAATGTTTCCTTCTTTTTTTGTTCCAGACTACACACCGTTCATGAAAGACATCCTAGTTTTCAACATGAGTACTATTAGTGCTCAAGACAAGATCAGGACATCTCAATTGCACATTTTCAGAAGACGGCTAACACAGCACCAGGCCCATTTAAAGAAGAAAATTTTACTCCCTCCATGTAGGGTGAAGTTGTATGAAGTGGTCTTACCCCAGAGGTACGACGACGATGGTCAAGGAACGACAAAGACCAAACTAATATCTTTAGATGCAATACCTCTATCGCAGGTAAAAATCTTTAAAGTTTGGTAAAAAAAATACGACACAAGTGGTAGCATAATCATGAACTTTTATGTTTATAGTTTCAGAGAATTTGGGTAAAAATCTTCAACTTTTACAACTTTTGGTATATTTATAATCTTTTCCATTAAAACAACACGAATTTTCTTAAAAAGTTTATTTCGTGCAATTATTTCTACAGTGGACAGAGAAAAAAAAAAATTTATGGTGACAATATTCGATTTATATTGTGACAACACACTTTTTAAAACATTACCTTTTAGTTCGTATAAAACACAAAAAGAAAAATTAACGTAATGTAACGCAAACCAAAAAATTAAATAATTTGGTAAGAATTCGATCAAATTTGGTTTAACCAAAATACATGGGATATTTTTGTTAGTGGAGTAATATATAGGCTATGCATCATATGCAGCTTTGCACATGTAGATTACTATTATTACGAAAAGTATGTTTAGATGTTTCTTAACTAATCACGCCTAAGCGGCTTAACATATTTACATAATAGTTGCCACTGGCATAGCTCATGATTAAAACTAATACATTATCACATTTAACTCGAAAAATTATATTATTCCTATAGTATGACGCACGATGTTTTGGCTCAGTAATAACACTTTAGTACGGCAATATATCAATACAAACCCCTACTGTATAAATCAAAAATTTAATTTAAAAATTTTACAAATTATAAAAATATGTTACGTTGGTGTTAAACATATGTGGGTGGTGTGGGTTTTCCATCGTCTCAAATAAAAATCAACGCGAATCATGCCGGGAGCGAAAATCTGGTGATACATATTTTTAAGTAGCATCACATCGAGATTACCCCTTAATATATACTTAGACGAAAAACATCTTTTCTGTTATTAAATGAACATAATCTTTATAAATTAATGTAATGAAATAAAGTAGTTTTTCAAATGTTTAAAGTGGAAAATTTGTTTATTGATTTCCCCCTACTAAATATGTTAAACTTTTTTCTTTATCACTCTTACAAGTATTAGGGCATCTATGCAAATTTTCCAGGTTGAGTTATAATGTTACATAATCTGTGTAAATTTTCTGCATAAAATATTTATGGTTTAGCAGCAAGGGTTTATGACTGGCCGATAAACGTGTGCGAAAATAATAGGGTTTTATTTGAATCCTTCTGGTACGAAATTCTAAAAAATAGCATAATATTTTTGCATTATATATATTTATTATTATTTTCAAATAATTTTAAGTTAATATATTTATATACATTTACGCTTACAATATTTTGAAATAAAATAGAGACTGAAGAAGATGAAAATGAAATTAATTGAACTATTAGGTTTTAACCATCGCGAAATAATTTTGAAACAAATTTTATTTACAGGTGTCTAAGGGCGGATGGCATTCGCTAGAAATCTCGATGGCACTTAAACAATCACTTAATTCAGTCAATTCCTTCAACGGACCTTTGCTTGGAGTAAGGTTTGAAGGGCCCAGAGGTGAATTCATATGTTTCAATGTTTACGCAAAATAAATAAAACTTTCTTCGTATGTATTTCTTATAATAATAAATAGTACAATTTCATATCTGTTACAAATACAAACGTACAAAGATAGTTTGAAATAAAAAAATACAATAAACACTTTATAAATATAGTACCAGTAATCACTAAAATATTTGCATGAAAAAATATAATTTCTCTGTGTAAGAATTATAATTGCCCATTCTCTCATATTATTTCTTCATTATATTTATTGCGAATAAAAGTATTCTGTTTAAAATATATTTATAATTTAACCGCTTGTTGAAGGTCGGACAATATCTGCTGCACATTTCCTCAAAAAACCAATAGATGAAAGCTCGCCAGCATTTGTAGTAGTTTTTTCGGAAGGAAACACCAAAAATGATTTAAATAACACACAAAACAGATTCAACATTAAACCTACCCACGCTACTATTCTCACTGAATTACTAAACCTTAACAAAGCAGACTTTGAAACAAGTGAAAATGAAAAGGGTGATGAACAACTTGTAAAAAATTATGAGACTATAGACTCCACTGATGATTATAAAGAAAACGATGAGGTAGTACATCACGCAAAAATGCCAGGTTTTGGTGATATAACTGAGTTAACCCGATTTAATTTTAATAAGCCAATAAAATCAACACGACGTCACAATCATAGGTTTGCAAACACATTAAGCTTACGATACGATACAGCAACCAATAAACTCATACAAACAAGACTGAAAAATAGACAACGATTTGGTCAAAGTCCAAAATACTCAGACCAAGAAGAAGATTACAAAGATGAAGATAGCGACAACCCAAGCTCGTTGCAAAGACGCAAACGTTCCATTCCTGATGATTCTGAAACCGAATTTGAATTTAATCTAAAGAATGATAATGATGAAAATATAATTGATGATAACATAAGAACGAAATATATCTATAATTTAGACGAAGATAAAGTCACAGTACAAAAGATCAGTAAAAATGGTGTACAACGTAAAGAGGATGATTTGGGTGACATGATTTATTACGAACCCGATGTCTATATGCATGAAAGTTTAATTCCTAAGAAATACTTGTCAAATTATTTTTCAAACAATGAAATGGAAATTAAAACTAATGAAATTAATAGTGATAAACGTAGAACATACTCTGAAGATAATACTGACTTAAATGACAAAGAACTACTCACATATAAAAGGTATAATAACGACCGAAAAGCATTAGAAGATCAGGAAGAAGAATTTAAGAAACAAAATAGAAGCTTCATAGGTAGCGTGGAACAAAGATTTGTGAGCGATGATGCGCTCTTGCACAATCTAGATTCAAAGAAACGTCATAAAAGCCAAAAAAAGAAAGCTTTGAGACGTGAAAAGAAAAAAAAGAAGACAAAGGTAAGATATATTTAAATGAAAAATCATTATTTGTAATATAACCATACTAGAGTATAATCATTAGCGTGTGTTTGATAAAGTGTTCCCCGTATTCATTTTCACAACCATTTTGTAGAAGAAAGTTTCGTTTATTTTTTTAGATTAAGCACAAAAATTACTAATCCGTGTTACATGGAAATCCATATATAGTTCACAATGCTTTTATGGATATAGATTAAATGATACGTTGTTAGAGGGTAAGAGTAATAAGCAATAGTTATTTAAACGAAGTGAGTCCAAGTGTCCCAAGTGCATTTTTATGTTTAAATACATTCAGTGAAATTACATTTAGAAAAAGAACATAATATGAACGATCAAATATGTGGGCATTCGGCTTCTTGGTCACATTTTTATTACGAAAGCCCGTCGTGACCATCTTAAAGGACATTCATAGAGTAGCTGACCAACTGCTTTCATTTATTTCGAGACAGAGTAGTCCCTGTCTTTGACTTGTCTCAATTTGGCTTCTCTCAGGCTTTGGTTTTACCGAAAGGAAGTAATTATTTTAGAAAAAATAAACTCGATTATTTTAGCAATAAATCTATATCGTATTCATTTAACATGTTGACTCCTTAAGTTACTAAATTTATTTTTAAATTTTAAACTCTCTATTCACTTATCTGATATAAATTCACCTTATTATACCATATTTTACTTAGCAAATATAGCTTGCAAAGTATTATTATATAATTTAGAATTAATAAAAAAAACAGAAGCAGCACGAAGCTCCGTCTATGATCTATAGAAAGACATCCTGCGGAAGACGAGAGCTACATGTAAACTTCGCCGAGCTAGGATTAGGCGAGTGGGTATTGGCACCGGAAATCATAGAGGCCGGATACTGTATTGGAGCATGCCAGTTCCCACTTCCTGAGGTAATTGATAGTATGCATTGAATGATTTTTTTTAAATATACTTTTTAAGCTCTAAATTAATGTTTCATTAATATATATAAAAATAAATTCAAGAGAGTATTACGACAATTGATTATAATGTTACTCTTTGTTTTAAGAACTATATACTTTCGAAGAAAAACACTGTTTAAATTTATGAAGCTGTTACAACTTAAAATATTTCATTGAGACTTCCATATCCATTATTTCATTTTAGTCACGATCATAACGATCACATGTTGCTAGCATTAAGCCAAACTTAGACAAATTTTAATAAGTAAACATTAGTAACACTTAGTGAAATTTTAATAAGCAAAGTAAAAACTAGTCATCTAAGATTTCAACAGTGATTAAAAAATCAGTTGAATTCTACAAAGTGGCTTTTATTTTATGTAAATTAAAAAAAACAATATTTGTAAAACTGTAGTTCAAATCATATAACTTGTTTGACAATCAAATCATATTATTCAATAATGCCAACCGAAAATTTTCAAATACTTCAATTCTTATTGGTTATCATATTTTGGTTGAAATTTTTAGATATTTACGTAAAAAATTACAATAAATGTATGTCTTTTAAGATAACAGAACACTAAAGTTCTTTACCATAAATCAAAAACAACTGTATTAAAGATATTTTGGTCATATATTTAGTTTTGTAAATATAATAGATAGCACGTCTCTAAACCAGAGTAATAGACATAACTTGGACTTGCATGGTCCAAACGGAAGTCCTTTTCACGGCATGCGACGCTATGTGTCGAAAATATTTAGCGACATAGACCACAATACATAAACGTTTTTATAAACATAAAATTTATCTGTTTATATTATATTTTAAGAAGATAATGTAACTACAAATATTAAGTTTTTTTTAATTCATTACTGCAATTAAACACGATCTCAGCACTTGTTCTTTAAGTGAAGTGTACTATCAATCAGGTATTCTAGATGCCCAGGTACCAAGTTATCTGGACAGGCCTGAAATAATTACTAGGTCTGGAACTCATCCAAAATTTGTATGTATTCCGTACAAGGTGCTCTTTAAAGCAATACACTATAATCTAAAAAGAAAATTCTCCTTTCCATGACACGATTTTTGGTATTAATGCAGAAAAATATGTGCATCTGTAAAATATAGGTTTACAACTTATTCAGCTTAGGAGCTAAAAACCTTTTCTGTACAAACGGGCAAACACCTTTATCATAACAATAATATTCCACTTGGAACCTTTGGATATAGAACCTCGAAAATAAATTTGGAATAAATAGACCTCATTTCTAGTTATATCGATGTTCTAGTTATACCGTCTTTTTTTACAGCATTGCTTTTAAATGCTACTTTTATGCTATTTTTAATGCTACTTTTTAAAATTAATTACTTAAGATCTGTTTTTAAAATTTTATCTAACTTAAATCAAACAGTCTGATGTAAACCAGATAGAACTTTAAATGAAATGGTATTTCATATTGGTTTAAATACAAATTTAAAATAAATTGGATTCATGACCAAAAAAAGTCACTAATTTTTTATTTGACTACATCTGACCACAAATTCTCATGATTGTTATTAAATGAACAGTGCATGATGAATTTTGCTACGAAAACTCTTTTACGATTCCCTGTTGATCAATACAAATTGCCTGTAATTTGTACAATTACAATCGAATAATTTTTTTGGTACACACGTCTTCCATAACAAGGTCAACGGCGGAGCTGATTTCTGGGCTCAAAAACCTATGGTTTTGTTCTTTCCGCTGAGCACTATCAATTGAAAATATGTGAAGTGAATTTGATGCTCTCTTTAGATGTTTTGGTGTTTTAATGGACACATGCATACATACATACATACACACTCACAGATTCCGATATGATTATTGTTTACCAACTATTTTTTTCAAACACCCTTCTTCCCTTACTTCCATTGATCCTAGTCTGGGTGCTAATGCGATACTTTCATAATTTTGTGGAAAGTACAAAGAACTACAATGAGATATTTTTTTTCTATTTCGCATCCTTTATCTGATTCATACTCAATATTTTGTTCATATGGCTTTAAAGAATTTTGTGCCAAAATATTTCTGCTACACAGTTATAAATAAGTTATTTGAATAAATAACACAGTGAAACCTTTAGAAGAAAATTGTTTCAAAAAACTTTCTCTCATCATTACATTTCAAAGGGAAAAGCTTAACAGGAAACGTATTAACGCACTTGACATGAGATTGTAGAATTTGCAGATGAATTTTAAGTTTTGGACGGATACCCGCACCTTTTCTATAAAACATCTTTGTAATTCAAGTTTATTTTGTTAACGAAAACCATATGACAAGACACAATTTTTTTTAACAATTTCTGCTTATCTTAATGAGACAGTTTTTGTACTTATTTCAACTGGCGCAAAATTAACTCAATTCCTTAGAATTATATTGTACATTAACTTTGGTGTTTATGTTCAGATATGGTTAATAAATTGGATCAGTTTGTGTTTCTTCATAAGTAGTCCTGATAAACACCAATTCCTGGTTCCACAAACAGTTTCTTCTGAGTCTCTGTCAAAACTATTTTTTTTTAAACACCCTTCTTCCCTTACTTCCGTTGATCCTGGTCTGGGTGGTAATGCGATACTTTCATAATTTTGTGGAAAGTACAAAGAACTACTTATAACAACAATGAGATATTTTTTTTCTATTACGCAACCTTTATCTGATTCATACTCAATATTTTGTTCATATGGCTTTAAAGAATTTTGTGCCAAAATATTTCTGCCACACAGTTATAAATAAGTTATTTGAATAAATATCACAGTAAAAACTTCAGAAGAAAATTGTTTCAAAAAACTTTTTCTCATCATTACGTTTCAAAGGGAAAAGCTTAACAGGAAACGTATTAACGCACTTGACATGAGATTGTAGAATTTGCAGATGAATTTTAAGTTTGGACGGATACCCGCACCTTTTCTATAAAACATCTTTGTAATTCAAGTTTATTTTGTTAACGAAAACCATATGACAAGACACAATTTTTTTTAACAATTTCTGCTTATCTTAATGAGACAGTTTTTGTACTTATTTCAACTGGCGCAAAATTAATTCAATTCCTTAGAATTATATTGTAAATTAACTTTGGTGTTTATGTTCAGATATGATTAATAAATATGGATCAGTTTGTGTTTTTTCATAAGTAGTCCTGATAAACAGCAATTCCTGGTTCCACAAACAGTTTCTTCTGAGTCTCTGTCAAAAATATAACTGTTAAAATATATGTCTACTTTAAACATCAATGGATATATTTAATACTATAGAATAGATGTCTTGTCAAAATATTGTACATGGATATTTAGAATAAACTTTCGCTTGACTATTATTTTAAGCATATTTATATTTTATTGTAGATTACGTGTTCTATACACGTTAAGAGGAAACAAATTTGGAACACACTTATATGCGCATTGCAATTTTTTATCAATGACTCAAATCTTATATTTCTTTGTGACCATAATATTTAAATATAGAGGAATTTTGTACTCAACTAATTTTAGAAGCTCACTTTAATTAGTGGTCTGACATACTGTTGACTGAATTTAAACTTCATTCATTGACTATAAAGGTATAAGTATCGCCTATAGTATAGAATTGTATACGTTTATGACAAAATAATATATAAACGCTTAGAATTTAATTAAAATATTTACATTATGCAAAACGATTGGTTTAATTATTGATACATATTTTTCAAAAGGTCGTATATATATATATATATATATATATATATATATATATATACATGTATATGTGTATGTGTTTCATCTTTAATTAATTTTTGCGTAATTTTATCTTTCCATGCATATCAGGTGAAAAGTCAGACTTGCGTAAGTATATAAAATAATTTCTAAACAAATAAAACGGAAAAAAATTGGAATAAGATAGGAATGAAAGAATGGGAATAGGCACACTTATCTACCTTAATTACTTAAATTATTTTACTACCTAAATATGTATGTTGCTTTTCCTTATTTAATAACAGAAAGCCAGGAAACGAGCAAGGTAATCATAACATATCACGAGGTTGATACAAAGAGCGAAAGTGCTAGCAGAAGAGGAAGAAATGAAAGACAAACTCGCGAAAAAGCAAGCGCCAACCTTACGCCATTCGCGTGCGGGAATCCAAATATTTTACGTGGGCTAAAAAATGTCTGTAAAAATAAACTATTATACAACACAAACATTTTTGTGCGTCGTATTTTTTTATTTCTTGTTGTGAGAGATTTCTTTCCTGGTTTTCGTTTAATCACCTAAATTTTTACGTTACTATGTAAAGTTGGGAGTTTACTATTTTATGGCCTAAATATATTTATAAACAAAGTCTGAAAAAAATAACAAATTTGGTTCACTATTTTTATTAGTTCACCGACTTATGAACTTATTTTCAAAGAGCCATGTTTAAGAATTATACTATTTCTACTATTGTTAGATCCTTTTATATATATATATATATATATATATATATATTTATATATATATATATATATATATATATATATATATCCACATATATGAGTCATCGTATATAAATACATAAAAATAATTAAAACATTGTTTAATTTTCTTTTATTTAACAGACATCCAACCCAACGACACACGCGGTGATACAAAGTTTGGTGCGGTCTCTCAATACGCAGGCCGGTGTTCCCGAGGTATGCTGTGTACCTATCAAAATAGCACCGATCTCAATCCTTTATCTGGATGAAGCCGGCAACGTAGTTTTAAAGAACGACCAATATATGGTGGTTGACAGCTGTGGATGTCGATAAATTGTAGTGTAAACATTATGTGTTTATAAATAGAGTATGAATTTTAATAAGAGCAATTTAACATCTTGTGATGCAAAATGGTTATAAACAAACTGACTTGTAAACCTTTAAAAAATTATACCAATGACCAATGAAACACGTTTTTTCTCCTGTTGGTGGTAAGGGACATGTTATCAGAAAATATTGGGATATTTGCTGTTATCGAGATTACTCGGGAATGATTCAACATTACTTCATTTTCAATAGATTCTGCAAGAAATAATGTTCGTTTATTTCAAATATTATAGTAAGTTCTTTGAGATAATTAGTAATTCATAATAGTATGACGATTATGTATAAAACAGTATAGCGAACTATCCTACAAAGTACATATGATAGTAATAAACATTAAAGTCCTATAAAGTTCGATGTGCCCACTCGTTATTCTCATCTCATTGTAATTAACTATTCTCATATATCTAAATAATGTATAAAAATTATTTTCGTTTTGTTACCTAACATTTAACAGTTAATACAGATGAATTGAACATATGAGTTTTTAAGCTAAACAACAATGTCTTCATTGCATTACATGTTTTGAAACTGTGCAGTAATATAGTGATAAAACCTGTTAATAAAACTTGCATTCCCGTCAATCCTTATATGGAAAATATCGAAAAAAATGTCTTATACTTCAGAATTTATCCTTATTACCTCATAAGAGTTTTATTTTGTGTTTGGGTAAATTAATTTTTACACACATTAAGCTATGAGCCCTGATGGTAATATTCCATAGTTTATCGTAATTTTTTCTAGTTTTACGAACTCTGTAATTAAATTTTGCAAAACGTGAGATGCCCATATTTTAATATCGTGTAATACTTGTAGTAATTAATATATGATTAAATATTTGAACTGAGCGATGAAATCAATAAATATAGTTTGTTAATAACGATTTCGTATCACGGGCGTTTGTGTGAAGTATGAAATGATAAATTAATAGACACAATTAAAAAATTAGGTTTTAAATATCTTCCAATATCAAGATCGAGAGAAAAATAATAAATTTTAATTACCACCTGTATACCTCGGAATCTCATTTTCCTTTTTTTTTATTCTACTTTTGCGTCGTATGTTTCAACAAACCAATATTTTTGTAAAGTCGTAAATACTGTATTTCGACTAGTGAAGAAAATTCATTAAATATTTTAATAAAAATATAAACAAAGGGCGTGCTAATGTCATACATATTTCTTAGTTGTAATAACTTTTTGTTAACGTTTTGAAGCCAAACTGCTATAAATTTATCTTTGCGTAATCAAAGGTTTTTTGTTCATAATTACACTCCAATTATATTGACCGCAAAAATACACGAGAGACGTGGTTTTTGCTTAATATCTCCTCGCTGATTTTATTTATTTATTTTATTAAAAATGGACTAATTGTAAATTTACAAAATATTAATAAATGGTCTACTCTACCCTTCTTTTTGTATTTACGTCAACAATACATCAGAAATCTATCTTATTTAATTGCGTTTTCCATTTCGTCTAAGGCTTTCAAAATCGGGTGACATGAAGTATGATTTTATTATTAATGAAAAAAGAATAACAATATTTTGGCTTAAGCTGTTTTTAAAGATACTCCTATTTTTCAAATTAAATGTCACAGTAAAGACCTTGAAATCTATTACTGCAATTCCTCCTGAGAAATTCAGAAGATCAAATTGTTCCGCAGTGATTGATACGATCACTAACTTTTACTTAATTTCCTCACTATAATTGTAATTTATATATCGTTACCCCCAAGTACTAACATTTCAGCTTATTTTTATAATCTTACAGAAGAGAGAAATAATATTTCAAAACGGTATGGGCAACTGTTGAATTTTTATATCTTTTGACCTGATCAAAATGCGCTTATATATATATATATATATATATATATATATATATATATATATATATATATATATATATATATATATATATATATAAACTGTTGTGAGAGTCTCGCAGGGAAGGAAATAAACAGCTAAGTTTTAGTTGTAACACAAAACTAACCAAAAGTGATTTACACTGTTCTTATTTGGGTATATCGATATGTACATTTACATTTAGAATAAGCTTAACAGTTTAGAAACAATAATGTTATTGAATTACTAAACTTTCTCAAGTGAAACTTCATAACCGCGTTACAAAGAAAAATTACAAACATTTATAAAATCGTCTCTTATTTCACAGTCACCTCGACACATGCCTTATAGAAAACTTTTTATAATTTAACCAAAATAAAAATATTTTAGCCTCGATTCACATGGCTATTTTGTACCTGTTATTTTACGATGAACTCTCACAATCACATAAAGTTGGTTATAAGTGTTATACACGATTTAAGATTTACAGTCTTTCTCATATAGTATAGATCAAAATTTTCTGCTAAAAGCATCCCACAACTAGACGCATAATATTATGTTTAAATTTGATGCAATTTTAAAAGTAACCTATATTTTCTTCCAAAGTAGGGACCCCACGAAAATATTACCCCGCAACCAAAACCTTGGCCAAATATTCTATAATTCTTTAAAAATCTTGAAATAGCAAACAGAGATGATATCGTAACAATCTTCATCAACGTACTAAATGCCAATTAGTTCCATATATACATTTGCCTAAATGTAAACATGCACATAAGATCATACCGATCTTTGACAATGAAAACGTACATAATTAATTCCTAACTCTGCGCGTTTCGATGAGGAATAATACTATTAAAAATTAACATTACTTTTTTAAAATAAACTAGATTTCAATGACAAGTGAGTTTTAAAACTATTAATAATAAACTTGTTCGTAATATAATCAAAATGAACATCATATTATACCTAAGTAATAATTTTAAACGCGAGCGTTTTCGAAGCAACCACCGATGTAGGACAACATTCTTAATTTAATTTTTCCATCTATTTTTACTGTATTTGTACAATAGTTAATCATTGTATATATACAGTACTTACAAAGTACTTACTCTCATTTACTAAAACTCTAATGCTCATTACAACTGATGTAATATTTTGAGACAAATTCTGCTATTAATTGATATAAATTTTTCCTTGTATCAAATTTCGCTCGTAGCTTTCAATAGAGTTTTGAGAGTGTGTTATATACTATAAAGGTTTACAAACAAAATTCATGTGATTTCATGTTACAAATTTCATGATCAACGTTTTACTTTCACCCAATCGCTACTTTTATTCTACTTATGATTAACAACTGATATTAAATATCTTTAGTTTTGAATTCATTTCGTAACGTGTTTTTAACTAACTTGGTTTAATATAATCTAGATATATAGAAATCTAGGTACATAGAAAACTTGATTTAAAGTGATCTAGGCATGCTAGAAAGTATGTTTATGTAAATCATATAAACTCTTCTAACTTTTAATTCACCTATATACTTAGCAGTCATTTGTCTCCCCATACATTCTGAGATAAAATAGACAGAAAAATGTTATGAAGCTGCTATTTAAAATATGCCTTATTTCTATTTTGCTCCACTTTTTCCTCTTTTCTCAAAATTGTGTAGTTCTTTAATATTTAATATTAAATTTTGCTTGTAAATTTTGACGTATAAACAAAAAAATTATGTTGTTTTCTTAATTAATACGAAACGTGCTGAGATCTAGCTTGAATTTACCAAAAAAAACCTTACTACAGCGAGGTGCTTTGATTAAAGATTTTTAATATTAAACTAACCATTTCGCCAAACGATTTCCACAAAGTAATATGTAAAAATATTTAAGTAGTTGTTAAATATAATTAAATAACCTTAGTAGTTCGTAGTTAAATGATAACAAAATTGTATTTAAAACTATATTACCAATACGTTAAGCATAAGCAATATTTTTGTTATTCGTACTTTAGGATTAAATGTAATAATGATATTTACACGGATAAGAAATAGTTATTATATTGCATTGTGCTACAATTCCCAAATTTACCTTACCTCTTTGAAATATGTCGCCAATAAAAATATACGAAATAAATAAGTAGTTTCAATTCTTAAAAGGGTGTAATTTTCTGTAAATAAACTAATAGTCATTTTTAACACTAGTTATGACCTCAAGTAATCTCAATAGTGTTATAGCCTCAAATAGTCTCCAACAAGGGAAAACAGTGATTATTTTACAGACATAAATGTGGTATGTGTGTGTGTGTATGTGTGTGCGTGGGTTGGTGTGTGTGTGTGTGTGTGTGTGTGTGTGTGTGTGTGTGTGTGTGTGTGTGTATGTGTGTGTACTATTTATATAACAGGTAAATGTTATTATTGGAATACATCTACTTACTTTCTCTCTCTGATTTTCAAGTCCAAAAAGTAGTTTTAGTGTCTGTGTATTTTATACTATTTTTCGTTTCTTCACGCCAAGTATTATTATTGAAAGTGCTTGTTTTATTGTTTCTTTAAATATGGAATATCCCGATATCCTCATAAAATATCTAAACCTCTTCTTAAATTTTTTTTCATTATACAAATTAGCGACATAGATAAAATGATTATTTTCTTAAGTGATACATTTTCATTTTTTTTCATCAAAAATATGTCTCATTAATGTATGTCGGTTGATCCAAAAACCTTGTGCTTTAGACAATAATTCAAAAATATTCATTAAATAATTCTTAAATGAATAAAAAGATTGTGATTTTAGTACTATTCCAATACCAAATCAATAAGTCCAAACATCAAGTTGGTTCCGAATTGATAATTCAGTCGTTTGAAGTTCTAGCCTAATAAGATATTTTGCAATTGTGTAACATTTTGAATTGAATTGTAGAACAATATCAGCAGAATAAATTAAGTAAAAACCCATTCTTAATGAACTTTTTTACAGACTGTTTAGTAGAATATAGGACTAGAAATATTGTTTTTAAAAAATGAATGTTGCCGATATGAGTCACTACATGATAGTATTCTAATGAGAAAACTATAAAATTCAGTGGAATCCAGATAGAGAATTATGATACTATTTCTTTCAAACCATACCGTTACAAATATCTAACTGTGCATAGTAACAACTATGCCTAAATTTTATATTTAGACCCACACTTTTACACACGCAGTCTGTAGTGGTATATTCTACAGCTAATGGGGCTCCCCGCAAATATAGCCGCATTAGCTATTGATGGCTGTAAAATAAACTTTAAAAAATTGTGTGAATATTACTAAACAGTATAATGAAATTTATTAGAATTAAAGCGTAAATAAATAAACCTTGCCTTTAATTAATATAAATTGGAATATGTAATTCACCCTAAAATTTTTAATTTTTTTACCATTATGCATTTAGGAAATAAAGACAAGTACATAAAAGAACAAAATTTCTCTGAATCGGTTTCTGGAAGTAACACCGGTCTAATAACGAAGCAGACATAAATATCCATCAAAATTGTCATATCAGATTTCTATCGTGACTGATCTAACGTTACTTTTGTGATAGACCTTTTTAAAGTATGGACCCCAAGAAGCTCCTAACTCTGATTGATTGATGCTGTCGAGTACGTTATTGGACTCAGTAATTTTTTCTTCAGTTGAAAAACGTGAATCATATTTCTTTCATGTTTTCTAGCCGTTAACATGATCGGATGTAACATTAAATCGACGGTAATTTACAAATTTTTGACAGTGCCGTACACTGAGTTCAAACACATAAACACTATTTTGGGGTTTGTTTCTGTAATTTAAAATTGAATACTAGTTGTTTTAAAAGTTTTGTTTGTTAAGTTTTATTTCCCCAATAGGTTATGTTAATTTGTGTTTATAAATTTTTAAATTGTCTAATAAATTTTTTTTACAGGTTGGGTAGAGAAATTAAAAATCAATTTATATTGCTGAAATATTCCTAGATAGAATTTTGACATCGGAAATATTGTGATGAACCATATTTCATTTCGTTACAAAGATACAATTCCGTAGTGGATACAAAACATCATTGGCTAAATTTAAAATTACTATCATATCATTGGATGTGCCAAGTAAAAAATTAAACAAATATGGAAGCCGAATAAGGAGTCCCGGAAACATGTATAATTTACTTATTAACTTTACTTAATTACCTTCAAATTCCATTAGGGATAACTTAACTTAAAATGGTTTCCATTCATGGGTTTGGGAGTTCGATAGAACCTTTTCTGCTTAAGTTATTTCCCCAAAGATTACCAAGCGGGCGTAAATTTTAAATATATAAGGTATAAAAGTAAGTTTTGTTGAGATTTATTTAGGCGATTATAAAAGTTATATTTGCGAATCTACGCCTCGAAACGTGCTCGCGAATTTTGCTATCGTACATGGAGAAATATATGTATGTATATATATATATATATATATATATATATATACATATATATATATATATATATATATATGTATATTTACATATATATATATATATATATATATATATATATATATATATATATATACATATACATATATACATATATACAATTTTTAAGTTAGGATATGTTTTGTCGTACAGGCAGTATCTTTAAATCTCGTTATTACTAGATTTAAATCTGGTCTCGAGTTAAATTAATGATTCGCACCGATTCTTTATTAAAAATTTAAATGAATTTTAATAACATTTTGTATTTATTTTAATTAAAATTGTCACCTTGCGTGTTGGCGACCGACTACTTTTTACACAGAATTCAATGTTACTCGAAGCGTGGGCGACTGATTACTTTTGTCAAATGATTTTTTCTGACAGGTAAACATTGCTTTCTTAGATACTAAATGCCTATTAATTACAATTTTCTATTGTCTCATGGTGGGGTGGCCATTCACCGAACACGTGAAACATATAATACTATATGGAAAATCTTAATTGCTTAACTGCAACCAATTAAACGGGCGCAGAACCTTATGTCGGCTTGCTCCCTTTCGTTCTCAATTACGGTTAAACGACGTATTTACGAAACTTTATTTCACCGATGATATACCTTTAGGAATTGTTTGGTTGGGACTTGTGCGCTATAAAACAATTCTGTTTTTAAAACACTCCAAACAGGTAAAATAGATGTCATGAAATACTATTCTATAAACGTTTAGCTTACTGGGGAAGAACGATATATAAGACAATAGTTTTTACAAATTGTTTGAACTTGGCACGAATGAGTGCTAAAAATGACACTGCAAAATTTAAATTATTTGCCTCTAATATGAAGTATAACAGGCAATAATTTCCATATAGGTATATGTATTTATTTTTATCAGGGTGTATTACATCACGACAAATTGAAGAATTTAAAATTTCCATTACATATAACTCCAGTGCAATTTTCTTTAATATTATCGTAAATTTACGTAAAATATGTATTTGTTTAAAAGTAGTTAAGAAAATCAGTTAATTTTTTAATGTTAAATTAATAAAACAACAGGCTTCACAAAGGTATACAGAGTTTAAAAATGTTGCAGTTAACCAAAAGGTATTCGAAATAAAGTTGTCACTACTTCTTGAATCATTATAATAAAAACAATAATTTGTATTGTAAAGAAACGATTATTATGTAGACTGTAAACTATAACAACTTTCAAACATAATAAACTATATCACATTCACACACAATCGAAACAAATAAACATTATAAATGATCGATAAAATAAAACAAAACAATTGGTAATACCATGCTTGATCGAACTAGAAAAGGCGAATGAGTTGTTTCATTTCTTTCGGTACATTTGGATTTAAAGTAAATTGGAAATCGCACTTGTTTAAACTGAATATATTTGGCATTAATTTTGTAGAAATTCATTATTGATAATTAAATGAAACTACGTGATATAGTATTATTTCTACTTTCTTTAAGTTCTTTACCACGATCTAGGTTTCGTTGTATTACAACATCTTCAGGTGGGATATTAGCAAAGATCTATCAAAGATCAATTTCTTGTTATGGAAAGCCACCCTTACTCGTTTTATGACGCTTCTCTATCTCTCTCTATTTATCGTCGCCTTGTTGCACTCATATAGGAGACCGCTATAGCATATTTAATCTGGTATGTTCACCGCATCGACGACCTCTCACATAGTCTAGTGCATTCTACTCTTCCCTGCACAACAATGTACTTTATGGAGCTTCTATCTCCACACATGACGTCACCAAAATATTTTAGAATCCGAGTCTGAACAAGTGTTGATAGACGTTGCTTGGTGCTGAGTTCTTGAAGTTTAGTGATACTCGTGCGGAACTCAGATCATGATACCCCAAGCATTTCTCTCCAGCATCACATTTCCAAAGCATCTATTTTGTTCTTACCAAGTATTCATAGCGTCCACATTACTGCGGTATAGAGAAGTATGAGGAATATCAGAATTCAAACGAGTTGAGTAATTAATAATTTCAGGTGGGATATAGCAGATTGCTAATAGCCCACCTGAAGATGTTATAATAAAACGAAACCTAGGTAGTGGTAAAAAACTCAAAAAAAGTAGAAATAATACTACAGAAACAGAAAGGGAAACTAAATATATTAGTATCAGAAGGCATAAAAATGTTTTATTCTATAAAGGAACTAAAATTAAACAAATATTGATAGTGGTGTCACATAAAATATATTGAAAATGAAATTACTTATGGATGCGTATAATGTGTAAATTATTGTCGAACCAAATCTAAATTATTTTTGAAAGAAAAGAGTCTTAATTACAAGCAGCATATATCATTGAAAGAAACAAATATATATAAATATTGGACTAGAATCTTTTATTTTTATAAAGGAGGATCATATAATAACAACGTTATTTGTAGTTAAAAATATGGTGTGTAATTGAAAAATAGTGACCAAGGGCGTTTTTAATTTGTCTAATGTAAATATTCTTGGCGAAAAATGAATCTACTTCATACTTTAATATTGTTGATGTAATCCAGGTAAAAACTGGCTTCATCACTTTGATTCTAGAATGAAATAGTAATCGAAATATTGAAAAAGTTTACAAGTTTCGTTTAAAATGCAATAATGTCCACATATTAGAAACTAGAAGACATAATCAAAGAGGTTTGTTTCCTAAGCGGAGCCATTTTAACTTATTGTTTGTCTCATATGATAAATAGATCGTGCTAAATGAGACAAATAAGAAGATTAAGAAAAAAAATGGTTCAATTTTTAGAATAATATGGTATTAATTAAACATTAACGTTATAGGAAAAAGTATCTCTGCAAATTTGTTTCAACGAGTACGCGATTTAAAAAAAATGAATTAAAAATTATTATTTTTGTTTCAAGAATCAGGCGCCATTTATAAAATTACCAATTTGAAAAATATTATTTTTTTAAATTTCATATAGTAGTGCTACTATTTTTATAATTATAGAAAAGAATAACTATTAGTTTTCTTCTTCATTATTAATATCGATAATTAAAAAATAAATCTGTTTGCTATTTTTTACATGAGTATTTTTTTTAGCCCTAATTTTTATCTACAGGCTACGCAAAATACCGATGATATTGTGTGTTTCCTGTAGGAAAGTACCTTTGGCTGATTATGTTCAAGTTTAGAGCTCTAGGTTTGTGTTTACATGATTCTTATGATTAATTGACGAAATGTGTAAGGACTAATACATAATGTGTAAGTTCTAACAATGGTTTATCTATTTTAGTTATTGTTACTGAGCTCACATAGAGAAATGGTGCCTGCAGTAATGAATAATTTTTAAAACCTGGTTTTTCTTGCCACTAGCATTTGAAAAAATCTGATGCACATATAATATTATTTACTATAAAATAATATTTAAAATATTAATGAGATATGTAACTAAACCAAGATAAGGGCTAAACAATAAAAGGTAAACGACCTAAAAAGACAGACCTAAAAAGACAGACTTTTTAAGAATTGTAAAAACGCTAGTCGAAAAGGAGAGAATCTTAAAATTCGAAACAGCAATCGTCACGATATCGAGATAAAAATAAGTAAACGGCGGAAGACCCTAATATTTATTGTTAGTCCTTCAATATGTATCATTTTATATTCGTGGTTCGTTTACTATCGAATGTGCGAAACTTTAAAATCAAATCGATCTTGCCACCAAGAATTTGTCTTGGAGAAAAGTCTTTAAAAATGTTATTTAATCCATTTAAATTATTTGTATTATATTTCAAGGTTCTCTGTAAATTGCTTTTCTTCTCTTAAATTGTAAATTGACCTTTTTAAAGTTTATTATATTTACATTTTTTATTTGGTTTTTTACACATTATTTGTTATTTAGATATATGTAGACTTTTTTCGCACTTTCTTCATCCTTAATTTTATTTTGAGCAAAATATATTTATTCTATAACAACAATTATGGATAAAAATTTTCACGTGACATACAAAATTTATGATAATTTTTTCTCCCACCTGTGAAAATATACTAAAAAATATATACTAAATATATACTAATGTGTTTATACACGTCTGTTTTTTTAATTTGATTTCCAAATTATTTTTTTCGAAAAACTTAAATGTACGAAAAGCATATAAAATATTTTACGCAACACCAAATTACATTAGTTTCGTTCCCGAACGGAATGTCTTACGCACACGCGTTGCTTTACATAAACATATATTGAAATTTGGGATATTATCTAATTTCTTGAGAATATCTTCAAATATGTCTCAACAACACCTAAAAAACCATTTTCCAAAATTAATAAAAAGAGATATGGCAAATATGAGATTTGGTTCGATGCGATCAGATTTTCAGAATAATTATTAAGAGTGAATTTAAGGAAAAAAAGTTAGTACAAAAAATTACTTAACGACCTTTAGCGATTCTCAACAACCATGCTATATTTATGATATATTTGTTTTAAAATGGCAAGACTTCTCATGTTTTAAGACAAAAATTGTGTTTAACTCAAAGCTTTCTTACGTACGAGGGACATGAAAATGGTCATAAATTAAAAAAAACGGTTTGTAAAAGCACAATATAAATCGCAATCTGAGAAGGTCTACACACGGCCAGTGATAGTTTCGGGATCATGTATTTTGTTTTGTTATTCAATTTATTTAAAAGGGTTTAGAGAAGTCACCGTATCTAGAGCGTGCGTTTGAAATTACGCTTGTGAAATTCATGAAACCGAAATACCAAAATATTGAGTAAAGCAAAAATAATGTCACGGAAGCTTCATTACAAATCCAATTATTTTTATATCATTTTAAAATTTTAAAGTAATGATTAAAAAGTGACCAGAAATACCATTATAAACTCAATGATCACCTAATTCGGCTATGAACATTGAGCGTGTCATTAAAGGGTTTTCCTTCTTTTTTCTTGGTTTATTTACTTCTGACAATTAAACGTTTGAATGTTACTGATTCGAAAAATATTAATGATATGAAAATAATCTCGTATCGAAAAATAAATTATTTCTCAGTAATGAAGGCCTAAATAAAAAAATGTCATACCAAATTTCCTTTTTAAATTTTTAAGAAGAATAAAGAAAAATCTTGCTATACTAATTGCCCACCAGTTTCAAAACAAATGTTTAAAGTACAAGACGCACTATTCTAAAGATTTCTTTAAACGAAATTATTATACACGATTATAATACACAAACAGTATTATCTGTTTGTGCAAGACATTTTAAGTTAATTGTTTTTTTCTTGTATTTATTAATTAGCGCAGGTTCCAGCTAACATAAATATTTTACATTGCAGCATACATAATTGCAATATATAAATATAAAGTAACGATGACATTTGTATTTTTTCTTACTCTTAATTAAAATTTTTATCACAAACACGTCCACTGATTACAAGTAAAATACTTTATTTACGGTTAAAAGGAAGGATAGGTGGATAGGAAAAAAATATCGACTTCTACGATCTTATTACTAATGTTTTTGTACCCATGTTTAAAGTATAGTTAATAATATTCTAGCAATAAAACCATTTATATTGACGCCGAATAAACTCGTAATAAATTAATCAGTAAAATAATGTGATGATAATTTTTCATTTTGAGTGATATTCAGTGATTATTGGATATGAAGATATTTTTGTTTAGATTTTTTACGATTTAATACGAGAGTTATATTTTATTAATATTCCAAATAAATCAAAGGCTAAATTGAAGTAACCTAGCCATTGCCTGATTGGCTGTTCCTGTTATTTTCTTAATATATGAGTATTAAAAAAGAAATTGATTAAAAAACGAGAACTACATAAATAACCACATGAATACTATCACTTAAAATCCTAAATATGTAAGATTATACGTATGCGAGGATGTAATATACGTATGCGAGGCATGACTGTTACCGGGTTAAATGTAGTCTTATTTTAAGTATATTTCATTTCGTATACTTTAGTAAAGCTTATCATATATATTTTTTAACATTTTAAACACAGTAGCTTTATTGTCACCATTACATTTTAAATATCCCTTTTATAGAATACACTCGAAGTAAAAGTACCAAAGAGTAGGTTTCATTTTAGAAAAGTATTCTTGAAGATTTATATCAATTATTACGATTTTACTTCAAGCTTATTTACTAATATATTTTTAACCGCAAAAAATTATACCGGAGCTTGAACTAACAACGTAAACTGTTCAATGAGTGGAACTCAAAACATATTCGATGTACGATCTGGAGAATGTGTACATGAACAAAAATACACGATTAACTATGAAAAAACCGATAATACGAATTACCTTAAATGTCAACAAATATTCAAAAATCGGTATTATACCTCCTACTTCTCTAAGTCTGAGTAAGGAATCCTTGCAATTTTATCTTGTCTCTATCCGCTGATCTATTGATCCTTGTGTCTTCTTGTTTATAACATCATTCAAACGTCGGAACTAAACATTTTGTTGTAAAGATTTTCAGCAGGTGAATCATATTGATCTGCTGAATACGTTAGATTAAGAGATCGAGTTTGGTAAACTACGATCATCAAAAAGCTATATTTACCCTACAATGATTTCTGACCGATAATCATCCAATTTATAAGAAATTGGGAAGCTAAAACTTTGGAGAAATGGTAAGCAGAAAATCGATCTCAATTCGTTTCAATCAGAGAGTAGCCGCCACCAGAACAAAGAGTATATTTAGAAAGAAGAAGAAGAAAATATAAAGATCAACGTGTCTTATCAGCGAAAAAAATCAATTAAATTTATATAATTTATTGTATAAGTTATCCAAATTATCACAGCGCTTATATTCTACCCATTTATCATGCAGATGTACGTTTTAAAGAGGAAAATATTTCCAATATTCACGTTAAACTGAATATCGCCGGTCTATATTAAAATAATGTTATTCGAGAAACACTATCTAGATGAAAATCACAGAGCAAGTTATGGATATTATATTGGGATTTATTCTATTATTTTATTGTTATTCTGTTTGCCGCATTGTGCGATTTATGAAATTGTCGCTATTCCCTAAGTGACTGGCCGCTATTGTATGGGAGTGATTAGCAAAGATCTTTGCTAATATCCCACCTGAAGATGTTGTAATACAACGAAACCTAGGTCGTGGTAAAGAAATTAAAGAAAATAGAAATAACACTACATCACGTAGTTTCATTTAATTGTGAATAATGAATTTCTACAAAATTAACGCCAAATATATTCAATACTTATATTATATATTTTTTAACATTTTAAACACAGTAGCTTTAGTGTCGTTATTATATTTTAAATATCCTTTGTATAGAATACGCTCGAAGTAAAAGTACCAAAGAGTAGGTTTCATTTTAGAAAAGTATTCTTGGAGATTTATATCAAATATTACGACTTAACTTCAAGCTTATTTATTAACATTTTTTTTTTCAATTATACCGGAGCCTGAACTAACAACGTAAATTGTTCAATGAGTGGAAGTTAAAACATATTCAATGTAGGTTCTGGAGAATGTGTACAAAAGTAATAACACGAACAAAAATATACGATTAACTATGGATAAACCGATAATACAAATTACCTTAAATGTCAACATATATTGAAATAGCAGGTTATGGATATTATATTGGGATTTATTCTATTATTTTATTGTTACTCTGTTTGCCGCATTGTGCGACTTATGAAATTGTCGCTATTTCTTCAGTGACTGACCGCTATTGTATAGTAGTGTCTAATCATTCTGATATTTAGTAGGCCTATTCGCAAGCCTTAATAGAATTATTTGCTAGGTATATCATACTCTTCACAAAATAAGTTCAAAGCAGTATACAAAATAATAATGGGAATGCTTTTCTCACAATTATTATTTTTCATATACGAGTATACCAATTCATATATTAACCTGAGGATCTGGATGCATGATATGATACTATCAACTTTCGAGACGCTCTAATAGATAATGCACCCGTTACGGGAAGTGTTTTGTAGTCATTTTGATGCCACCATAACTTACATCCAGTTAATGCTGAAGTTCTGCTTTTTAGCATACGCAATAGAGACGAGAATATCTAGAATAGGGAAAGATGAATATTTGATTATTACGTGTTACAAATTTTAACTTTCCATCTGTAATACTGTTAATATTAAAATTTAAAATAAAAGATCTTCAATTTTACTCACTCATTAACTGGCAGTTCATTAAAATTATAGGCTACTCCCAGATGAGCTTGAATTTTTAATTTATTACACATGTATTGTTTAGAATAAAGATGAAGTAAATAAAAGAAATATTACCTAGAAACGAGATTAAATTTAAACATAAGTTCCTTACACGCGTATATTTTTATGGTTTTATACATATATCTATTCATTTCACATACTTTTGTAAAGCTTATATAGTTATATTTATCACTAACAAGCGATGTAGTTCCACAAAACATTAAATAATATAACCCACATCTATTTAGAGTCACAAATTCGATTAATATTTCTACGTGATATGGATGATGTTGTTTGCTTTATTAAACTAGCTATAATTTTGTTTTATATTACTCCACATAGATGATATCTTTCTATACATGAGTCCTATCGTTACTTTTAACATTATATAATTGCGATAGTAATAGGATTTTAAGAACTATAGCTTTGAAAAACGCATTCTTTCAAGTAATTTAAAAATTGGCCATATGATAAAAATTTGTATGTCCCTAGTTCATGTTTAAAAAAAATATCTTTTTTAAATTGCTAATGTAAAGATTTTTAAAACATTAATGGCTTACAAACAAAAACAATTGTTTTTACAAACTGGAGTGATCATTCATATTTTTTATGACTAAACTTTTTAAAATCAGGTTATTTTAATGCAATGATCATTTCTGTCTTTTTTGTTTTTTTCGATTGAGATTAATATACAAAAGGTTTTATAGTACATACAATTTTCACGTTCGTAAATTTATCTAGTTTTTATACATATTTACTAAAAAAAGTAACATTAGGAAATACCTGCCATGAATGGGTTATCATATCAATACACATGAAGTCAAAACATGTATATATGTTAGTATGCAATTATTTTATAAAATATAGTTAAATATTTGGCATTATGCAGTTCAAATAAATATTATTTTACCAAGTTTTACCTACTTTAAAAATCATTGTAGTTAAATATGTTTTATGTAACTAATATCCATTCATATATTTTAAAATTAACCACTGGAGTTAAAAAAAATTTCGATCGTATGTTTAAAATATTTCATTTCCATATAGCTCTTACTATAAAACCTAATAATTTTACTTTCTTTTGATAAATTACTTATTAAAAATACATCTATCTGGATATTGTTTAGTAATTATTTATAAAAACACATTTCTTTAATTAGTAAATCAGATTATAATACGATATTTGAAAAAAATTGTTAGAAAGAAATATACATTAAAAACAAAAAAATAATTCTTTCTCCTATTTTACAGTTGATTTTCATTCCATTGCACGATATAATCTTGTACTTGTCTCAAGGATAAAACCGAAATATTAATGCAAAACTGGGGAGAATATTTTGAAACATTTTTTGTGTTTTTCTCGGTTCCCTTCAGTTTTATATAAAAATTAAAATATTGAAAATTATTACTTTTCGTGTACAAATTACTAAATTAATAATAGTGATTTTTTTAAAGCAAAATTGCACCTTCTTCAAATTCAATGTGGCAAAAGCTTAGCCCGTAAAGCTGCAGCTAAACTAGGACAAATAATCAGCCGTTGTGTCGCGTTACTTTATGAATAACGTAAATGCTATGAAATTAAGCAGCTTTCCGCATGTTGGATCATGGTGAAACATTTATATTGACAGGTACATATGTTAAAACGGCGTCTTCTTTAAATAAAAATAGCTAAAACAGTGGATGGTACGGTCCACTGTTTTAGCTACATTTACGTAAATAAGTCTTTTTATAATTTAGTAAATTTAGCCTTATTAATAGAATTAACTGAGTACATTCACAGATAAGACCACTTATATTTATAAATATCTTGTAAAATTATGTTACGAGCTAAATTAAATACCTAGAAACATTGTTACATACATCGTCTAATGAAAAGTGTTTTACAACCGCAAAAACGCCAATAAAATCCACATACAAATATTAAGGAATTTCCGAACCGATCGGAAGGATCCATATATGTTACCAAATAATTATTTTCTAAAACACTTTTGCATATCTAAAGAAATAATACAATATCTAATATACTATTTGAGGTCGATATTGAAAATGACATTACGAATAAGCCTTACTTGACGCACAACCAGAACAAATTAACTCATAAAATATAGGACAGAGACAAACAATAATAATACATTTCCTATCACCATCGACAAATAAACCTTTTCTTCACGTTCCTAAAAAATAATCATATAAAAAATTGCATCATAAAATTAATATATAAATAATAGATCCTAAAAGATAGCAACGAAACACTAGCCAACGAAAAGTAGCGATGGTATCTGTTACTTTCACGAGCAATAAAGGCCAAGACAAAGTACGGTAAACGTACCGATTATTAAAGGAAAGGTTAAGACAACCATTCTTGTCATGCGCTAGCTGAGGTATAGGTTAGTAACAGGTTAAGTACAACATAGGAATGAATATATCAATTCCTATCCAACTTTTATCGACAATCAAAAATGATATTGGGGTATGCGAATGTCACAGTATTTTAGTAATTTTTCACGATGTAAATATATTGCTTACTATGTTTTTCATTGATGTATAAACATTTAGTGCATGTTCAAAGTTATAAAGTCTACAATAATCCCTATGGGTATTTTGCCACCTCCGCATGGGTTTTTAAAGACCTATATTTTTCATAGCTTTTAAAAAATGTTAGATTGAGCAATCTCGTAAATAAGAGTGCATATATTTTCTTGAATATTTTTCGGCATATTTAAAGATATGCTAAAATTACGAATAAAATATTTTCGAGTTTCTTATTATTAGTCTTTTCGAACAATATTCCATAGTATATACCGGAATAAAAATTGTTTTCTCAAGTACCAAATACCACCCTCGCCTCACTTTAAAATTTCTGTATGAATATTTTCAAATATTAGCAATTAAAATATGAACAGGTTAATATGCTTCATTACTGTGCCAAATTTAAAGTTTCTGTATCAAGCAGTTTCTAATAAAAATGGCTATGACAGTGAGTATTAAGGATTCTGTGTTTCCTCCTGAGATACGGAACCTTAAAAACAGCTAAAACTTATAGAAGTAATCTATTTAGCACGGACATCTAACAAAAGCAATATTTTAATTCGTATTAATATTTGAGGAATTACTTTTTAGTGTAAGAATTATTTTACACCGTGAATTGTCAATATCAACGTTATCTTATTCTGAACCTAATCAATACTGTATTAGTTTGACTGTTACCCAATAGCGTAATCAATCAATGTCAACTAATTCAAATCTGTCAATGAGTGAAATTCGCTTGCGTTTCAATAACCCCCTGGCGCGAAACCGAGAAGGGTCGCCAGTAAATTATTTCTATATTTGACAAATTGTTAACTCGCATAGTGAAGCGAATAAATTCTACATAATGATTTTAAATTTAAGAGGGACTTTAAAATTAGTGTTACGCAAAAAATTGTTTTACGGTTTTCGTAAACCTATTGAGGTTTTAAGAGTTCTCTATCCAAAAAAGTAAAACACCAGTCCTCTCACAGGATCAAGTCTACCACGGGCGCCTTATTTTTAGAAATCGTCAGACATTGAAATTTGAAACCGCGGAGTCACGAAATTGATCTCACATTTCGCAACAGTAAAAATGCAAATTTGTAATAAATAGTATTTGCTTTTAAAAGAGTAGAGTATAAGTTTAAAAAAATCTATCAAAAACGAATAAAACTCGTAATACGAAGGTCCCGTATGCATTTAGCAAATTAAATATTTAAGGCTATATAATATTTCTATTAAACTATTCACAAATTGTCATTTTTCAATATAAATATACTGCTATAAATATTTTTCCTAGGCCAAAAAGCATGTTACAATATTTTTAAATTATTATTTCTCGCAACATGTAGACACGTGTAGACATATATACACATACTTACATACATACATACATACATATTTTTATATTACCTAGTGAATCATTCACAGACAAAAGTTAAAAAAACACTTAATTTTATGTGATTTAAGTGACTTGCACAGAGTTTTATTGAACTTTTCACATACCCACCTACATGTCATAAGTTGATCAACTATTACTCGTAAAAATAAAGAGTCTACTTAGCTGTAAAAGTTTTTTTTAATTTCCTTGTATATATTACCATTGTGAAGACTTTGTAGATATTCACAATATACAAATTCACAACTTTTTTATACCTATGAAAAAAATGTTAATGATATCAGTATTTTAATAATCTAGTATCCAGTTTTTAGTAAGAAAGATGACAATACAATAATATGTGCTACTTGTATTGTTGTGTGTTTTTGTAGTTTACTCCTTAAGAATCGATTTTCGTATATGGCGTCCGGTATGAAAATTTATGAGGAGTAAAATTAGAAATTCAGAGTGTTAAAAAAGTGTAAACGTTAGGTTCTGATCGTACGAAGTTCAAAGCGTTAAAAAGTGTAACCGCTAGATGGCCTCTCAGCACAACATTTCTGCGCATCTTTGGATTGAGATATCAATATGTTTATTTGACTTTTCCTTATGGCGTAATCACAATGACAGACATATTTGCATTTCTTATGGCATAATCGCAATGACGGAGTGTGACACACATAGTTCACTATCATTCGCTTATATCAAGATCTAGTCATTAAAGGTCATTGTGTGAATATTTGGTGTCTCCTACAAAATGAAAAAGTCTCTTATGTAAATTCTTAGTCTGACGTTTTTAATTTTGTTGCATAAATCTGATCTTTTTAATTTGTGTTTACTTGAAAATAACAATATTTCATTATTTTTTTAAAGAACTTTCCGTTTACACTTTTTTATTTGCTTAAAGTGTCAAAATTTTTCGTAAATAGCTGTATTTAGTGAGTAGTAAAAATGTTACATGAAATTTAATTTTTATAGCTCCGTGCACACCATTTCCTATAGTGTTGTAATTTGCTAGTAAATATTAACTTTCTTTAATATTAATAAACATTAATAATCATATAATTTCATCAGGGAAATATCCATCTATCCATCAAATTGTTGAAACGGCGAACAAATTTAAAGAACTATTGTAATTAGGGACCATTTAAAAAATAATAAGTTTATGTAAAATACAAAGTATATTAAAGTCAAGTAAAGTCAGTTGTGGAGTTCTGTTTAGGTACAAGCTTTTTGAATGAATCTCTTGTTAATTCATGACCACAGTACTAATGGATAAAACAAACTTGTAGGTTAATATAGAAAACTTATATGCATATATATATATACAGATATATATATATATATATATATATATATATATATATATATATATAGGTTCATATGTCAGAGGTCCAATCAAGAGTTATAGATAGAGGACCTCTTAAATAATCAATCTAAATAAAACAGACTTATGCTAAAAACCTATTGAATATATTTGGCGTTAATTTTGTAGAAATTCATTATTCACAATTAAATGAAACTACGTGATGTAGTATTATTTTTATTTTCTTTAAGTTCTATTCTCTAATATTTTTTCGTTGCTACCAGCCTACCTGAAGATATTGTAATAAAACGAAACCTAGATCGTGGTAAAAAATTTTAAAAAAAGTAGAAATAATACTACATCACGTAGTTTCATTTAATTGTAACTAGAGAACCTAGTTAGGGAGGTACTAATTTATTAATTGTTTTTAAAATATCTGTATTTCTCACACCATGACTCACGTCAGTCTAACCTTCATCGAGATTATGCAACGGAGAACCATGAAAATTTATGGTTTAATTCGTTTTTTAGTGACTATAAATTAAATTTTTGTTTTGTACTAAAAACGAAGATATAAATTTAAAATTTTACAATTTCTTTTGGAATATATAATTTTGAAAAATTTCGAGACCCACTGTGTCAAAACAGAATAAAAAAGAGGACATGTAAATTAACTTAAAAGCTATTGTGGAAAATTAAAAAAAAAAAATGATCCTTTTCATCCTATTTGACCCTTTCTTGCGATCATTGAAAACCGAATAATTATTTACCTAAAATTTGTGCATTTTTTATGGCAAGTTTAATTCTGTTCTGGGGATCTTTACTACAACAGCAATTGATAACAATAAAACTTTTTCTATGAGCCGGGTGTGTGAACGAAAAAACATTAATAGTAATTACCGACAACGCGATGAAGTGAAAAGCAGTACCAGTAATAAATAGGAACGTGGTTTTGAAGACAATTTTAATTTATTAATATTGGAGAGGGAAACACTTATTTAAATATTGAAATATTATATAATTAAAATTTATTTACTATAGGACATTTCTTCAGCTTAGTTGTTTGCCTTCTGTTCTTACTACCAGAAGCTATTTGTTATTACTTATGGTGCTTCATACTTGGACGATTGCATCAGAAGTTTTTATCGTCAGACTTGGTTTGTTTACAAAATCTTTATCTTTTACGAAATCTTCATTATTTTTTTGCATGCTATTACTCAAAAACTTCAAAAAGATTACTTAATCGCTGCGCGAATTCCTATTTATGCACATTTAATATGTGGCTGCATGAGATGGTGGTTGGGGAGCTGCTAGACTCCGTGGTGATTACACCAAATAATACGGTGGCGGATCAATGCAACTATTTCCTGACCATGGTATTTTTATGAAACTATATTTGTTACGTTGAGGATAAATAATTGCCGAGATTGAAAGCCTAAAACTTGGTGAAAAAGAGGAACAAATATTGACTAAAAAATAACCCGACCTCAAACATGCGTAAAATTTTAAAATGTACTGGCAAACTACGTTCGGTTGTTCATCATGTATTACGAAGGTAATACATGCATTTATATAATGTTCAATGGACACAGGGCTTATTATCATAAGATATGGCAAGTAGGGTGCAATTTTAGAGGCGTTGAAGAGAGATATTGCAGAGCGGAACTTTTTTCACAACGCAGTGTGAAGTGGTGTATCAAAATTTATGCTTTTCAAAATATTTGATATCCCTAATAAATATTATTGAATCTCCTCAAATTTAAATGAATAAGGATATTTGCAGTTTCTGCGTAATAAATTGATACATTTGCTAGAAGGCGTCCCGTTAAATATCCGCCAGAGAATATTATACAACCGTGCATCATTATTTCGTAGGGAGCGTACGATAAAACTTACATTTTATGTAAATAAATTATTGTACTTCATAAAATAAAATTATTTAATTTATCAATTTATAATTTAAATGCTTTGACATAGGGTTTCGTTTCAGTGGCAACACTAAGGCGAAATAGAAAATAGAAACACAATCATAATTTTTTGAATTTCTAGTGGTCGTACAAGAAATATAAATTTTCAAAATGTTTCCATGGAGATGTGTTTCCAATTTTTAATTGTTTATACACTAGTTTAAAGATTTTATTCCTAGTAGTATTTAAGACAATTTGCATGTCTTCTTTACTACATTTTTTCTGCACTATGGGTCTCAGAAATTTGAACATATTCCTTTAAAATTAAAGAGTTTAAAAAATATTTAAATTTTAAAATTTGTTAAATACTTTTTAAACAACCAATCAAAATTTCCTACGTCATTATATTTCATTGTGACCTATGACATAATCTCAACAAATATATTTGTATTCGTCAAATATCTTTACGAAGGCCTCCTAGAATTAAAATTAGAACGCATCTGATTATGGTTTGGCTACGTGGCATGTATACGAATGCACGGCGTTGGCATTTTAGCTTTTTGGCATAGATTTCCCTAAAATCAAATTTCGCCTTAAGTAGACAGTTCTTGCGGATTAGCCGGCTTTAGTTATTGTATGACAATTTTAGGTCTAACATTATAATGAATGTAAACGTTTTTATTTATTTTGCCATATATTAAAAATTTCAAATGACTACTGGTCAAGTGAGAAAGGGACATTTTGAAACATTTTGAGAAAAAAATAGGTAAATCGCTAAAATCTGAAGATATAAAAATTCGTTACTTACCTTTATGTATTACGGTATTCCCGCTTCATTTAAAATTGTAGTTTTCGATGACAAAAGCAAAGCACTTAGGACGGGAAAGGCTACGGGGGTGGGGGGAGGGGGCAGAGGTGTAGCTATTGACACATGTGAAAAGATTTCATAGGAAAGAGCTTGCCGTGAGACCAGTCAAGAAACAAGCATTGATCAAGGAACTGCTGGAAGAAAGTTTTTTGAAAGTAATGATCTTAGAACTATCAAAATAACATACTTAATCGGTGTACAAATTTATACAAATTTATTTGCATATGGAAACCCTGCATTTGGTGATCAGAGTGGGAGACGTAGGTTAGTAAAAAATAGTTTTAAAGTTAATTTTTATATTTTACTTCTAAATTTTATTTTTCCTTTTTTGCTTGACTTTATTTTTTTTTCCTTTTAGACGTATAATATTTCTAAAATTTCTTTGTTATTATTTTAAATTTGACGTCTTAAACCCACTTTAATGAGAAAAATATACAAGAAAAGAATTAATATATCAAAAATAAATTAAATGAGTAGTTAAAAAGCATTGCATACCTCTCCGTCACTATAGACACGTGAACGACTAACGGCTCCTCATATGTCAAAATTATTATAAGCCTAACTATCCGTGGCCTCGATGAATAATACCAGTTCGTTTACAGGCGATCATAAAACTTTGAAAGTGCTACTCAGGAAAAATATTGGTCTTATATTACACTTTTATTTTTCTGGAAAAGTTATTATTAGACATAGTTACAGAAGTTGTAACGGGTAAACTTCTATGTTAGAAAATACATTAATACTCAAATCAGTTAAATCAATGCAAGAACTTCTTGTTAACGTTAAGCATGTGGTTTGTTTGGTACGCAGCATTCAATTGACACTAAAAATAATTTATTCAAGAGTTAATGCAAAGTCAGCGGTCGAGCAATTGAAAGCATCTCAAGGGGCTGTCATTATCACGAACCATGTTATATTTCAAGCTGTAAAAAAATGGGGCTCCGTGCGTACCAAATTTTAGTAGAATTATATAAACCACGACTAGCTATTCTACCACCCATATCTAAATATTATCTATGAAATCATTGCAAGGCAGTAGTTGTAGTTTTTAGTAAAATTATTGACACTTTAATAATTTTTGAAGATAATACCATATGAAACATTTATCGATTTTATCTCAACTAATTCCAATACGAGATCTAAAATCTTGTCTCCAGAAAATCAACAATGTTTCTTCTATTAATCCGATAAATGGAAGGGCAAAAACTTGATTAATTACGAGACTTTCCAATAGATTTCATTTTATGGAACGTGATGTTTGTTATATCAAGGAAAAAGTTATTGATTTTCGGTGCGAGCAAGGATATTTGGCTCAAAAGCTGAAGAACCGTAATATTTTTTTACTCCTCTATAATCTATTTTTATATAATCTTTTTTTTATATTGTTGTGAAAGTATTACTGCAAGACAGGCAAGATCGCTATAAAAACAAAAGCCCTTAATAAGTAATGAAATTTGGCAAGCATGCCAGAAAACGATTCAAGATATATTAAAGGCACAAATGGATGAACCTTTTTCAATATTCTTCGATTCGTTCACATTTGTTGATATGTTGTCAAGTTAACGTGAGTAAAACTTTATAAAACATTTATTTTTTACAGAACATTTAAAAAACAAACATTTTTCTAGACTGAAACTGACCCTAAACTGGCCTAAATGCATTTTTTTCATATCATGTTCCTTCCACTCACAAAAATATTTTCCTGTAGCCGGCAACATAGATAGAGACAAAAAGAAAATAGTTTTCAAGTATTGAATACATTTAGCGTTAATTTTGTAGAAATTGTTTATCATCTGGCTCAAAAACTTTGTTTTTTTTTAAATAATTTATTATGTTTTTTATTTATGTATGTTTTTTAAATGATTATTAAATTGGGTTTTGATTGATTGATTAATTGATTGGGTTTTTATTATCATGATGAGTTATTTATACTTGTATTCGTATTCGTAAAATAGTACGTCATTATTGCGTATTCGTAAAAATAGTCTTTTAGGTAATTATTGCGTATTCGTTGCATAACTAATTTATATTACAAAACGTAGGAAGTACAACCTAAGATACCAAAAACATATTTTTCCATATACTCTTTTGCTTCATATAATATTGTGAAATATTCTATCTATTGGATATAAAATATAAATTTCAACACATTTCTTTTATTTATTTATGCAACGCTGTGTCTTCGAATTTATTTAAAACTATAAAAATTTAATGAATATATTAATGCAATAAGAGAAAATTAATTAACTAAAAAATTACTTCCATATTTTCACAATGAACAGAACTTTGAAACAAGAAGTTATTTATTATTTATATGACAAGTAGCTTAATTTAAATATAAATATGAAGCCTATAGACTGCAATAAGTTAAAAGAATATAATTTTACGTAATAATAAGCATATTAGACAGTTTAGAGTTAACAGTAAGGGATTCCATACAAGTTGATTACCATATTTGCATAGTTTACTCCATTACACCCTTCTCTTAATCATGCACCGTAACCTCCCACTTTGTTCACATTTTAAAATCCAAATGCTCTGCCATTGTAGTTGTTCTTTACTTTTGGCCAAGCCTATTACCTTGGGAGTACTATGAAATCATTCAAATGTTTATATGTGTCATAATTACATATGAACGAAATGAGCGTGGAAGCGACGTAATTGAGAAATAAAACGAATGAATAGAAATAAAAAAAGTTAGTGAATTTTACGGACAGACATATTTTGACATAGATTCAATGACAAGGTGCTGACACATATTAAATATTTGTATGAAAAATCAATAGGGAGCCAGCCATCAGCTAACACGAGCCAGTTTCGACCATTGGATGTTATTTAAACAACCGTAGTGATCATAATGTATCTAAAAAATAAGTTTATCATTTTTATTTATCTTTAACGAGAACATTGAAGAATAAATTTCTTCCTTTTAGTTTACGTCTAGAGCAGATAATAAATAGAATTAAATACCTAGCATATCCCTCATGAAGTAGCCTTTGGATTATTTGGAAATTACTTTTCTTTCATACAAACAAATAAACATGAAAAACAAGTAAAAGAAACTACCTCAAATAGAACAGGCAAATTAAGAACCAGTTAAACGAATACAAGATATGAGTGCATTTTTTCGACTTGGTAAATTATATCTGGGTGAAATAAGTTTTATTCTACGATATTAGTCTATTAGATATTTTTTAGTATATGCCATATAAGATTTATAAAGAAGTAAAACTAATAAACATAAAAAAGATACACTTTGATTTAAAATATTGATTTTAAATATAACTAGTTATCGCCCAATGGTCAATATTCGACTGTATTAATTAAATTTTTAAATTTGAACGTTACTAAACTTATTTTGTCAAAGAGTATACCTTCATAACTATTGCATAAAATTTTCTTAATTTTGAGCTATTACATCAGCAGAGCTTGCACAATTACGTCATTAAGGTATACTGTTTGCCTTAATTCCTTGCAATACCTATGATATTTAAAATTTGATGTTAGTGACATATATATATATTACACAAAACATAAAACAACCACTTTTTTGACTTGACGTACACTCCACATCTACTGAAACAGTAACATTTGAAATCATACAAAATCCATAGCTCGAAACTCATCAGTCACTCAAACTCATCTGACATTTTAAAATTATTTGGCGACAATCTGTACTCTATGCGATTATTTGACCACAAACTATTATATATTTGACATTGACAGTAGGAACATAGACAATGAATCTCATTATGTATTTGTAGCTTATATCATAAATAAATTTTGGCTTTCTGCACTCCTTCCCCATATAAACTTTATCTATATCAAATCACGAATATGCTCAAAAAGGGATATAAAGTTTAATCTTCACATATTAATATTTAGATTTAGCGAAAAATAGAAGTTTTCTTCTTTACGCGACAAAGAGTATACCATGAAGATGACTAATGAGAGCAAAAAATATAGCAATGGTCATCTAATCGGGAAAAGGTCTCTTAAGTTGCTAATATATCTTAAAGCAATCTAAAAAGCACTCCGAACTAAAATGTAAAATTTTTCATATATGAATTTAAAATGATGGAAAAGGAAAGAAACAATTTCGAGAAAAAATAAATTAATTTTGGGATATCACGCTAAAATTCATTTATAAATCGTTAATACAATGATTTTCATCCACTAAATATAAGATATTCATCTCCTGACTTCAGTTTGACTAAAAATACCATGTTATTGCTAGGAGTTTCTTTCTGTTGTATTAAAAATATAAATTATATTTTTAGGGTTCCGTACTGAACGGGTGCGAACGAGACCCCGTTACTACTTCCGCCGTCTGTCTCTCCGTCCGTCTATCTGTCTGTCACAGGACTGTATTTTTTGAACGACAGTAGGTAGACACTTCTTTCACAGAATCTGTATTACAATGACCTCTATCACGAAAAGCATTAAAAAAGTCCATCAATGAGATCCCAAGGTGTCCCCATACGAGTAATCTCAAATAAATGCATTTTATTCAAACTTTTTTGTTCCCGCACTTGTGGTATGGCATCAATCAAAAGGCATCAATCTTGGCCTGTTGGTGGGGTGATACAGAACTCTTCGTGTGGGAGTCCGACTTGCACTTGAACGTTTTTGTTAATCATATAAAATTCGTAACTACATAGTATAATACAAATTGTAAATAGGAGACTAGAAATATGTGAAATATTATTATTACAAATTGTAAATAGGAGACTAGAAATATGTGAAATATTATTATTACAAATTGTAAATAGGAGACTAGAAATATGTGAAATATTATTATTACAAATTATAAATAGGAGACTAGAAATATGTGAAATATTATTATTACAAATTATAAATAGGAGACTAGAAATATGTGAAATATTATTATTACAAATTATAAATAGGAGACTAGAAATATGTGAAATATTATTATTACAAATTGTAAATAGGAGACTAGAAATATGTGAAATATTATTATTAAAAATTGTAAATAGGAGGCTAGAAATATGTGAAATATTATTATTACAAATTGTAAATAGGAGACTAGAAATATGTGAAATATTATTATTACAAATTGTAAATAGGAGACTAGAAATATGTGAAATATTATTATTACAAATTATAAATAGGAGACTAGAAATATGTGAAATATTATTATTACAAATTATAAATAGGAGACTAGAAATATGTGAAATATTATTATTACAAATTGTAAATAGGAGACTAGAAATATGTGAAATATTATTATTACAAATTGTAAATAGGAGACTAGAAATATGTGAAATATTATTATTACAAATTATAAATAGGAGACTAGAAATATGTGAAATATTATTATTACAAATTATAAATAGGAGACTAGAAATATGTGAAATATTATTATTACAAATTGTAAATAGGAGACTAGAAATATGTGAAATATAAACATTATTGTTACCTACAAATTTACATAATGTCATTATAATTTATTGAAAATTCATTACAGAGTAGATTTTACAAATAATTTGCCATATTCTTCAGTAGATAAAATTTGAAATTTCAACTGAATGAAATGATGACAGATAGGAAAATATTAAATTTATATTTGATCCGTCTTTCAGTGCGTTGTCTTTGGCATCGTTTTCGTGAAATATTCCTTACGTGAATCGTAGTAATTTTTAGCCCCAACAAATAAAAAAAAATTCAAAACAAATATATATGCAGATATTGTATAAATAATCCAACGAGTTTGGATGTGTATATAAAATATGTATTTTAAAATCAAGAACACTTCCGATCATAAATTTAAATTTGCAAAAAAAAAATTAATTTCCAAAAAAAATTTGTACATAATATTCGTAATAATTACGTAAATATGTCAAAAAATATTTCTGTTTTATAACTTTTCATCAAAATGATGAATGTATTGTCATTTACGTACATACACATACACAAACTCCAATATGATTGAAGCTAATCGGTAATATTTATTTGACAAACCTTTCTTCTCTTAATTTAATCAAGTATACAATACAAAACAATATGAAACATCTTACTAGTAAATTGTAGACACCGTTTTCCGATAAAACAGATTTATGTAGTTCGGTGGGAATTCACCTGAAATAGCAAAACAGTTAATTTACGTACGGAAACTTAAATTATTAAGTCTAGCCATGATATATTAATATCCTTAACCGAAACAAATAAGCCATCACACAAATGAATTCTTCAAAAACCACACAACTACGAGTCCTAAATTTAATCAATTGCCGTTCCGTTCGCAATTAGTTAAGTCAATAACAATGAATACTTAATTATCACCCATACGATACAGCTATCAGCGGCACAAAATAATACGCTCCTCCTTCCTAGTTTCAATCAATACGCCGACTTTGAATAGTTCCTGCCCTCACGTGACCCGACCGCGTCGGAAACACACAAGTCATAACACAAATTAATTCTTCAAAAACCACACAACTACGAGTCCTAAATTTAATCAATTGCCGTTCTGTTAGCAATTAGTTAGGTAAATAACAATGAATACATAATCATCATCCATACGATACAGCTATCAGCGGCACAAAATAATACGCTCCTCCTTCCTAGTTTCAATCAATACGCCGACTTTGAATAGTTCCTGCCCTCACGTGACCCGACCGTTGTTTGCTCAACCAGCGTTTGCTTGACTTATTAAATTATGCAAATGCATTCGATTTCCAGAAAACCTCTCCGACATAAACAGTAGATGCGCACAAAGTGAAGTGGTAGCACTCGATATTGAGATGTTTGATCAAAGTGGTCGGTATAAACTACGCAAAGGATGAGATTGTAAGATAGATGCGATTTTAGGATTACGTCGCAATAGAGATTATGTATCAATAATATGAGTGTGAACTCACGTATATTGCTCATGTGTGCCAACTGTAATAATACATTACCAAGTTCCGAACATACCTCAGTAATAATACATTACCAAGTTCCGAACCATACCTATATTTCATCTACGGCAAATATTAGAAAGCTAATTTATTTTATTGAGCAATTTCATATTACAAATATTCCTAATTTCAAATTTATATCTATAATAGTGACTGAGATATTTGACATCAATATTAGTCAGTTTCGTAGTTTATTGACTCACTCTCTAACAAGTCATGGCCCAAAAGTATAAAAGCCTAAAATTTGGCACGTATGTAGTATTTATATACAATGAAGTAACAAGTCAGAAATCAAGAAATTTTTGACAAGAAATGAAGGTAAATTTTATCAAGTTCTGTAAATACGTAATAGGTTTTCACGTCTCTATATATGTATGGTAATAACAGTTCTGTTTCAAGAATATTTCAAATTATGAATAAACAAACTATATATTTTCCAATAACGTAATATAGATTCTTTAAACACCGTGGTTTTATAGTTTTTCTCGCTATAGTTTTACCTTATGTTGTTACATATACGCGATTTCTTTATGTAGGTATACCAATCTTTTTGTTTATTATGCCTTTTTATAAATGCGAAAGCCGTTTCTTTCCAAAAATGAGAAATCTGACTTTTAAAAATAGATTTGGTTTTTCAATCGAAATAAAAATTTTCTTTATATAGTTTTGTTTGTAATAGTACTGGTATTTTTGAAAGAGATCTTGTTTTTAACAGACTTGAAAATAAGAGGACATATGATTAGAATTTAATCATATATTTGAAGACACCACACGATCTCGTTTTAATAATTTTCAAAATTTTTCAAAATCATGGTCTAATAATGGAGCCGAAAGGTGGTAACTGGAACTCTTCAGTGTTGAGGAGTAAACTTTCGAGTTTTTACTCTTACTTGTCTTGACGTAAGTGAGATAGTAAAAAAGTCAATAGGTAGGTAAATACATACAGATAGATACAGAAGCATAAGAAATAAAATATTGATAGATAAATAGATATGTGTGTATAAAAAAATATACGAATTAATTAAATCATAAATAAGTAGGTAGATAAGCACGTAAGTACATACGTACAGATATTTACAAAAACATAAATAGGAGATAGGTAGATAGTATATACAGGTGCAAGAATCAATGACTGCGGTGAGATCAAATGATGGGAATGTGATTTATATACAGAGACACATAAATAATACCTAAAATATTAGTAAAGGGGAAAAAGTAAGTAATTACATACAGGTATTTACAAAAATATAAAATAACAAGGTTATTAGCAGACATGTGTCTCTTTTATAGGTTATGAATCAATTACTACGGTATAGCCCAAAAGAGGTAGTGTGATTTGTGTGTCTGAATGTAAGTACATTGATATGTATGCATATGTATGCAGGCATGAAGGTATATAGATATGCATGAATATATTTGTTTATATTCAACTCCGCAAATATCTGTTTAGTTCGAATAAATAAGACGGGATATCACATATAACGTGGGATGTCATAGGCACTAAAAGAGGAAAAAGAATCTTTGTTAAAAATTAAACAATTTGTTGAAAAATTAAACAGACTTCAAATAATAACGCAATAAAAGCGAACTGAAAAGCATAAAAAAATAAAAATACGAATACAATGTAATGATATGATAGGAGATGGAACTTTTGTGGTACAATAAATTTACAAATATGAATAAATTTGCAAACTTCTGCTACTGCCAGAGATTTTTGGAGTCAGCACAAGTAAAATGTAGTACTCATGTTCATGCATATCTATGTTTACGTGAAAGAAAAAGATAAGCATCGACTTGATACCTATGCTAATACCTTAGAGATTAAAAAATGGGTACGCTCAGCATAATTCACATGGTAGTCAATTGATCATATTTTGTTCATGCTTCTTGTTATTCAAGATAATTTATATGACAGGTCATATTGTTTCGTGCGATTTCTTTTTCTAAGTACGGAAATGATGAACATACTTCTTTGCTCAGAGCAAATATTAAGCAGCGTGTAATAGATTATTTGGAAGAGCTTCACCTTTACACCCATAACGAACATGATCAAAATAATTATAAGGAAACAGGTTCCACTAAAATCATATTCCACCCATTTAGTTATGGGTCTATATGCAATTGACCACAGATGTTTGAAAAATGAAGACAGTGTACTAAACGGCTAATTAGTTGATGGTCTTATAGGATGTCTACATTTTTTAGCGAGTGACTTTATCTGACATTAGAATATTACTTACCAGTGTAAGTCAATTTGCGGGAAAATATTGAATGATATTCAAATGCAAAAGAAAAGTAATTATTAAATTCAACCGTGGCTCAGTAAATATATTAACAATTGTTTTAACTTCATTGCATAATACCAATGCTCAACTGATAATTTCAAACTTAGTATTTATCCATACTACATGGATTGAATGCTCATATGTGTGGTACATACTTTAACTACATGTAAGAACCACGAACTTAGTCTCAATAAAATTTTAGTTGACCAGCTGATCGGCTATTTATAATGTGGCCAATCTATAACCGCGTCGTTTAGCGTAACGTAGCTTGAGAGCGTCCAATTAATTAATTTTGAATCTAATAATGATAGAAACAATAATCGAATTTTGCCAGATGAGGCCCTATAGAAAGAACCACAGACAGGCTGGTTTTAACTCAGATTACCGTACCGAGTTAGTTTTATTGAAAATGGCGCACGTAATGCACAAAGGTACATAACAGAGGTTCTTATTCCTCATGCCTAACCCGCATTAACAACAGTTGGAGGCGAGTTCATTTTTATGACCGACAACGCTCGCGCCCACCGCTCTAGAGACGTTGATGCGTATATGCAGGAGGCCGGAATTCGTCGGTTAGTCTGGCCAGCTAGAAGTCCCGACCTCAATCCGATAGAACATATATAGGATAATCTCAAACGACGCGTCAGAGACGTAAAACCAGCTCCAGAAGGTCCTACGGCAAGCTCAAAAGTGGACGGTATCTACTTTTATTGCTGTTACGCTCCGCCCAGTCTTCCACTAGCTAACTTTATGGGCTTCTTTCATCGGCTGACCGAAGAGGCAAAGCAGCACTCTCCTGAGGCCATCGCTGGAGACTACAACTCCTGGGCAGTTGATTGGGGAAGCAAAGAGACTAATGCACGAGGGGTTGCGCTGCTGGAGCCCATGATTACATTAGACGTGATTTCGGTTAACAGCGGCAATAAAGCAACATTCATCAGAGAAGAGGCTAGCTAATTGTGGATCTCACTTTGTTAGTGGCTGTCTCGCTAAAGGAAGCTACTCGGTACTGAGGCACTGTTGATGAATGCGTGTCTACTCTATTAGGTCATAAGAAGGCGCCAGGCCTGGACGGAATCCTGAACATCAGTTTGAAGGTAATCATCAAAGTGGCGCCGTCATTGTTAATGGAGGTCTGTAACGCATGCCTCAAAGAGGGTACTTTCCCTTCGAAATAGATGCAGCAGAGGTTAGTGCTTCTTCCTAAAGGGAAGAAACCATCGGACGAGCCAACATCCCGTTCTGCATGCTGGATGCAGCTGGCAAAATAGTGGAAGGTATAGTTCATAGAAAAATAAAAGATAACGTAATTATTCAAATAAATATTAAACGAAAATTTTTACATTATATTGGTAAATGCACTAACAACAAATGTACGTGGTAAACATTTACCTTTTAAAAAATAAACAATTTTAACACCTATGAAAGGGAAAAGTTGTATACCAGAAAAAAGTTTCAAATAATTATTATTAAATACCAAAGTTTGCCAGAATATTTAAAACAAAATTTTAAGATCAGAAAAAAATTAAAAAAGTTTATTATTTAATAAAAATGTTAAAAAAGGCTTAAAGTTATCGTATTGGTCTAGCAAGTTGTGTGTAACAAGTATATTTTCAGTAACAACAAACAAGTGAACAATAAACAAGTATATTTTTTGTAAAAATTATCAATTAAATTTAAAATATCTATGCTAGCAGTTTTGTCAGTTATTTGCGCAAAGACTCTTGATATACGTCATAGAATTTTAGATTAAAGGTGTCTGCACTTGTCTAAAAAATAAAAGGTGCTCTTTATGAGGATTTCCACTGAAAAATCAGCATGATTTTATTTTACAATATGTCTTCCGGAAATAACATTTCCAACATTTCACCAGAAAAATAGTATTAATGTATGTATCGCATCGAAATCTCATGCTTATTTGTATGCATAGACCGTGATAAAATATGTAGGGCAATTTCAAGGACACGACCCGATTATCTGAAGAATGAGAGACTTTATTCAGGTCATATGCAATCTTTGTGACAAAATATCGTTTGTACGCAACGATACGTTCAGAAGAAAATAATAAACACACATACATGGACAAAGAGGTAGCTACTGAATTTTTATATTTGTAAATAACTTAATTTCTATATATTTTTTAAATACAAATATTTTTCATTCCTTGTTTTTTTATTTTGTAGATTAAGTAAATGAAACAAAATCGAAGATTGTCAGTTTCAAATTCCCCATTTGACGTTATTCTGCCATTGCAAATACCAATAAACTGATAAAGTGATCAGTAAGCAAAATACGCTACCACAAATTTCGGTATTTTATTTTGCCAGGAAATACCGTAACCCTGAAATTGTTTTCAATCCGCTATCCATGAAAATCAATCTAAAATAATTCTGCCAAAAATAAAAAAGCACGAATAGCGTAAAATCGGTCCATGTTTATTTTTTGGTAACATTTTTATTTGTTTCCGTTTTATTTAAAGTAACTCTGCAAAAGTTAAGAAGCTATTATTTTTGCACACTAATTGCGTAATGATCTACTTTCAGAATTTGGACTTGCAGCAACAAATACACAAAAAAGTGCTTAGCTATCTGGGTTTTCATTTCATTTAAATAAATTAAAACAAAAAAAAGAAAAAAATAATTCTAAAAATTAGGAAAGTTATCTAAAGTTAATTTGACCTTAAGAAATTGATGATTAAAGGCAATAGTATTTCTTTGTTCAAAATCCAAGATATCTCCATAAAACATTTTCATGCATTTCATCAACTTTCAGGCGAGCAAGTAGCCTCAAACTTTAAAAAAAAAACGAAATCCAAAGAAAAAGGAAAGAATTGCATTAAAGACAACGATATTTCAAATCGATGTTCCTATAAACTTTGACCAAAAATCGACACATTACTTTTAAAAGACTTTTATTAAAATAATACATTTTTTTTTAAAAATGAAAGACTGTTCAAATAAGATCATGAGATTTGCCAAATACGTTATCCTTGGACCTTGAAGAAATTCCTCATACGAGATAATATTTGGGTTTTCCCCACAATAATAGGTCTCAATTTATGTATTAGCAATGTAATGACCTATGCAGTAAAAGATACCGATGACGAATAAAATCCGGATATTGCAAAAGCAATGAGTCAATAGTGATAATAAAATTTAAATATGTAAAAAAGAAACTTATTGGTATAGACAGCAAGACTGGTCGATGGTTTGGATATAAAATGATTGTATGTACTGTCGCGTATATTCTCTTAACCACTAGCCATTTACCTAAACACGGCATGATAGCGTAATCCAAATGATAGTATCGTGAACCCACCGTCGCCTCACGCGATACGACAACTTTCATTAACTAATTTAGCGAAGGGTGCCCGGTCCGGTCACGGCTTTGCAATCACATTGCAGGGAACAGAATCGAGGGCTGACAATCGAGTCACGCAGTATCGCAGCATGCAACGTTTCACTTGTAATCCCTGTTCGTACAAAATTTTTATTAATTCGCCGGGCACCACATGGTGAGAAGCTTTTCAATATAACGCGTTTATTTGTTTTATTTTTGGTAGTATGGATCTTTGAGATTGGAAATATAACATTTTTATGTAAGACCTTTAATGATATTAGGAAGTTAGCCTTTTAATGTCAGTTCATACGTCACAGTCGTTTTTCCACACTGCCATAGCATTACGTAGAAACTTAAAATGGGCATAATTGTGAAGCATATTAATATAGATATATATATATATATATATATATATATATATATGTATATATATATATATATGTATATATATATATATATATACATATATATAAAAAAACAGATAACGATCAAAAACACTTGTAGGCAAATTTTAGGGGCTATAGCGGTCGTTCTCTCAATCGCATAATTCTTCAGATATGTGATTACTTCGTGAAAAATAATATTACTTAGATGTTTACACGTGCACAAATGTCCATGGAGCGGGTGAGTGGACGGACTGCGCGAGTTATACTAGTGCTTAACATGTTATTTTCTAACCTCAAAATGTTAAATACCTATAAAAAAAATTACGAATTAAATATTCTCAAAACTCATCCAACAATTTTCTTCAAATATTTCGCATTTCCAAAACATAACGTAACGGCTTAAAAATATGTCATAACATCTCTTCCAAAAAATCTAATTAGGATTTTGCGAAAAAGAATCTAAGACATTTGTACCGTCACTATACATACCATTCATAGATTGCATGGGAGGTGTCTGCGAGCAATTTATATGGTATGGCGGGACGGGAAGAAACTGTGTGACGGTACAATAAATAGTATTTTATAAATTGAGCAACATACATTTTTACAAACCCCTTTTTTTATGTTACTATGTAAAAACCTTTTCTCAAAAAATATTATGCAGCATAGTTGTACTGCTTAATTTAACTATTCTCTGTTTAATTCAATTAAAATATATGAAAGATAAATAAAAAAATTGTTTTATTGTTTCATGAAACCTAAAAATTACCTCGATTCTCAAATCACGTAATAAGCAGAAAACGTGTTTATTATTTAACACAGCAGATTTCTTTTAGTTTCTCTCGACAATATGAGATGAAAATACCAACAAAATGTTAGAAATATTGAGTATTTATTACTGAGAAATAATATAATTTTTAAAGAAAAGAAATATTGCTTATTTTCAACATTTTCTCAATCATACGCCTTAATATACTTGAAAGTTTAATTATAATAGACAATCTGCGAAAACAAGTCAAAAATAGCACTGAAATACAAGTCTAATTAATTAATACTTCTCAGTGAAATAATTGTAGTGAAATGATAAGAAGTTTATTTCTAAATCAGTGTGTCGCATCATATCGATATAATAATACCACATGGCACCCGGTGTACATGCATTTAATCCTTTATTTTAAACAAAAACATTTTATTGATTGTAAATGTGTAATTTTTTTATTCAAGATCTCATGGAAACCTACTTGCTATACTAATTTAACATTAATCTGCATGGCGTATATGGGATCCTATATAATATACAGAAATGAAGAAAAAGTTAGATAAAAAGTTATCAAACTCATATATATATATATATATATATATATATATACATATACATGTATATATATATATATATACATATATATGTATATATATATATATATATATATATATATATATATACGAGGTAATCACTTTTCATCTGAATTCTAGCGGTTTTCTTATTGATTAATTTTTCGTTTCGATTACATCGCTAAACGTAACACGTCACTGATTAGAATAGAAAACCAAACGAGATCAAGTGTTGCCATTTTTTTAAATATAATGTAATGTTTCTTTAACTCTACATTGTAAATTGTCAATTTATTACCTTAACTATACGTAGAAAAAACCTTTCAATTAAAATTAGCGTTCAAAGATTTAGACATTTATTAGATCATTTAGACATATATGAGAATTAAAATATTTACAAATATAGATATCATATTTCCTCATTAAAATATATTGCATATTACATCTTTTTCAGAAGTTAAAATAATTGACTCGACAAACATCTTAAATATTAGTTTCCCGCTAAATTTAATTAAACTAAAACAATAATTTTCTTTAATAATTTTAAATTAAGCATTTTCAAGCAAGCAAGGAAATATATGTCTTTTTAGACTTATCCCGAATTTTTTCTAGAATTAGAATACCTGAATTTTGGAAAAAAAATAATTTTGGAATCCTCAAGTTTACACTTTTAATTTATATTCCATACACACTTAAAATTAAACAAAACTTGAATATTTTATTTTCCACTTTAAAATTTTCACATCAAAAAATTTTTCTCAAAAGGTAATAATCAAAAATATTTATTTTTGAATATTAAGTTTTGAGATGTACGCGGGCATATTTGATTTATCTTTAAGGCGAATTTCAGGTTTTGCGGTCAAATTTTTTCTTAGAAAATGTTTGTCTTCATAAAATCTTTCATAAAATTGTATTAGGTAAAATTATCTCTCATAAAATAATAAACTCAAGATATTTTAAGCTAGAAAAGAAAGATTTTCCACGTTTTTTCAATTTCCGGTGAACCTATTCACAATTGAAATAAAAATTTAAAAGCTTGTGCAAGACAGGTTTCAAAATGGTAGTGGTTGTAAAAATCTTTTAAATATATTAATTATTACACCTTTAAGAAAATTGTCACAAATCACAATATTTTTTGATTAAGTCAAGTCGGTGAAATGCATGATATGCCCGCATTTCTATTTAATTTTAGGTAGCAGTCTTTTGGGAAATATTACTAGTGTAGCGCAAGTTAGCAATAAAATCAATAAAGATTTTCCACGTTTTTTCAATTTGCGGTGAACCTATTCACAATGGAAATAAAAAATTAAAAGCTTGTGCAAGACAGTTTTCAAAATGGTAGTGGTTGTAAAAATCTTTTAAATATATTAATTATTACACCTTTAAGAAAGTTGTCACAAATTACAATATTTTTTTATTATGTCAAGTCGGTGAAATGTATGATATGCCCGCATTTCTATTTAATTTTAGGTAGCAGTATTTTGGGAAATATTACTAGTGTAACGCAAGTTAGTAATAAAATCAATAACGTCATTAATAAACCATTATTCTCTTATTTATTACAAAATATTACTCTTTGTATTTTAAGACAAAGATATTAAAGACAGAAATCTTCTTCAATAGTAATTGTTAGGTCTATACCGAATTGAATAAAATATGACATACAATTCGAGATAATGTCTTCACCATATTCACTATACCATTGTAAAATAATAGTCAGAAGTTCATGAATAAATTTATTTATTTATTTTAAACAATTTATATATATATATATATATATATATATATTTATGTATGTATGTATGTGATTAAGTTTGTTTCGCCGCTATGCTGTGACTTATTTATTATTAGGGCTGCATGCGACCACGACTATACCTAAGTCATCATATAGAATTGAAATCAATCATATTATCTTTCTGAAAAAAAAATTGCTAAAATTACAACGCAGCTTTCCGTAAATGTGAAGAAAAATTCAGGTTGTAATGATTATAGAGAAGAATTTTTTTGTTTCGGTTTTTTCAGTTAGTTTTTTCCGTAGTCGGGTTTTAAGGTTTTAACTTTTATTTTTATTTAAAATTTTACCATGAATAAAATTTTTTGCGCAATCGATCTAACGCCTTAATTGAGTTGGAGCATAGAATCTTTATTTTAACTATGATTCTGGCGGGAAACTTTTATTATAATTAAACTGATTACGCAATCGATCTAGTTCTTTCACAGAATTATTATTATGGGGATTATTTATAAGTTCGGGAGATGTCAACTCGCTAGTAAAGAGGCTTTGTAAAGTTTTGACTCAGTTAATGCGACATAAACTTGGTCTTTTGCAAAAACCGTTTTACCGGGATCGATTGCAGCTTTTTCAAAACCACATCCTTACAGTTTGTGTACACTAACGTGCCATGGTAATATCAACAAGAACATGGTTGTATTGATTATGTCCGCCCCTGTTAGTCTATCATATTCTTCTATATTTGAAGTCTCAATTCTAATCAGATCTAATTAAGGATCATTAGGAATTGTTGTATCATCGAATTTAATTTTGAGGACATTCGGTAATTTCCCGACCTCGAACTAGTCCCGTTTTAGAGGTAGCCATTCAATACTCTCAGTAACAACCATTGCTCTATTGACTATTTCCTATTTTCATTCATTTTTTTTCTGAGCTCGCGACTTAGTACCAATTACTATACTCGCTACAATTCTACCGGTTTGAATGGGGCCTCGAGGAATATATTCAGACTTAGAAGCTATATGTTTTTGGGCCGTGAAACTATCAAGAACAGTTACATTGTATTTGTTTTTTGATGTTCTGTCCATTAGTACAATTACTTCTTTTTAATGTAATAAACGTTGACTTTTCCAAGAGTGGGAAATGTGTGAGTGATTTCCGAAAGCTAAATTTTGTGTAAAATTAAATATCCTGGGATACTATCTGGATCGAAATGTTCCTCTACCGTAGTTGGGTAAAAACAGAACTTTCTTTTATTCGAACCTCAATATTATTCATAAACTATCATAATCAGTTTTGAATTTTCTGCCACGTTTGTATTTAAATAAAAAGAAAAAAGTAAAATTTTGTACTAGTTCGTCGTATTTCTTTAAATATGGCCTTCATCTATAAATTATTCAGCAGCCATTCAAAGGAAAATTTCACTTTATGCCCACACTGAATTGTCAATTTTCTTCGAATTGTTTCATCATTTTATTGAGTAAACGAATCAAGAATGTTTTGCGTTCACAATATCATTGTTTATAAAAAAAATATGGTCCAGTCATAAAATATTTTAAGCACAAAAACCTTCGGTAGGAGATTATCATTATTGCGAAAGTCATATTGTTTACTATGAACAAATCTGTAGTAAAAGCTCAACGTTTGCCTAACAAACTATACTAGTATTTATTAGGTACCTTTTGTGCTCTTTATTATATTCAGTAATAAAGATATTCTACGACGCAAATATCTTTCGCTTAAAATATTTTAATAACGAACATATAATTCAACTAAGAATTTGAGAATATGAAATGGAAATAAATAATAATTAGTACAAAAGTGAGAGCAAAGGTTAATTGAAAATTTAAAAAAAAGCAAATAGAAATCTAAATGTCAGAAGAAAAATACAGAGAATAACATGCCACTTTTATGTTTGAAGGATATTTTTGAAAAAAAAATTTTTTTTTGAGACGAAAAATATTTTGACATGGATTTTTTCAAAAATGTTAAGTTTTTATTCAGTTTGATGCACAGAATTACCTGTATTTATAATATAGACTTGTGCTACAATCGTATATTCATCATAATCCATTAAGAGCTAAATACATAAATGCAACCGTGGCTTAAGGAAGCTTCGACGCATCTTCTTACTGCACGCCTGTACTTTTTTATTTCTCATGAGTATAACGACCTTTTCTTTATAGAGATTTTGTGGAGTATAGTAGTGAAGTAAAAAAAATTATAAGCTTATAATTTTGTCAGTCTACTTGTCCATCACAGGTTTACGTATTTTATAATTTATGAGTGTAAAGTTCTGCAATTTTTTACAGGTTTAGATACATGAGAACCAAATTTTGTAAGTTTCCATAGTTTTAGTCACAAGCGAAAAAATTTGGAAGATTCTCCAATTTTTGACAAGTGAGAAAAAATTTTGTATGCTTCTACAATTTGAGCCTCGTAAAAATAAATGTTGTCAAGATTGAAAATTGTAAATAAATATATTTGTACATATACATATACATATATATATATATATATATATATATATATATATATACATATATAGATATATATATATATATATATACATATATATATGTATATATATATATGTGTGTGTGTGTGTGTGTGAGTGCGCGCGCGTTTGCGTGTGTACGTGTGCGTGTGCGTATGCGTGTGTGCATGCGTGCATGCGTGCGTGCGTGCATTCGTGCGTGCTTACGTCTGTGCGTATATGTGTGTGTGTGTGTGTGTGTGTGTTTGTGTGTGTGTGTGCGTTTGAAGGTGTTTGTGTGTGTATGTGTGTGGGTGTTTGCGTGTGTACAGTATTGATGTAACCAATATTCTCCTTTGTAAATATTTGCATGTTTTTCAATTTGCGTATTCTTAAAAATAATGTGAATATTTGGTAATTAAATAAAATGTTAATGTTGAGTTCGTTATAAAAAAAATTAAATTAAGTTTATTTAAGATAAATATAAGCATTCAGTTTGATAAAATATATATACAACATTTCTTTTGAGATAACAAATTTTTACAAAATTTTCCTCCGCAAGAGCCAATTCTAACATTAATTAAAATCTTAAATTGTCAAATTATTATTTTTCTATTAAAAGAATAAATAAAAAGTTTTTTTAATATTACATATGTTACGATTTAAAACACTGAGGTATATAAAGAACACCAGCCCCACTAAAGGTTCTTTCACTAAAAATACTCCCGGGTAAATAATCTCTTGCTAGAGAACAAGGAAGGTATTGTTTCTACATATTAATTTTATATCAGACATCAAAGGGCCCATATTATGTCCCACACGTTTTTCCTAAATACTCTGCTATAATTTTTTTAATGAATTGGTATTCGAAAATGATCTTATATAAAAATGTGCTGTTCCATATTTTATTGTATTTTCTTTCAAGTTTTGAGATTTTATTGTTGCAAGGTTGTAAGGTGTTTTACTTTGAAGAAAATGTTTAGCAATCTATTTGCAAAATTAAATGAAACTACGTTCTTTACCATGACTAGGTTTCGTTGTATTACAACATCTTCAAAAATATTTGCTAATAGCCCACCAATCTTTACTAATAGCCCACTTGAAGATGTAATACAACGAAACCTAGGTCGTGGTAAAGAACTCAAGAAAGTAAAAATAACACTACATCCCGTAGTTTGATTTAATTGTGAATATTGAATTTTTAAAAAATTAACGTCAAATATATTCAATATTCAATCTATTTGCATTTCATTATCACGGCAAAATTGGTTTCTTGCATCTCAATTAGCACTTGAAAAACAAATTCAATATTATATGTTGGACTTACATATCTAGCTATGACTTAAAACTAAAATATGTAGATTGTAAAAATATAGAAATTTAATGCATTTCATGAATTTCCATTACAAACAGAAATTACAATAATATTAATTATAATAACGAGAAAACAACCATACAATTTAGACAACATGAAAATTATGATTTTTCACAAGCACAAGCGTATTTAAGTGTTAACATTGATTTAATTTTTATTACATTAATATTAATAAATAAATGCAATAAATAAAGAATAAGGATAGCGACATTTGAATACAGGCCTATCGATTACAATTTGCTTTACTATTCCACCGTCCGACTGCTAAGCCTGATCCACAATTTTTAGAATTATATTCTGTTAATAAAGTTTAGAAACATTATTTTTTTATTATTGGCTTGTTGGTACGCGTTGATACTTTCACAAAATATTTACCTTCTATGTGTAATTACAAAAATGTTGATCTCAAACTAAGTTTTCCACAAGTCTCTTAATAAATATGTGGCGTGTACATAAATCTTAAGACAACTAAATTACGAATGAAATAGACATCGAGTAATAGCGGTAATTATAACTATGAATTCTGTCGTGTGTCGGAGACATATTTCCAGTAGCAAATTTCAATGTGAAGAACGAGGTATTCTATATATGAATATAACTTTCGTGGACATTTTGCGCATCTGTGTTAATATATTCACATTGTATAGTTTTATTTTAAAGACAACCACTACTGGCGATATCGTTTATTAAATTACATAGTATATTAAATAATTGCTTAATATTTATATGGCATGTTGTTATAATTCATTATAGAATATGTTGGAAAATTATATAGTTATGGTAAATAATTTCACTACATCGTTTCAAACCTACGGAAGATTTTTGTTCCATTTGTTCCACAAATCTTTATTAAAATATACATCACAAATATAAATGTAGGTTAATGTGTACATATATTTTTGGATACAATCTTTTACTATTATACTTATAATTTGAATAATGAAAAAAAACAAGTGTGCTTTAGACCTGAAGACCTGAACTTTGAAGTTTTATTTATGTCGTGTGACTGAAATAAAACTTGAAATTCACAAAATATGTACATTAAAATGATTTATAATTTTATTCACTTTAAACGTAGAATATTTAATGCATTGAACAAAATAATAATTTATAAAATTGTTCAAGAACGAAATGAAATTACAAAATAATCAAAAAATCACCGTTCGCGTAACGCTAGCAAAGTCGCATATATATATATATATATATATATATATATGTATATATATATATATATATATATATATATACATATATATATATATATATATATATATATATTTCATGCACTGGCTATGAGAGGAAGAGAGAAAGAAAATATGCGTGCGCACCGCTCTCTCTTGCTCCTATTGTGTGATACAGACAATAGGCTTGCACTGTGTCTTAGATATACGAAACATAACTGGCTATGCAAGAAAAAGAGAAAGAAAAGGTGTGCTCGCACCTCTCTCTCTTGTCCCTTCCTTCTTCCGTTCGCCTCGCACGATCACGTTTTTCGTAACGCTCTCGTCACTCATTCACCAGCTTACTCACCAAGTCAAGCGTGCGTACAGAAGTTTTACTTCAAAAACTTTGTAGCGATGGGTGTTATGCTGCTGTGAAGCGATATTTCGCCGACTTTTTACGAAAATAGCAAACGTAAACTTTAAAATTGTTCTTTAAATTTGCACCTTTTAATTGTAAACTTAATGTCATAAAATTGTATAAGAATCAATTACTATTCGACGTTTTGGCTTTTTATAGATGCTTTAGTAATAACATATTTATTAACTTCAAATAAATGAGGAATATTAAACTTACATATATTTTGGTTGCAAAAATGCAAAAGCTAGAACTGGCATTAATAGATATATGAGATGCTTATTTTCAGTAACAATGAGTTACAGAGAAAAAGGAATATTTCCCATAGTTATTTTAATAGAAGAGAACAGTTTTATTCTTGCAGAATATTTTTATTTACTACTGCACTATGTTAAGCCGGGTACTTCAAAAGCTTAGTTATATTACAATTGGAATAGCTTGACGGTAAAGCACCAAAAAACATTTTCACCAAATGACCAAGCAAAAATTCTTTCGGCGCTCGTTAAAACTCGCGAAAAGAAACAGTTTATTGCTCGTTTTCGTCTAAGTGAAATAAGTTTTCTCATTTGTTTCCGTTAGGCGGTAGAAATATGGCGTAAGGTATATTTATAGCGAGCTTTTGCCAACATTTAGTTGTGTAGCACCTTGCGCTACTTGCAAAGGATATTTATGATCGATTGCCTTATATTTAATTGGAAGGGTTAGGAACTAGAAAGTTCTTGAGATAATTTTGGGCTATTCCGCTGCTAAGGGAAGGTCAAAGTAAGATATTTTCGTTGTCTATGCGTTTAGGTCAATAAATGCAACTTCACTCATTTACTTGATTTTTATTCAAACCTGGCACCCTGATAGTAATAGATGAGATAACAATAGAATATTTAGACACATTTTTTTTTAAATAAATTACAGGGTCAATTTATGTGACTCAGCAACGTTGTACATGTATTTGAAAATTCTACAGTGTTAATTGTTTAGAAAATTCTACAGTGATAATTTAACTCTCAAAATATATTTAATTATTGAAGATAAAATTGTGAATATCATCGCAAAGTAACAAACATGTTCAAAAATAAGTATTATAAAATAAAAATGACAGATTAAGATAAAATTTATTGACATGCGACTTGTTGAAATGCTTACACAACAATGAATTTTATTGTATTTTTCAAGACTAAGTAATTAAAAATAATATTGTTTAGGTTGGAAAGTATTAAAATACTGTGCAGTACTTCCTAAGTCTATATAAATTACCTCTATTCTGCGCCATCTGCATTTATTTCAAACCAGCTTTTTTTTAATATCATCATCACGATGATATTAAAAAAAATCGAATTTATTATTTACTAGCAGTCACTCGCGACTTTAAACGCGTAAAAATGTATTTCTGTACGTATTTGATATAATTATTGCAAATAATTGGTAGTTTGGAGGGAAATATATTCTTAAGTAAAATAACAGTAGTGCTATCTAGCAAAGCCTTAAGAAAGATTGTTTTCTTATAGATAAGAATCTAATTATTTTCTAGTATGAAGAACTACACAATTTATTAAAAAGTTCTCTATGTTATACGAGTATTTAAAACTGGCAAGGTTAAGTTCGTTGCTTAAAAATAAGATATATTAACAGAAATATCTAATCAATTGAAAGTTTTATGTGGTGTCCAATATGAATATGCCATAAATTATCAAAAACTCTATTAACACAAAATGGTATAGAAATTTGGATTAGATATTGTAAATTGGCATATTGATAAGTAAACAGGAGACGCTTCATTTCTAGACGTCAACAAACGCCTTTGTTACTTGCTTTACAAAGAAAATAGGACGTCATTCGGTGGATATATTTAGTTATTCGAGACAAAATAGAGTTTGTGGATTGAGCAGAATATCAATACGACGAATCAAAACATTTCCATTGTCACCGATTCGTATACGTGTCGATTGTTCACGAAGATATGAAAACGTGAGCAAATTTTCAACAACAGAGCTAACTATATTTGTATCTTATTGATAGTTAAGTATAATATGATAACTATTTCTATGTTACAAATAAATCTACCTATCGAATTGCAAATGATGGTCGTATGAATTTATACAGGTACCTATTAGTAGGTATAATTTAAAATAACTAAAATAGTATTGTTTTAATATGCAGGGATTAATAACAAAGTCAAAAGCTGAAAGCAAACAACTCTTAAAAGATTTTTGTACTTAATGAACAAATTACGTAACAAGACTAAGAATGGAAAATTGACAAAAATATACCGTCATCACTAACAAATCAGCATCTTTCTGTATCTCTGTATTAGTTTTCCCGGTGAATTTATCAGCATGAATATTGGGAATGAAGATATATATTTCTTTTGATCTTTTCCTTTTTTCTAACATCTTATTTTTTATAGCGTTTATGTTAATTGTATTTTTTCAGTAATTTTCATTTTAATTATTTGTTATGAATTAGTAAGAAATCCTTTACATACTATATTTACAGTCTTTCATGAGGTTAAACTATACTGGTTTTGTAGAGTTTCCACTCTGGACTTTCTTACCTCAAATTATTCCAATCAATCTAAAAGTTCTCTTCTGAGATTGATTTTTTATGTAAACAAATAATTCCTTTAATAATAAGTAGAGCTGTTTGAAATCAAATTGTAAATCAGCAGGATTACGGACACGCCGGTAAGTTAACGCTCTCGGTAGTTGCAATCGCGACTGATGACAACTTAAATAACGTGATTTTTCATCTCAAATTTTAAAGCTTATTGTGCGAAACTCTCTGAGTTTTAATCAAACCACATTTCACGGTGATTCTCTACAGCTTATATACATAAAATATATCTTTGCGCCGTTATCTTCTAACAAACTATTAAAAGTTATAACAATGTTTATGAATTACAAAAGTTATACGCGCGGCCTTTTACGTATTGACAATTGCACCAGAATAACAACAACATCTATGCGGAGTAGCAACTCTCTTTTAAACAACGACGTATAAAGGAGTAACATTTGAGAAGAAAACATAAGGAGTAACAGTATATAAGAAATAAATTTGTTTTATAAAAATTAAAATTATACGCGTGACCTTCCACATATTGACCATTGTACCAGCATAAAAACAACAAAAATAACTATGGGAAATTGCAGCTCTAGGTTTTTTTAACTGGACGTATAAAGAAGCAATAGTTTAGAAGAATACATAAGAAGTAATAATTTAGAAGAAATACATATATTTTTGTATCGTAATCTGGAAGCAAATTAGGCCCAATAACCGATACCGAATGGAATAATTCTAACTTTGCCTTAACTCTTATAGTGAGACTTTGGTATCTCCCTAGATATATTTCTCAGAAAGTATTATTACTTTCAACTTTAAATTTGGCACATTCATATAATTTGCTTACCCACCTCTATTCCAAGTTTTCCGCTATGTTCAAAGTTTGGAAAACAAGAAATCTTAAATGATTTACACTGTTCTAGGGTGTTCTGTCTATATATGTATATATATATATATATATATATATATATATATATATGTGTGTGTATATATATATATATATATATATACATAAATATATATATATATATATATATATATATATGTGTGTATATATATATATATAAGCAAATACATTTAAGTGTATGTTTACTTTTGTATATTTTAGGGAATTAAAGATAGGCATTTAATTTAATTTTTCCCAACTAAATGAAACTACGTGATTTAATATTACTTTTACTTTATTTAAATTCTTTACCACGACCTAGGTTTCTTTGTATTACAATATCTTCAGGTGGGCTATTATCGTTGCTTATAGCCAAAAAAATACTACATCACATAGTTTCATTTAATTGTGAATAATGAATGTCTACAAAATTAACGCCAAATATATTCAATAACTAACCAGTAACAAATGTTAATACACAGTATATACTTACAATATTTTTTTGACATGATGGTCTCCAATGTCATTGTTTCTTCTAGAATACAATGCGTTCCAGCGAGCGCTGTGTTTGGATCTGTGCATATATGTCGATTCTCCAACGAATCAAAATAAATGATTTTATAATTACTTAAAAAAATAATTACAAAAACTAGAAATTAACACGGGACATAAAGGTTTATGATAGCTAAATAATACTTCTAATACATTGACAGTTGGATGCGTTGTTACAATTCGTCCTCTTTTTTTCACATTACTTTATCTCAAGTATATTATCAAACTCAATTGTACATGTATTTCCATTTGAATTATTTCCGAGTAAATTTTTTTTGTCTCAAAAGTTGTAAAGATGCATCTTTCCAAATAAATTTAGCTGATACTTTGTAATAAAAAAAACCACCATCAAGTGTAAAGAATTTCATATCTAAGTGAATTTTCATGCAAGAAAACTCTAATGAATTGGATACTTTCATGAGATAATTTTTGGTTCGATTTATCTACCCGAGTGAATCATTACGTATTTATTACGTACATATAATAAGCATGTATAGAGGACAGTAATATACTTATTATTTGTACGTAATAAAAAAAACATTTATTTACCATTCTACATAAGTGTAAGTTTGAATTAAAAATTATATTTGCTTCAAAATGTGTTAAAAAATGTTGAGTTTCTATCATAATACATGTTTATGAAATTTAAATGTTTTATACAGTACTTATTGAGAGTATAATGGTGTGTTTGGGTAGTATATGAGGACTTTGATCATGCTTTTTGGTTATATTTTTTAAAAACACATTTAAAGTTCATAGATTAACTAGTTGCATAGCAGTGAAGCGTGAGGATTCGGACAAAAATAGGTTGAAAATTTAATGAAATGATATGACTCATAAGTATTGCGGTTAAAATAATTCAATTTATAGCGATACTCATTTCGCCATAAATTCAATTTACTTTAATCTTAAAACTTACGAGTTATTTTAGGTTTTAAGGATTAGTATGACTTAAGTTTTATTATAATTACCCTCCATATATCTCTCTGTTAATCCATCCGTACTTTCTTCTGTCAAAGTGTCACAGTTTTTGCTGAAATAAACCTATTTTTATGAAAGGACACCGGCAAGATTAGACCCACTTTTTCTATGAGAGCAACAAAAAATTATTTTTTCTCCAAATAAATTATTTGTGGTATGTCTGAAACCTATGAAATACGGAAAATATTTGCGAAAAACATTTGATATAATAACTGCTTTCTGAAGTTATTAAATATTCGCGAATACATGATAGGATCGCCCTATAACAAACACCATTTATACTTAATTGATTTTTGATCGATAAAATTATTTGGTTTTTTATAATAACCATAATTTAAACTACGACTTCTTTTATTTTTAAATATTAATATTATTTATCTGATAAATAGTGTATATTTTTAAAAAGGCTGTAAGACTGCTAAATATTGAGCACTATTCCTTAATATCCCGGCAGCTAATGCTATATCGGAATCATTGTTCCTTTGGCACTCCTACCCTGTGATTTTATTTTTAAATATTATCTGTTTCCAAACCTATCAAGGTCAAGAATTTAATTTACATTTTGCATTTAATCGTTTTTTTATGTTTAGAAACCTGAATGACTAATGACTCAACGGCAACATTATACATTCAGACGTCAACAAAACGCAAACTACCAAATGAAATATGAATATCATTCAATTGGAATGCTTTGAACCTAAACAATATTTCCAGCCCGTGAGAGAGAGTGACGGTAAATTCAAACAAAGGACCAACGTTCTTTTAGAAATTGCAAACAAATCATGAAAGATTTCATGAAAATGTACTACTTCAGGTTCAAACGAAAGGTTATTTGTTGAAGCGATGAATAGGGTGGCCGGTATATGTTAACAATTGTTGAGCTGCTTAAGATATCTAGCATATTATTTTTCTGAAGGAGAAAATTTATTTGATTCTTATCAATACCCATCTCCCTTTTAAATCAAAGCCATTTACTCTTGTATTTCTTCCAAGAAATCCTAAGTATTTGTATTGTATATATAAAATAATCTGTATATAATTTATATAAAATACAACGTCTGTCTCTCTCAATTTCTGTCATTTATTTTATAAATTAAATTCTGCTGGATTGATTTAGATGCGATTTTTGCAATCGTATAAGTCGTGAACTGGGAAATATTTTCATTTTTATAATATAAGTCTAGGTGTCGAGGATATGGAGCTGTGTTACGGATTATGTGGTGTGTTTTAGGGTGAGGGGTTCGTATGCAGATACTGATAAAATTCACTACAGTTAAATGACACAATTTCCTTATAAGGAGAACTATTGCAAAAGTTATTGTTTGAATATTTTTAGAAGTAACTACCATAAGCGCTTGAAATGGTGAAGTATTTTTGTGTCATTGATATTACTAAAACGTTCAATAAAAATAAAAATTAAAGTTTTAAACCTTATTGTAACTCCACGTAACATTCACTGAAAAACTGCCTATGGAGTTCATCCCGTGTATAAATATACAACATGAAAACAATGAAATCATGCATACAATGAATAATTTGTGATATATATATATATATATATATATATATATATATATATATATATATATATATATTATTAATGATTTTATTAAATGTCCTAAAAAATCATAATTTAATGAAGAATATTTAGAGCATTACTTTTTATTTTATTTATATATTTTTATTGCTATCCAAACTTTGAACACAGCGGAAAACTTTAAATAGAGGTGGGTAAGCAAATTATATAACTGTGCCAAATGTAAAGTTGAAAGTAATAATTCTTACTGAGACATATATCTAAGGAGATACCAAAATCCCACTATAAGGGTTAAGGCAGAGTTAGAACTATTGAATTCGGTATCCGTTATCGGGCCTAGTTTGCTTCCAGATTACAATACAAAAATATGTGAATTTCTTCTAAATTATTACTTCTTATGTTTTCCTCTAAACTATTGCTTCTTTATAAGTTAAGTACAAAATACATAGAGCCTCAACTTCCCATAGTTATTTTTGTTGTCTTTATGCTGGTACTATGGTCAATACGTGGAAGGTCACGCGTATAATTTATATTATTTATGTAACAAATTTATTTCTTATATACTGTTACTCCTTATGGTTTCTTCTAAACTATTACTCCTTTATACGTCGTAGTATAAAGAAGTGTTGCAGCTCCGCATAAATGTTTTTGTTGTTATTCTGGTAGAATTGTCAATACGTAAAAGGCCGCGTGTATAACTTTCGTAATTAATAAACATAGTAAAAACTTTTAATGTTTGTTACAAGACAACGGCGCAAAGAGATATTTCATGTATATAAACTGTAGAGGATCACCGTGAAATTTGGTTTGATTTAAACTAAGAGAGTTTCGCACAATAAACTTTAAAATTTGAGTTATTTAAGTTGTCAGTCGCGATTGCAACTACTGAGATCGTTAATTTACCGGCGCGTCCGCAATAATTCCTTACGATTTATAATTTGATTTTAAACAACTGTACCTACCGATAAAGAAATTATTTGTGCACATAAAAAATAAATCTGGGGAGAAAACTTTTAGAATGCTTGGAATAATTTGCTGTATCAAAAGTGGAAACTCCACAAAACCAGTTTAGTTTACCCTCATGAAATAATAAGACTGTAAATATAGTGTGTAAAGAATTTCTTACTAATTAATAACAAATAATTAAAATGAAAATTACCGAAAAAAAAACAATGAACATAAACATTTTAAAAAAAGATGGTAGAAAAAAGGAAATTATATACCAAAGAATACATAATGTATCTTAGAAATATTGTATGTTTGCTCCTATTTTATTCAGTCTATTTGTAACGGATATTTTAGACTGAATAAAATAGCGTGTGATTTTGTATTTAGTATAAATATATGTGACCAATGAGGTATTTTATTTATTATCGATATATGTAAAATATATACATGTATGCATACATGCGTTTTCTTTTTTATATTAATTATTCTAGTACTTGAGAATATGTTCATAAACATTTAATACCTCAGTTTTCATAGCCGACGTTACGACTTCCAAATTTATCTTCCTTGGTGGAAAATTTCGCTATTACATAATTTGGGCACGCGACACTGGCTAAGTTTTTATTGCGCATTATGTTTGTGGAGCTTAAGGGGAGATTTATTTTAAGTTTTATTTGTTTTGTTATTTATGTTATTTCCCTCTGTTTCTTCGCCTTTACCCTCTGAAGTTTTGCTCACAATGTTGGATTCGGTAAACCATTCAGTCGGATATATTAAGATGATTTCGTGAGTGCAGTTTTTATTAAAAGTGTATAACAATAAAATAATTTAACTATATCTTTGACAGGAACTAAGTTACTACGTTAAGCATAGAAATTTAAATTCTGTAAGTTAGTTGTTTCGCGACCACAAGGCAAATTTATACAAATACCATCGACTAACGTAATGGAAAACGCGTACATGACATTGTACGCAGTTTAAAAACCTATACGTTATTGTAACAATGAAATGATTCAAACTGCCTTTATAGCCTAAATTTAAAATAAAATTTAAACATTTAAAGTTATCTGAATTTTCATAGTTCGAACTCGAGTCGGTAAAACTTTTATCCAAAACCTTAAGTCTTGACGTCGAAAGGGAAGGTTTTAAATTAAACTGTAATTTTGTATGTGTTTGGCGTTAATTTTGTAGAAATTCATTATTCACAATTAAATGAAACTACGTGATGTAGTATTATTTCTACCTTCTATAAGTTCTCTATTTTCTTTGAGTAATCTTTGCTAATAGCACACCTGAATATGTTGAAATACAACGAAACATTGGTCGTGGTAAAGAACTGAAAGAAAGTAGAATTAATACTACCTAATAAGAAAGTAGAAATAATACCACGTACTTCCATTTAATTGTATGAAGCTGTAATACAAATCTCTTTAACTGTAGGTGCTATGTATTCACATATATTTTTAAAATTTATTGTTTATAAACCACTTTTATTAGCTTCACTTGTTTGTAAATAGGTATGTAAACAAACATAGCAAATCTATTTTTACCCGCTTTTAATTGTCGTGTTCATTACATGTGTTCATTCGTGTTCATTCATGTCGTGTCATTACACCATCGAACTAATATCATGATAGAGGGGAGAGGTGGTTACAGGAATTTCGTAAAGGCCCCTTGAGTTTGAACTCGTTTGACTTGACTCTATGAGTCCCTTGTATTAGTCATATTGTAAGGCGAAATGTGGTCATAGGAACTCTCATCAGCTAATGGTGAACCTTCAGTTGAATTGTTTAAATAATCCCTTATGATGGGGCCTTATGATGGAGGACGTAGATAGTCATGGGAACTTTTCAATGGTTAATAGTAAACCTGCTTAGTTTGAGCTCGTTTTATTTGGCTCCATGGATTATTTGGTTACAAAATTTTAATGTTTTTTTTTTTAAACCGTTTGTTTTACCTATTAAATTTGAGATTTACCAAAATAGGTCCAATTTGAGGGTTACAAATTTGAGATTTAACAAAATAGGTAGGATAATGTTAATATAATATTTTTGAAATGTTTTTGTGCATTTATTTTAAACATCTGTTAATTTTTTGTAAAATCTAAAAAACTTGAACAGAGGTAAAAATCGTTGATCGAATATAATTAAATGGGTATTTCGGCGGCAGTTCAGATGGAGGCGAAGTTAGCGGAAAGCGGAAAATGTAATCGTCTATTTCGCTTTCGAACGATCGAATTGTTATATAAATATGTCATAAATGTTAGTATAATTAGTGTATCAAATTACTTATATTTCGTATAGCGAAGTGATAAATATCACTTTCGCTTTCCAACGTCAAAGTCGCCTTGGCTTTTCGATGAGAAAGGTCTTCTTAAATCCATAATTTTTATAAGAATTGTATACAGAAATGAGTTGCTAAGTAATAATAAGTAAAACTTTTAATTAAAAAGTTAATTGAAAATTATGTTTATTTCCTTAAATTAATGTACTTGCAAATGATGTCATTTGAACTTCCAAATAATATATTTATATGCTATATGCTAATAATATATTTTTCCTACGGACAAGTTATTAGATCGATGACGTTTTCTTCACTAATAAACATAAAGACGATTATTTATGACAAAAATTAATTAAGAGTAACGATATATCGACTTTAAAAATGCTGGGAATTTTGTTCACGAAGAACTACTGACTGCTGAATACGATTGAAGTTTTCCACGTGGGCAATTAATAATATTCCCAGTTTAAATCTGAGAAATTAGTTCTGTTACTTCAAATGCCGCGTACAGGTATTAGGAATTCTTCAATGTCGAGTTGTTTAATTTAATTTCAAGCAAATTGGGCAGCGGTTTTCGTCTCGTTTATTATAATGTTCACGCTTCGGCGGCTGCCTGACGAGTGTAGTTTACAAATTTAATGTAATTAATAGTTTAGAAACTGACTAGTAATCGAGAATTTTAGTTGGTACTGGTCGTTTGTTGATTAACAACGGTCACTCAGAAGTAACCAGCTTATAAGGAAGCAACCCTAAATTTAAAGGTGAAATTTTACAATTCTTATAAAAAATTATTGATATTTGATTTTATTAAATAATCTATATTTAAAAAATGAACAAAAATACTACCAAAATATTTAGTCGTTCAGAAATTAGAAATAATAGATTTTTTCATGATTTCTTAATCATATTATCGATAAATTATGCATTAAATTAAATAACAAAATTAAAAACTTTTATTTGCTTTTTCATTTCATCATTTTGTTTCTTCTCTACACCACGTATAGATTATTCGTTTTGTTTTTCTAATTTTATAAATTATAGGTTCGCCTACTAAATTCTCCTCTTGAAGAAATATTAAAATAGTTACATGCACATGGTACCATACTACAACCACTATAATTATGGTTTGTAAATAAAAACCTAAATTAATGAAATACATAACGATACTGAACAAAAAATCGAAAACCAAGGCAATTTCTTACGCTTCCTAATCAAAATAATGCAAATTACAGGTTCACAATAAAGCCCTTATCGACTGATTATCCTAAAATGACATAAGAGAGCAAACAGTTTATACTGATTGAGTTAGTCATGTACATAGACGTATATCGGATAAAATACACTTGTAAGGGAAAACTTTCCGCCCTAAGGCACCCCATCGTCCTAACTTGCCTTACACCGAAAACTTTTCCACCATTCGTCCACTCAACCAGAACCTTCGAACAAATTTGTACAAATATCCGGTAAATATAACTTTTCCGTATGATACCCGCGACTTGTAACGTTATTAAGAGGCTTAGAAAGGATATTATGTCTAAACCGATACTTAATATTAGGGTCTTTATTGAATTGTAATAAAATTTGTCTATATATGGAAATATGAGCTTCCTGTAAAAAGATTAATAAAATCAGATGTTTTTCCTAATAATTTAGTCTTATAAAATAATTGACTAGTGAAAAAATGGCACTTATATATTCGTCTTCTTTACTTTGGATTATACGTAACAAATAATGTGTAATTTTTTGCATGAAAAATATATTTTAAGCGTGTTTTTCTAAAAAAAAGACCAAATATGGTCTTTGGCCGTATTTTTTTAGAAACGGTTGAGAACTTTTATATTGTCCCTTAATATTTTCTAAATAGTTTGATGCACACATTCACCTGTACGAATAACAGACACGTTTATTGCTGCAACCCTTATATGTAAACCTGACCACCGTAACGTATTTATTAATTTATGTATTTATATAATCCCCACCATAGTTGCTGTTACCATCTACACTGTAAGTTGATGTAACGTTGTAGATAGAAAAATACTAAATTATATAGTTTTCTATCAACGTATAATAATACATATTTTTTTCTTATTTTCTATTTTTCTTCTTGATATGTTTTTAACGATTGAGCTTATGGATGACAATGTCCAATGAAGTAAAAGGAACCAAGACCTTTATTTCATTAAAAATGCAGAGGGGACATAAAAGTGCTCAAATATAGTATATACAAAATGAAAAAAACTATACAAAAAAACTTCAAAACTTAACGTATTTTCATATGTTAATATTAAATTTCATTAATCCTTATTTATAGAAGTCATAGCTCGTTATTAAAAACATAAAAATGGTATAAAAAAAATAAAAAGGTTACAACCACAAACACAAAATAAAAAACTTTTCAACCCTTATTTCATATTATTAACTACCCTTTAATTAGTATTTTAATATTCATAATATTGATTTATAACCAAGTATTAATTTGTCATATTAAATAACCTCATAAATCATGATTTATATTTCTATAAATTACATTGTTTAATAAACCTTGTTTTTTTATATTTAGTTTTCATGGTGCGTATGCAGGTTTTATTTTATAAAATTATATTAGCATTAATTGGAATTAACGCATGTAAAAATATAATATGAATTGAGCGATCAGGTGAAATGGTGTAAAACGATAAATAATTAAGTTGCAAATATATATAAAAGTTCGTCATGTTGACGCACTTGCTAGCTAACATCTTTCACATTGCAAATACAACTCGGAACTATCGCTCTGTAAACGCAAACCAAAAGGATATTTTACGGGAATCCATAATGCAAATGTTCCAGCTGGAGAGCAATAGCAATATAAAAAGCTCGTGTCGAAAAAATGATGGAACGAAACATCACGAAAAAAGCAAAATACCAAAGCACATGCTAGAGCTTTACGAGCGATACGAATCGGGGAAGACAGCAACTGGCGAAATTATCGGAAGCTTCGAACAGCTAACAGGTAAGTGGCTTATATTCTTATATCGTTTAATCTTCATGTAACGCATTGATGAGCTTATGAGACATTAAAAAAGTCTTCTGATATCTGGAATAATATTGCCATCGTGTTGATTTAAGCAAAAAAATCCTTCTTTTTCTTTGGATCAAAAAAAAGAAACTGTAGTTAAGGACAAGCTTTTGAGTAAGAAAATTAGAGATGTTTATTTTTCTTTCAGTTTTACGACAAAATAAGTCTAATGTTTAAAAAGTTTTATTTTAACAGCCCGCCCGATTTCATGCTAATATAGATAAATTATTTGATAAAACGATTTACCTGTATTTTTTTATGAACAAATTTAACTAAGAAAAACATATAAAATTATTTAAAAATATAATTTTCAGCCACATGCCCAATATAAAAGAAAAACCATCAACAAATTAAAATTTTAGGTGTTAAAATTTTAGTAAATATTAAAAATACTTTTTGTCTTATAAACAATTTGTCTAGAGTACATGAAAGTGCAAAATGTAGCTACTAATATACTATGTATTTTCTGCATAATTCCGCAACACGCAAGTGAAATGCGACTTTGAGATTAACTGGACATGAAAACACATACTATACAACAAACTAAAGAAATTTAAATAAATCAGTTTATACAGCATGTATTAAAACTAAACAAGAAATTTACATTTCTTTTATAACCATTTTTGGTAACGCTTAATACATTGATGGAAATTTCGCGTCATTTTTTTTCAATTTTTAAAGTAAAGCTTATTATATTATTATTGTTTGGAAAAAACTCCTTCTCTAGAACTTTTTAAGACCTTGAATGTCTTAATGTGTCCACACTTTTGTTGCCAATGTTCGTCACAATAGCATCCAAACCAGCAGCTTTTTGTCAAACTGTGTTAACATTATTAAATACTAGCGTGATCCGTGCGAAGTCTTCGCATTATAAATTATTCAACTCAATTTAATAAATCAAAATTGATTGCAGGTATTCAATTCATTTCTAATTTTGCACACTGCTTATTACGTTTTTATTCCATTATGAAGCTCAGATGACAGATCAAACAAATATTTTACTAAAATTGACATATAGAGGCGCAAGTATCAAAAGCATTGAGCTAAAGCGCCACTTTATTTATATGTGAGTGGATTTGAAATTAAACAAAAATTTTACCGACCGTCAATCATATTGACGTTGAGCCGTTAGATGGCAGCATTGCTGTTTTGTGTATATAATTTTAATAATTAATTAATTTGCAAAAACAATAGCAATAATAATTTTTTTAGTTGTGGATGCCGGTAGAGCAAGCAATTATCTATAAAATGATATATAATTTATGTGGATTAGTTGTGAGGTTTTTTCTAAAAAGGGAGAGTAACATCTTAACCTTAGCGTATTAATATATATGATGATGATATTTTTATATAACATATTTATATAACAGGACAATCTAAAGACGTCGGGATATCAAGTTGCCAAAGTTGGATGTCAATCAGATTAGTAAAACCATGAAAAATAAACGAAACTTTCCTGTTCATAATGTTACTGCAATTCGATGAATAGGCATAATCCACTTTTTCTCGAAGCTATATACGTCTGTCTTCTTAACATATATTTATTTAAAATATAAAATATTTAGCCTCAAAAGCTCATTCAAGATATTAAAAAAAGCCATGAATATAATATTGTCTAGTCTTTGCCGCTTGCATCATAAAACTAACATTGTAACTTTAACTAAATATGAAATTTATCTCAAACAAAAAAAAAAAATTTTTTATAACAATTCGTATCTACCTCATTTCTATTTCCTTTTATCTGTCGATTTAAATTATCGTCGCTATCATTTGTAATGAAATGTGTTGGACTATAAATATATAACGAACAAAAAATAACTTCGCAGATATACAATTTGAAAATTTTACATCATAATACGCTAAATACTTTCCAGTAAAATTTCGAGCATATTTATATTAATGAGAACTTTTCGATAAAGGATTATTTTGGTTTCAACTGTATTTATATCAGAATCGAAAAACAATACATTATTAAGACCCCTTGAAGAGCGTTTTTTATTTTTATGTTACTAACAAGAAATTATTAAACAATATTAAAATTTGGCTTCGATTGCTGTTAACCGAAAAGCATTCCACTGAAATTCGGAATTACATGACAAACGCTTTAATATGTTGATGGACTAGCAAAGAGTAAAACTTATTAAGAATAATAATTAATAATTACACTGTTTATTAAAACTTATTAAGAATAATAATAAATAATTACACTGTTATTGTATTTTATTAGAGGTGGGCAAAAAAACAATCATAAGTCATTCTTTTCTGAGGTATTTCACGTGATATTTATTTTATACGTTCTTGATCTGTTCAGGATATTCCATTCTCAATTGAAAAGTTGATTTTAATGAATGTAATGATGACATATTCATACATTTTTTCTAAACTAGAACTCATACTACGGGCTTCATACGCATTAAACTACATATAAAATTTAAGAATAATGAAATAATGTTAAGTGAAAGCAAAGAGATAGAAAATCTTAACGCCTTCTCAAAACACTTCTATACATATTCAGCGATTTTTATAATTTCAAATGTTCTATAAATTGGAATGTAAACCAAATTATTGTTTGTGACGTGAGTAATTGTCATGCGATAAAGAAATATGGCGTCAAAAATTAATAGAGGAGAGAGATATTCTGATCACCAGACTTTGAACAAAATTTTTGACATCGTTCAAAAAAAGTCAACGTAACTTTTTCCATAGTGTATTTCAAAAACTTCGTTATTTATAAGTTTATTAAGTAAACAATTATAAATTTTGCGTGTAGTTACAGAAAGGATTAAACTTAAAAAATGTATTTATTTAAAAAAATTACTTAAATTTTTAAAAATTACAACGGTTTAATTAATTTTCTTTCTACTTTTAATTTTCATTGTTTCGTCGACTTTACTCAATTGGAAAAGTCAATTTAACTTAAGTTGGGAAACCACGATGGCCAAGCAAGTCAGCCAAGATTTATCTATTTCCCCGGGAACCCTACATTTACTCGTGGAGAACTTCTGACGTTCCAGGTATAGTGGCAGGATCCACTATAATTTTATAATATCATATCTCTACACATCTGTAAATCTACATCCTGTGTAAACACAGTTAGGTTAATTAGCTACTTATTTTCGTAGCCGAAACCAAATATTGATAATAACTTGTTAATGGAAATTTAATTCGTAATATTAACTTGAAAAAGTTCTTGCGTTTCCCTTGATTTCTCAAAATTTTCTAACAAAGTCGTGCTTTCTAACAAAATCATACTTTACATACTACTCTAATTTTAAGGTTTCAATTATTGTACTTTATTCATAATGTTTGACTTATATCCCTCTCTCCGGATCACTTATCCTTAGGTATCTTTCATTGTGAACTCTCAAGACCTTACGGTGGTCATTAATCTGCTTGGTTTGACGCCTCCATTTATATTATACCTAATCCCTCTATAGTTTTATTCTTTTTGTTTTGATCCATAATAACAATGCAGTTCTGCCTAGTACCTTTGTATAAAATCATGGCGACTCACTCCCTCCGGGAAAAATGTGACAATTTCCTGTTGTAATTAAAAATGTCACAACTTTAAGGAGTTCAATAATGATTATCTTAATAATATGTTCAATTTATGTATTAGTACTAACGCAGGTAATTATGCACTTCAAACTCTGAAGATAAATCAAAATATCGTTAAAGAAACTAAGCCTTAAAACAAGTGTGTCGTAATCGTAAGCGCCAAATTAAACAGACAAATGAATAATTACTTCAACTAGTTTGACAAGCACAGTGGCAATACTCTAGAAAAAAATTTTTACGACGAACGCTGCTAACCCTTGATTATATTTTTTCTTAATTTTCACTTTATTAATTATTTATGAAAATTATAATTTTTCACTTAACACACTTTGGGCCATTTTCTAGGGTCAGTCCGTAGAGGTAGCAATGTCAAATATCTTATTCAAAAAGCTGATTAGGTGAGAAAGCTTTTGATGTAGTTTCGGGCAAAAGTTATGTGATTTTTTTTTACAGTAACATGAAAAATTTGGTTCAAAATCTAGTCTTCAGAATATCTCGTTTACTTTTTGTCACCATGTTAAGGTACACGTCAGCACGTTTAACTAATGGACAAAAACAACAAGTTTCTGTCTCAATTATTCATGTTACAAAAAAGTATTTTGTCTTTTAAACCATAAGTTTGGCAAAAAATATTTATAACTGAAAAATCGCGAATTATTCATGTTTTGGATAGACCTTAAGATTCTTTATTTCACTATGTCCGCTATTATTATGTCCGATATGTTTCAAAGGCACAAAATTATAATATCATTGTTACAGTTTTCCGGTAAATTTTAGTTGAATTTCTGGTGGCACTGTTTTTTTTTGTAACTCGTGATTTATCTACAGCGATTTAAGAAAAATATCTTTAGAACCATCTGGTATTAAATTCTGTAAAAATCCGTGAAATTCTCATACTTTTCAATTGAAACTTTGCATATATGCAATTCTGTTACTTCAGTTGCTACGTCTACCAAAATATTTATAATATTTTAAAGTAATAAATATTGAAATATATGTACGTTATTATGCTTCATAATTACGAATTTAGAATTTTTACGTCAAATGGTTTCTACGGAAAATAGCGTTGACATACCGTTATCTTATGGAGATTCTCATAATTAAGTTTTAGAATAACAAAAATAAAAATTGATATGAATTTCCATTATAACATTTTGATAAATGCAGTAAAAAGATTCTTTGCAAAATAATAATTTTTTTATATATTTGTTAAAATTATTAAATTAACATATTATATGCATTCTGAAGTGAAATTCACGGCTGGCGCTTTTTGATATCTTGTATATGCTTTTAATACTAAAGGTTTTGTATTATCACTATTCATTGAATGCCACTAATACTACAAAGAAGAAAGTTTTGTTTGTTTATTTATGATTTCAGGCTAAAAACCACTAAACTTATAGAAGTGTAACTTTTGAAATTTGGTAGCTTGTAATTTCCAGATTGCTTTGCTATATAATTAGTGAGATGTAGTCAATAATATTAATGTAATTTGAGAAAAGTTTCTGGTTTAGGTGCTCTCAAGACGAAGGTTGGAAAAGAATTACAAACATATTTAAGACCATATGTGGGTAACTCAAGATCTTAAAAAATGTACAGAAAAATATAAAACGGTAGGCATAATTTTGTAGCATTTCAGTGACACGTCACGTTATTCTAGTGCCATCTCCCCATCGACTTATGTAATCATTATATAATACTCTTTTTGATAATTATTAAAATGGACATGAAATTTCCACTACAGGGCACAAATGGCACTATTCTTTATTTTATATATTCTTTTTTATATTATATCACTAAATAATATATTTTTCCTACGTCAACATCTTCAGGTGGGCTGTTAGCAAAGATTCTAACAGCCCAACTGAAGATGTTGTAATACAATGAAACCTAGGTCGTGGTAAAGAACTTAAAGAAAGTAGAAATAATATTAAATCACGTAGTTTCATTTCATTGTGAATATATCTGGTAATTAACTAATTTATAAAAAAAGTGATAATACGTTTTAACTTCCAAAACGTATTTTAATAAATAGTAGGTAGGTATATATAGATTCTAATACCATTTCTGGAAATTATTCGTTGGAGAGTTATGTAGACGCTTTCCCTACGACAATTAATTATAACAATTGAACTTTAAATTTTAAAAAGATGAGCTTTAAAATAGTTTTTTTTTCTAATAAACCAGACATTCATAGAGAATTTTAATTGCGTGTGGACTGATAAGCATGGAACATTATAGAAACTAACAAAAATAGGCTGCGACTTGAATGTTTTAAAATTTATTAATATTATTGAATATAATCTCCTTGTGAAAACCCGACTTCTTCGGCACGAGAATTTATTTCCAACCAAATAGTCGAGGGAAAAAATACGTATTAAGTTTTATTTTCAAGATTAATTGGGATCAATGGGTGTCATATGATGCCCATTTCAAACGGAATACATAAATTTATCGCTTTTAAAAAATATATCATCGATCTTGGAACCTTTCCCGTGTAGAAGTTTAAAACGACTTAACCCTTCATTCTTCTTCGGGTGTGAAATGAAATCACTAATAAATTTAATTAAAATCGGCTATCCAACTTAACTGTGAATATATAAGTAATCGACAGAGAGGAAGACAAATATACTTTTGCCTTTGAAATATACTATATAATTAGCTATGTTCTTCGTTTGCGTGCGCTCCAGGCTTTAACGCTGTGCTCCACTGAACATTTGACCCAAATTTAAAGCAAGACTAGAGAATGCGCGCGCGTGTGCATGTGCAGTATGTATGCAACGTTTGTGCATTGTGATATATAAAACTGAATGGAACATGCTACATCGACTACGTGGTGTACGCGGCATGTATGCAGCACAAAATTCTGAATTTCATTTAGTTTTTTTAATTTAAAATACTTTACAAAGACGTAGATTAAATTATTTTAATCTATGCACATGTGTTGCACACGCACACGAGCATGACATGCGTTCACAGTCATTATAACCTAAATGTTATATCAAAACAATCAAAACAATCTCGCGTTTTTATTTATCTTCTTTTGTAGTAATGATACAAAATTCTGAATTTCATTAAGTTTTTTTATTTTAAAATACTTTACAGAGACATAGAATAAATTATTTAATAATCGCAGGTTGATAAGTATAGTTGATTTTGAGTAAAAATCATATCATACTCGTCATACCTATGATAAGTCGGGAGTTTTTCCCTTAAGGTAACTGCAATAAATCTTTCCTGTAAACAATATTAAATGTTTAAACTTCATAGGTTAATATGATAATATTGCTACCACTTGAGATGCGTGACAGAGTCACCTAGAGCTAGCCGTGAGTGAAATAACAAACGCTGAGAACAACCAATTAATCTCAGCCTTTGGCTTGGTATGTTAGACATCCAGGGAATATACACATTAACACCTTCATCGCAATATCATAAGATCTCAGCTTCTGTCAAGTCTCGTGACAAATGAGTGACTTTTAATCTAGTGCCGTTAAAAACCATTTTTTAGGGTACACCAATTTTTTAAATTTTTTATATGAACTGAAAAACAGGAGTGTTCAGAGATTAAAAAATCGACCGGGTAGTAAGTAGAGTCTTCTACTTCCACAACTCTGTTAATCGAGATGAATTCTGTATAAACCTCTAGAAAAAATTTCATAATTTCTGTGTTTATTTTTGCCACTCGATCTAGAAGCTATGAGCTTTGCAAAAATACAAAAATACTTTTGCTTTCATTACCAGCACACATTACACACAAATTGCAGTCGTTTAATGTGTCTTTTTTCAAGCCTCTTGACCTATACTATAATGACGAAACAAAAAATGGCTGTGTTAGAATCCTGGCCAAGTGGTGACTACTTTCAATGTGTCTGTGTTTTTTAAATAACCCTATTCTCGAGCTACTTCCGTGGGTACTGCTGCAAATGGCTTTTCGAAAACTGGCATGTAACCACTGAATAAAAATGTCTTTGCCGACTATGAATTTATAACTGCTGAAGAAGAAAGAGACGAGAACTTTCCATCTCACGACAAGAGACATCTGATCTCTGCGATTTCACCGGAAATACCAGAAATGGAGTAAGTTATAGATGTGCCCGAGACCAAGTTGAAAAAACAAGTGCAAAACCGGCAGTAAAATTAATGAAGATAGTGATGGTTAAAGTGTAAAAGAAAAAGAGAATTAACGTAGAGGAACCTGCAACAGACACCAAGTCTCATAGATTGACATGGCAGAATAATGGAATTCCTCCAGCCAAAAAATCTAAATCAGAATCAAAATTCTTGTTTCATATTGACCAGATATTACCAAGAATATCTGGTCAATATGAAACAAGAATTTTGATTCATTTATAAAGTAATTATTTTTAGTTAAAAATAAGAAAAATCTCAAATTGTTTAGTTTTTAATTTTATGGTTATTCAAGTTATTAATATGTTTAAAAAATTATTAAAATTAAAATTAGGTATGATTTACAAGAATTGTTTGCCAAAGTTACTTTATAAGTTATAATTTCAACTTGTAAAAATATGACACTTTCTGATAAATTGCATAAAAAGTAATAATTTTGGTAAATATACTTATTATCGTTTATTTGATATTAATGCCCAAATAAATTCAGAAAATCGCAAAGTTAATTTTCAAAAAAATATTAATTTTGATAAATATGATTATTATTGTTTATCTCATGTTATTTGCCGCATTTATTTATCTCATGTTACCATTTAAAAAATTATAATATTAATTCATAGAATAAGATACTCTATTATAATTTTAAAAAAAGGTGAATATTGGTAAATATGATTATTATGAGAGAAAGAACATATTATGATTATTATGAGAGAACAAATATGATTATTATGAGAGAAGAAAATTAATAACTGATATTGTTAATTTTTATTGATCCTACTTTGACTAATCAAAAATGGATTCTTATTGTGTGTTTCATTTGAGTCACCTTGATTGGACCTTTGGTAGAAACGCTTCTAAGTCCATTGATGGGGACTCGGTGGTACATTCAAGGTGACGGTGATCCGAAGAAAGCAACTCCTCAATATAAAGTTTTTAAGTATATTTCTGAAATTGTTAGATTGAAATTCTCTGACCATAAATTGTGTACCGTTAATATAGCAAAAAAGTATATACAGCAAAAATATTTTGTTTTATCGTGAGTAATTTATGCATGTAATGCCATAAAATTAAGTGATCCGATCTTAACAACTTTTCATTAATATTTTATTATCATAACTGACTAAATGCGGCTTTTCTAATTTTCCGCACTAATCTCTAAAAGGTTATATGAGGTAAGACATATTATGGAGTAGCTTACGATTGGAGTTGCTTGGCAGTTCACGTTAGATGATTAGTTAGTTTTATGTTTAATTTGAATTAATAGGTATATATTTTCAATTTTATTAACTATTATTTTTATCATGTGTATTGTGAACTGTCGTACTTTAAACTAGTGTTTACACATGTCCAATGTTTTGGGGTAACATGTAGTGTAATGGCATAAAATTAAGTGATCCGATCACAATAACCTTCCATTATTATTGTTATTATCATAACTGACTAATGGCGGCTTTTCTTCTATTCCGAACTAATCTCTAAAATTAATTTCTAAAAGGTTATGTAAAGTAAGACACATTATGGAGTTCCTTACGATTACGGTTGAAGTTGCTTTGTAGTTCACGTTAGATGTTTAATTCGTTTTATGTTTAATTTAAATTAATAGGTATATATTTTCAATTTTATTAAATATTATTTTTATCATGTGTATTGTGAGCTGTCGTACTTTGAACTTAAGTTTACACATGTCCTGTGTTTTGGGGTAACATATAATGTAGACGGCATTTTTTTGTTTAATAATTATGTATGTAAATAAATAAAATAATGTTTGTAAATAATATGTGTGTAAATAAATAAATAACTTCCACTCGAGTAAAACATAAACAAAATGTACTTCAATGTGTACATTTTTTATTTATTGAAATCGATGATAACTTCAATCAAAACAAGCAGCAAGTTTTATTGCATTTACATATTTCGTAAATTTTCTGTTCACTCTTTGTAGAAATGACCTAGTTAATTTTTAATAATTACTGTCCAAATAGTTATCTCTGTCATTGGACTATTTTTTAAAGTTCAAGGGACAAAGATTTAAAGTAAAAATTCAAACAAATATGAAGAATTCTAAAGGTAAAATATATTAAATTTTCACCTGAAATATGATATTTTTGATGTTAAAGTGTGGAAATTGTTAATAAATTTTAAATGCACAAAATCAAAGGATGACGCGGAAATAGAAAACCCCTATCTTACAGTTGGGAGTCGTAAGCTGAAATGGTAAGCTGAAATTTTATATACTTATGGTCATGTTTATTATTTAGGTTTCTTCACTCTAAAGGGATATTTTTTTGATTATCAGGAAATATCAATTTTATTTTGGAATAAATAAGCTATTCTATATTTATTTCCATGACACAGTTATAATTTAAACAAAATTGCATATATTTTGTTTGAGTAATTGAGAGATGAAAGCAGAACAAAGAAACTCACTTTCGCATCTTTAATGTAATAAATGTGAAAGTAAGTTTGTTCCTTCTTTTTGCTTTTACCAAAAACACGGAAGTCGGTAAAGAAAGTCACAATACCATAAATTAAAAAATTAGAGTTCTACCCACAAATCTATGTCATTAATCTTATCGAATTCAAATTTTAAATGGAAAACGAAATTTCAAACCAAATAGTTGACAATGTCAACACGTAATTACATATCATGAAAATGGCAAAAAAACAATTATTATTTCCAATTTCATTAGAATTGTTCTACTTTTATTGAGATTGGTAATATTAATATTGCAAAAAAAACACAGGCGACTTCTTAGTTACGTTTTGAATAAGAGTATATATTAACAAAATCTTTTACTTATTATAATTTATTTTAGTTACGTTGCAATCAGTGTTTATCTTCTAATTATTGAAATAACAAACTATAATACAATTGTTAATTATAATGACCTAATTATTTATCCTGTCTTAAATGGCATGTCAAAGTCGAGTAAATAGAATAAAATATGCTCGCGTTCTTAGATATAGATCTCATATTCGTCATACAGCACATATTTTGAAGGGCAATGGCATGCTCGCATGCCCTAATACACCCTGGGTCGCCTCAAATATGTATTAAGTCTTGCGGTAGAATAATGGTCGGGGGCGACCAGTAATAACAGATAACAAGTTAAGACGTCGCGTCAGGTGAGTAATCGTTGTTGAAAAATAGTGTCTATTGAGAAACAAAGCATATTTTCACGTACGCATAAAGTACTTACTTCAAGTTACGAATATAATACAACACATTATCCTTATATTCTTTTAACTTTGCTCGAAAACCTTAATATGTTAACTAAAGCAAGATTAATATTTCTAACGGAAATTTGATATTGCGAAAAACTCACGATATTAATTCAGCAGTATTTAACGTGATATTTAATTTCAAAATATGACGAATGTAAAGGTTGGTAAACTTATAAATTGGTATTATTTGCTTGTAAAATTTAAAATTAGTTTATAATAGAGATTTGAAGAATAAGTGAGCATTTAATTACTTTGGTGCAAATTAATCGAATGCTGAGATGGGCAATGTATGTAAAGAGCTTTTATAGACACAAATATATAAGGGAGCGAGTTTAATTTATATAAAAATTGTGAAATTTACAGCTATTTAGTAAAATTTAAAATGACGATGACAATGTGGATATAGATAGGAATATAACTATAACCTGCACGTATAATTATGCTTATGTACTTGAAACAGCGTCATAACTTTTAAAATTGTCCTTAGAAGGCTACGGTATACAAGGAAATTAGTTTTGTACAATAAAGTCAAGAAAATCAATTAGAAAAAAAAAAATTTTAATATGAAATGATGATTATATCCAATATATACACGTATATCCTAAAACACTTGGTTTAATAAAGTTTTTACATATTGCTTCTGTTAATTTCTAATGATTTAAGAAGCGCACGCTAAGATTTCACGACAACAAATCCTTTTTTTCTTATTTCATCGAAATTCATCATCATAGATCGAGTAATTTTACAAAATTTTCATTAATTATACGTTTGAATTTTTCTCATGAGAAAATATATCTATTAATGAAACCAGGGACAAAATTAGTTCTGTAGTTCTTTAGAAAATTACTTACATACAGACAAACAAACGTGGCAGGAGGCTATTTTTCATATTTTTTATATTAAAAAATTACTCAAGAGAGTGGTCTTTCAAGAACAATACGTATTGGCATACGCATATAGTAAGATTCCATAGCTGTTAATACCTCTTGGTAGGAGCTACCAAACTATTTTGAATTATAAGGTCTTGTGCCTGTTTAGATTGTGTCATAAAATTTATCATTTCTCGTACGTTTTACGTAAATGAGAAAGAGTCTCAAATTATTTTTATTATTTTGTTCATCTGAAGCATCCACTCTCCATATCTCCATCTGAAGCATCCACTTGCAATATTTCATGAATAATGTTTACAACAGTAAAAATCGCGAGTCGGTTATAGATAAACGGACTAAAACAAAATGTGATTACTTTTTGATCTACGCAGTCTCGCCCTCTCTTTATGATAACTGAAAATACATTAACTGTAAACATTGATATCGAAAAAATATTTAAACAACTAGCAACCAAAGAATACATTAAATACCAAATTAAAAACATCTATAACATTATGTGTCAATCAGTAGCCATCCCACTGTCTTATCATCCGTCTAAGCTTAAAAAGAAGAAAAAACTTAAGTACTGTGATTTTCTTGTCCAATATTGCCGCTTACCTCGCTTAAATTTTGTATAAAGAAATGATGCACATAATGACGATAACGAAGTATCATTTAAATCTCGTAACACTTTTAATATATTGCTCTTCTTTTCTTATCCGTTCAAACTTTTATGGAGACCGTACTTAAATGCTAAGAATTTCCGGTCTAATTCTATATTTAATATATTTGGCGTTAATCTTTGCTAGGAGCCCACCTGAAGATGTAATACAATGAAACCTAGGTCGTGGTAAAGAAGTTAAAGAAGGTAGAAATAATACTACATCACGTAGTTTCATTTAATTGTGACTAATTCTATATATCAGGTTGGTATTGAAGATTACCTTGCCTAGTTTATAAATAAAGTAACGATTTAGAAAGAAAATGGTATTTAATTTTCATGACAAATTCAAAACATGAAAGAAGATATGAGTAGTCTGTCATAATATAAAGAATTATGTAAATAAAAAACCGGTTATTCGGTTAAATTGTGTCTATTTTCTAACTTTCAATTCAAAATATATTCTGCTTCCAAAAATTCAATTGAACTAATTCGCGATAGACATTTCGTGGGCACATGACGCGTGTAGCAAAAGAATAATTTGGGAAATTTCGATTAGTGTTCAATAATTCAAAAGATTGTAAATCTTTATCATCAATTCATCTGTTGTACACTTCATTGGTGCAGAGCCGATTATAATCCGGCTCTATTATTTAGAGCCCACACAAAGCCAAGTACAAAATGATGGATAAGACGTGCCTTCGACATCGGCATATGAGAAGATATGGTTACTTCCCCTTTGTATTTCCTCCCGATTTCGTAACGAGTATGCTAGGTTTTCATTCCTTGCAACTCAGAAGAGATGTTGAACTAATGAAATTTATATTCTAGCTATTAAAAAGAAAAATGCTATGCCCTGTATTAATGAGTAAACTTTCATTCTTTGCACCAAACAATTTCCTGTGTTCACGCAATCATCAGCTGTTTGTTACATCACAATAACATTGCGGTGTACCTGTCAACCACCGCGGTCACACCTACCTGTCAACCATCGCGGTCACACCAAAGTGTGGTTTATTTATGATGAGTGAAAGTAAATTTGACGAAATGTGTCGGCGTTATCATTTATAGTTCTCATATATTTTGTATTCCTGTCGAATCTATAGTTCTCGTGCATTTTGTATTCTTGTTAAACCATTAATTTCTTATCTTTACAAATAGGTCACCTGTAATATAGCAATAAATGTGTGTGTGTAAATAAATAAGTAAATAAATACGTTTCAAATTGACGTAAACATCGTTTAAACACACGAAGTCGTGATATCGTCTCATTTATTATATGTCAAGAAGAAGAAGATCAAGTTAAATTGAAAGAACTATGTTTGAGATCGTCTGATCGATATTTGTGATAGAGACCAAACTTGCAAATAGAAATTAGTTAAGCAATTTTGTAAGGTCTCGCCAATAAAACAAATTCTGACGAAGAGCTTTATCTATTTGGTTGTTTGCAACATTATCCTAAAATAATTCTAATAATTTAACAAAATTCAATTTTGTTTATTTGTTTAAATATTAACTATTGTTATGTTAATCAATTAAACAAAACTGCAAAAAAACTTCTTTTTTGCGTATTTGATATTTGGGGGTATTAAAAACCAAATGAGAAGATTTTCAGTCTAATAGATCAAAAGTGTTTTTAAAGAATATACAGATTACTCTGACTTTCATTGTGTTGTGGTTTTAGAATACGAAACAGATTTTAGAGTTTTGCAACAAAACATTTAACCTTTACTTTTCGCAACTCGCATTTATTGTATTGTATCTTACTTTATTTGTATTCCGACATTTACTTAACCGCTTTTCTTAATGTATCGTACCTACTTGTACATATTATACACAAACAGTACTTCATTGAATGGTTCAAAAAAAAATTTGCAACATCCTTTTTAGAACAGTGTTTTTAATGTTATTCCCAATTGTTACACTTTTCTTGCTTATGTGTACATTACATGAACATGAACGACCAAAAAACATGAATTTTTACATAATTATTTTGTAAAATATTTTTTTAAATATACAAGTCAAAATAACTCACAAATTGTAAAATTAATCAATTTTATAGTGCGATTAGGCTTTCGCAGCTTAAAGTCTATGGGAAGGAACCATTGCTGTCATCGCGGCGGCTATATTTTCCTAACCTGTCGGATTAAGCGTCCCACATGACAGATAATTTAACACTGTCTGCCCTAAAAACCTACTGCGGATTGTAAGTTTTCGCATTTCTCATAAGTTACCTTTTTGTGAGTATATATCATGAAGTACATTCGGAGATGAAGCTAACGGTAAGTAAATATCTATCTTATTTTATAACGTATCCTTATATGTATATCTTGACACAATCTTGCAATGATTTAAAAAATGTTTAATGTTAACATTATTTATATATATATATATATATATATATATATATATATGTGTATATATATGCATATATATATATATATATATATATATATATATATATAAATATATATGTATATTGTTCTGTGCTTCATCGCGGAGAACCAATTTCACGAATTATTTAAAATTCCTAACTCTAATAATAACTAACATTAGGCCCTGGCTAAAAATAAATATAAATTTGAAATATGTGCTATATTCTCAATATCTTGATATATATCTTGCATGGCTAACGCGTGGCACGTCCTCTGTAGAACAATTAAAAAAAATATTTGAATATACTCTTCCAATTATGGAGTACTTTCTTATGGAGCACACTAAAGCAAATTGTTACTATTTAAAACAGTTAAATAATTTAAAACAGTAAGACAAACATGGCGACTCAAAAAACTTAAAGGAGCTTAAAAGAAAGCAACACCCAAATGGATATATATACACAAATATATTGATAAACATAATTTCATATTAAAGCAGTGCATGCGGTAAAAAAAATTTAAAATATTTTGTTAAATCATTAAATTGTAAATAACACCGACCAATTTCTTCCACCCTTTTCATCGGAAAAACTATTATATTTGATATATTGGATTACATTTTGATGTGTAACCAAATATCAAAGAATATTAATTAAATAAGATGATGAAAAAAGTAGGTTTTTAATTTTTTTTTTCCGTTTACTTATTGTTTCCTAATCGAATTTTGAAATTTAGTCATTCATCAAAATGTAACCCATATCTGAATCTTCAAACTTTACCTCTGGTGTGTTCTCAAGTATATATATATATGACACCAAATTAAAAACAGGAAAATAAAATAACTTAAAAATATTTAATACCAAGTTAAATGTACACCGCCGTTTAAAGTATTATTCCAACACTAAATCATATTTTACTCGAAATTATCATAGCGCCTTTAAGAATAACCCACGTAGCTGTTAACTATTGAGGTAGTGTTATAATTATAATTGTATTATTTATACTTGCTAGATAATGAGGATAGCCCTATGAAATAGGCTTATTTTTTTCCACATTCATTAACTGCATAATAGTAGTGCACTTTTCCACATTCATTAACTGCGTAATAACTGCATAATGCAGTCAAAACCGGTCTAAAAATATTTACATTTAATTTAAAGTCCAAAATTTGCATTTAATGTAGATATTGACGTTATACACTATATTAAATTTAATTAAAATTCGTTCGTTAAATGTTCCATAATATGTGCTTGGAGATACGCGTAAATCAATATACAATTATTTTGAAAACTTTTTAATTTGGATTTCATTATTCACAACTATATATAATATAAATTAATATTCTTTTCCAAGATATCTTCAATATATAGACTCGATACCGCTAACATTTTTGCTACATGCATGTATAAGATATTTTCAAAATAATTATCATAATTACTTAATTATCTCGTTCTTCTATTATACGAAAGTTTCATAAATTAATGCTGGTTTTTTAAAATGAACTTCTTGGAAAATAAAATAGAAAATCAATATTTCTTAATTTTCCTGCTAATTATAAATATAAAATAATATTAAGCACGTATAATTACATATAATTATATATATATATATATATATATATATACATATAATTATATATATATATATATATATATATATATATATATATACACACACAAAAAATGTATTTGAGACTATTGACTACTTAAAGTTAACTGCAAATTTTTGGCTAAAATATTTGACTTTACGATGACGTTGCACGAATCAAAAAAAAACTACAAACAATTAAAGAAAAACCAAATATTCATGTCATTGAATAGAAATAGCACGATAATTTTAAAACAGAAATTCAATCAAACTATAATTTCGGTGCGTCATTTTAATATCGATCCACGGTATTATCGTGTTTTAATAATTCTTAAATTATTCATTAATATAAAAATATACTTAGCAGAGTAGGTGCGTTTGAAACTTCTATTTCACAGAACGTAACACTATGAAAAGCGGGAACAAAATTCGTATTATGGCTGAAAAAAAAAAAAAAAAATATATATATATACATATACGATTAGGATATTTATTTCCATAAAATAAATAATACGGTTAAAGAATTGACGTATGTATTTATAGTATTTAACATATCTTCTTCTTCTGCTTATAAAGTATAAAATACCTCCTGATAAATTCCAAACTTATATTCGAATCGACTGTTATAGTAAATATAGCACCTAGACAAAAGATATAAAACTAACCAAAGGCAAAATGAAATCTACGACCATAACTAATCACAAATATTCCTTCGTAGCACGGTTGTGAAAACTGATCACCGAGCTTTTGAAATAAACTTCCAATTAAGCTTCCAATAGCCTCAAGTACATGTGATTCACGCTTTATGTCCAGCTGACCATTGCGCACGGACCACACGCGGCCCCGTCTGCTTGCTTTCATTATTTATGGCTCTCAAAGGGACGTCTGTAATATTTTTAACTTAAACAACCCGCGTCGAATTTTAATTAAGTCTCGTGAAGCACGTTGATATTTTGAATATTAACATACGTGCCTATCGGTAGGCCTAAATATGACAAGTATTGCCTCATTTATTTGTAGCTAAGGGTCACGAGCGCATTCCTATTATTACAAAATAAGCTTTTAGTAATTCCGCGATTAATATAATTCTTGTTGTAAGTAGCCGGGACAAATGAAGAAAACCAAAACTTCCATATCCCATCAAGCATATTTAGCCTGCCATGTACAGAAATAAACAAAATTTCATTTTAGTATGTCATTTAAAAAATAAACAAAATTTTATTCTTAAGGGACATTTTGAAGAAATGAAGATCTTTCAAAATGCAGTCCAAAACGCAACCTGCACTGTTTTGCTAGTGTCTACTTAATGAGAGTCTCAAATATATCATATTGTGTAGGAATTTTTCAGTTTTTATTTTTAAGAGATCCATTAGTTTTCTGTAACTAATATTTGGGCCAATTTTCAGCTATCCCGTTAGAACAATATAAACTCGACCAGATAGAAATGCAGACATATATAGTACTGATTTGAGAAGCATTTTTGGTATTCTCATTTATTTACTTACGATGCTCTTATAACCTCATTTATTAAAAAAATAAAATGTAACGAGGCTAATGCTACATACATGTCCTATAACGAGCACTAAACAAATGTTGGTAAAACGTTGCTCTGTAAAGATGACTATTTAAGCAACACCAATTTTAAATGGGAATTTAATAATTAAACTTAAAAAATTTTAACTCTACTTTCAAATAGTGATCAATAAAATAGTAAAACACCACAAAATAATAAAATTAAAATACAATTTCCCTACAAGCGAGGTAGCGAAAAACTTGCAATTGGAAATAAAATTTTTTGTAACTCTGTTATAATAAATTATTTCATATTCAAAAGAAAACAATATTATAAGTGGTAAGAAAGTAAATGTTTTTTCTGAAGTCGATAGAAAAATGGAACCGAAATATTAACTTTAAAATATTATGAGTAGGATATTAAAACCCGAGTCAAGTTTCGTCTCGAGGAACGCCAAAATATTTAATATCCATTAAATGAAACAAGTTGCGGCATTAAAAAAATTGGCTGCAGAAATAGATTATGTTCGCCAGTCATAGCAACGTAATTATTATTAGAATCACAAATGTTTGTTTGAGATTACGCTCCTTTATCAGGGTAATCAAAAATGTGTTTAAAAAGTTTGATGTTCTATTATCTCGTGGGACCCCGGTTTTCCAGCTTTGCATCAAATATTACCTTTACTTTCGCAACTTAGTGATAAAACAAAGAGTCGAAATTTATAAATAAGATATTTGATAAATTAGGAAATAGTTACATTGCATGTTGATAGAATAAAAAGGACTAATTAATATTCTCTGAAAATTTTACTTGATAGATTATATTTTCTCAATTTATATGCGTAATTAAGTTATTGTTACTTATTAAAGAAGAAATGTAAAAAAATAATAGTTTGATTAATAACATATAAAGATAATTTAACAAAATGAAATGTTCAAGATTCAGATAATACTTTCCTCTCGCTGAACAAAGATAATTGAAAAATGGAACAAAATATTATTTATAATTTATGCAAATATGTATGATATTTGCGAGATACTAATTTTTTATGATTAAAATATCATGCAGTGACAGCCTTACTTTCTATTTTATTAAAGCTGTTACGTTGGCAACACGTTGTGCTACTAATTTGTCATTTTTAAATAACACATAAATACTACGAGATTTGTGGCATTTTCATCCGCAATAAAACCTATTTACTCTCAAAATAATGTTTTGCGTCTTTAAAAATATTAAATCGATTCATTAATGATGGTCTAAATAATGGCGTTAACATTTTGTTTTATAATCCCTTATTCAAATGGATATAAATGATATTTTAAATTAAAATGCAATGATCTTCCCGAGAAAAAAGTAGGTACAAATCACTTTTCGGCTGCTTATAGTTACAATTGTATTTTTGTTCATTCTTTCCTACAAAATATGTGTTTAAAAATAAATAGCTGATAAGACTGTCAGTAGACATAAATGAAAAGGAAATTTCAATATTTGTATTATATTTTTCATATTTTTCCTGCAGTTGATTTATGTATCTTTATATACATACACGTATGCATGTATATATATATATATATATATATATATACACACACACACACCTATATATATATATATATATATATATATATATATATATACATATAGACGTAAAATAACCAAATTATCTTGTTATAATTATATAAGTATATTAATAAAATATAACGGGAACACGCGGTTAAATAATGCCTTTATATAAAAATAAAGAAAGTTTATTTTCAATGAACCTCTTTCAAGAAAGCCTCCATTCCTCGAAAGGGTTCTTTCAAAATGCAATTAAAAATGTTATATCCCTTTTTTGTTAGGTTGCCACTGCACCAAAACACAGGACCCAAATGTGAAATGTAGTGTGCATTTCCTCCATTTTTTTGTTATGGAAATGAAAAATTGGAAAAAGATCGCAAATTTGGGATCTTTTTCAAATAAAAAAGATACTAATTATTTTAACTAACTTGCTTTAATAAATCAAGGTGATACAGGTAATCAAGTTATTTTTCTTACGTGTCTAAAATATATCTTAGTTAATATATTTCCATAAGGAAAATTTATATTGATATGGGCAACAGTTTATGACTGTGTGTGATCTTAATTATTTCAAATTATGTATACATGTACGTGGATGTGGATCCCTCATACCGTGAGTTCTACTCATAATTAAAAGTTTTATTGAATAAGTTGTTTTGGATAACATAGTTTTCGCAATCGATAATACGTAAATAATTTTTTTAAGGTCTGCACTGGCTCTTTGTAATTTATATTTACAGAAAGATATATAAACCGTGTTTATTTCGGAAGAGTTTTTGATAATTTCACTTATTTATTTACGATACTTTTACAACCCCGTCTCATAACAAAACGATAATGACGCCATGTTTACGGGTGCATTACGCTAAACAACTTTTAATGAAACTTTTCTGCTTACAAATCATCATGTAAATTTTTATAAAGTTTTAGAAGAGTTCCTAAAATTTTCTTGAAGTTAAGATATTCATGGAAACATGGAATATAAACAGTTTGAAATTACAATCACTAAAATTATTCCACGTAAATCAATTATTAGTTCTTGTCAAACTCCCTTAAGCAAACTTTTGCCGTTAAAATTCATTGAACAAACTTTGACCTATTTCTAACATGAAACAACATATCCTGAAACTTTCGACAACCTTCCGAGAAGTGTCTCAAAATTGTAGTTAAAAATATTAGCCAACTCAATATGCTAATATGTTAGTGAAGAGTTTCGATTTATTTTATTGCTAAATAACCATTTTAAAGAATAATTTAATAAAAAACTTTTTAAATTAAAACGCTTTTGATATCGTAATTTCAACGCAAAGTAATAATGAATAAAGTAACTAAAACAATTTTACAATAAAAGATAACTTCAAGATGTTTGGTAATTTTTAATTTAAAACGAATACTAGTAATAATCTTCTTAGTTAAAATTCAGAGACCCTGACCTAAGTTTAATTAATTTGTCTTACGTTCTAAATTCCAGTTCTTAAAATATAAACTAAAGGGATGTAAATATAAATATGATCATAATACTACATCGGAGATGTAATTTTGCGACGGTAATAACGTATGTATTTATTTAATCGCTCGGTATTCTGTTACCCCTTGAGGCCTCAGTGTGTCAGCTTTGTAATAAATTTTAACTTTTTTCTTCGGAGCTTGATAACGAAATGAACGGCCAAAAGTTGTAAACAAGATGTTAGCATAAATTAAAGAATATGTTTATTAAATATTAGGAGGAGAAATTAATATTTATTTAAGACTTTCAGCTAATAGACATGGTATGTATATATATATATATATATATATATATATATATATATATATATATATATATATATATATATATATATATATATGTGTGTGTGTATATATATATATAAATATATATATATATATATATATATATGCGCTTCTGCAACTTTGGCAACTTGTTGCGCCACCAATTTGTCATCTATAGTACCTTACTTGCTCACTTAATTAGTAACGTAAATACACGTATTTTCGGCGACATTCTATTTAAAAAGATTCACAGGTTTTATACAAATCTTTAAAAAAATACAAAATTAAAAAATTCACACTAAACGTAAAAAAACGATAACCTTAACGCGACAATTAGAAAAAATCAAAATTCAAGAAATGTTTAATTTTTAAAATTTAAGTCTTATTTGGTTCGATTGTATAATGGGATATAAATACTATATTTAATTCCGAAAATATTACTTCTATTAATTTAACATACTCGTACGTATCATATTACGTCTTTACAATAGTTTTCTCATAAAATTTAAGTTGTATTTCTACTTCACATATGGCACGTGATGCATCTCTTTTACCTACTAAATTTGTGGACTTAAAAATTAAATAAACGTCTGTGAAATACTTTCGTTGAAAACTCATATCTTTTTACTGTTATAAATTTAATTCTATTTTAGTAGCATATATTTGTATTCTTTTTCGAAATAAGAAATATAGGAAATATGGAAAGCTTTCTAAGTTATGACATCATTTTAAACAGACGTAGTAATAAAATTAGTCTAAAAATGAAAAGTTTCAAATAATTGAATCTTTGTTTTCTAATATATAAATATGAAATTAGTTTATGCTCCATTTAAAGAGCTATTTTCCGTATATAATACCGTATATGCCCATGTGGAGAAAAACAATTTTCAGGCCACTCTTACTTGTAAAGAAACCTCTTCGAAATATAATTGTAAATATTTTCTGGGCCTAGAAACTATATAATTTATTATGTTTCTAAGTTGCAAGTCTCTAACAGGGGGGGGGGGGAAGCGTCAGACAGTTTTGCCGCAATAATAGAGTTTGTTTCAGATTTTTTGAGTATGGATCCTTAAAAACGAGAATAAAGTATAATAATGTTATAATTTTCGTATAATGCCCAACCCTGACTTGACACCTTAGTCCGGGTCGGACCGACATGTTCTTAACACGTCGATTAATTTCATTCCGTATATTTGGGTTTGGAAATATTTTCCTGTCAATAGTGATAGTAAATACAAAAAATATTTACGTCCATCCTAATATAAATAAAATAACATAAATCATGCATTGAAATACAGTACAGGCTGAATTAAGTCCAAATACCATTTCAAATTAATAAAGTATGTACTAAGTTTTGCAGTTCAACGTCATCTCTACAACGATATGTTGACCATTATACTGAAGGTGTTCGTACCGTAGTGTATAGTTTAGTTATGATAGTAAAATTATCTAATTCCACGTCATGATAATAGAAATTTGTAGTTTCTTTTTATCAATTATTATTTTGTGTAATTACTTAAAAACGCTGACATTTTAAACAACAAAATTTTATTTGATCAAATTGTCGGCAACAAAATATTCAAACAAATTTGATTTTAATTGCCCATCTCTTTCACTTATTTAAATTAAAAAACTTTTATCAATTTATAATTTGAAATTATAAGTAATTAGAATATAAAAATTTAAGAAGTCTTGATCTGCAAAATTACAGTCAAATGGTACATTTTTTTCATTTGCCACGTATCTGAAAGAGTTCTCTCGAATAAACTGTTTTCAAGAAAAAGTAATATTTCATTATCTCCCAGAAGTTCCGATTTTCATCCTGTGGATTTATTTTCATGCAATTATTTGCAGAAAAGAGTGAACAGTATTAAACTATCGATATTGTTGAAAACAAAATAAATGAGAAATTTGGTTGAAATATCACGAACACCCTGTTAAAAGTGTTAAAAAATTTGCATCCGAGAATATAACAATACGAAAGGCGACAGGATTGTCATTCGGATGTTCTTTTTAAAAGTTATGTCTTGTAAATTCTTTCTTTATTCAATGGATATTTATTCCCCTTTGTTTAAAATTTATATTTATATTTTAGAAGTGAACGAATTTGTGGCTCATTCTGTACTTGTATCGATTATCATTGAATAATGCGTTTTGAAATGTTTAAAATTTTTATGAAGATTAAGAGAAGAGTTAAGGCACAAAAAGGAATGCATTCTGCATGAATTACTTTAAATCCCAACATCATTATAAAGCTCAGCATAACCAAATTTATTTATTGGATATATTTTAATTGTGTTTCTATGATTATTGAATATATTTTATTATTGGCGTTAATTGTGTTTCATTATTCACAATTAAATGAAACTACGTGATGTAGTATTATTTCTACTTTCTTCAAGTTTTTAGCACGACCTAGGTATTGTATTAGTAAAGAATAACTATTAGGGACTTCCAAAAGCATTTATATATTACACAAAACAATAGCTGGTACCGGGTTTGTGCAGGTTTTTGCTTATATTAGCGGGTTTATTGTAGGTGAGTAGTGTAGTTTTTATTAAACTTTCAAAAGTTATACAATATGCAAGTATTTTACTGAGGGTAACAAATAAAATTGATGTTATTGTGTGAAATTATACAATGCAAATATTCCGGTGTATGTAATAAAATTAAATGGATATTATTCTCAGTAATATATTTATATAATAGCAAGGGTATCCGATAGTTAGAACAAGGTTATACCACTAATTATACATATATCCCATTTTATTTAATTACTTATTTATTTTTGTTTATTTTCATACATTATTATTTTTTTATTACTTAGATGTGTAGCTGGGCTGAAACAATTTGTCGAGTACTGCAGTATGTATGTTGTCTAACCATATTACATCTAGAAGATATTAAGTGTGGGTGATGATATTATATTTAGTTATTCATTTAATATATTAACGTTGGTGTCTCTTTTATGTTTGATTATTTCTAATGTTTCTAGGATATTAAGTTTATTGCCTTTTACATTTATTTGTAATATATATGGAGCATTGTCGGTATATCGGTTTTTCGTTCGAACACAATGTCAGCTGGCGAAATAAAAAACCAGACACATCTGACTTTGCGCAACACCTCATTGAAAATAATCGTCACCCTCAAAATACTAGAATATAAATAATACTATGTAACGTAGTTTCAATTAATTGTGAAATAGATTTATTTATTTCCATAAAATTATAGTCATTTTACACTTATTAATCTTTATGTTTTGATATCAATAATAAGATTAAATTTGAGGAAAAACAACAATTCAAAAAATTCAATAACGTACAGTATGACATTGACACATTTCTAGAAATTAATCTTAATTCGTCATTGACTAATCATAATCTACTGCAAACACGATTAAATTGAGTAATTTTATGATACGAGAAAGTAGACAATTCGAATATTATACTATTCCAGGAGGTGGTATTGAAAAGATATGATGACTATGTTAGCAAAATATGTTAAAAGGTCAAAAAATCCCGTCTTCTTACACTGTTTAAATAAATTCAATGACACTTCTCTTCTCTGCCAAAAATTATAATAGGGCACCAGGAGCAAAATAGTTCAAAATAAAGGAGAGTAATGATACGGCCCCATGTGCAAATGTTAAGGAATGTCTGATGTATAAGTGTACTACACGCGATGCATTATACGGTTTAATCGTCATCCCGTGAAATTACCTCAACATTTTATTTGGGACAATTTTAAAACTTAAAATTGATTCTCGTACAGTTTCTAGGTCTGACTGAAATGCGAAATAATATTTCAATTCAAAGTTTTTATGTATGCCATTTAAAAATTGTGCTATTATCAATTATCTTTCATATTTGTGAAGGGAGTATTTCATTCGTATGCTCTAATTTCTAATTATAACAAATTGGATAACGATGAAAGCCATCAGTCAAGAGTCTTTCACTCGTTCATAAGCTCGCTTTTCAATAGCTTGGTATTATGTATAATGTATTATATTTGTGACACTTAAACAAGTGCTTGTCTGAATAGACGTACGTACAAAAGTATTTCGTAGTTATCTGTAGCTTTTAAAATTATCGATGCAGTTTAACAAATATTAATAGTAAGTTTTGAATAGAAGAAATGATATTTTTCATAAAAAAAAAACTAAAACCTCACTTTCCTTTTAAAAGTCTTTTTCAATAAAAACCCAATAAGAAGAAAAATTGTTATTATTTTTCATTTATACGGTGGTATATTTTTTTATCTTTTCCTATATGTTAATTGATATCTTCATCTAAAAAAACAACTTTTAAAGCTACACTAAAGTTTAAATCTGCGGAAACTGCTGAGCTTTCATTGAAGAATGGACACGCACAACAAAATGAATAATAAAAGTCCTTTGCTGTCTTGTTTTCCAAAATTTTTAAGAAGCAACTCATTAACGAATATAAGTGGCAATTAAAAATCAATAATGAGTAAATATTTAACGGATACCGGCTAGCTAATCTTTTGAAACTTGGCCATGACGTACATCCGAAGAAAACTGAAATACGTAAAATCAAGCTTACAATGAAATATAAACATAAAAAATAGTTTTAAGCCGTAAATTTAGAACAAAACCAATCAAGCAACAAGTATAACTATTATATTATAAAGATCTTAAAATTGATCGTGAAAAGTCCAAATGTTTCCAGAATGGGACTCTAGATGTTTTCGATTAAGCAGGAGAAAATGTGATAATTGTGTGCACAGCTGACATGAAAATGAATAGAAGCATGTGGGAGCATAACGCCGCAAAATATTGGTTCATAGCTGTGAGACATAAAATAACAGATACTCACTAAAATATAAATGAAATTCAAAATACATAATGAAAAGAGTGCTATCTGTCATGAAAAAATTGTAATCGATAAAATATAAGAAATTGAGTTGTCAAATTCAAAGGAAAGAAAAAATAATAAATGGCAATGGTTGTTATCTGAGTTCATATTTGCCAGTAGATGGTGCTACTTATTAACTGTATTTTGATATATTAACAAATGATATAGTATTTCTAGTGAGAAAAACTCTAGTCGTATCATCGACTTAAAAAAAAACAAGTATAAAAACACTGGTGTTCTTTTTGAAAGATTTAAATCACGTATTTAACGCCTTAAATTATTAGATATGAAATTTATGTGGTTACCTATAACACGTAATAGAATTAAAAAATATTTCCCTCATAAGTTCCTGTAACTGCAAACACACATCACCATGGTAAATTTAAAATATCAACATTTTAATATCCATATCGGCTATAGCAACTGCTAGTGGATACATTGTAGATACAGTTGTTGCACACGCCGCTGAAGACTGAACGATGAAAAAAATATGAGTGATTATGTTTTTATCTTATAATGTAATCAAGGAAAATTAGAGACTTATTTTTGTAATTATTTTTAGAACATTACACGGACCACAATAACGAATAACTTATTTTCTATATCTTTGCACACTTTAATATTTTACATTTTAATTTTTTTATCATACAGAAGAAAATCTGTAAATTATTGTTCATTTTTAATATAACTTTACGATTTGAAATATATTATAGAATAAAAACATTTCTCATTAATGACCCTGTGAAATTACAGACTCACTTTACTAAGGTCAATAAGAAATATTAATAATATTTTAATATCCATGTCCGCTATAGAAATCTTGACTAGACAGACTTCTCAAGATTTGATTGAAAGTATTCTAACGGAAACCAAGATATGTACTCATATTGCACACTATAGTTTCCTTTAATTATATAAAATAACATGAAATTCTGTATATTATTAAAACAAGTTCCTTAATTAGGAGATAGAATCTTAATTAGAAACCCTACAATTAACAGACGGAAAAGCTATGATTGTATATTGACTCACATTATTTCATCGGTTTAATATAAACTATTTAATATAAACATGTATTTAAGAGTTTGAGACAAACAGTTATGTGTAGGAAGTATATGGAAAAATTTCAAGTTACGTAATTTACTTTGCTCTAAATAGTACTGCACAAATGCTATGTAAGTACTTGTATATATATATCGTTGAGATGAGTAGTAAAGGCCGTGCGGGGTAATTTCGCAAGTTCTATCCACTATTCATGTTATTAAACCTGTAAATGAAAAACGTTTGAACATCTTAAATATGATTAAATAGACGTTTGATATCAGGCAAGTGCAGGAAGTTAACAAACATGTAGAGCGAGAATCTATTCCTCAACATGAGTCATTTTAGAATCAAATAATGATATTTATTATGCTAGTATTAATATAAAACCAATGGGAACAATAAATTCATTATGATTTCGATCAAATCATTCACATTTGTAGATCGAAATATGGGATAATATTTTAATTCCATATTAATATGATTCTATTTAAAAATTCTATTATCATCAAAAATTTATTAAATTAATGAATGAAGCATTTAGCTCACTCATTTTTTTAAACTATTTTTAAAACGTTACACGGAATCATGAACTACTCTGCATTGCGTGGAATTATCCCATTTATTTATTTATAAAATAATAGGGATGTACCCCAAACCTCGGTTATATTACCTTGAATACATTCCTTATGCCAACAACTTATAGAAGCTGTCCAGTCAATGTTTGAAAAATTGTCAAAAAAAAACTACACGTCTAATACAAAGTAGGTTTATTTTAACTTTATAACAATAAATGCGGATTTCATTTTTTAAAAACCACGTTTTCCAAATGGCGGCCATCGAGTCTGATACTCTTCGAGTCTAGCACGCATGTTTTCAAAAACGCGTTTGCAGAGCGACTGGGGTATCCTACTGACTTCGGCTCGAATATTTTCTTTATGTTGTATCACAGTGCTCGGATTTGTTTTGTAAACAACGGATTTTAAGTATTCCCATGAGAAAAAGTCACATGGGCTTAAATCGGGTGACCTAGGTGGCCACGGTACGGTACCGTTTCAGGATATGTTTTTTTCTGGAAATAACTGCCGCACTGCATTCATGGACACATTAGCAGTGTGAGCTGTGGCCCCGTCCTGCTGGAACCATGTGTTTTGGGTGAAGGATGGACTATTCTGTAGTTCTACTCTGAAAAAGTCATTTAAAATCTGGGCATATCACTCCGAATTCACAGTTACAGTTTGGCCACATTGATTTTGCAGATGCAGACATGGCACACCAGACTGTTACTTTAGGCTTATGTAAAGGCACTTGATGCATTTGTCTTGGGTTGTGGACATTCCAGTAACGAAAATTCTGCTTATTCACATATCCTCCAATGTGAAAGTGAGCTTCGTCACTAAAGAATATGTTGCCCATCCGGGTAGCAGTACGAAATCTCAACAACATCACCTCCGCGTAAGTTTTTCTTATTTCAAAGTCCGAATCGTGTAAATCTTGAACAATTTGAATTCGATATCGATGGAACTTAAGCTTTTTTTGCATTGTTACCTGTAAAGTTGATTTCAGAATTCCCAATATCGATGAACGTGTACGCAGTGATAAACGGGGATTTTCAACGACAGAAACCATAACACGCTCGACATTTTCATCCGTGGCTACCAATGGTGTACTGGCCTGGGCCTATTTAATGTTGATCCTGTAGCTTTGAACCTTGCTACCCATGACTGAATGAGATTGATCGATGGTTCATCACGTAATCGACGAATACTGTAACGATTATTACATTATACAGACAGCGAAAATTCACTCGAAATGTACGCCTCGACGGCAAAAGCGCGGTGCTCTCCACTCCACTGTTCCATGGTTACTAAAACATCCGCACCGCTTGCGCTTCTAACGACGCGCCCCTCTTATGTGTTGCGTTCAGAAACTATGTTTGTTCAAACTTTGAAATCTGCCACTGGACACCCTGTACTGTTTACACTAAACGTGTTAAAACATAATAAAGCGTTAACCCAAATGTGTATCGGCACGTATAAAATAAGGTTCGATAGTTGTCTATATCTCTGAAAATGTTTGATGAATATTAATTAAATTGATTATAATTGAGTGTTCTAATAAAATGCTAGTACTTTTGTTGAAAAATTGGTAAAGGTAGCTATATTTTATTTTGAAAAACTATTTTCAATTACATCCGAATTGGTGAGAGATACCAAATAAGTTTTCTCTCCATTTTACATAGATATATATAGAGAATTAAATAACAAAAAATAATATTTGGCCGCATGTTATTTTTGATCCCTATCAGGAGTAATTTTTTTGGACATAGACCTGAAGTTGTGAGAATTATGAGATTGTGTTAGGAGAACGAACGGATGAAGAGAAAAACCTCAAAAAATTATAAGTGTTCGGTTTTATACCATGGAACAATATATGCTTTGTATCTAAAGTAATCCATTTAAAATATATGGCTACGAATTAACCAATAATACATTCATTAAGTTTATAGCTCTCTAAATGTAGATATTCCCCTTTATCAGATTTCAATCATCGACTTAATAATATATTCATTATTTTCCAACTAGTAACCAGTGTCGCTAATGCAATAACCTTATTCTAAGCAAAATTTGTCGTTAAAAGTACTGTTGCGGGGCGTAGAGGTTATCATATTTAACACATAATATAATTGTCATGCACATCTATCAATCACTATCATTCCCGATTTTATATATTGATGTCTTCCAATTCTTCACATATTGATTTATTTAGCTTTTCTATTTTCTAGATAGTTTTAATTTTCTTTTTCTTTAATGTCCCTTATTTTTGTATCACAAAACTTTTTGACATGATGAGAATATCAATAATCTCAACTTAAAAAATTATTATTAAGCAAAGCACAAAAGCTAAATAAAAATCCTGTTCAGTAATTTGATTTCAAAGTAATTCAATACCTACCCACATTAAATTAATCGGTTCCTAATATATTGAGTTTACGAAAGGTACTGCAGTGAATATTTTGTTTTATATTATCTTAAACTCACGTATTTATTATGTTTTCGAGCCCTTTTTGTTATTAATGAATCTTTACAAAAATAGTTACTCAAGTTTCAACTCTGTTAAGCTCTTCAAATTTTACGCGTTAATTATTCTCTGGCGCATAAACTATCAATCCAGTGGACAGTTTAAAATAAACTTATCATGTTATAGTTCTATATGAGTTTAAATTTAAACTCAAAACATTTAAATTAGTATTTTTATCAAATTTTGAAAGCCAAATAAGTGAGTTAAAGACAATTTACCAACTTTTTATTATAACTTATGTATTATATAAATAACCATAAATAAGTATAACAATAAATTTTTTACATAAAAATCGATTTAGATACTACAATTTATTCAAGTAAATGGCCACACAACGATTACCTTATAAGATGTTGATAACTGTTTTAAATTTATTAAACACTGTAAAGAAATATGTCGACGGAAAAAGTCTTGCATGTCCCTTATACTTCGAGCAATATGTTGCGGAAAAGAATATCATTATAATAACCATATCACTTAGTCTCTGTGTCGACTGGTAACAAATACATACTTATATCTTAATTGCAAAAGTAAGTTTATCTGTACATCCGTTATGTTTCCAGGGCTAAACTGCATAACCGATTTCACTATAATTTGGGTAAGGTATATGTTGATATTCGAAAAAGGTCATAGTTTCTTTGACATAATAAAAAAAATAATCTGGGGTTTGCTCCAAGATGACGGATTATAATTTTTTTATTTAAATTATTACTATGTGTTTTATCAAGTATTAGTACAAACTACCATATTATCAAATAAAAGAATAAACATTAACCGCACAGAAGGCAGCCTACTAGCGGGGTCGTGTATATCAGCAGACGCAGTGAAGTGGGGGGGGGTGTATATTGCATGCTACGCCCACTCGAACAGGCACACACGTGGAAGCACACATCGTTAACGGACATCTGACCCTAATAATACTTTCCTCCGCGCCAAGTTTCCTATCATATATATTAATTAAAAATACCTATTAATAAGCCTTGATTTTACCGGTAGTTGAGTAAATTGTTTTTCTATTTTATTACTAATAACTATAAAAATAATTAAATTTTATTAAAGTTTTATTTTTCAATTAAATAACTTATTACTTATGTAATGGAATAAATGTCGATGTAAAAAAAAGATGTTAAATTGGAAAAAAAATATATGATATAAAAATTCAATAGATTTTCATAAACAAAATTGTGTCATTCTATATTAAACGATGCGTAGAAAAAGGAAAGGACAGCTATTTTCTTATTTATTTGTTTCAAGAAGATGTACTGACATTTTTAGTTTAAATTATTTCACATTTTATTTAAATAATATCAAATAAAAACACAAAGAAGATGCTGTGTATTCACACAAATACATATAAATGGAACCTTAATACAATCATAACCAGATAGCGTAGACCCTTAATGAAAAGATACGCAGCCCATTTAGCGGTCACAGTTGTTGACACTAATGATTATTAAGTAGTAATTAACTCTATCTAAAGACGTTACCGCACTTCTCTTCCAGCACATTGACCCAAGAGGAGATTCGCCTCATCCTTCATTTTTACGACGGTTTCATTTAACCTTTTCCTAGGAAAATTTAAGAGACAAAATATTTAATGTATATTACATAAGGTGTACAATACTTTAAACGAGATGAGAATTATCTTTAAACCTGGATTAATTGATAACATATTAAAGAGCAACTTATATAAAATTAAGGCTAGTTATGGCAAGCGATATTCGATGAAAAATTAGATCAATTGTATAATGAGTTTCTTTTCTTCAATAAATAAATTGGTGTTAAATTTTTGGTAATTAAGCGCTTTATTTTAAATGCATAAATATTATAGATAAATAAATTAGAATTTTTGTGTTTCCCTGACTTACTCTCAGGAAAACAGACAAAAATTTTAAAAAGACAAACAGAGTTTAAACATGAAGTGTAGTAAATGGTACCTCAATTACTTTTAATCATGTCGTTGACGGTATCTGTGGAAAAATTCTCTCTAAATGCATATTTGAGGAAACAAATTAAAAAAAGAAATATTTTATACATAGTATTCGTAATCCGCATCAATACCTATACCTATTTGTACATCGTCATGAACATAAGTTTGTACTTATCGAAATTGTGATGCTTATTCAGATATGTAAATAGATGTATAGACAGACGCACCATAGCTATGGAAGTTCCTTTTCTCAGTATCGAAAGCTTAAAAAAATCGAAACGAAATAATTTAATGATCTATTATGTCTAAAATAGTCCATCTAAGATTATAGACATAACATAACTTATTTTTAAATTCCTTCAATTTAAACAAAGCTGAATATAATTATCGGCTTTTACCTACCTAATTAACTACGTACTCATTGTGTTTCAATTTATGACAAATATTTTTATTCCGAACCATTTCTTGCTAGAAAATACCATTTGATGGTAAGGGAACATATTTTATTTAACCCTACAGTGTTCACGTACTAAAACCTGACCTGATTAGTCGCGTGGAGTACAAATATATGCCATTTATAAATTGAAATAAAAATATATAATATGCATCTGTTATTTTTTATTCTTTTTAAATCTAATAAGTAATGTTTTTTTTTACCAAAAAATAGTCACTAGAAAAAAATCACAACTTCAATGTTCAAAAAAATCAACGAAACAAAACCTCTTTGTGGCATTAAAAATCACATTTGTTAGTATAATTGAAATCATAAAAAGACTAATAAAAATACCTAATTCTAATAGGTGTTTTCTAAACAAAATAGACAAGTAATCTTTGAATGATCGCCACAAATATACTTTTTGCAAGTGATATACAGTATTCTAGTGCTTTTATTGCGCTTTCTTCCACAGTCATAGCAGAAACCTATAGAAATACTTGGTACCTGTGCTGACGTTGTTGCCGGGTTTTCTGTTTAAATAATCCCAAAAAAATCCTTTAATTTTATATACTAGACTTCTTTGTAATTTATTATTATCCAATCTTCGACGAGCCAGAGGTTTCATCCAAGCCAGAGGCAGGTCGACGAGGAAGTCACGTTGACGAACAATTTATAGTTATTTGCGGTATAAATGCATCACGCGTTTAGTGCGCTGAGATTGACCAAAACAAAAAAGACGATTAGACATATCTTTTCTACCAGGTCGGTGGTAGAAACCTGAACATTCATAGAGGGAGCATATCTTTTCTACCAGGTCGACGCTGTTTTTTGTTCGATTATAATAAGTCATTATTTCTGGCTTGCGACGGTCTCGGCTCCAATTGAAAATCATTGTGCATTGTTGACGTCAAAATCATAACTTTGTTATGCTTACGTACATAACAAACTAGTGTACATGGTTGACGGAAGCCAAATTTTGCAAGGCGAAATTCTCGTGGTACGTCTTTGTTATCCTTTCGTATAATAGCAACAATAGTGGTCCAATTTTCGAAGAGTTCTTTTGTTACACGAAGAGAAGAAAACCGGTTATCCATAGTAATATTCATGTTTTAACCTAGCATTGGACGTGACATCCTCATAACGATATCGTGTCTCTCATTGCTGAAGCGAAATGGTTGTTGACCTGCATATATTTCTAAGTTGAACGTACACGGATAATGAACATCTACGAGGGCAAAAATCTTCACTACATATTTCGCCGGCTTACTTGCCTGAAAGAACAGAGTCCTCTAAAAACCAAGAGCTGTTCATCCAACGTCATTTCAGCACTTGGAACAAAATATTTCTGAAAGTTCACGAGAAACAAATCTAAAAACTCTCTTATCGGTGCCAGCTTATCAATACAAGCACGAACTTGGCGGTCTCCAATGACATCAAAGCGCAAAGCCCTTGTCAAAAATTTAAATCTGTGTTCAGACATAGTGAAATATATATTATCGATTCCTATGTGCTTTACATGCTCAAATACTTGGACAACGCTCAAACGGTTTATTTTCATCACCACAGCCATCAGTAAAATTCCAATGTAGCCTCACACTTCCGTTGCATCTGTTTGTTTAGCATCTCTTTCTTTTGTGTTTTTAATCCTTATGTATCATATTTTACATTTGTATATTTGGTAAGGCGATCAATTTTATTTTCGTCCAAAAATAGGGAAAAGCGGTCTTGCGGTGTAGTATTTTTGCCTAGCTATTCCTTTAGGACCGTGGGCAACAAAGACAATATTATTTTGTCGAGTATTTCCACTTTTCGAAGGACCAATTTTTGACCAGATAAAATTATCTCCGCCAATAGTATATACGCACGTGATATCAGTAACGGGATGCACGGTGAAGCAGGTACGCAAACTAATTCTACCTTAACGGATAGATACGTCAATGCATGAGTCGTTGAAGGATGTCTGAGTCCGTGAAGAATTTTTGAAGTGGTAATATATATATATATATATATATATATATATATATATATATATATATATATATATATATATATATATATTCATATATTTTCCCTGTAAATCTCTTATGTCCATAACTTCACAATTGGCGTTTGGAACCATGCGGCACTACAGACATTTAGCAATCCGTTTATATTTCAACGGTTATCACAGGAGTTGAGGATATAAAAAGAATGACGTCAAAAGAATAATTAGTTAACTGAGCAGACGAAGCTAATAATTTCCTTATGCCTGAAAAAGGGAAAATGTTCCTTCAAATCTGCTCGTTGGAACCGTCGGTACAACCCAGATTTTGTTTTAAATTTTTTGACAAGGGCATTAAATCTTTTCTTACGTACGTAACTATAATACAAGATTTTCCGATTAGTTAACACCGCCATGTTTTACTTGATATCAGTCTCAAGACACCTACAACTTAATTGTACCCCGAACCTCTCTTAACCTTCCATAATGTTGAATGAGAGGAGTAGTCAAATAGACTTGATGATTCTATAAGGTGGATATCATCTTCACAAGAACGTTACAAATGATTAAAAAAATGAATAATTTCCATGGCCAAGAAAATCATTCCTTGAATGTACTTTAAACAATATTGGAATTCAAATACGAAAATCCTATGGTAAAAGTAGAATGAGACTGATAACTAGAGCTTTGCAAGTAACCTTGTCAGGCCCTAAATAAATTAAGCGAATCAAAATGGGAAAATATATTTCAAAACGCCGAGCTTTACTCACTTTTGTAATATTGTTGGATCTCAAAACCGGGGGTATCACATTTTGATCATTTTGTTATTCAGTTTATGATTTTAAAGAAAAAATCATTGAAAATTAATGATTACAGATCCCTTTCTAAAATCATACCTTACTTATGTCACAAACATTCATTCTTATTTCTCATATTTTTTGTATATTAATAGGTTCGGTTCACAATAACTCGCTCGATGTATTGGATCATATTAATCTGCTGAATAAATAAAATCAAGATTGAGCGTTTGGTAAACTATGGGCACCAAAGAGCAAGATCCAGAGTGAGAAGATTCCCTAGCAATAATCACCCATCTGAAAGGAAATCAGGAAGTTAAAACATTGGGAAAATTGTGGATTGAAAATCTATGTCCATTTATCTCAGGAAGAAGCTGCCTCCGGAACAAAAACTGTGATTTCATGCTTGGAAGACGGTGTATCGATAGCGTATAAGAGTTTTGACGTGGGAAAAGTAGTTTCCAAAAAACAATCTAAAATAATTCCCAAAGAAGGGAGAATATTTTATTTCAATGCCGAAATGCAAAGCGCTCAAAACTTGCTCATCCGTATCAACATGGGCCTGCATGCCACGAATGGAGATAGGTTAGATGCAAATGATAAGGTTATAAATGCTTCTAATATTTAAGGGACTTTTTGTAATCCAGATATAAAAAGTAAACTGAAATGGGCAAACTTAAGAAAATAATTCAATTAAGAATTATACAATTATTCATCAGATCTTAGACTAAAAAATTGAGAGAGGAAAATATAACAAATCTTTCATTAGTAAAGATCTCTGGGTCCAACTTACGAATAATTACAATTTATTGGTTTTTTGCAACCAAAATTTATTTGTTTATTAAATTATCACTATGCTTGCACTTCTCCTGTCTATTATGCAGATATTCAGCTAAAAATTGCCAGTCTAAATTAAACGGACGTTATTCGAAAAAATTCCATTACTTTATTGTAATTTTGTTTGGAGCATTGTGCGACTTTGGAAGTGCCGTTCTTCCTTCTGGGAGAGGCCGCTACTTTATAGGAGTATTTAATTACAATTCTGATATTGAGTTATTCTGATATTGACTCACTATTGTTCTTTTTTACATATACCAACCCAAGTATTAAACTGAGCGTACGGTACCAAGTTTCGAGCCGCTCTAAAGGATACTGAACCCTTTACGCAAAGCGTTTTACAGCTGTTTTGATGCCCCTGTAACTCGTCTTCTATTATAGCTGATACTTTGCTTTTTAACATACGGAGTAGAGATGAGAATATCTGGAATAGATAAAGATAAGTATTATATTATAATCTGTTACAAATTTCAGCTTTGTATCTTTAATAATATTTGTATTAATATTCGACATGAAAGATCTTCAATTTTACTCACTCACTAATTGAGAGTTCATCAAAATAAAGGTCACTTCCAGAAGAGTTTAGAATACCGCTAAAGAAAATAAATGTTGGAAACGAGAATAAATTATAACATTGTTTATTTATCAAGTTTCATACATGCATATCATATTTTTATGGCTCTATACATGTATGGAAACAAGCGATGTGATTACAGAAAATATTATATAATATAATCCAAATCAACAAGATTATAAATTCGTATAATAATTCTATCCCATATGGATGATGCTGGCTACTTTATTAAGGTAGCTGCGATGTTGTTTTTACCTATGTTATCACATAATTGCGATAATAATAAGATTTTAAGCAATAATTAGATTTTGAGAAATATTATAATAAAAGATTTAAGGAAAAATTGGATTTTGAAAAAAGGATTTTTTAAGTACGAAATTATGTTTATTAAATTAAAAAAATTACCTTAAAGGCTACTTTTTTTTATTGTATGGAATTAAGGAAGTAATTGAATCCTTTTTTATAGTATAAAAATAGGTGTACCTGACAAAAACCATAATTACCAATTATAAAGCGTTGTATCGAACATGAAACCAAATTTCTAGATGTTGGTGTCGGTCAGTTATGTGAGCATACCGTAATTTATATGACTGGTCATGATCATATTAATTTCCTCGAGGAAAATGAAATTGAAAAATTCAGCCTGTGTTATTTAAATTTTTTTGTCTCGTAAATTTTGGATTTACCTAAAGGTAATTCCAATTGATAGTTTAGTAAAAAGGAGAATTATGTAAATAATGTTCTTTCATACTATATCATGTTTGACCTTTGCGCCCTACTTTTAAATTGCAATCTGCAATTTTGGAATCTACTTTTATTTAAAAATTCAAAATTTTTTCACAAGCTCATAAGCTTTTTTCCTTTTAAAACTTTATCCATCTTTTCAAAATGTCAAAACTTTTGGCACAAAACCTATATATATTCAGAGATGATTAAAATATGATCAAGATTCAAGGTTCTTTTTTCAAAAATCTTCAATATTTAGACACACCTATGGTGGAATTATAATTAAAATCTTAATAACGTGGATTGGCAAAATATGAAGCTATGATTGCCAACTACACAATTTTTGAGCTATTATCACCAACGAAGGAGCCCACACTAGTAGCGCAACCTGCCACTAGACGTAATATTAACCGGAACAGGATTTAAAAAATGTCAAGTAGGAATAAAACATACCACTAAGATTATTACACATTTAGATTCTTATAGAAATTTTAAGACCATATATTATTCCTATTAAACTATTTACAGGCTGATTATTTTCACAAATTTAGTCAACTCTCTCATTTTTTATAAACTTTATGTAGGCTTCTAAAAAATTATATATTATTTATAATTTTATTTCTCAAATAAGGGGGAACGTATCTTTTTTTCGAATATTTTTCAGTAGGTCTTCTAAAGCACTACCCAAAATTACGAAAAAACATTTTTGGGAAACATTGTATTTAGCACTTTCTAACTATGCCCACGTAATATATAGTAATGAAAGGAGAAATTTCAGATATTTTTTTTTGCTCTGTCTTTAATTTCTATATAGTCATTTTTTAATATTAACGGTAACCTATAACAATTTGTAAAAAGCTTTGTTAATTTTAATGTGAATGTTAGTTATTTAAATGTGTGCGAGTTAACATATTTTAATGTTATGCCAAATCTCAAGTTTCTTCCTCATGTGATTCTTTGGAAAAAAAAATGGTTAAGACAGACGGACACACACGTGAGTGATATTATCATGATTCCTTTCTTGCTTTGAAGCATGGAACCCTAAAAACCTTACATAATGTACTAAATATTCTACATACTATAAATTCAAAAGATCGAGGCAATGGAGCTTGATTCATTGGTTTGAAATTTTGACCGAGGCTGTCAAAGTGAAAATTTTTGATTGTATTATGCAAAATCAAAGTAAAATTATAGGAAAATATTGAAAATTGTATTAATAATATTGAAATCAAATTTATAAACCGATTCACCGATTAATTTATTTCAAATAATACTTAACATGCACTAAACAAATAACAATAGGACAATAAACAATCTGTTTAGTCTCTTAAGACACAAATCAAAATAAAATATTTTTAATAAGAAAATCGTAACAGAATTTTTAAAAAGGACATTTCGCATTACATCATAATGGGAGACATACGTGTGAAGAATCCTTTGCAGATAAAGTTACGCAGGAAAACAAATTTTTTGATCACAATAACCGGCATTTTACATTAATGAACGTGATGGTTACTTTGTTTTACTGCTTATGCCGTACTGTGCGTTGAGTGATGAACAAAAAACATTGAAATATTGTATTAGAATATTTGTTCTTCATAAATTAACGCATTGTACGGGATAAGCAGCAAAATTTACGAGCTGAGGATCGATTTGATGGATCCGTTTTACATTATGGTTAAGCATAATATAGTTTCTTGCCTCCCCTTGTATGAATTTGGTTTTAAATATTTGAAATTTGGATCTGGAAAATCGAATTAAATATTTGAAATTTGAACGCATTTTGGGGTTCCATATTTAAATGTATATTCCATACCACTTTTATACCGAAATTTAAAAAAAAAATTATTGACTAAGAATAAATAATAAAATAATAATACATTCGTTAAAATTTTGACCACGTTACTAGTTCGGTTAATCCGATATTGTTCCATTGATATTGTTGCAAGGTACATAATTCATTTGCATATGTTTAATATTCTTGAGTAGAAATGGGAAATTGACTAATATTTAGACCATGCGAAATTAGTTAATAAGAAGAATGGTTTCTCTAACAAATACTTCTATATAATGTTATTATTGTCTACATTCTCAATGAGTAAACCTATTGATCTTATTACTAGCGTCCGAGTTATTATCTGTTAGTACACATAACTTATTGATATATAAGGCTAAATAAAATATACTTTTTGCTAATTGTAACTCAATTTTATATTTATAGTATGATTGCAAACTCAATATAATTTTTTTCACTATTCATAATGAAAGTTTGCTTCAAAAAATAGCTCATTATACAGTTACACATTTTCTTTGAACATAATATGTAAGAAATTGTCATAACATTTAATTTATTTCATTTAATTGTATTAATACATTTTTAAATAATTGACATTTGTATACCCTTTATTAAAAATATATTTATGTTTGAGGTTATGATAATTAATAAGATAATAAGATAATTATAGATAAGATAATTAAATAAGCAGGAAGGGATCAACGAAGATAAAGGAAGAAGGATTTGTCATAGGAAATGTTACCGATTAGCGTGAATTACATTGGAGTCTGTGCGCATATGTATGCACACAAGCAAGTGCGTGTGTATACTTTCAAAGACTTAAAATCTCTAGAGAGAATTCGTTTAACCACGTAATTTTTATTTGATCATGCACGACGAAGAAATAAGGCGTTAAATTTTCGACTCATTAATAAGATTCCTTGATTTATGATAATGAGAATTTAAAACTAATGCATTTCAAAAAATAAAATTTACAAATTGCAGGTTGATAGATCGGTCCATGGCATGATATTTCCGAAGGTAAAGGAAAAAAATTAATCAGTATTACGTTGTAAAATAAAATGTATTTCAAGGTATACTTTTTATGTGGCTATGTTGATATGTTAACTGTGTATTTTATCCGTCAAAAAAGTTACTGAAACACAATTTTTGATAGTCAATATAACAAAAACCTATCTTCTCTCTATCGATGAGCAAATCTTCTATCTTTGTCGAACATAGAAATCCTTTTTTCTTTATCGATGAGCAAATCTTTTATCTTTGTCGAACATAGTTATCTTTTTGACTTTTTCTTTCAATGTTTGTACCTTATTACAACTGTCAATAAATATGTTTCATATATTAGTTACAAATTGTTATATTTTAGAGTTACAAAACATTTAATTAATTGATTCCTTATTGTACTTAAAAGAGTTTTTATAAATGACAATAAGGTACAAATTCAAGCCAGACGTTAGTACGTTAAGAATATATTTTTTTAATATTCTTACAATGTAAAATTAACGATTTTATAATAAGAATGATTTGATCTTAATACAAAATAAATTTCATTTATTTTGTGAAACATCTTTGGCGACGTCCGAGTCATTCTGTCAATAGTAGAATGTTTGAGAAAACAAAAGCCGGACGCATCCAACCGACGCGGCCGAACAAACCGCTCGCTAACAATATGGTGGTCGTCACTAATTATCCAGGTTTTAGTCATGTGTTTAGTTTTGTGGACGATATAATGCAATACGTGTGATATTAGTTTATTAGTTTATCGTTTAGCCAATATCTTGGAGGAAAATATTTTTAGCATATTACTAAAAATTACAGGAAATACAATGTAAATTAAAATAAGAAGAAAGAAAAGAACGTACTTTTAGAAATATAAAAACTGTGATCATATTTGAGCTAATATAGGTGAGACTTACATTTCTTTTTTGTTTTGATAACGGTAAAAAAAACAAAATATTATTATTTAATATAAAAATTATGTTAATCAAATAAATATAAAACAATGTGAAAAATGTGACTGCCAAATTTTAGAGATCATTTTTCGTTATGTCAAAACTTTTGCATTACCTAAAGTAAATCGTGGTGATTTAAGTAATTCTGAAATGGTGAAACAATTAATTTATATACCCACTATTAAGTGATTAAGTCCCGACATGATGTATCAATATCTTTATCGGAAACACACAAGCAATCACACAAATTAATTATTCTAAAACCACACACCTCAGAGTCCTAAATTTAATCATTTGACGTTCTGATCACAATTGGTTAAATCAATAAGAGTAAATATTTAATTATTTTTTTTATAGATCTAAATAGTTCCGATTTTGAATAGTTCCTGCCACCTCATGTGACCCGACCGCAGCCATTTGGCCCCCAATTAACATTAGTTTGACTAATTAAATTATGGAATTGCATTCGATTTCAGGGAAACTCACGGATGTATACAGTAAGATGCTCACAAAGTGAAATGACAGCACTCGATATTGAGGTGTTTGATCAGAGTGGTTGGTTTAAACTATGCGATAGGCGCGATCGTAAGATACATGTGGAAGTGATCGTTTTACATCAAAATGAAAAGAAAATATAAATGCTGTTTTGGCTGAATGACTGTATATTACATTCCAAAATAAGTTATATGTCCATAACGCCTTTAACAGTTACTTATATTGCTTTTGTGTGGTAAATATAACCGAGATTAATATGCATCTGAGCAATAACATTTCATAAATTTCCAAGCCATACTTATATTTCTGCTGTGACAAATACTGGAAGGTTAATTTATTTTATAGAAAAATATCTTATAACAAATTTCCACTTCATACCTATAATAGTGACTTAAATACTTGATTTTGTAACTGTGATTTTGTAGTAAATTTTGTAGCTTATTTGTGTTTACGTTTCTTCGTCCCTGTACATATATTGTAATGACAGTTGAAGTTCAAGATTGTATTAAAATAATAAATAAATAAACCTTATACCATATAATAAATAAATAACCTATTTACCCATAAAGTAATACAGATTCGCCTAATACCATTTTTCGCAGTAACTACTCCCTATAGTTTGTTCTTATGTTAATACATAGAGGCGATTTCTTTATGTAGTTTAATCTTTTTCTTTACTTATGACTTTTATAACTGTGAAAGGGGTTCGTTTTAGAATGAAAAACCTGGCTTATATAAATAGACTATGTTTTTCACATCAATATATAATTGATATTATATAGTTTGCTTTTCAATACATGTTTTCAAAACTGTTGTTTCGTTGAACGAGGTTTTGTTTTTAATCGACTTTGCAATAAGAGAAGGTTCTAAATTCAACTGTATTTTTGGTGTATGTTACCTCATGTCTCCGGCATTTATAAAATAATTTAGATAATTCCTCCTTTTTTTAACTTAGAAAGGTATATCACCAGTAGAGCACCATGGACATGTAGTCAGAATTTAACCATGAAAATTGAAGACACTATAGCATTTTTCGACAATAAAAATCATAGCTGCCGTGATCAAGTTTGGATGATATAAGCTTAATTATAATCTAATAGCAATGTTACTAAAGTTTTGCCAAGACTGAAAGTGACTACCTCTACCCTAATCTACCACTTAACAAAATTATGGTCTAATGGTCGAAATGCGGTTACAGGGATTCTCCAGTGATGAGGGATAAACTCATTGAGTTTAGACTCGTTTGACTTGTCTTGATACTCGTAAGATCGTAGGGTAATCGTAAGATGCTCATAAGATCGTAGGTAATAAATATAAAGGTAAATATATAAAACTGCAAAAAGATAGCATAACAAATGGGATATTAGTAGGTAGGTAAACAAGTAACTATACACCGATATAAACAAAGGCATGAATTAAACGAATAATTAGTAAGTATGTAGGTATGTAGACAGGTAAGTATATAAAGATATTTACAAAATTATAAAGTAAGTAGGATATTAGTAGACAGGTAGATAGTGTATTCAGATGTATATAGGCATGACTCAATGACTGCGATTAAGCCAAATGAAAGAATGTGATTAATATACGGAGGCATATAGCAACTAAGATATTAGTAAACAAATAAGTATGTAGGTAGAGATATTTACAAAACTATACAGTATCAAGGAAATTAGCAGGCAGTTGTTTCCTATGTAGAGTATGAATCAGTTACTACGGTGAAGCCAAAAGAGGGAATGTGATTTTTGCTTCCGAATATAGGAATATTCATACGTATATATGTATGTATATGCAGGCAAGTACATATATAGATATGCATGAATATATTTAATATCCATTAAAAGCTAGAAATATCTGTTTAGTTTCAATAAATGAGAGGATATCATAAATAACGTGGGAAATCATAGGCATTAAAACAGAACAAAGAAAATTTGTCAGGAAAATCATGCAATAAAAGCCAGCTGAAAAGCATAAACCAATAAAACTACATGTACCATACTACCATATAATATAAGATGGAACTTTTGCGGTACAATATAGTTATAAATATTTGCAAAATTTAAATGGCAATCATGAGCGAAACATGTTTCTTTCATGCTTCTTCTTTTAAAGATGTTTTGCGTGACAAGCCATATTTTGTTCGCGCTATTTCTTTTTCTGAGTACGGAAGCGATGAATATACTTCTTAGTTTGGAGAAAATGTTAAATAGCGTGCGGTAGATCATTGGGAAGAGCTTTAGGTTTTCATCCGTAACGAACATGGTCAAAATAATAGTAAGACCGAAAGTTATACTGACGTCATTTTCCACATAGTTAGTTCTGAGTGAGTAAGTAAATTAACTATAGACGTTTGAAATTTAAGGGTAGTATACTAGAGGGTTGATTAGTTGATGGTAATTGGGTTTTTAGTGAGTTACGTTAGCGGGCATTACGATGTTACATACCAGCGTATGTCAATTTGCCGGAGAATATTAAATGATATTCTAATGTAAATAAAAAAGCAAGAAATACAACCGTGGCTTGGTGACTAAATTAATACCTGTCATGACTACGTTGAGAACACCAATAAGCTTATAATTTCAAGCTTAACCCGACAAATGAATGCCGATATATGTGGCATACGCTACAACTATATATAAGAACCAGGGACTTAGTCTCAACAAAACAATATTTGACGTCGGATTAGCTGTTTCTCGTGTAGTCAATCCTAACTCGCATTGTATAATATAATAACGTTTGATGGCATCTATTTAATTAACGTAAATCCTAATAATATTGAGACACAAAAAATTGGCTATTGTTATATGAACCTTCAACAAAAACCCAGGAACGTAATTTCCCATCTACGGAATTTAAAAATGTTCTCTCAAAAAAGTTAGACATCATGAATATACGAATACACGCCGTATAACATATATAATTATTGCTAAATGTCATTATGCTGAAGACTCTAAAAATAAAGACGAGAAACGAAAAACAAAGATAAAATCTTGATAAAATGTTAATATTCTCCTATGAGGTAGTCATCAAACATTACGAAAATATAACAAAAGAAAAACGAAGGAGAGAAACGAAGAGAAGTGAAATCCCGTTTCAAGTTCTTAGGGTCAAGTCTAGATTTAAAAAGCTATCCGTAAAATATGGTGAGTTAACAGTAACCAATATTCTTACGGACCAAGTTTTTACCGAGGTTTGATAGAAACGTTTAGATGAGGGAGTTAGAGTACTGTGTTTAATCACTTTTGGTATAACCATCGCAACATAGAATTTCTTCTGCGAAAAATAATGTTAGCTTTCAGAAACAAAATTACGAAAGGAGGAAATTCTAATGGTTTTACATATGTTATCCTATGGCGAAGTGATCCATAGAAAACAATTTCTGTTTAAATCATGGATTGCATTAAACCGTAAACAATTAAAAAATCTCTCCCCTAAATTACAATCCTGAAACTGCAAGTCAAGAAGGGAAATTGCCGGAAATTTCCTGAAATAGGGCAATGATCATTACTAAATTCAGAGATACGATAATGCCGTAGAATATTACTTCGTCATTTAAGAACATAAAATAATAGATATTTCTTAACAGAGTGTAGGACATAAGACATTAAGAAACTCCAACACCGAAGAATTAGATATTAACATGACTTTTAAACAATTTTATGAAATATGTGGTGGAGAGTAACTTATCTTTACAAACAAAGAGTTGTAACCTGCCATGAAAAATGAAGAGATGAAATTAGAAGTACAAAAATATCAGCAGGGGAAAAATAACTAATCATATGATAGCTTAATAAATTATAGATGAAAAGAATAGTTAATCAAAAAGTGAAATTGGCATGTATATTTTTTGCTTCGAAACTTAATATTACCTGAATGGCAGTTAGGTGCATAAATGTTTAATATTACTAATATATTTAAGTATTAGGTATGTATATATTGTCAAGAATATCTTAGAAACTATGACAACTAGAATCACTGTTATTAATTTCGTACAAACCTTGGAAAAAACTTTATCCTTATAACTAGCCTTTGAAATGATTCTCTATACTATAAAGGAATTTAAAAAAAATGAAGTGTTTATTTTTGAATTAAGTATGGGTTAATATGCTTTATAAATATGTCAGATTTCAAGTTCCTATATAAAGTTCTGTCTAGTGAAACCTATGATAAACAAACAGTCGTACCTGTGAATGATCTTTAAGATTTCCGTTTTCTTTTAGAGTTACGGAAATCGTAAAAATAGACGAAGATAATATCCGTTTGCATAGCGTCTTGAGATATATTAATTATATAATTTATTTCTTAATTTTATAATTAATTTTGTAATTAGGTTCTCTCTAACATCATTGCACACGTATACCTATAAAGAATATAAGAGAAATAGCCACGTAACTTTCAAGTGCACTTCTGCCAAGGTTCATAAAGAGTGCTTTTAAGTAGTCCGTATTGTAATCCAAGGTACCCTATAATATAACCTGGAATCCCATTTTTTTAATTTGTCTAAAAAAACTACTACTATATCGATTGACATAAATAAATTTTCATAAAGTAAATATATTGCTAAGTACACTACATTCTTCATAGGCGAAAAACCACGCTGTATATAACATTATTTCCACCACCCTAATATATAAATACATTGCCTATATATCTTTCACAATTATAAAAAATATACATCTTACAATACAAACCTTCTTGACAGTAAATTTATGTCACGCTTATGGAGTTTCTGAGAACTTATCCCAGAATTAGTGGACTCGTAAACTAATAGAGAATTTTAGCTGTGATAATTTTTCGTATAATTTTGTTATATGTACTATAATTGCGCATATTTTACAGCTATTCAAAAATAGTGCTTTAGCTGGTAGGAGTTGGAGACACGTAACTTTAAAAGAAATGTCCACTTATAACTTAATATTTCTTAAACGGATTCCCTTATCTAAAAGTGTTCATGGCATACCTCCAATTCAATTTTAAAGTTTTGCTCAGTAATAACCTAAATAATGACAAATGTTTTGCAAGTGACATTGTAGGAACGAAACTATACATGTTGGGAATTATGAAAAAATATTCACTCTCCCCTCCCCTCCCCTCATACATGTAAAAAAGTAACAAAAAAACATTAAAGATTTTATTTCAAAGTTTGTAGGTGTATTAAATATTTACTACCAGTTCCAATTTTGGAGCAGTAATAGTCTGCGAGTAAAATGGATGTAACCTACAGATGTACTTGGTGAAGCTATAAAGGTTAGTTTGGTTATAATGTGTCTCAATTATACTAAAGAATACCAGTATATCTCACAAATGTTGTATGTATGCTACATACATACTTACTACGTATACTACATACTTACATACATACATACAAAATCACACGCTATTTTATTCATGTCACTATAAACAGATATTTTACATACAGAGGTTTTAATAGATCTAAAGAAAATACAAGTATATTTTTAAAATCACAACGTCCTTTTTACATAAAATCTCTAATAAATCTTTAAAAGTTTTATATGAAATTTACATTGAAATTTACATGAGGATATGTTCATCTAACTTTAATGCATTGCTGAATATTTCGATTTTCATAGCCGACGTTATGACATCCAAATTTATATCCCTTGGGAGAAATTAAAATTTCCCCGCTACATAATTTGAGCACGCGACATCGTCTAAGTTTTTATTGCGCATTATGCACATAGAACTTAAGGGGAGATTTATTTAATGTTTCTTTGTTTTGTTATTTACGTTATTCGATTCCGTTTCTTTGCCTTTACCTTCTAATGTTTTGTTCACAATATCGGATTTGGTAAAATACTCAGTCGGATATATTTAGGTGACTTTGTCGCCGCAATTTTTAATTAAAAATTAGCTTTTGCTATGATTCACAGGGTAGAGTAGTGATAACAAATGTAAGAAAAGTCGGGAAACGCTATATAAATTGCATAAGGTAGGGCGAGAGTGAGATCAGTTTATTCAGTGACAGACCATCCGGAGTATTTTCGCTGATATATACCCTTGACCCCCTTAGAGAGTTGTTGTTTTGTTACAAACGAGATCAAGGATAGGAACTGGTAATATATAAAAGTTTAAAAATAAACTAAATATTTAAGAAAGAAGGATTAAATTTACAAAAAATACCTTTTCTGATAAAAGTAAGTAAATAAAGTAATTGAAAAACCTCGCTTTCACAGTTAACTTATTTCCTAAATGCGAAGCTACGTTCGTCTATATTTATATCATCACCACCAAATCCTAATCCTTTAATTCGATACATATCAAAACTTTCAATTCATAGACATTGAAATTTTCAATCGTTTTGAAGCTTCTAAACATTTAAAGTTTTATGCACTTTTACAACTCGAACTCGAATCGGTAGAATTTTTATCCAAAAGCTTGTGTATTGACATCGAGAGGAAGGGACCTAAATAAACGTTTAAATTAAACTATAATATAGATCTTGTGTCATAAAGTGTCGTGTATATTCTTAAAACATAATTGCGTTCATAAATATTCATAAAATATAATTGTATTTGAATCGCTTAATAATTTTAATATAATTGCTTTGTAAGAAATATAAATAAAAAAACAAATGTGGCAAGTCTATTTTCACCTATTTTTAATTGTAGTGTCAATCTGTTTGTATATCATTGAGCTACGACTATGGTGGAAGAAGGAAGTGGTCGCAGAAACTTCGTAATGGCTGATGGCAAACACATCAAATTTTGATTCGTTTGACTTTCCTCTATAAATCTCTTGCATTTTTCATACTAAAAGGAGAAAGATAATCTTCTCAATGGCTAACATTAAACCTTCAACTGAATTGTTTCTATGAGCCTTTACATATTGTAACCAGGAAGGCCTAATAAAGGAGGACAGATATGGCCTTGGTTACGTGTCAATGGTTAACAATAAACCCATTGAGTTTGTTTGATTCATCTTCATGGGTTCCTTCATATGGTTTATATTTTTAAATAAAACCATATAAAGGAACCAATGGAGTACATTTTAAACTTCTAATTTACTTATTAAATTTCAGATTCAGGAAAATACGTCAATACACAATCTAACGCCAATGTTTTAAATGTTATATTTATGTGTACCTATTTTAAATTGGTTATTTTTTATTAAAATATACATCATTTTCAAATATTGAATATATTTGGCGTTAATTTTATAGAAATTCATTATTCACAATTAAGTGAAACTACGTGATGTAGTATTATTTCTACTTCCTTTAAGTTCTTTACCACGACCTAGATTTCATTACCTCCCTGTTCGACCTAGGTATTGTATCCAACAGCATTTATATATTAAAAAACTATGGCGGAAGCTGGGTTTGTGTGGGTTTTCCCATTGCTTACGTCATTGAGTTTATTGTAGGGGAGCGATGTAGGTTTTATTATATTTTCGAGTTATACAACATACCAGTAGTTTAGTGAGGGTAATAAATTAAATTGAATTTTAGGTTGTCCATAGGGTATCGGGGGTCTAGAATTCATTTCTGTAACTTTACGTTTAGTGAGTTCTTTAGAAAATATGATATTACAGGTTTTGATTATTTGTTTTATTTTATCTGAAAATATCGTGGCGAAGTCCTTTTGTTTCAATAACCTTTTGCAGTTAACGTGAAACAAATAATCAAAATCGGTAACATCATATTTCCTAATGAATTTTCTAAACGTAAAGTTACAGAAATTAACCCTAGACATCCGATACTCTATGCACAACCTAAAATTCATAAACTAAATATACCCATACAACCCGTAGCCTCACCTTGATAAGATAATTAGCTATTCATCTGAATAAAATCTTTCGAAAGAAAACCGAATTTACGCCTAAATATACCATTAAAAACGCCCTTGATCTCTGTAACAAAATCTAAAATATACACCCAATTGTAAATTGGTATCACTCGACGTAGTAAACTTATTTTCTAATATACCACTAAACCATTGTCTAAATATTATTATATATCTTCGATATCTTAGAAAAGAAATGGTTAAACCCCATTGAAGCATCGGAAATTATAGATGTGTTTAATTATGCATGGACCAAAATTATTTCCTATTCGATAATAATTTTTCCCAAAAAATCATTAGCCTTGCAATGGATTCCCCCCTCAGACCTCTGTTAGCAGAGATATTTATGAACAATCTCGAAACCAATCTCTTAAATAGTAAATTAGCGACCAATGTAGTATACTATTATAGATATGTGGACGACATCCTTATTTGCTGAAAAGGTACACAGTGACAGTTATACCAGTTTGTTATCTTTGCCAACTCCCTACTCAACAATATCAAATTCACTTTAGAAGTAGAGTCCGATAATAAACTTAATTTTTTAGATATAACAATAGAACGAAAAAATAATAAACATAAATTTACTATATTTAGAAAAGACACATTTACAGACTCCATAATTAATGGTCAATCTCAACACCCTTGGTCCCATAAGTTAGCAGCCTTCCATTCCATGATTCACAGAGTTTTAACCATCCCTCTAGAAAAACCTAACCTACGTAAAGAAATAAAAACTATAAAACAAATCGCAAAAAATAATAATTATGACCCATCAATTGTCACAAAACTGTACCATAATAAATTAAGAAAAATACTAATACAAGAAATATACCCGGTCGTACCAAATAATAATAATATTTACTATAAATTTATCCCATACATAGGTAATGTATCACTCAAATTAGGAAAACTCTTAACTAATAATAAAAATATAAATAATATAACATGTACGTATAGTACCTTAAATAACTTGGGTAAAACCCTTATTAATAATAAAGAAAAAATAGATAAACATAAAAAGAGTGGTATCTATAAACTTAAATGTAACGATTGTAATAGTGTATACATAGGTCAAACAGGAAGATATTTTAATACAAGATATAAAGAACACATCGCCAGCTGGCGAAATAATAAACCAGACACATCTCACTTTGCTAAACATCTCATTGAAAATAACCATCACCCCCATACTGATAATTCCCCCTATATATTACAAATAAATACAAAAGGCAATAAACTTAAGATCCTAGAAACATTAGAAATAAACAGACATAAAAAAGATATCAAGGTCAATATATTAAATGAACAACTAAATTACTACCCACTCTTAATATCTTCTAGATATAATATAAATATAAAACATTGATACTACAGTACCATGGAAATTGTTTCAGCACTAATACACATATAAATATAAGTATATATAATAAAAACAAAAAATAATTAAAAGAAATAAATAAATAAATATTCGAATATAATAATATAATTTTGTGCATGAAACTAAATACATTTCAAACTTGTTTCTGGAAAAAAGAGACGATATATCTTTGACCGCAATTTCTAGACACGGCTGAGAATTGTTTTATTGTTTCTTAATATTTTCTATATACTTCGATGCATAGAATCACATGTACGAATAACAGACACGTTCTTTTCTGCAATCTGTATATGTAAACCTGGCAATTATAGTTATTGTTACGATCTAGACCGTGAGTTGGTATAACATTTTATATAGAAATATACTAAATTACTAACGTATAATAAGGTAGAAATTGTTTTTTTCCTATATTTCATTTTTCTTCTTGATGTCGTTTGAACCGCTGAATTTGTTGGAGTAATTGGCGTCTTTATTGACGTAAAAATCCAGAGGAGACATAGAATTGCTTGAATACAGGTTCATTATGCAGGGTATTTATTTTTCGGTTTTTAAAATATTAAGTTATTACATTTTTATTAATTTCTCAAGGAAACAGGGGTCAGACAACCGCAATAATAACAACATATTTTTATTGTCCTACCCTTAACTTTCACACATTAAATCATCAAAATGTTGAGACAGGTCTAATGTCCTTTTTATTTGAAGTTAAATGTTTCAATTGAATTAGCTTATTATACACACGTCCTCCCAACAGATGGATGTGAATATTACGAATACCAACGTTTCATTAATAAAAGTGGCCAAAGAAAAAGTTGTCAAAATTCACCAAATAAATTTTGTTACGTCGGATACGATGTCACATAATAATACAACTAACAAAAATACAGAGGAGATAAAATCAGCTTATTGCTCTGATTTTGGACACCTAATATCTGCTGTGTTTCCTGTTTACATAGGACTTTCAAAAATGATGAAAGGTAAACAAAAGAATATATCATTTGATTTAATACTATGGACTTAAATTTGAAGTTAATCAATTACAAGAAAGACAATTGGGAAATTTGTGGATACCCTAAAATCATTGGTATAATCCTTAGATTGCAGGATGGCTTCACACAAAATTTTTATTTTTTGTACTTGTGAGACAATTGCTTAACAAAAAATCATTATGTTAAGAAGGATTGGCCAGTAATATTGGCCAGCAAGCAGACCAGGAAGTACTAACGTAAATACCTGCCATTAGTTGATCCCCAGAAAGTTATCTTACCTCTCTAACACATTAAATTGTGGTTACTAAAAACTTTGTTAAAGCAATAGAAAAATAAAGTAAAGGATTCAAATATTTGAATACATTTTTTCCTCAACTTAGTGATTCTAAGCTAACAGTAGTAGTAGAGTTTTTATAGATCTGCAAATATGATAATTGGTTAAAGACGAATGGTTTATCCAAAAATTAATTAAAAAGAACCATAAGCACAGAACTGTTTTCTTGCAGTTATTAAGGGCTTTCTAGACGATAATCAGATGAATATCAACTTTTAATAAAAAACTGCTTCGGTCCTACCAAAACTTTCAATGCAGAATGTCGCTCAAAATTTATTTCCTTTTAGACTTTTTTTTGACAATTTTGGTACGGTGAGCAATGAACAAGCTGAGCGGTTACATCAAGATATCCGAACAATAGAAACAAAGTACAAAGGCCGTTGGGATACAGCTGTGACGGCAGATATTTGTTGGTTTCTCTAAAACGAAAATTCAATGTTGCATAAAAGGTCAAATAAGACCGTTTTTTTACTCAAAATACTCTCAAATAGGGATTTTTTTTAAATTAGAGCCGTTTTGCAAAATCGTCCAATATCTGAATCTAGACCTGTTATGATAAATCTACTTCCAGTTCCTAGTTATGTAAGGCAAATATAATCTGAAACAAGCTAAATATGCTATATTTTTTTGAATTTATTTGGCGTTAGTTTTTTAGAAATTCATTATAACTTAATTTTCATTCACAACTATATGAAACTACGTGATGTAGTACTATCTAAATTCTTAACCACAACCTAGGTTTAGTTGTATGACAACCTAACAATGCAAGAAAAATGATGAAATAGTTTTCGCCCGGCATTAAATTTTATATAATATTCTTCTTAAATTTTATTCTTACAACCTACTGTTTACGAGGTCTTGTACGTTGAAATTAAAGAAAAATTAACTACCTAAACCAAAACCGATAGGGATTTGAAATTCAGATATATCTCCAAAATAACTTAAAATTATATTTCGAGAAAATTCAAAAACTCTTTAAATAGAAAACACCTTTTTGAGTGGAGCACCGATCTGTTTAAAATTTAATTGCAATAAAAAACAAAAAATTTGATGGCTCATTCATTCACTTTGCCATTGTTATTTTATTTTGTTACCTACCTAATCTTAAAGACGTCAGTACGAAGGAATACGCAGGTTTGATATTTTTGACACACTTTAATAAAGATCAAAAAGACCTAAGTATGAAATACTAATGAAGCAGAGAGTAAAAAAACAAATGTATTTTTCAATAATTTTACAATATTAATATTCGTAAATTTTTTTTATAAAAAATAATAGATAGCCTTAAATTTTTATGTAAACTTTAACGTACGCGTAACCCTTGTATTGATGTTTGTATTCCCGCTTAACAGGCTTATTTCAAATAATTTCATAAAATACTGATGATCATACATTGATATGTCAAATAGGGGTGAATGGTGTTTATAAATTGGCGAAGTACTAAGAATACTTTAAAATATTTTTAAAATGTTTACAGACCGTAAGCATACAAATACATAAAATTTTACTTAAATACGAATCAAAAACGCATTCTTTGCATTAAATATAGATAGTCCAGTAAACAACGGTTTGTATGTACTATTGACTGTCAGTAAGTGTGCATATATATAGTATATATATATATATATATATATATATATATATATATATATATATATATATATATACATATATATGACGACATGTGTACATGGTGAAATGTTAGACAATTATTTAGTTTAGAGTAACTGAATCAAACACCACTTTTTTTATTTCTTTGGTCATTTATCCACACTACATCCATAAGTAAAAAATATTACGCAAAATTTAATGGTTTTTTTAATTGGTTTTAATGAAACAAATTAAAAACAAATTCCCTATTACCCGCGCTTCACTCTCGTGGTTGTAGTTACATACAGAGAGAAATTCAGTCATGCAGGCCTATGTAGAATTATTCAGGAAAATTAAATACTAAATATTTATTTTCATGATTTCCTAATGTATAATTAAGTAAGTGGTTCTGTTGCTCCGTTATATTGCATATGTAGGCATTCTAAAAAATTTAATAGTCACTTCGTTCCGTTGCCGTATTGCATCGTTATCTTTTACATTATTCTTTTACATACTTTTCAATTTCAAATAAAAATTTCCCTTAGGATTAAGATTTCCAGTGATAAAAAGTAGCCTATCAATTTCTGTTCTGCCAATAATCTTTTTAAAAAAAAATATTTCGAACTCTTGCTGCGTTGTAACGTGAAAGAAGGACAAATAAATATTAATGAGTTTAGGAGTTAAATGAGTTTTACTAAAAACTCAGTAACTTCATTTTGATGCAAAATGTTAGTACATGTAGTTTATATTGTCTCAGATCGACATCTGTGACTCGATATATTACGGTGGATAAAGAAAGCCCCAAAAAATTAAATAGTTGAAAAATTTGCCTATTTAATTTTGTTACTTTTCCCACTCTTTCATATTTAGCGACATTCAAAAAAATAATAGCTCATTTTCACTACTTAGCAAATAAAAATTGTTACACATTCACTTAATTGTTCTTAAATAATCATCAGCGACCAGTGTTTTTGTATGCAACTATGTTAGACGTTCGAGTAGTACATTAGAAGACAGTTCTATAAATCTAACTTTTTTCAAACGTTTTTGCATAGAAATGGAAAAAAAACCCGTGGAGATTTTAAATTAGTAATTTTGAACAAATTCTCCGCCACGTCAGCGAACACAGAATTTAATTAATTATCTTAATTTTCAATTGATATATAAAAAAGTTGAAGTTAATTTTTTAAATAAGCCGTAATTAAATTACCGATTTCCATAAAAAAATTAAAAACGTAATATTACAAATGTCCAAGCAGAATTTAATATAATTGGACAAACACTTTTTTGTGCAAGCTGGACAGACACGGATAAACTTATACTGTCTAAGGCGCATTTAAAAATTTGAATTAACTTATTTAAAATAATTGAAAGTTTACGTATATTTTAAAAAATGTTTAAAGTGATAGATATTGCTCGCAACGGCAAATATTTTTTTGATAAATTTAAAGTCAATCTGTAAATTTGTCTGTCAATTCCGTTTTACGTTTTTAAAATTATAATTACTTTATCAATAATTCCTGCCAACACATTTGCACTCAATTTTATTTTATGGTAGTTGTTTGTAATCACTTCGATAACATGTAAAGCACATAGCAAAATATGCATATATAATTAATCCAAATGGCATACTGACAACACAGGAGTCGCTCCGTGGTGGGAAATGAGGCAGATGCTTGGGCGGTCCTTTGTATAGGGCGCGCGCCGCATTTTCTGTGTTCGCTGACGTGGGGGAGAATTTGTTCAAAATTACTAATTTAAAATCTCCACGGGTTATTTTTCCATTTCTGTGCAAAAAGGTTTGAAAAAAGTTAGATTTATAAAACTGTATTCTAATGTACTACTTGAACGTCTAACAGAGTTGCATACAAAAACACTGGTCGCTGATGATTATTTAAGAAAAATTAATTGAATGTGTAACAATTTTCATTTGCTAAGTAGTGAAAATGAGTTATAATTTTTTTGAATGTCGCTAAATATGAAAGAGTAGGAAAAGTAACAAAATTAAATAGGCAATTTTCCAACTGTTTGACAACTTTCTTTATCCAGCGTAATAAATTGAGTCACAGATATAGATCTGAGAAAATATAAACTACATGTACTAACATTTTTCCTCAAAATGAAATTACTGAGTTTTTAATAAAACTAATTTAATTCATAAACTCATTAATATTTATTTGTCCTTCTTTTACGTTGTAACGCAGCAAAAGTTCGAAGTAATTTTTTTTAAAAAGATTGTTAGAAGAATAGAAATTTTAAGCACTTTTTATCACTGGAAATCTTAATCCTGCGGGAAATTTTGATTTGAAATTCAAAAGTATGTGAAAGAATAACGGTACAATATGGCAACGGAACTGATTTTTAATTTTTTTTAGAATGCCTATATATGCAATATAACGGAGCAACGGAACCATTTCCTTTAGTTATATATTAAGAAATCATGAAAATAAAGATTTAGTATTTAATTTTCCTTAATTATTCTATATAGGCCTGCATGACTCAATTTCTCTCTGTAAGTATGTAACTATAACCAAGAGAGTGAAGCTGCGAGTAATAGGGAATTTATTTTTAATTTGTGTTATTAAAACCGTCCATTAAATTTTACGTAATATTTCTTACTTACGGATGTACTGTAAATAAATGACCAAAAAACTACTCTAAACTAAATAATTGTTTAATACTTCACCATTTATATGTCGTCATATATATGTATATATATATATATATATATATATATATATATATATACATATATATATGTATATATATATATATATATATATATATATATATATATATATATATGCACACTTGCTGGCAGTCAATAGTACAAACCGTTGTTTACTGGATTATCTATATTTAATGCAAAGAATGCGTTTTTGATTCGTATTTCAGTAAAATTTTACATTATTTTATATTTACATGCTTACTCTCTGTAAATATTTTAAAATATTCTTAGTACTTCGCCAATTTATAAATATATTATATCGTCCAAGCAGAATTTAATTAATTATCTGAATTTTCAATTGATATATAAAAAACTTGAAGTTAATTTTTTAAATAAGCCGTAATTAAATTACCGATTTCCATAAAAAAATTAAAAACGTAATATTACATACGGGTATACGTATGAAGTGTGAAGGAAAAAATCGAATCATATTTCACAAAGTTACTTGTGAAATAAGATTCGATTTCTCTTTGAATCTTTGATCTTTTTGAAGCGTATTTCAAAATGTCACAAATTTTTCATTACTTGAGGACACACGCGTAACTCAAGTTTTAATTGCACGCCCGCGGTCTCCCCGCGGGTGTGCATTCGTGAATCTGTTAACATTCGCGCGTTTAACGATGAACGTACCGATGCACGAGTGTTAACGGATTCTTGGGTGACTATTAATTCGATATTCTTTAAAAATCAAGGGATGTTTCTAATTTATTTAGTCTCTATCTATGGGAACGGAGACAAATATATTTGTTTCAAAATTTATTTTTAATTTTCGTCATTGATTGAGAAATATTCCTATATATATATAAATATATATATATAAACAATTTATCTTTAATTGGTATTTATAATATTCATCGTAGGATAAAAAACATATTTATTTGAAACCAAGTATAAAATTGTCTTATTATATAACCCCATAAATCATAATCTAGGTTTCTATAAATTAAATTATTTTTAATAAATCTTGTTTACGTATATTTATTTTTCGTGTTATGTATGTTTAATTTTATTTCAGTTGAATATTATAATAACAATAATTTGGATTAACGGATCTTAAAATATAAAAAACTTGAAGAGAGCTATCAGATAAAATGGTGTAAAACGATTAATAATGAAGCTTCAAATAATAATAAAAACATGGATAATTTTAAAAAGATCGTCACGTTGATGCTCTTGCTAGCAAACATCCTTCATATCGTAAATACAACTCAAAACTATCACGCATTAACGCAACCAAATGGAAACTTTAAGGGAAGTCATAATGCAAATGTTCCAGCTGGATGGCAACAGCAACATGAGAAGCTCGGGGCGAAAATATGATGGAACGAAACATGATAAGGAGAAAATGAAATTACCAAAATAGAACTTTACGAGCGATATGAGTCGGGGAAGATAGTGACTGGCGACATTATCCGAAGCTTCGAGCCGCTAACAGGTAAGTATTACCTTACATTCTACTTCGTTTATTCTTTATATAAAGCTTCGATAAGCTTATGGAACATAAAATCGTCTTCTAATATATCTTAAATGATATTGCCACCGTGCTGAGCTTAACAAAAAAACCTTTCCATTTCTTTAGATAAAATAAGAAATTGTGCTTAAGGACAAGCTTTTTGTGTAAGGATATTGTGGATGTTTATTTTTCCTTCATTATTATACTAAAATGTGTCTTAGTATTAAAAAGAAAATTTCGTTTTAAACTAAGAATCTATCCCGATTTCATGTGGATATATTTAAACTAGTTGATAACAATTTTTTAAATATATTTTTTTCACGAACCGAGATAATTAACAAAAACATAATTATGTAAAAGTATTAGCTTTAGTCACGTACCTAATATTAAAACATAACCATCCCGAAATTGAAATTTTTTTACATGTTGCATTTTTTGTGAATATATAAAATTATACTTGTTTTATAAACACCATAAGTGAAGGTGCAAAATGTAGTTGCTCATGTTCTATACACTTTCTGCGTAGCTCTGTAACACGCAAGCTGAAATGTTATCTTTAGATCAAGTCAACACAGAAATTTTCACTACAATTTATTTCTATCAGTTGTAATACAAATTAAATTTATATCAATACAAACTGCCAAATTAAGGTAGACATAAAAAGAACAAACATAGTACGCTAACAATTCATTTAAATGAATACACCAATATGAAGCAGATTCCAAAGTGACACCTTTCATAAATTACCAAAATTCTTTATTGGAATACAACGAAATCATTCATTCAATAGATTTCGTGCTACGTGCGTCACTGACCGTAACGTATACCCTTGTGATATTATCAAGTCAAGCGCGTCGGTTTCTCACTTCAATTCCTCCTGTCTTGCGCGATAACTTCACACCCAACCTCCTCAAAAATTTCGACTTTTGCTTACGTTCAAATATTTTTAAAATATATTTTAAACCACTTATTCAAAGTACAAAGTATAAAGGGCAATTTGTATCTATAAAAAACACTTGAAATAAATATTTTTATGAAGATTAAAACGTTGATGGAAACTTAATGTAATTTTTTTCAGGTTTTCAAATTAAAACATTTTATCAAAAATGTTTCATTTTATATTTACCATTTTTGCTGAAAAGTCGATTCTTTGCTAATAGCCCACCTGAAGATATTGTAATACAACGAAACCTAGGTCGTGGTAACTAAAAGAACTGAAAGAAAGTAGAAATAATACTACATCACGCAGTAAATATGTGATTTCAAAGAATGTTGTGCTATCAACCTGGATGTTTACATCAGCTTACAGACACTACCATTCCTGAAATGATTCACTGTTATATGACGTGTATCCTTAGAGGACTGAAGGAAATTTTAATTAATGGTGAAAATTAAAATATCGGTTCCCCAATCGCTATACACAGCGAAACACCTGATTTCTTCCAAAAATATTTTTTAATGGATGTTTTAATGGATGTTGTGCTACGGGATCCATACATATTAAGCTATATTTATAATTTTTAGCATTAAAAAATGAAGTCAAGTATAAGCAAACAATTACAAAATCCTAAGGCCTATCTGAAGCACTCTAATGTATGTTCAGCGATTTTTCATCATCATAATTTGAAGACAAAATATTTATTTTTGACATGATTAATTTTAGTAAACAAGCACGGCGCCAAAAATTAATAGAGAAATGAGACGTTCGAAATACCGAATACCAGAAATTATAAAAATCTTTGAACTAAATGTTTGACGTCATTTAAAAAGTTCACATAACTTTTTCCGTAGCCTACTTCCAAAACATTGTTATTTATGAGTAGTACATGAGAAATTATAGTTTTTGCGTGCAATTAAAAACAATTACTAAATTACTAAAACCAAACAAAAATTGTCAGAAATGTATTTATTTGAAAAAAAAATTATTTAAACTTTTTTACTTTAAATATTTTTAATTTTTTTCAAAATGACCACTGTTTAATTAATTTTCTTTCTCTTAATAAAAAATGTCTGTTAAGCACGTTCATACCTTGAATATTTTTAATTGTTTCTTCAGATTTACTCCAGAAGTGTGAATTGATTGAAGAGACTACGATGGCTAACCTATGGGTCCGACAAGATCTATCTGTAAAGAATTTCTTACGTTCAAGGTATAGTGGTATGATGCGCCATGATTTTATGTCATATATCTCTATGTATGTAAATCTACATTATTTGGAAACTCAGTTAAGTCAATAACCTGCCTATTTTGTTGCCCATAGGGCAACTAAAATTTTGGGCAATGCCCAAACCAAATATTGACACTATATTGTTATTGGAAATTGTGTTTATAATATTAAATTAAAAAAGTTTTATTTTTTTCTTGGTTTCTAAACACTTTCTAACAAAGTCATACTTTTGTTTCATAATTTCAAGGTTACAATTATTGAACTTTATTGATATTCTATGAGTTATATCCCTCTCTACGGAGCACTGGTCGATGGGTCTCTTCCATCAAGAGCTGTTAAGAACATGCGGTAGCCAGGGAATAGCTTAAATTGATGCCTAAATCTAAATGCTATATATGCCCTCTACAGCTTGGTCCTTCTGATTTGATCCATAATAATAATGCATTTCTGCATACTTTCTTGGTAAAAAGTCGTGGTGACTCCTTCACTCTGGGAAAAACATAATGATTTCCTGTTCTAAGTAAACATGTGAAAAAGCTAAGCACTAACTATATTCTGGATCCATTTTTAGGATCACTCCCCAGAGGTAGCAATGCCAAAGGTATCACTTAAATAATCTTATGGACTATGAAGGTTTGAAGAAGTTTCTAGGCAAAGAGTAATGTGAACTTGAACTACTGAAAGTAGGTATAAATTTCCATTATCATTAATGATAAACTATATTATGGTGAGAATCGTTACACAAACCGGTAATATACGGTAAAGGAATAAACTGATTTTTCGCAAAGTATTGAATTACCATTTCACACCATTTTTTTGTGCACTCAATCAACAAGATATGGCGAGAGGTATCAAATCTTAATATTTTTTCCGTTCTATGGACCCCTTTAGGAATGCGATATGCAGTTGCTTGATAGTTTACGTGGGAAAATTAGTTATTTTTATATTTGATTTCATCGAACGTGTGAATATTTTCTCTTTTATTAATTATTATTTACATTATGTGTACTGTAAACTGTCGTACTTTGAAATTGTGTTTACACATGTCCAGCGTTTTGAGGTAACATGTAATTTGGATAGCGCTTTTGAAGTGAAAACTTCTTTAGCATCGATGTGATTTCAAAGTCGATGAAACGAAAAAGCGACAGTAAAAAGAGACAGACACATAAATTTATAAGATTTAACGTGGGAGAAAATGAGATAGGAAGCATTATACAGTGTTTCTTATGTTCGTGATTCTCTTTGTGCTCTGCTTCGTACCCCCTCCACTCGTGTTTACCAAGGCATAGCGAGAATTTGCTTGGGTCTCAGCGTTGTACGTGTGTTAATACGTGTTAATGCGTGCAATTGAAAATGATATTGTGAATAATGATTGTGAGTACTTGTATGTAAATTTTCATAAACTTTAAATTTGTGTGTATTTGATCATTTTCTGAATTAAAAAAAAAGTAAATGTCCAAAAAAATTAAATAAAAGAATAATTTAATTTAGTTATGAAATTAGAATAAATTTATCAATTTGATTTACATATTATTAATTATAAAAACTTTTCTAATTATTCTAGTTTTTATCAAAATTAAAAATTGGTATTAAACTTAAAATTTTTGAAGGTTTCACTTCTACCACGTGTGAATTGCAAACACAATTTTTTTTTTATAAATACATATATGAATAAATTAATAAACTCCCAAGCAACCAAAGCTATAGGCAAAATTTATTTTAATGTACACATTTCTTATTTATTAACACCGATAATAATTTCATTTAAAACTTATAACTGATTATAATTATACGGTATATCTTTCAATTTTTTTACATACAATTTTTTATCGCATTTACAAATATTATAATTTTTCTGTTCACTCTTTGTAGAAATAGCTTGCGTTATTTTCTTAGTATTTACTATCAGAATATTTATCTCGTTCGTTAAATAAATTTTAAAGTTTATGCAATAAAATTTAAACGTGAATAATTCAATCAAGAGTCTAATATTGTAAACGTAAAATTTTCTAAATTTTCATGTGTGCTATATGATATTTTAGTGCTAAAATTTGGAAACGGTTAAGCAATTTTAAATCCAAAAAAATCCAAGAATGGGGCAGAAAGAAATAAAAAACCTCTGTCCTAAAGTTGTAAGCAGAAATGTAGCTTTTGCGTATTTTTAAATGCTTACTGTTACGCCATTACAGTTCTTCTTTCTTATGTGATAATTTTTTGATTATCAAGATAATTCAATTGTATTTTGGGATAAATATGCTTAAACAAAATTTCATATAGGTTGTTTAACTAAATGAGAGATGAAAGCAGAACAAATAAACAAACTTACTTTTGCAGTTATAATGTTGTAAATGTGAAAGTAAGTTTGTAATATCATGCTTACCAAAAACACCCCAGTCGGTAAAATATTAACCCAATGCCATAAATTACAAAAATTTGAATTCTACCTATAGACACTATGTCATTAATTTTATCAAATTTAATTTTTGAGTGGAAAATATTAGTTCTGACTAAGGTAATGTCAAGACCTAATGAAATGGAAATGGTTTTACTTTTAGGAAGATTAGCAATATTTGCAATACAGAACACATGTGACTTGTTTGTTATTTTTCTTATTCGAGAAAGTATTTTCGAAAATTCTTATTTATTATCATTTTTTTTAGTTACATTACAATCAGTATTTATCAACTGGACATTGAAATAACAAAATACTGCACAACTATTAATCATAACGCTATAATTGTTTATCTTGTCTCAAATTGCATGTCAAAGTCAAGTAAATAAAATAAAATATGATCGCGTTCTTAGATATAGATCTGACATTCATCATACTGCAAATGTTTCGAATAATTTATAACCTTGTTTATGTACTTAAAATTATGCCATTACTTTTAAACTATCCTTAGAACTATGGTATGTAAGTGAAATTAATTTTGTTCAACAAGGTCAAAAAAATCATTTTGAGAAAACAATTTTTTAAAAAAAGTGAAATGTTTATTTTGTTCAAGATTTACACACATGGTGTCACAAACTTCTTGAAAGAATAAAGTTTCCACACATCGTTAATGTTCATTTCTAACAATATAAGCAGCGCACGCCAAGATATCTCTCCGACCAATACTTTTTTCTGACTTCATCGAAATTCATCATTACAAATCGGGTAATTCCACAAAATATTTATTAAGTATATGCGTAAATATTGTCTATGAAAAAGTGAGTAAAAATAATACGTATTCCAAACGCATATAGCAGGATTGCATATCTGTCTATTTCTTTTGAAATGCTTGAGAGGTAGTTCTTTTAATTGAAATATCACATGCCTACATAGCTTTCTTCGTCCAATTTATCATTCCTTGTACACTTTACGTATAAGAAAAAGAATATTATATTAATTTTATTATTTTCTACGTAATAATTGACATTTCCCCCTGAAGCATCTACTACAATTGAAATTGTCCGTTATAAAAAAACCGACTACAAAGCTAAATGTGGTTACTTATTGCTCTACGCAGTATTGCCTCTGGATATGATAACTTAAAATATATTAACTATAAATATAAATGTCTAAAAAAATATTTAAAACATCTAGCAAACAAAAGAATACGTTGAATACCAAATTAAAATAGTAATAAAATTACATATCAATCAGCAGTAGCCGTGCCTTCTTATCTGTCTAAGCTTAAGAAAAGAGAGCACTTAAGTATTGAGATTTTCTTGTCCAGTATTGACACTTATCTTGCTTATATTATAAATAAAGTAATGATACAGATAATAAAGATAGCTAGCTATGTCTCATTCAAATTTTATAGCAATCATTATATATACATTGCTCGTATGCTCATATCCATTCAATCTTTAATGGAGAGCGTACTTAAGTACTACAATTTTCGGGTTCCATTCTGTAAAGCAAGCAAGTTAGCATTACTGATTACCTGGCTGACGTCCCAAATAAAGTAACGTTCAAGAAAAAAGTGAGACGACATTTTCATGAAAAATTCAAAAGATGAAGATATGGGCGGCCTGTCATAATGTGAAGCAAAAGATAAGTAAAAACTGACGGTTATTCAGTCGAATTTTGTCTACTTTCTTCTTTCTTATTTTCGATTCAAAGTATATTCTGCTCTCAATAATTTGGTTTCTACTTGACATGAACATCGTTCAAGCTAATATCGCCGAAATCATTATACCGTCTCACTCATTACATGTCAAGAAGAAAGTCAAGTAAAATGAAAAGAATCATATCTGACATCGTCTGATCGATATTTGGAACAGAGACAAAATTTTCAAATAGAAATTGGTTAAGAAACTTTTTGAGATTTCGTCAATAAAATTAAATGTGACGTTGTCTTTGTTTTGTTTGCGATATTATTCTAAAATCATTTAAACGATTAAACAAAATTAAATTTTGTTTCATTGTTTAACTAATTAGAATTTTTGTTTAATAGCAATTAAACCAAATTTCAAAAAACTTTTTTTCTTCCATTCTTGACATATGGGGATGTTAGAAACGGAAAAGGATAGTTTTCGAACGACTAATTAAAACAGGTGAAAAATATTTTTTATTACTCTATGTTTTATTGTACTTAGGTTTTTAACAACAAAACTGTTTTCAGAGTTTCGTAGCAAAATAGGGAATCCCTAAATGCTTTTTGTATCTACATTAACAATTTCATGAACCGATTATTGGTAATTGGACATTACTTTACTCGTGTGCCGTCTAGTTTTCCTAATAAATTAAACCTACGTATTTTAAACAAACAGTACGGCAGCACAATTTTCTTCGGTGAATGGTTGAAAGTAAAATATTTACAACATTAAGTTGTTAGAACAATGTTTCCAATATTTTTCCCAATTGCTCTAAATATTAGCCTCACGTGTACTGATATAATTGACCAAAAAACACGAATCTTTTACATAATTTTTTTGTAAATCAAGTTTCTTTATTAAATATATATGTCAAAATAATTCATAAATTATGGAATAAAGCAACTTTAAATTGCGATTAGCCTTCCGCAACTTAATGTCTGTGGGCGGGGACACTACCATTAAGCATCCCATATGCCAGGTATTTGAATAATGTCTGCCAGAAACTTATCACGATTAGGTAAGTTTTCGCATATCTTATGAGTTACCTTTCTGTTAGTATATAGTGTGAAGTACATTCGAAGATGAAGCTTTCGTGAATTAAATAACTTAGTTATATTAAAACGTATCTTTGAATCATACCTTGAAATGTGTTCAACATTTTTGAAAATTAAGAATCTACATATATATATATATATATATATATATATATATATATATATATATATATATATCTCTCAATATGTCACATACCACATTTCCTTCCGTGTTTCTGTGGGGATAAGTAATTTCAATAATTATTCCCAATCCTAACTCCAATAATTAGTAACATTAGACCCTAGCTAAAAATAAAGCAATTTCAATATAATGCTATATTGAGAGATACGCAAAACGAAATAAATTAATTATTTTATAAAATTGATAATTTCGTTTTCATTAATCTAATCTAATATCACTCAACCATCTTTTTCACAATATCTTTAATATATAGACTGGAACCCTCGTACATTTATATTATGTGTATGTATGAGATATTTTCTAAATAACTGGAATAAAAACAGGCAATTATTTCTTTCTTCTATTCCACGAATGATTATAAATTATTGCTGGTTTTTGACATTAAATTGTGAAAAATAATATAGAAAGTCTAGGGTACTTTGTTTTTCTTCTTAATTTAAATATAAAATAATAATAAAGCATATAATTTTAGTACACAAAATAAAAATTTATTTCATACAAACTCTTGACTACATGAAGTCAACTAGAATTTTTTGAGTAAAATTTTGAAAAACTTTTTGCGACGACATGTCACCAACAAAAGAAAACTACAAACTATAAAAAATAATGTTTATGTACAAATATTCATACTGTTGAATATAAATGAAAAACAAGTTTTAAAGCGGGAATTCGATCAAACACTTATTTTAATACATCATTTTACTATCGGTCCAAGCTATGATCGTGTTTTAATAATTATTACGTTATTCATTAATATAAAAATATGTTTCACTGTATTTAATTTCATCTTTTTATAGTCTGTCGATAAAATGCCTCCACGTTGGATTACGTTTGGACCTCTCATTCCATTCGCTATAACGCTAAAAGCCAAGTAACTATTTACATGTAAAGTTAAAAATTAGATACTGCCTTCGCGCAAAATTAAAAGCTGGCAACATTTAATTATGACAATTACCGCTATTTGGTCTCGACACGCGTTTTTTCAATATCTCGAATACTTTATGAAATGTCTCTTAAAAATAAATTGTATGGTACAGTGAAATTTAGAATCGAATATAGTTTCGTTAAAAATTATTTTTACCGTAATCAGAGAAGTAACAACAGCCAACTTACGTGATCTTTTTAGATTGATACCAGATTTGTATCACTTTTATTCGTTCTATCTGTCTATATAACATAATTGTATTGAGCTGCGTTTGCACGACGAATATCGTTTTGTTAAAAGTTATTGTTACACATTACCTACAAGAAGGAGAAAAGTGATAACAGTAGCTTTTGGAGCTTCTGTTTGCTTATCTGTTTATTAAGGTATGTAACATTTTTTTAGAAACGATTATCAAATGCGTAAGTTCATAACGATAACAAACAGAGATGAGCTATAAAACAAAAACTAAACATTATTTATACCTGAAATAATTGAATTTGATAATGGATGATACACTCGTTTTTTCCAAAATTATGGAAATAATTTTTTATAACTCATATTTTAGTTTGATTTTTGCAATTTCTTTTATTTTTTAGAAATACATTCCTAATCTTTTATGAGAATAATTTTTTCACAATTCGAAATACATGGCAGCGAATCCGATTTAAAAAATGCCCTAAATATAAACATATTCTCATTGTAATACTATAAATCGCGTTAAGAAATAAGTCAGATCGCAAACGGTAAGATATTTTTTAGCCAAAGATTTAAGTGGCAGATAAATTTACAGTTAATTAGGAATCGAAAATAAAACCACAAAAAACCGACATAAAAATATTTGAAATAAATTATTTCTACTTAATTATACAAGCAAACGTTAAATAAACATTAATAACTTTGCGTGGTATGAACAAACTAAATATTATTTTAAATCCCATATATATAATTTCTTTTATAAATTGTAAATATAAGAAAAAATCGAAACCACAAAGTAACTGAATGAATGTGAACCCGAATTACATTCAAACCAAATAATTAAGCTAAGTTTTTGCGCTCTATAAAAAGAAATATAAATTAAAGAGATAAAGAAAACGATGAAAGCGAGCCTGCTGTTTAAAAAGTTTTTCAAAAACAATTGCAAAAAATAATCAGATTAGTGAATAAATAGAATGTTAATCGATATTTGTTGCTCGTTTTTGATTCGGTAAGACAGTTTTCCGCACTTTTCAAATTTTGCGTCTCGATCCATTTTCGTCGCTCAAATAGTTCAAAAATTGTTGCTGAAAATATACACAAATATATATCTCGCCCCGCCCCATTGACGTTGGAATATAAGGTATAATTATTTAAAATAACAAAGTATATGACTGAGACTTTAAATGTTTTAATTTCGTAATTAACCTAATAATACATTCGATTGGTTCGTATGAAAACAAAATCGTAGGCGCTTTTAGCAGCAGAAAAATTAAATCTACGACCATAATTCATTATAAATATTTCTTCGTAATAAAATTGTGGAAACAGATTACCCAGCTTTTTAAACTTCCAAGTGAAGCTTCGAATTGCTTCAAGTACATGTGAATCATGCTTTATGTCCAGCCGACTACCGCGCGAGGACCACATGTGGGCCCGTCCACTTGTTTTCATTATTTATGGCTGTCAAAGGGTATACTTTAGTTTTTTTTTAAGAGCTTCATTAGCTTTTTTGTAATTAATATTTGTGCCAATTATCAGCTGCCGCATCATTAAAATACAAACTCTATCATATAGAAACGGATACATGTACCGTATTCATTTGAGAAGTATTTTTGATAATCTTATTCATTTACTTTCGATGCCCTTATAAACTCATATATATATAAAAAATTAAATGTAACAAGGCTAAGTCTACACACGTCGTAAAAAAGACAACTAGATCTAGACGTTGCAGTGTGAAGATGAGTATTTCCACTTCACTAATTTGTTTACGTACTCAAATATGAATGTAAATGTAAAATGTTAAATATTTCATTTACTGATTGTGCTAAAGGTACAAAAAATTCCAGATATATATATATATATATATATATATATATATATATATATCTATATATATATATTATATCCCTTGGTGCACTTTACATTAGTTGGTGTTTTGAGCAGGCTTTGGTAAGTATTGAAATTTACAGCAAAAATGCGCAAGCATTATGCAGCACGGCAGGCGGCGTATGTATTAATGTATTAAAAGAAAATTTAAACTTTGACTCTACTTTCGAATATTTGTTGATAAAAAATGAAAACACCACTACATAATAAAACTAAAATACAATTTCCCTAGAAGCTAGACAGCAAAATTTGCAATTCGAAATAATTGTTTTATAACCCTTATGTAATAAATTATTTCATATTCAGAAGAAAACGATATTGTATGAAGTTGTAATAAAAGGTAATATTTTTTCCTATGCTGATGAAAAATTAATTCGAAATATTGTCTTTAAATATTGTGCTACATAATATTCTATATACTAAATATTTAATACCTATTAAATGAACGTCCGTCAGTCATAAAAACGTAATTATTATTATGGTCACAATTTTTTATCTGAGATTCCGCTCCTTTAACAGCGTAATTAGAAAAGTACTTAAAAAGCTTGATATGCTGTCACCTCGTGGGGCCTCGATGTTCCAGATTTGTTCCAAATTTTAGGTTTTTCCTTCGCAGCTTAATATTGAAATGAATGGCCAGAATTTATAAAGAAAATGTAACGATAAAGAATATTTACATTTCATAGCTAATAAAGTAAAAAGAACTAGTAAATATCCTTTGAGACTTTTAGGTAATTGATATATATTTTCTATGTATATATGATTAAGTTGTTATTAGTTACTAAACAAAAACTAAAAATAATCTTAATTTCATTAATAATATATACAGATAATTTAACAAAATAACATGTCTTAGATTCAAATAATATTAAATTTTCTCCTCACTGAATGAAGATAAATAAAGAGAAGAACAAAATAATATTGATAATTTATGCAAATCTGTCTGGTATTTGCGAGGTACTAATGTGAGGATTAAAATATTACGAAGCTACAGCCTTAATTTCTATTTTATGAAAGCAAGTTGCCAACACGTCGAGTTACCAATTTACGATTAATGTAGCAATACTCACTCATTCAATTACTTTTTATATATGTAAACATAAGAATTGTGTTTTCATTGGCAATAAATCCCATTTAACTCCAAAAAATATATTTTGTATTTAAAAACATTAAAATGATTCATTCATCCCAGTAATGTAATGCATGTTCAGTTTGTAGAATGTTGGTCCAAATAATTGCGTTAACATTTTTTCCATATTTCCTTTTTTAAAGAAGTATGTGAAATCATAAATTTAATTGCAAGAAGAAATTAAGAAAACAGTTCAAATTACTTTTTGGCTGCTCAGAGTTATAATTATACTTTTGTATTCGGTTTTTCTTACAATATATATATATATATATATATATATATATATATATGTGTGTGTGTGTGTGTGTGTGTGTGTGTGTGTGTGTGTGTGTGTGTGTGTGTGTGTGTGTGCGCGTGCGCGTATTTCCTTAAGAGCACAAAATAAGCTACAGATCATAGAAAACAGGTCGCTATTGCGGTAAGATACGTGACAGACATTTTAGAGAAGATTATATTGTTTTTGTCCCATAAATTGAAGGTAATTTCCTTTTAATGCGCGATAATAGTCAACCTCCACTACAGTGGTCGTTTCAGAGTATCTTACAGATGTTGGAATTGAAGTTTTGGGGGTGGTCAGCACGCTCACCAGACTTTAATCCAATAGAATATTAAATATATTTGGCGTTAATTTTGTAGAATTTCATTATTGAAAATTAAATGAAACTACGTGATGTAGTATTATTTCTACTTTCTTTAAGTTCTTTACCACGACCTAGGTTTCGTTGTATTACAACATCTTCAGGCGGAATACAGTACTCTTCAAATTGTTTCAACCCAGCTACACATCTAAATATAAATATACATAAATTGAAAAAAAAAAATTAATCAATCAATAAAGAAAACGGGAGATATGTAGAATTAGTGGTATAACCTTGTCCTAATTTGTAGATTCCCTTGCTATTGTATAAATATATTACTTGGAATAACTTCCATTTAATTTTATTACATATACCGAAACATTTGCATTGTATCACCTCATATAATAACATCAATTTAATTTATTACTCTCACTAAAATGCTTGTATATCGTATAACTCTCGGAAATATAATAAAACCTACACTAAACTCACTAATATAAGCAGTGAGAAAACCCACACAAACCCGGATCCGCCATCGTTTTTGAAACATATAAATTCTGTTGTATGTTCGTAAGAGTTAATCTTTGTGGTAAAGAACTTAAAGAAAGTAGAAATAATACTACATCACGTAGTTTCATTTAATTACCCATAGAACATATTTGGGATATGTTGGGAAAATAAATTAAGCAAGGAAATCTGGCATCATTTAACTTGATAAAAAGTGCTTCAATGGAAGAATGGAACATAATGCCACATGATTTAGTGAACATTACGCCCAAGCGGCTGCAAGCAATTTTTACAGCAAGAAGAGGAAATACTTAATAGTGATTGTATCAGTAATTTTAAAAAATATCAGTCTTAAAAACAATATTCAATTTTCACTATGATAGGCCCTCACAATTAAGATACCGAGATTACTGCCTGCAATTTGTTTATTTTTTTTTAAATCTAAGTCTTTTTACGTTAAAAAATGTTATTTTTAATAAACAATTAAATATCGTTGCATGAACTTAATAATTATTATAAATTCATGCGACTCAAATAAATATGTCTTGAAAGAAAAGGAAATTTGTTTGAAAAAAATGAGGTAATTTAAATAAATTTGGCTCCTTTTTTCATTTCTATTAATATATCCATTAGTGTATACATATTAATATATAAAGAGAAAACGTTGTACTTCTTTTTAAGCACATTGCGTATAAGAGGGAGTTTGAGGAGTGAAGAAAGCAAAATTTATAAATATAATTTGTATTATAAATACACTTAATTATGAAAAAAATTCAGTAAAAAACTCCAGTTTCGTTCAACAATAAAAGATTCATTGTTTACGTTCATTCTGGTATTGTCAAACACATAATAATCTGTGATCAAACAGTCTCGCAGAATAGATTGTCGCTAAAGAACTACAAATTTAAAAAAATAATTAAATATGGTCAAATTTCGACAGCTGGGTGACCACTCGTTTATATAAATAGTTAATAAGACTGTCACTAGACGGAAATGAAAATACAATTTCAATACTTTCATGATACTTTTCATACTCCGCCATAAAATCTCAAAAATTTAATTACAGTATAATATACAACAGTTTTCCATGTATATTTATATACATATGCGCTCTCACACTTATGTATATAAGTGTGAGAGCGCATGCATATGTGTACATATATATTTGTACCTATGCACAAATATATATGTACCTGCTGAGACCTATTATTTTAGAAAAGTAATTCTAAAAAAAATTAAATATTACAAAATTACTAAATACTACAGTACTCAAATTTTACATGCTTATTTACGCGTATATAAAACAATAAAGAAAAACTATTTTTAACAGATCCCTTCTAGGATTAAAGGTCTTTCAAAACGCAATCAAAAATATTGTAAGAATTTTTTTTTACGGTGTCTCTATAGCGATATTGAAAATTCAAGGGTATCATATAGTATGCATTTTTTGAATTGGTACACACTAAAAAGAAAAATTGTTTTGGGTAACTTGCATAAATTAAAGAGATAAAGGCAGTTGAATTATTTTCTTACGCCACTGAAATATATACCAGTTAATGTATTTACACAGCGAAAATTACTATTGATATGCGTAATAGTTTACTAAAATTATTATATAATTTTAATAGTTTCAAATTTTACATCTAACTAAGTGAGTATAGAACATACGTAGCGTGAATTTTATTCATAATTAAAGTCTCTTTAAATATAGAAGTATTATATAAAAGTATTTTTTGATAACATAACGTTCACGGTCCATAAAACATAATTAAACGAAATTTTCTTTTGCGGACTACCCACTCTATTTTTACTCATATTTATAGAAACATACGTAAACTGTTGATTTCGGAAGTGATATGGACAATTTTATTTATTTATTTACGATAGTCTTATAACCTTGTCTAATAATAAAACGATAATGAGGACATGGCTTTGGGTGCATAACTGAGAAACAACTGGAAAACTTTTAATGGAACTTTACGGTTTCGCATATTATTGGTTTAGTTGACTACTGCAACCTAAAATCATCATGTCAATTATTATGGGTGTTTAGTATACCTCCAAAAATTTAAGTAGTTTCGTTTAATTTAATTGCTAAAATATAACTTTAAAGAATAGTAAAAGGAAACTCTTCCAAAATTAAAACAGTTTTGGTTCCGTAATTTTACCGTGAAGTAATATTGAATAAATTATTCAAAAAAATTCGTACATAAAAGACAACTGAAAGATATTTCGTAACTTAAATTCGAAGAGAACACCTGTCTCTTCTTATTTAAAATTCAGAGATCGTCATCTACGTTTAATTCATTTGTCTTACGGTTTAAATTCCGTATTAGTTCGCGTCACCGACATGCTATAATAGCAGTATATCTCTAGCTATAAGGGTAACGTATTGTGTAACATTAGTGCTATGTATATCTATACAGATAAAGTTAAATTGACTACATGGAAAGTTCAATGTGTGTATACTGTGCATTATTGAAATTGTGTTCTAGTTTAATTATTATTTCAGTGCAACAGTGAGAGTCAGTTGAGAAAGAAATAGCTAATATTTTTATATTGAAAAAGAATAACAAAAACAAAGAATACATTTACAAATATTTTCAATATTTCATCTAAATATTTGCGTTGAAAAATTCAATATTATTTATTTTTTTAATATTTGACATCTGCAATACTTCATTCAATGAATATTTCATAGTGGCTTAGGAGTTATTTTACTATCGTTGTAAAACAGATTCCTAGTTGTTAAATAATTTTTTTTGACGCGGATTTTAAATTAAAAATTCTGTAAAATTTTATAAAACCATTGTTATTTCATAATTTTAAGATTTCACTTCTGTCGGCAATCCCTATGAGTGCCTGTTTTTATTCTCCTCAATCAAATCAAAAAAAAATTATGTACGAGGTTATTGTTGACTACGAATCATATATGAAAACAAATTATAATTTTATTAATACTTTAGTTACATAATTTAACAAAATTACATTTAAAAGTCCTAGTTTCACAAAACATTTAAATTTCTCTTCAGTGAATGATTATAAATAAGGACAAGAACAAAATATTATTCATAATTTATGAAAATATGTCTGTTGCTACGTCCGGGACATTCTTGGCATTTGCTAGGCACCAATGTGAGGACAAAAATATCACGCAGCGAGAGCTTTATTTTCTATTTTACAAAAACTGTAAATTTTCTTCCAGGAATTTAAATATACATAATATTATATTGGCAACACGGTGCGCTACTAATTTGTAATCTACATTACATTACTTGCTCACGTAATTATTAGCAACACAAATACACGTAAATAGGGCGAACTTTTTATGTTATATTTTCTTTTATGTTAAAAAATATTAAAAAAGATTTTTTGGATAAAATATATATAATATCGCTGTGTAAATAGCGCTAATTTTGGTTTGGGAATATATACCGTATTGCCAAATGTCAAGATGAATTGTCATTTCACTGTTGGAAAAAAATCGTAGCTTTCATTCTTAGTTAACTTCACATATTTGGCTTAAATATTACAGTGGTAATAAGTAGTAAATTAACATAAAATAAATGAGCGCTTAATTCCATACATTGGCTTCCTTTTATAATTTTTTAATTTAATAATAAATTTAAAAAAAACATTTGATTTCATGGCACCATACTTGCATTTGGAAATTAGATTTTACACGCGTACACGATACCTGAAATTCAAATTATTTTATTTTAAGTAATATTAATGAACTTACCTAAATTTTATGTTTAGGAATGTATGTAATGTAATACAACTTCTCATCCGACGACAATTATTGCTGTGAAATCATCTTATTAAACACGATCCAATGAATCACAATTTAAAAAAACTTAAATTACAAAAAAGAGTGGCATGTTTTAAAAAAAAAATAGGGTATGAAAAAAGTAGGGGTAGGGCACTACACATAGGGCAATACACATAGTGTATCGATTCCATTGGCTATTCAGCATTTTATCTAATAAATCTAATTACCCACATAAGTCTCTGCATTAACCATAGGTAATTACGTTCCTAATGTTCCACCGATATTTTACTGCTCACCATTAGTTACAAATTTCTTCAGTCAATCAAAGTTACGTTTTAATCTCAGTAAGGTGGATAAACATTAACTCTATACCAAAAATGACGCAGTGATAATCATGGAATTTTTGAGATATTGAGGGATTTTTTTTCAAGAAATAGAGCTGTCAACAATTTAATGACAATATTTTTAAATTTGTCAAAATTTTGACGAATCTAATGTGTGTGTGTCTGTTGATATATATATATATATATATATATATATATATATATACATACATGTACAAATATTTTGTTTTGTGTAAAAATATTCAGTACCATATTATTATATCCGATAATTATTTTTGCTCACTGCACCACCATCCCACAACTATCTGTATTATGGCAACTCACGTTATTTGTTTTTATACATCATCATTATTATGAATTAGAAAACTATAGTATACTGATAAAGGTATAATAAATAAATAAATATCTTTTTCTATGGAGACAATTTCCCCGTTTTCCAAAATTTGATGTCAATTACTGCTTTAAAAAAAATCACCTTTACATATTAGTAAGGTAGTAAATTCTATTATTTTCAGTTTCAGTTCTCTCTGGGACACCAGTTTAGCTTCAGTCATATTTATTTAAGAATATGAATCCCATAACATATATCTTTCCACTTTTCACTACACGTGTTTGTATTTTCGTCGATGTAATAGTGCGCTTTACATAAAATTTTATTTAAATAATCTGATTATTTAATTAATCAAGCTTCATTCATTCATTCATTCATTCAACAATTAATCATTGTCTAAAATATCAGTTTTTCTTACTACGAAAAACTGGCTTTAATCTAATAAAAATTAGTATTATCAACCAGTTAAGCATTAAAAGTCTCAAAACACGCGATAAAACTTAATTACTACTCACCCAGTTCGATTCCTGGAATGCTTACTATTTAGTAATAAATTAAAATCCATCATCTAGGAAATAGCGATCGTCCGAGATATTCATGCTACGCCGCCCGCCCAAGATCACTGGCGCAACTCGAGCCTGCCTAATAAGTAAAGTTAACCAGCCTCGATGAAAAGTTTCAGTTACCAGAAACGAAACTTCGTAAATGTTCATTTCCATTTGAATGTAACTATTTGCGGCGTTAATTGAGTTGCTTAAATTAAAAATTTTCTTTTTTCACTGTTCAATAAAATTATATTCGATTTTTATATGTTTAATTATTATAAAAAATGGTAGATTTTAAAAATTGTCCTGTTTGGTTGTAAAATAAGAAAGAAATTCTAATATGGCTTCCTTAAAATACTACTTCTATTAATTTAATATACATAGGTATCGTATAGAATGCTGGCATAAAATAGCTATGAAATTTATGAAATTTTGGTTACATTTCTACTTTACATATGACATGTTACGAAATTATTTTACATAGTGTACCTTTTACAGGCTTAAAAATTAAATTGACATCTGTGAAATGCTTTGTTTGCTTACTTATAACTTTTACTCTTGTACATTTAGTTCTATTTTATTAGCATAATTTTGTATTACAGCTTCCCAAGTGACGGCATCATTTTAAATAGACGTGGTAATAATTGACTTTACTTTTTAAGTTCATTGAATCTTGGGTTTTCAATGAAAAAATGTAAAATATTGTGTGTTTGTGCTCCAATTAAAGAACTATTATCAATGATATCATATATAAAAACAAATTTTCAGGCCTCTTTTACATGTACGGAAACCTCGTCGAAATAAAATTGTGAATAATTTACAGTTTTTGGTCTAGAAACTATAACATATAACATGTTACGAGATTATTTTACATAGTGTACCTTTTACATGCTTAAAAATTAAATTGACATCTGTGAAGTGCATCTGTGAAGCGCTTACTTATAACTTTTACTCTCGTACATTTAGTTCTATTTTATTAGCACTTTTTTGTATTTTTTTTATTAGTTCTATTTTATTAGCATAATTTTGTATTATAGCTTCCCAAGTGATGGCATCATTTTAAATAGACGTGGTAATAATTGACTCTACTTTTTAAGTTCATTGAATCTTGGGATTTCAATGAAAAAATGTAAAATATTGTGTGTTTGTGCTCCAATCAAAGAACTATTATCAATGATATCATATATAAAAATAAAATTTTCAGGCCTCTTTTACATGTACGGAAACCTCGTCGAAATAAAATTGTGAATAATTTACAGTTTTTGGTCTAGAAACTACATAACTCGTAGAAATTTCAAGATTATATTTTAATTTGCTAAGACATTACAAGTCTCTAATGGACGGATGGACAGAAAAAGAATGCTGCCACAACAATGGAGTTTCATTAGGTTCTTTCGAGTATAAATCCTTAAAAACGAAAATAAAAACCTACTCATCAGTTAATAATTACTTACTCAAACAGTTAATGAATACTTACTCATTAAAATAATTTTTGACTTATGCTCAAAAAATATATAATATTCTTGGTTGTTTAATATTAAATATTTTTAATAACGAAGTTGTTGAGAAATATTTCGATAGCTGGAAATCATAAGATTTTAACAAAGCAGTTTTTTCTGGCTATCTTTTCAAGATTGATTTTTGCTGACAAAATTGTTTGAAAAAAAGTTCTGTTGATTCTTATTGAATTTATAATTATTTGTTTTAAATTCGAAGGTAAATAAATTCGAAGTTGCTTTTTAAAGCATGTTGAGATTTAAACCTCTTCAAGTTTTTTCTTGCAGAACGACATAATTTACATCGCAAGATAACCCCCAGGTTTGAGGTTGATACTTATTGCAAAATGACATTGGTTTTTATAATGATTGGATATTAAGTTTAATTTCTCAAAATTTCATAATTTCTTTGTAACGAAATAGATATTATGGAATTAGCTAATTTGAAGAGGAATCATTATTAAATTTGCATAATAAAAAATTGGATTTCAGAATTGTATAGTATGTATATCAATTCTTTTATATCTTAATTTTATTTTTTAATTTCAACCATTATTGAAAACTGCTCATTATAATAATATAGAAACACATAAAAATTTTTAATTAAGAGTGATCACGTTGTTTATTCGTGCTCTTCCAAAACATCATCTAAGAATTACTCATATCGGTGTTTGAGTATGAAGAGGTACAAGTATTGTTTCCAGAAAAAATATTGACTACATTTTTTCTTTAACCGTATGTGATAGTGAATGATTTATGATAATACACGGGACTTCTTTACGGAAATCTGAATGGGTTAAGATTAACCCCGCAAATTTTAATGTATTGAAACCAAACTATTCTATTTAAATATTTTTATTTATTTATCATTAGTCTTTTTACCATATATTAGAAATACTCGCATTGTTGGACAATGGCTTCCATATCTTTTACTAGGTTATTTTGTTCAATGGTGGTCGGCTTCTACTGAATATTTTTGGATACTCTCTTGTTTTTAAAACTCAAATATGCGGAGTTTTCAGTAGCTTTTTCAGTCATTCGTCCCTATAGATATTTTCCCTATATGACAATATTCCTATAAGGATAACTTACAGAGATAAATATAGCCCTCAATTTGCTTTATATTTATATCTTGAATTGACAATTTTTAATCTGGTTAACCCTATTGAAGTACATGTTCATTGCAGCTCTGTTTCTAATTCTTGCATGGATGGCTATGGTGGCTATGATTCAAATAGAGTTGTATATTCTGCACACCCCCTATTATGTAGACGTATTCCATTTATTTTCAATCCAGTTTTTTCCCATGACTCATTTCATAATGCAAATTCAAGTAAAGAATTTAAAAAATGGCAGATGTTGGGTTGTTCTGTCTGACGATTCTTCTAATTCTTAAAGGTTGATGTAGTGATTCAAGCTTTATTTTTGCCTAGCTATTAACATATAATGATTTTATATTAAGAATTATTTCGATAGGAACTATGTCATAAGTTCTATGGTCGGTGTTAATTTGTTCTTGAAAATTGTCAGTGCTTTTTTTTTTACGTGATTACATTTTTATTTACATATATTATCGATATGTGAAATGAAATTTAGTTTTTAACATCATATCTTACATTGAGATGGAAACAACGGCACTGAGAAAAGGTCATAAAAATATAGTTAGCTTTTTTCACTTCATATTCAGAGGTATTCTATTACAAATTGTTTTATTTTCGTGCCACTATACGTACTATGTCATGAAAATAAAATCATTTACATGAAAGCGTAGTGCAAAAAACTCGCTACGATTTTAATGTAGTTTGTTGATTATTTCCTTAGACTTTTACTTTACATGTTTTTTTCGCAATATGTTTACAGATTATTAATTTTCTTTATATCCACAATCGCATAATTCCCAATGAGATAATTAATTTATTTTCAGAAATACCCTGTTTTGATTCCTTTTAAAATATGTTTGATACCCTGTTTTGATTCCTTTAAAAATTTAATTGGCATTCATTTTTTTTTAATTTTAAGTACCTTAAAGTTTTCTTTTTGAGAATTTCGGAGAAGATTTGTAAGTGTTATTTATTTGATTTCAGCATGCCAACTGAAGAGGTAAAATATACGGACTCCAATTATACTTTTACAGAATTTTATGTAACACAGTTCTATATTGTGGAAGATATTAATACAAAATATATCACCCCATCTTCAGAAATGCTATAGTTATAACGCTATAATTAAATGAAATTACAGCAATATACCGTAAAGTTTAACAAAAATCTTTAACATCGATTCATAATACTATAATTCTTTAAAAATTCGCCTTAATTTTCAGCGAAATTCAAATTATTAAAAGTTTGAACGGGCGTATGCTGAGCATTATATTTACGTGGTAAATATAATATTAATATTTCTAAATAGTTTTGTGAATATATATTGTATATTTAAATCCTGAAAGTTGTGTATATACCTAAGTATTTATAAAAATCAAGCAATGCGAATTTTATTTGCATTTAACGGTTTTTTTTAGAATATTAACTGTGCACCGTCTAGAAGGCCTTTTATAATATGTATTATAAAATGAAACACAATTTGCAAAATACGTATTGAAATTAATTCCACCATGACTTGCCCACTTATTTAAAATTTGAATATTTATTTATAGATTCTTCCCTAAACAAAAGTTTCTTAATTACGATTGAAGGGCTTAAATAATCTGCACGAAATTAGAAAATTTTTGGACTAAAAATAGGTTTACAAGGAAGATGGTATTTGAGATAAACATTTCAAACCTTGCCTTGTATTGTTAGACGTGTTCAAAAATTACAATCTTCAACGATTATAAACAACAAATAATTAAAATCAAACAAGCAGTGTTCATCTCTACAGAGCCGCTTTACACCGCAACCGGAAGAAAACACTTGACTGTCGGATAACCATAATTCACTTCCATTTTAACTCATCTCGCTTAATGAGTCAGTACTTTTCGTACAAGCTTTCATTTATAAAGCTTCCTTATCAGATACACGAATCAGAACAACATGTTGTAATGGCTCGAAATTTTTAGTGCACTCAGTTTTAGCAAATCAAGTGGAATATTTGAAGGTGGAAATGAATATTTTTAAGAGGTGCATCTGCGTTATGTACAGAAAAAAGTTAAAATAGAATTCTCGTGTTATCAATAGCAGTGTAATTGTGTCACGATACCTTAGCTGTCGTTAATATTTATTGTCTTGAGAAAGCGGTATTATTTGTATCTCAGTTCGATTTAGACTTTTTCAATACCGCGTTTTGAATAACTTTTTTTTAATTTTGAGCACTATATCTAACAAAAGAATTTTACCATTTGGATTCAAATTCCAAACCACCATGATAATCCTAATTAATATTACATGCACGAAGGTAATTTTGCTTACTTATTTGCTTTCATTACTATACCATGAAAATTACATTGCTTGTACTATAAACATGAACATAAAATAAATATTTATTCGTCAATACAATTTTTTTTTGGTAATTAAGAAAACTATCCCGTTTGGGATAAAGGCATGAACATTAGCACATCGGGCAACACGTCCGGATACGGTTACCTCCTGTACAGTATACGCTTTTTTTAACAAAATTTCTTTGATCATATGCATCTCATACTACTTAATAATTTTCACTGCTGAGATAAAATTTTCTTCTATAAATTATTTCAATACCATTTTTTCTCTTTTCCTCACAAGCAAAATTGCAGATCAGAGCTAATTATTTACAACGGAAAATTCAATAAACAGGAACTAAAACCTACATGTAAGTGTATTTTGCAATTCTTTGGTTGAAGTGTGAAAACCGAACAGTTCACGAAGCATTCATCACGATCATATTAAGAAAGAAATGTATCCAACTTTAAATTAATTATTAGCAGCTTGCTTTTTTCATAATTTCTTTACGCCAAAATTTTAATGTTAAATTTGATTTCATCATAGTGTTTTGTTTATATAATTTATAGATATTTACGACAAAATATTTAAAATTGCAGATAAGGTTCAAAATTTTAATCTTAGCGCATTTTTGTACTAGTATATTAAATCTGTCAAACACTTTTATTGCCACTGCTTGACTACGGAGATGTATGCTGCCCAGACTATGCTGAGCATAGCCTTAAAAATCATTTTCTTAATTTAAAGCGCAACTTAATGAACGAAAGTCCATAACCGGCACTATCTACAATTTCTGACACTTCTTTGTAAAATTTTGAACAATCCTGCCTATTCATCTTACCAGCTCAGTTTCCTTTTGCCAAAATATACAACCAGTTTTTATGAAAAATCCTGCCCAAGGTATAATACTTTGGAATCGACTTGATTCGGAACCATAAACCAGAAACTCAGCCTATGTGTTCAAAGACCGTCTGGAAAATCCTTCCTTTTATAATCCCTTAGTCTTACCCTTCTTAATTCCATTTTATTCCGCTTTTCTTGTTTCCAAAAATATCAAGTTTTGTAATTAATATTTTTTTCTCTTTTCCTCTGTATTGTATATTTTTGTATAAGTTTGGGTTTGCGTATTAATGTTATGATACTTTTTTTGTTGCCTGTTGTTAGTATACTAATTAGTTGTTTTCGTAAATGTCTTTTACGGTAGATGGAGGACTTCGTTGATTAAATTTGAACAATAAAAAAATGTGGAAGATATTAAAAAATGTTCAAATTTAATCAACGAAGTTGAATGGAAGAGATTTCTTATGTAGCTATATATCGGTCAAATTTATATATTATGTGTGCTTTAAAGTTTCAAATAAATAAAAAAAATAAATAACATTATAATATTCCATTTAATACTTTTACGAAATATGTTTGTTTTTTTTTCTTTTAGAGCGCTTTTGAGTAATTTCAATGTCTATATTGAAAAAAATTACGTATCTTTCCCGGGTGTAAAAACACTTCTGTAATTTATCGTTTCCTGTGCTCTCTGGGCGGCTTTAGTTCTTGTGTCACAATTTTAAGTCAATCATACCTATTACCCTAATTTTTATTATTTCATTTGCCATATATATGAATAATATAAAACCATCTCCTCTCGTTAACATAATAAAAGCGACATTTGAAAATATTGCGAATATTTACATTTTTGAGAATTAAGAGATGTTAAAATTTGTTAAATATTACATAAATATGACCTTTTACTTGATTTAGAAATTGTTGTTTGCAATTAAAAAATTAAACCGAAATGTGGCTGTTACTAATGGTAACTTAGGTGTGGCTCTTAAAGGATTCTCTAGGAATGCATTGTGTGTATAACTACCGAAGGAATTTCAGTCTCGGCTATCTTAGTCTGAGCTGCCATGAAAACGACACTGAAAACCATGAAAATAATATCAGCCAAGAAACTAGCAATAATAAAAAAACCGGTAAAAATTATTTGGATAGTAATATTCGTTGAGCTATCAAAGTTGCGAACTTAATAGGTGAACAAATTTTTCTGGTTACAGAACCCCTAAACTTGGTAAATAAAGTGGTGTATCTCAGATTAATGAAATAGCTAATCTAAGTCTAATTTTTTAACCTTAATTGTTTTTAAATTTACTTTGCTTCATCATTTTCTTTTTTAATTTTTACGTATTTCTGTAAAATCTGATGAGTCTTCCCAATTTTTTTAAATATTAAGTGGTCTCAAGAGAATGTTGTCTTACTATAAAAATACACATAATTATACGCATCTGGTAGAGTATCAATATATGAAAAATAAATTGATGAGGCAGTTAAAAATATTACAAACCTTTCTCTTATATTGGCATGTGAACCAGTAACGACTTCCCATATAATAACTATTTTATAGACCTAAATATCTACGGGGTCAATAAAGAATGACAGCTCAAGTATTATTAACATATGCACCTGATCCTTTGAAGATTTTGCTAGGGAGACAAAATTGTCCTCATATTGCACATTACTTTTGTGGAACAAAAATTATTGGAGAAAATTACAGCTGCTGCAATGGCTAACGCTCCTAATGCATTTCGAATTAAATTAGAACTTAAATCAGGTAAATAAATCGAAGACTGTTCTTTAATTATAGCATAGGGCTAGTTGGAAAAGCAGCATTCAATTAACAATGAAAAGTAATTTATTTAGGCTAGAACGCACGGTTGATCTATTGACTACTTGTTGGAAATAGTTATCTATTTTAACTACTCGACATTGATACTCAAACAATTGCAAACATCTCAAGAGGCTATCGATTTAAAGAAACATGTTTTATTTGGAGATATTGAGAAAAGATGGAATTCTCTGTATGCCAAATTTTGAAAAAAACTACATAAACAACGACTGACCGTTCTACCATATACAAAATGATGAACCATTTTTAAATAATTGTCATCCGCGGCATTGAGATCTTCTTAGCCAAATTATTGATTTATAGATCAACTTTGAATATAATATCAAGAGCATAAACAGTTTTTAGTTATATTAAAAATATAACATGATAAAAGATTTGTTGATTTGATGAGGTTTCTAGTGTAAAAATACGTATTTTCCAGAATAAAAAAAGGTTCAGATTTTTTTATGCTCCGTCGTTTTATTATTTTTTAGAATCGGTAATATTTAAAAAGAAGAAAAAATCGCTTATTACAATTTGGTTAAAAAATGTTACGTTTTTTAGACGACAAATTATCCGTTGTTAATTTTGATTATTAAATTACTGTTACCACTGTAATACTATTATGTTTTCATTCATCAAAAAAATGTTTGTATCTGTTTTCACAATAAAAAGAGTTTTAAAATCAAAATTTATAAAATATATTTATGGCAAGAAGCTTAGTTTAATTATAAGTATGATACCGGTAGAGTATAATAAATAAAATAATGAAGTTTGTGTAGTCTACTCCATTATACTCTAGTTACAGTCACGTGTCGTGAGTTCTCACTCTGTTCATATTTCAATGACTCATTCAAATGTGTCGCACACAAATTGGAAAGGAATGGATGTAGAAACAAATATGATTGGGATGGTATATTTAGGAGAGACATCGTATGTAATAATTAAGAAGTAAAACGAATGAATAGAAAGGGCAAAAAAGAAGTAAGATAATATTCTGATTTTAAATGTTTGGACCAAATGTACTCAGAAATTACCGAAACATATTAAATATTTACACGAAAATCAATACAGATATATCTCTCGGCCGATACAAGCCAGTTTCGACGATTCAAAGTTATTTAGGCAATATATACATTGGTTATTACTAATTTTTAATTATGCCATCATTACAACTTATCCAAAAAAATTATTTTATTCTTTTTATTTCACTTTTACGAGGACATTGAATTATATATGTCTCATAGGAGACATTTCAAATCGTGATTACTTACGTGAATTACGTGCCTTGTTTTTAATTTGTACCTATAACTGTTATAAAGACGAATTAAATACCTAGCATATCCTACGAAAAGTGACTCAGGTTATTTGGTAGAATCAGTTCTTGTCATATAAATGAAAATGGGAAACAAGCGAGAAAGTTTTACATCAGTCGAAATGTCATACGTCAGTCGAATGGTCATTACGGACCTTATTAAACAAATACACGATATAGCTGTTTTTTGACTTAATAAATTATATATGTGTAGTTGAATAGAAAGATTCATAACACAATGAATCGAAGGTATATTTATTTTACGGTTTTATTCTGTTGGAGAATTTGTAGTATATATTATTTAAAGTTTATGAAAAAGTAAGACTAATGAGCCTCAAAGAGAATAGGTTTCATTAGCGTTTTAATATAATTTAGTGAAACGTAGAAATTTTCTCATGTACACAGTTACGAGTACATCACGAAGATAATTAATACAAGCAAAAAATAAAAGAATTGTCATCTGTTCGCGAAAAATTCTCTTAAATGGCTAATTTATTTAAATATATTCCCTAAACATTTCGAACTAAAATAAAAAAAATGTTCTTGCCTGGAACATAAAAGAAAATATTCAGGGGAAACAATTTTTGTTCTAGCTTATTGCAAAAAATTATTTCTAAATTGTGACTTGAATAACCTAAGACAATGTTATCACTGAGAGTTAATTACTGTTATTTTGAAATAAAATATATTTTTTATATTATGATAGGTCGTAATTACATAGTGCAATGCGAGTAAGAGATTTTAAATTTATGGAATACTTTTATTACGTAATAAATGGTATATTTTTATATTTTTTTAAAAATCAACGTAGTGTAATAATTGCTTTTCAAATGATTTGTTTCAAGTCAAATCCTTTAGTTGGTAAATTGTAATTTAACTAATTGGTGAAAATAAAGAAAATGTTAATGTACATTTAATCTTTATTTCAATGTGTGGTCGTTAGCGTCTTCTTAGTGAAATATGCTTTACACTATAATTTACACTGTAATTTTATGTACTAGGTCCAGAAAACATCCTAACATAACTGTTTTTCAATAAAAAGAAAATATTTTTACTCTATTGTGCAGGAAGCCCTCCTCGTACGGACATTGTTATTTTAGTGTTCAAATGTGAACCTTTACTCATTTTGAAATATGTCGATAAAATGATTTTCCGACGATGCTTAGAGCCCATATTTCCTTACCTTTGCGATTGAGCGTCTGACATATCCAAAATACCTAATTAAGTATATAAGCGCTTATAGTGTCTGTGATTGATTTTTATCATAATATTTGCATGTATATAATATTCGTTATAAATACGTATGGGGATAATATACATTTTATTTTTTTTATTTTATTATAATGATGAAAATATTGCTTTAGTACCCAGGAAGGGATGAATGAAAGTAAGGGAAAGTAAGGTAATATTAATTGAATAACAAAAATTGGGTCGTCTGTTCATATACATGTATGCACGTATATAAGTAAGTACGCATATATATTTTCAAAGGTTTATAAAATCGCCGAAGAGAATTTAGTTAACAACGAACTTTTATTATTTGATAGTGTTCAAAGAACAAACAAACCGATAAATTTCCAAGTTCAGAAATCCGTACCATATTTGAGTTATTACACTGAGAAGTTTAAACTTATGTTTTTCAAAAAATAAATTAAACAAATTTCAGGCTATTTATATCGGCTCATTGAAGGTATCCATTGTTTTTAATTATAATAGAAATAGTATTTCCGGAGGTAACGGGAAAAACTAAACCAGTATTACGGTATAAATTGGAATCTATTTCAAGGTAAACTTTTTATGTTGCCTTCTTGGTAATTTAATTATGTTTTTATCCATCATGAAAAGTAAACAGAAAACAGTTTTTGTTAGTCAATGATACAAAAACCGAGGTTCCCGGTATCGCTGAGTAAATCTTCTTTTTCACATGTAGAAAAATGTTTCCTTTCTGACTCTTTTTTCAATGTTTATAACCGTCGATAAATATATTCCACACGATAATTACAAATTAGAATGTTTTATAATTAAAATCATTTAATGAATTATTTTCTTATTGGTGTATAAAAGAACTGTCATAAATGGCAACAATGTTTGAATTGCAGCTATACGTTAACATGTCGTGAAACATTTCTTTTTTCATGCTACTCAAATGTAAAATTCACGAATTCTCAAAGAGCAACATTTGATTTGTTCTTAATACGAAATGAGTTAAATTTATGAAACGAAATTTTTTAAGCGATGTCTAAGTTATTTTGTCACATTTCAATTGTGAAACGCTAGGGAAAAAATGGCTAATGCCTTCAACAGGCGCGGTAAAGCAAACTGAGTGACATGTTCGTCATTACAAATTATCTCACTTTTAGTATAAATAATACAATCAGTGATATTATCATTCACTTATTGGCTTCGAGTGAAAATGTATTAGCATTTTAATATAAACCACTAAAAAATATATTAACTGAAAACTGGAAGAGAAAAAAGAACATATTTTGAGATAACTAATATTTATTATAAATTACTAATTATCATGAGACTTTAAAGATATTTTCTATTATGATTTAGTTTAAATCGATAATGCTTACAGCTTTTTAATTTTATTTAATAGTAACAAACACACCATATTATTCTGTTAATTAAAAATTATGTTAATCAAATGAATTTAAAATAATAGGAAAGAAGCAACTACTATACTAAAGTGACGGTTTTGCAAATTATTAAAATTTGTTTTACTACTAAAAGTAAAACTCGTCCCTTTGAGTAGTTCGGTAAAAAATCACCTGAAATAGTAAAACAATTAATTTATATACATATCCTTAAATTATTGAGTCTGTACATGTTATTTTAATATCTTCATCGGAAATACGCAAGCTATCACACAAATAACTTGTTCAAAAACCACCCCTATACGCGAGACTCCAAAATTTAATCAATTGACGTTCTGTTGACAATCGGTTAAGACAATAACAATACATAATTAATACTCACACAATACAGGCATCAGCGGCACATAAAAATGCGCTCCTTCTTTCTAGTTTCAATCAATACGCTGACTTTGAATAGTTCCTACCACCATCACGTGACCTGACCGCAGCAATTTGCCCTTCAATGTCAGCTTATAAGTTATGCAAATACATTCGATTTCAAGGAAATCTTCCCGAAATAAACAGTAATGTAAAGTGAAGTAGCAGCACTCAATATTGAGATATGTGATCAAAGTGATTGGTTTAAACTATGTAAAGAAAACGATTGCAGGATAAGCGCAAGAGCAACCACTGTGCATTAAAATGAAAAAGAAATAAATTTTCTAACGTATATTTCTGATTATATACCTAGATTATATATCAAAAATGTTTTTTATACTCGCGTATATCGCTTATGTGTGCCACCTCTAATCGAGATTGATGTGGATCCTAAATAATAAACACGCATCTGATCAACAATGCACCACAAAACTACCGGATATTGCTCTTTTTACAATTTTGAGACCCTCATAATTCTTCTGCCGAAAATGTTGGAAGGCTTATTTTTCTTATCGAGAAATATAATATTATTATATATTCCAAATTTCAACTTTATACCTATAATGATTTTTGAGATGATTGAGATTAATGTCGCCAATTTCGTAACTTAGTCATCCGCTAGTTAACTAACGGATGATTGTTTAGATGGCAAACAAAACCTGTAATTGGCACGTTTGTAGTATTTACGTCCAATAAAATACCGACTAATATTAAAAATGCAAAAATGTGTTTGTATTTCTTTAACGTCGCAATAGACCAACAAATCAAAGTGAATTTCTCCACGGAAATAGACAGCGGATCAGAAAATTAAATAGGCTAAATGTCAACCGGGAAATCTTATCCTACCTAACATGATATTCCCAAATAACATTAAAAATTCGAAAGTATGTTTGTTTGCCCTCCTTTCACATCACATTGAAGCAATAGATCTATGTGATTTAGTGGGCGCAGACAGTTGTCGGGCCAGGAAATTATATAGGCTCCTTTTCAACCCGGTAAATTTCATATTTAATAATATAATAATAACAAAATTAATACAAATTCCAAAACGTATTTGCTTGTCGTTCTTTCAGGTCGCAATAGTGCAACATATCTACGTAATTTTCGCCACAAAGATAGTCGGTGGACCAGGAAATGGCCTAGATTAATTTTCGAATCGGAAAACCTCATCCTAAATAATATAACAATCCCAACTAATATTAAAAATTCGAAAGTGGGTTGTTCTTCTTTAATGCCACAACGGGAAAACGGATCAAACTGATTATTTACATAGAGATAGCTAATGAGCAATGAAATGATATAGACTACTATCTAACCCAAAAAAATTATATTAACTAACAGACAAATCTCAACATATATTAGTAATTCGCATATGACGCATGCATGCACGCGTGCACGCAGGCACGCGCGCACTCACGCACACACACAGATACACACACACACACATGCGCACGCACGCACGAACGTGCAAACACACACATGCGCACGCACAAGCACACGCACCCACACACACACACACTCGATCCATGACTTTTTTCACATTTATAAAGTATTAGAAGGTAATTTTATTATGATTACAGAAAGGTAATTTTATTAACAATTATTTCACATAACATTTCATTAATTTATGTTCATATACTTATTTGTATATATATATATATATATATATATATATATATATATATATATTTATATGTGTTAATATCATTTATTTGTATAAAAAGTCTTAAAGTAGATGTTCAAAATGGTTTCTGTTTTGCTCTAAACGCAACGGTGCTCTCCTGAAAATTGAATTAGTATCATTATCCACCATTTGAGTATAACTCTTAATTTTATTAAAACTGTCGATAATCCTTTCTCGTAAGGCTTGTTCGTCTGGGAATTTAGTTGAGAATACATCCGATCTGATACTACTCTAAAGAAAAAAATCGACTGATATTAAATCCGGAGATCTCGGACGCCAGGTTACAGGTCCACTGGGCTCTATTCAGTAACGAAAATATTACTCGTCTAAATACTCACCTCCCCGAATACCGTAATGAGGTGGCGCTCCGTCGTGCTGACACCACATATCTGACTACGCCAAAGGAGAATTTGAATAAAATCCACATCAGCATGTCATAATATTCTAAATTGGAATAGCGCACAGTAGACATTATAAGTTATCAAAAGAGTAATTAACAAAAACAAACGCTGAACTCCAGAAATTTAAAACGCGTTGAATATAAAAACGACACGATACATTCAAAGCGCGGCGTTTGATTGATGGTTGTTCACAAACGCGGGTAAAAAATTTATATAATCTGCACCAAACACCATTCTTTCTCACTATTACTAAAATCTTTATGAATTAAGTAACCTAATTAAGAACCTGAATATTAACAGGTAATACCAACATGAAAAAATAAACTTATAGCTTATTATTTAAGCCTTAATTTCTTTCAAATGATTAAAGGTAAAGAGTTCACAAGGTTTTTTCCTTAACTTTTTCGTTATTTTCGTGGCATGCGACATAAAAATGGTTGAGGAAAAATATCTTACTCTGTTCTTTGTTTTATCGGATGAATCGCTACATTTGTAACTAGAACTTTGTATTTTCCAAATACACCACCTCACTTTCACCTGTTAATTGTTACGCTAATTATAGAATAATCATAGCGTTTATTTTTGATTAAATTAATTATTTTTAAAAAAATCTAATGTCACTATGGTCGGTAAGTTAAAAATAGAATATTAGAATAAAATACTAAACATCTGTTTAAGAGAAAAACATTTATACATTACGAAATTTTTAGGCAGCAACTACTGCGTATCCTGTTGGTAAATCAAAAGAATTGTGGCCAAAGTGAAATAAAAATAATACGATACACGTTTAAATTAAGGTATGATCTAAAAACCGATGTATAATTATCGATTACTATTTTGATTAGCAAAAAATGTTTCTATTAGCAAAGTTTAACAAAGTTCTTTTTTAAAATGACAACTTTATATTTTTTCTTCAAATCAACGATATACTTCCATAATTTTACCAACTAAATGTTGCACAGTATGAAGACAATTATTTTATGTTACGTTTAAAGCCACGTTTCGTATAAATAATAACAAAATTTATTTAAGAATTATCTTTTCTAAATTGTTTTGTAGGATTCCTTCAGAATCCGGTATAACCATTGATATCCATAAGAATCCTCTTATGCATACATCCCTATTTAATCCAATTTAAGGTATCTATAAACAATACTCAAAATACGAACTATTAATAAGAAATAAATAATGTAACTCAGTTTTGGAAGACCCGGTTACACGTGTCGGCTTTGCTTTGAGACAAGGAATAGTTTCTAATTGGTTAGTATAATCGAAAGATATACGTTAGACAATCCAATCTAGTCCACGTGGACTATTAGCTAATAGGAGTCGTTTACGGTATTATAATGCCTATCCCTTTGAAAATAAATGACTATGAAGACCACAGCTGCGTAATCAAGTTTGAATGACATAAGTTTAATAATAATGTCTTTATTACTTATACACAACTAAAGGCACTATAAATCTGTCTTTAAGCAAAATTATGATCTAATGATGGAGCCGGAAGGTGGTAACAGTCACAGGCTTAGGTTGAGGGATGAAGAATAAACTCATCGAGTTGGGCTTTTTTGACTTGTCTTGACGTAAGATAGATATTAATAAAGTAAATAGGTAGGTAAATATATACATGTAAATAGAGAAATATAATAACTAAGATACCAGAATAGGTAGATATGTAAGTACACACAGGTATGAAGGAACCAAATCGTTAATATGTAGTTAGGTAAGTAAGGGTGGGGAATGCAATTTATATACAGATACATATAACACCTAAGGTATATATATATATATATATATATATATATATATATATATATATATATATATATACACATATATTTATATTTATATATATGTATATATTAACGGCGAAAAGCGGGAATCTGTCTCTGTATTTGAATATTATTTATGCGAAAGCGTGTGGGAGCATATGCAGGTACATATGCATATGTAACCACATACTTTCGGCGTGAATGTACATAGATGTAATACGGGATAAAAAGTTCTAAAAATTGAAAAACAAACTTGTTAAAAAAAAATTTAACCATCTTCAAGAATCTCGCCATAAAATCGCGATGAACAGCTTAAAATACTAAAATTACGGGTACGATACCACAATATGATACAAAGTGAAACTTTCGGTACAATATAGTTTTCAATCAAAAATAAATTTGCAAAACACTGCTACTGCTAGAGATATTTAGAGTCAATGCCAAGTGAGATGTAGCACTCATATTCGTGTGTATACGTAGGTAGAGATGTATACGTAGGTGAGAGAGAAAAAGAAGGGACTTATCAACGTCAACTTGCCACCGATTCCAAATATCTCTATCAGTACATAAGTGATAAACAGCTTTATGTTCATAGTATAATTCGAATGACACTGAGCACTATACACAAGGTAAATTATAATGAAGAGCTCCAGGTTTACATCCGTAACGAAGATGGTCAAAATAATAATAACACTAAAAATTGTACCAACGTCGTGATCTATATATCTAATTATGGGTCAGTATATTGACCTAAGACGTCTGAAGTAAGTTGGAACCTGTTATGACTACGTTTAAGATTACCAATACTTTACCGATAATTTCGAACCTGTTTGTGTCAGTCATCAAACTTTAAGAAAATAACACAAAAGAAGTAATAAAGGGAAATGAAATCAAATTTCAACTTCCTTTAAAAAGTTAGCCGCAAAATGCAGCTAGTTAAAAATTATCAAGTTCTCACAGAGCTTTGCTAAAAAAAGTCTAGAGGAGGATATCCAAATTTTTTGTGTGTCCATCAAAACATTGAATTTCTCTGCGAGAAACAATTTTTGCTTTCAGAACTAGGGTTATGTAAAGACGAAATTCTAATCATTTTACGTATATTAACATACAAAAAAGTAATCCACAGAAAATCATTTATTATGTAAATTAACAATTAGATAATGCCATTAATAAAAAACGATACAAATCTTTTTCCTAAATAACCATCAAACTATTACAATATCTTCCCTAATTGACTTAAACTGCCAATCGAAAAGGAAAATTTAATTTTTACTTAAACAAAGGTTTTCCTAATTTTTTTTGGTTCCATCATATTTTAACAAAATAGGTTTGATCTAATTAACGAGTCACACTCATTACAAGAGACTTGTCAAAAAATTAACCAAGCTTGAATTACGTAAAGAATATGTACTGAACAATAATGGCAGATAAATTACGACAAGCTTTCTTATAACTATCTGTTAATGTTTGTCATAACTAATAACTCAGTGATTAATTTAATTAATGCTATAAATTCATACCTTCCTATTTTTCGTACTTTTACATTTTGAAAATATACGATTAATTTCAGTAATAGGAATAAAAAATAAAGCATCTTATAATGCATTGGATACACTCTAATAATATCCTTTTAGTTAAAAATTCTTCCTGATTTAGTAATAATGGTCCAAGAAAAAAGGCATAAAAACTACAAATTTTAAAATAACTTGCAATAGCCTGGTTTTTAAATGCTACTTAATATTGAATTTTTTAATAATATTCAAATTTTTTTCGTTGATCCTAATACCGTGGAATTAATAAATCGGGGTCAAAGGTTGCCGAAAACGGTATTTTTTGTAAGTATCTCGAAAGTAAGGCTTTAAATAAAAAGTAATCAGCATCAACCTGAGGCACATACTACATAAATAAGACGCTTTTTTGTACATTGTCTTGAAAATTAAAATATTCTCTAAAGAAATGTGATTGGCAATTTAAAATTATTGTACGGTTTGAACTTAATCCTAGACGTTAAGGGGATTATAAGAGTAAGATTTTATTTGCAGACATGTGCATATCTGTTTCACATTATTAAAATAATATAATTTTGCGCAGTGCTTTTTGAAGGTACTTATCTTCGACCCAAGAAACCGCGATTTTTACTTGATTTTTTCAACCACTTCCGTTTTTTTATTGTTTCTTCTTTCTTCGCCTAATTACATTTTTAGGTATAGAATATACTAATACGTACATACATATAACCAATATATTCATTAAATAGTTGAAAACAAAATGAATTGGTATTTATACGAATGGTCTGTTTGCAAAAGACGAAAAAATTTAAAATAATTTATAGTTTTTAAGTATTTAATAAACAGTCTATTTATGTAAAATAAATTGAAAACAGAAAATGATTCTGAGACAATATTTCCATAAAAATAAATAATGTAAGTAAATTTGATATTGCATTGTTAAATTCACTAACGACATATATACATGGTAAAAATTTATCGGAATAAAAGTAACATTGTGGGAAGGCCTAAAAAAGAGAAAAGTTACATAGTAGAGAACAGTTGAATAATTACCAGTAAATACTAGAAGTATGAGAAACACCAAAAGAATATTTAAAACGAATTTGAGGCTCTATTAAAAAAATAAAGACCATTTTATTGTTTAAAAAAATGAAACAGAAGCCTTAAAAGATCGCATTTGTTCAGGGAGTAGAGAAAATTGACATTCAAGTTCCAAAGAAATTTCAACTCAAAAGTAACTTCATGCAAACTGAACTTTAGCAGTCACAAGCGGCTATACAGGAAGTCAAACTTATATTGGAACTTATACCACTTCCTTCTTGAAACTTTCAACATCGGCATAACAAAGAGCTCAAATGTGTTCCTAATTAAAAACGACTTTTGCGGTAATTATTAACCCTATGTCAAGGATTTAGACATTGATCCCATACTTTAATTGTGTTTGGAACTGTAAAGGTCCATATGTATCACAGCATAAAACCTCTAATAACAAGCATCCCACAATAATATAATTAGAAGCATTGAAGCTTCTGTGCAAATTTAATTGTCGTGTATGATATTTTCTTTTTTTTCATGTTTCTACAATAATTTTATTTGTTTAACTCAGAGATACGTTCATAGTATGATTTTGTGCTAGAAAAAGAATCATAACTAAAAATCTGTAATATTTAATATTACATTTGTATAAATATGTAAGTTCTTTTACAGATTTTTCATTTATCTGCAAAATCGACACAAATTATATCAAGGTAGCTACAATAGTTCCCGAAGTAGTTCAACTCCATGACTTAGATAAATTTTGCACAAATCCCATTCCTCTGAAAATATATTACGTACTCTATATCTATCCAGACACTATAACCTATACGATGGTCTCATCGTATAGCTGCATATAACGTCTTGGGCTAAATCCTAAAAACACAAACGAGCAAACAAAATTGTCCTCTTTTTATATTGGAATTATTTTCTGACTCCGATAAAGTGTTTCTCTATATTTACGAGTATATGAGTAAAATTTTATCCAATCTCGTAACGTAAACTTGCTGTAAAGCGTTGCGTTTTAAATTAAATTAAAAAAAAACAGATTTTAAAAAATTTGTAATTCGGTTCTCTTTTACAAGGTAATTCACATATTAAATATATTTGGCGTTAATTTTGTAGAAATTCATTATTCACAATTAAATGAAACTACGTGATGTAGTATTATTTCTACTTTCTTTAATTTCTTTACCACGACCTAGATTTTGTTGTATTACAACATCTTCAGGTGGGCTATTAGCAAAGATTATCTATGCTAATAGCCCACCTGAAGATGTTGTAATGTGTTATATAATCGTTGCTAATAGCCCAACGAAACCTAGGTCGTGGTAAAGAAATTAAAGAAAGTAGAAATAATACCACATCACGTAGTTTCATTTAATTGTGAAGGTAATTCATATAAAAATAATATGTACACGTCAGCACAGAGGCATGAGTTGAGCTAATTAGCAATTTTTTCTGCACTCTAATTTACATTTCCAACTTGATAACTATGATCAAATGAAATTTGAGAGACCAACGTAACATAATAAATGGGTTAATCTTAACTTCCATTAATTAATTTCGCAGAAACTAAAAAGGTGACAGAGCAAACGCGTCAATTCACTTCGGCCACGATTGCGCAGTCACATTGCCGAATCACGCGACCACACACCCCTCCTTTAGTATTATTTCCATTAACGATTCAATAATATCCTCTGAAAGTATGAGATATAGTTCAAACCTGGTCAAATGTAATGAAGTTGTAGTGTTATATGGGTTTTCCAGTTTTTTTTTTTAAAACACGGCAGGTTGTGGTGATAAATTTATTAGATATTTATCGTCTATTGATTAATAATGATATTTAATTTTGAGAATTTTTAAAGAAGGGATTCCAAATTTTTGGAGTTTACTCCTTAAGAATCGATTTATATATATTGCCCGGTATAAATTTTAATGAGGAGTCAAATCAGAAGTTCAGAGAGTTAAAAAAATCGTTTGTAAGTTTAAATGTAGGAGATAATTTCCAAAACCACTCATTCCATTTCAAAAGTTCTTTCGCCAATATGTAGAAAGGACCTTCAGGATGGACATAGGTTGTAAATAATTCAGTTAATTTTTTTTTTCATGGAGACCAGTTTTGCAACGTAACTCAACGAGAAACCAGGCGAGCGAATGCGTTTCATATGAACGCTGCTTTAACGGTAAGAGATATATTGACAGATGATAATGAATATTATAATTATGTACAGTGATTATTATTTTATTCATTTCAAAACAATCGTAATTAAGGAGTAAACTCGAGTGACCCATCGGAGCCGATACGCACAACATTTTTTTATTTGTTTGTTTATTAAACTTTGTTCATGTTTACCGAAGTGAAAAACAAGCAAATACATTTTTAGTAAAAATCATGAATCAAATTTCAAATTTTGCTAGCAGTTTTGCCAGTTTTTTCCGAAAGGCCCTAGAGCTATGTCATATATTTTTAAATTTAATATGTCAACTCTTATAAGAAAAATAGGTGTTCCTGTAAGAGGATCGCCAGTGATAAATCAGCCTAATTTTATTTTGCGGTATGTTATTCAGAAATAATATTTCAAATATAACATCAGAAAAATAATATTTATGGATATATCGGATTGAAATCTCATGAATATTCTTATGCATAAATAATGATAAAATCTGTAGGGCGGTTTCAAGGATACATCCAGATAATCTGAATAATAAGAGAATTTATTTAGATCATGGGCAATCTTCATTCATGTTTCAAATTTCCTTTAAATTCAACGGTATGTTGAGAAGGAAATAGCAAACAAGCCGTGGATACTGAATTTATATATATATATATATATATATATATGTATATATATATATATATATATATATATATATATATATATATATATATATATATATATACATTGGTTTATATCCGACAACCGCTAGGTGTTAAATACACCGCAACAAAACACGCAAGGAAAATAAAATTATCTTATTTACTTAAAAGCTTTTAATTTATTAAGAAAATTTTCTAAACCTGATCATTACATTACATCAAAATATGACTACAACCTAAACTCTACCTACTATCAGTAAATTGACCAACGATAAGTCTATAAAACATGACTTAAGCTTATATTGTCTACGTACCTCAAACTATATTCGTTTACGTTTCGCCAAGAAAAGTTTATTTTGCTTTCAAAACTTAAATTTCCTGAAAGAGTTTCCAGGGCTACGTTTATAAGCAAGTCCTTTCGTGGAGTTATTCTTCTAAGTCAAAAAATAATGTTTTTTTAGCGTGTTCGTTGCTGACTTATACATATGTATATACATATTTCTATCGTAAGGTCTATATAGATTGACTTACTCTTGTTACTTACGAATAAAAAGCCCGAGGTTTTAAGTCGTCTATTTTCAAAATAATCTTGCTTTATCATCACTTGTGCAAAAAATAAATGAAAGAGTAGGGATTCCATATTCATCATCTTTTTTCTTAATCAAGTACATGAGTATCATGTACTTGATTAAGAAAACATATTATTTGTCGTCTCGCACAAAAAACTTTTTAATGTAATTATTAACATCAACAAATAATTTTTATTTTGTTACTAAATTTAGTAAAAATAAAATATTTTCCACATGTCACTTTACTATTTAGTTTTTCTTTACCATTATTCTAGAAGACGCTTATTTAAGTTAAGTCTTTGTTTAATTAAATGTCTTCGTAAATTGATCGATTCTTCAGGCAAGCGATCGGTCTCTTTATCTGTCTGTTAGTTTTGACATTATTTTTCCATTAGCAAAATTGAATGGTTAGAAGGTTATTATTCTATATCTAAGGTTAAGTTTTAACTTCATTTTATTAGTATTCTTGAATTTGTCTTATAAATGAAAATTTTATTCTGGTTTCTTTCGGTTCGCTTAAAATAGTATTGCTGCCATATTATAATCATATTGGTTTTAAGACTGATATAAGTTCCAATTTTGAGTTTAATATTATAATGGCTCATTAATACCGGATTAAGTATTATTTCCATTTTATGCAAAATTCAATGCCATATATTATTTTCTTTTTCAAATATTTTGAACTTGATAAGTCACTTTAATTTTTCATATTCACTAAAATATAACACTTTTCGTTTTTTATTTAATAACATTATTTTTATATATATTATATGCTTAACAGGATAATATACGTCAAACACTATTTTACTAACAGTTAATTGAGGAAAGATTTCATACCTAAAGTTTGGTTAGTAAGTTTCTTGTTAAATAAGATACGCCTTAAAACGTTATTTTTGATATTTGTTTAAAATTTACCACTCTATTAACCAAAACACAACTATTCGTTAATATTTATTAAAACGTTTCCTTATTAAAAACGATTTCGTTTTAGGGATTTATGTTTCTTTCTAACTCGTAAGTGAAAAAAACGGAGTGGAATACTTGGAAAACTTGCATTTATATTCACTTAAAACTGAAGTTTGTTTTAATTTTCAACTAGCTTTATAAATTTAAAGGTTTGTTTAAAACATTGCAATAACAGCATAGGACATCTATTTATATTTCTAAATTCAATACCCGTCATTTCTCTTTCAATATACATAATTTGGAATTCTTTGCATATCAGCAATTCAAAAGTAAAATAATTCAAATGTATTTTTATCTAAACGCACAATATTATATAACATTCTCGTAAATAATTTTTATTTGCTAATGCGACATTGACTTTTCCCTCAATATGAGTAAAATATTTTATTATTAATTATAAGTCTGATATTTTTTAAGTGGGTACTCTTTCCGTAATCATAAAACTTATTTTCAATTTAATCATATCAATATGTAGAAGAAATTAATGTTTCATAAGACAGATATTAATTCAAAATAATTTATTAAAGACGATTCATTCTTACGGTTCCTTGCCACATACAAATCAAAGAGAAACCTCCACAAGATTCCTTAGAATCGGGTCCGCCTGTTCATACTTGTAAATAGTTTAATAAAAGTATTATGTAGCCTTAAATTATTACAAATAAGTGCGAATGAGAGCTTCATAGCCTGAGTTCCATTCGTAATGTTCTGGTGCATCTTGAGGAATATTTATGCTTAAAGACTTTATTAAAGAAGTAATTTCTTAAAATTCCTTTTATCCCCAAACTCATCATAAAGTTATTACTAATGTCATTATGCTATGAAAAATGTTGTAGATAGTGAAAAAAAATCGGGCGTGGCTGTTTTTATTAATACGACAGTAATTTTGCCTGGCAATATCTCTTCGGACCTTCTTATAATAAACCCACATATTTTTCGAACAAGACTTAGTTTAATCTCGGTCGTCGTGTAAGTTAGTTTGTCGTCGCAACGGGAATAGTTCTAAAACGATTTCAATGAGCAAAGTGGCATCGGCTAAGTGTTTGTATTCGTATTTCGCATCGCATGTATTTCGCTAGAGCATGAGCTCTAGAAAGAGATTATTCTTAAACGTCGGAACTCAATTGTGAACATTTTTACTCTACCTGAGATTTTGGAAAAGTTTCTATAACGTGCCAGAAATTGCAAGAAAATAGGGGCCAATTTATTAGTTGCTAAGCTTACCTATCACTGACTCCTTATCTAAACGAAGGTACACTTGTATTACGTTTGTGAATATTTTTCATATTTTCTCGGAACGGAATTTCATATTGAAAGAATTTGGCTGTCTTTTGTAACACTGAGTTGGGTGGCCTCCATTGTCAAACGCATGATAACATTTTGATTAGATGTTTTAGTACGTCGGGAACTTTTGTTCTTATGAAAACCCCACAAGGGAAAGCGGAATATGGCGAATAAGCGAATTGGATACGAGGTCGTTAGATAATGTCGACGTGGGTCATATTGTATTTTTGAATTGAGGTCGTTGTAGAATCGTTTGAAAAATCGACAAAGTGCTTTCCTTTTACATTGAATTATGAGTATGGTTAATATAAATATATATATATATATATATATATATATATATATATATATATATATATATATGTATATATATATATATATGTACATGCATATTTACGTGTATGCGTGCGTGTGCGCGTGCGTACGTGCGTGCGTACATGTGTGTGTGTATATTATTATTAACATAAATGGACAAATTTTCATTTTCTTTACGGACGTATGTAGCCTACATAGCATAGGTATAGAATTTACACATAATTATGATTCACTATGTATACAAAAGTAAATGACGACGCTAATAACATGAGCTTTATAGATATATTTGTAATCATTAAAAAAGTACGAGTAAAACTCGGACTTTGAAACTACTCTGTCCATTTAAAACTAGTAACATGTAAGAATATATTTAAGGTGCGTAAGAAAAACTTTTGGTGTTTATAACTCTATAAGGGTTTCAATTCTACGTTGTTGAGTAAACAATTTTTTTTTCTCTTTACCATCATCTCAAAAGCCGATATTTCGAAAATACATGGGTAGAGCTAATTATTAAATCGTTGACAATTGATCTCAAAAGGTAAGCGCGCCAAATTTGAAATTTACGACGATTGGAATTCATGCTCTAGCTGCGTTTCGAATTGTACATCCTTTTTTTCTCAGATGTTTTATAATTTTTGACAATCGATTGCACTACTGTTTAGTATATAAATGAACTCAAAAAACAGTGTTTTTTAAATTTTTTCTGAGGTTCTGTTCACGAGAATAAAACATTGAAATGTAGTCTTTCTCCAGAAAATATAGAAAATGAAAATTTTTTAACGATTCCATAGATGACCATTAGAGGGAAATAAAGGAAAGTGTTTGTCATGCAGCTAAATCTACAGTAGGCAATAGTAAACACAGTAAAGATAAATATGATGATGAATGTACCGAACTTATCAAGAAAAAGAATGAAGCATATAAAAAGATCTAAACAGAAATACCAGAAACAATACAGAAGAATATAAAAGAGCCAGAAAAGAGAAAAAAAGACTTCACAAAACAAAGAAAAGAACTTTTGAGGAGGAAAACCTAATAAAATTTAAAATCTTAAAACCCTAAATGAATGTAGAGCATTCTATCGAAGGGTTAATCGTAGTCACTCTGACTTTAAACCAAGTTCTCTCTGTCGAAATGAACAAGGGGAAATTTTGGCTAACAAGAAATTCTTTCAAGATGGGTTTTTTTTACAATCTTCTAAATTCAGAAATGCCCAACAGCCACTCGGCGTATTCTGTGTTATAACCCATAATAATTAAGAGGCATTACTATATTCAAATAAGCTTTTCTAAAAATGAAAAATTCTGTCAGAACATTGCAAAAATCATGTCAAAACTTTATTAAGTCATATGTTAAAATATTGAAAACCTCAATCATTTTAAAAAGAAATAAACAATGTTTAATTTAATCGGAAACCTAAAAAAATTCCATATTGAAAGAGATGTCCATGTGATAATTAATGAGATTTTGGCTTTCGATATTTCTAAGAAAAAGAAAACGGTTAAGAATGTGAAATAATCTTAAAGGAAAGATTCAGTGAAATTTTATTAAACAAATTTAAAATTTAAAAATTATTATTGGAATCACAATGTTATCTTAAAAGACATGTCATGATTACGTAATACGTGTATCGTATTTATTAATTTTGCTATGAGGTTATATAATAAGAAGATAATGAACACTAGCTATAGTACTAGTTATGAAAAAAATTTCGAAAATAATCTAAAATTTTGCCTAAAATAAATTTACCCTTGACCAAGTTCGAGAGAGGCTTTGTTTGCTTTATTACCTCACATAAATGAGTCAAGAGGAAAACTACGATTTTCTTTACCAATGACAGTTTCTAGGCAAATATTAAATTCACGATATAATTAGTTAACGACGAAGACGGGAAATAATTCGTAGAGTTCATGGTAACAAAATTAGTTTCAGTTATATAATATTATCACGTATGTTTGTGTTGATATCTTCGTGTAGATAGTCTTCACTCATATTTGTCATATATGGCTTTACGAAGGAAAATTTAATTTTTCACGGTAGTGTGAGATGGAATATTGAGAAAATAACCGTAATAAAAATATTATACATCAATTGTGTAGAGAGCTAGTGAAAGTCACGTAGTACCTCAATTAATAACAAATGGCCAGCAAAAAGCAAATTTTTTAATATTTCATTGTGCTTTAAACTGATATTCATTTTAACGTATCAATAAAATTAAGATGATCAGTTCAAAAGCTATCGTTAGCGTCGGTGTTTCATTGAGTACTTTTGTATAATATGTATATTTTGTAAATACAATTTTATTGTATTTACAAAATATACATATTATATACACATATGTATACACATTTACTTTAATATTTTCCTTCAAAATTATAGATTTCCAAGGAATTTCACGCCCAACGCCCTACGTTTTCTTTATTTATTTCAATAATACGAGCTACGTAACGCATATACAAATTGGTACAACTTCTAGCATTATGCTTTCTTCAAATTATTCTCATCTATCTGTCTATGTGTCCAAGCTATGTCAATACGTCAACATTTTTTTTTCATTTTTTCTTTCTTTCCTGCCTCCTTACGTAGGTCTTCAATATTTTTTAAATTACATTTATTTTCGTAAATAATATTACACCAAATCTGCTCGGTTTCTGTTTTACTAATCCAATTCTATGTTGCAAGAGTTGTTATGGAAAACTCATAAAACTTGATATTGGTTTCTGACAGAATAATCTCAATATTGGTCGGGCAGAGAAGTATAATAAGTAATATCGTATTGACATGTGATTGAAAAAAATAAGCGTACTCAGTCGGTAAATTTCTTTAAACTGACCTGTCTCTGACATTTAAAAAAAATTACGATTTGCGTTTAATTCGTTTAGACTATATACCCTTTGAAAATATATACCCTTTTAAAGTTAACTTTGAAAGTCTATATACTCTCTCGTCCATATACCCTTTTAAAGTTAACTTGAAAGAAATGGTGAGAAACGGTATTGGTCCGCATATATTTCAATAATAAATATCAGTTGATGAAACAAATTATATTTACACATGTGTTTATTTATATATATATATATATATATATATATATATATGTAAACATATATATATATATATATATATATATATGTATATATATATATATATATATATATATATATATATATATATATATATATATATACATATGTATGAACACGTATAATAATTAATTTTTATTTATATTTATGTAAGATTGTTGTAGACATCTAATTTTAAATGTGCACTAAAGTTAGAATAATGGAAAAACATAATTACTGGAAATTTATTAAAACTTTGCCGAAAAACTATCGCGACCCTTAAAAATTTTGGAGTGTTTGCAATATTCACGATAATTTCACCCCTGTGATGGGTATAATAGGCAATCTATTTACATTACTAAAAATAATATAAATAAATGTACCTTATTTAACGACAAGTGGTAGATGGAATATACCGATGTTTATGCCAAACCCTAGTTGTGTGAGTTTTACTTACACAAAAGGGTATGTAAATTATTTAAGCCCATCCCGTCGCATGGAAAATCACTGGACACGGTTTACAAAATAACTTAAACTTAATTTTTCAATTTCACATATTAAGCTTCAAAATGACATGAAATGCACTTACCTTACTAATTATTTAACCAAGACTTGGAAAATATGAAACAATAGTATTAGAATTCGATTAGAATTTTCAATTAAAACTATTTTGACTGACGTTCAACAAAAATTTTCTCATAAATTTGTTTCCATTTTATTATATTTTACTGACGTATAAATTAGACCTATTTAAAAATATAAGGTTTGAAAATTTATAAATCATTGAAAATTTTACAAAAGATCTCTTTCTTCTATAACTTGAAATTTCTTGATGACAGAAAATTATTTCTCATTTCCAATCCTCTCCAACTTTTTAAATATGGAAGAGTATGACGCACATACCCGATTTGGCATAGTGTTACAGTATAGCATGCATCAACAATGCTAGTTAAAGCTGAAAATAATTCATGTGGAAATTTTAGAGGGACCAAATGGTATACTCGTATTTTCTTAAATTTCTTGGTTTATGTGAAGTGTTAATTAATAGAGCGACTGATACACTTAAGTATTTTACGTAAAATAATTTTATCTTATAGAATTTTATGGAAAATATAAAGGCACTGCTCAAAATGTCCATAAAAATTTGTTGGAAATAATGTATCCTATTAACCAGAAATCGTCATAATTATAAAGCATATCTATTCGCATATATCTCAAAAGTTAACTCTCATATGTACATGGAAATTTTAAAGAAGGCAAATAAAATAATACATTTTTTTTATTAAATTTATTGCCTCGAATATTATTTGAAAGTACAAATTATAAGCATACCAGAACTATTTTTTTCAGAAGGTTGTGTAAGACGATTATGGAGATATTGTCGGAAAAATGTCTAAAGAACATAATTTTCTTCTTCCAACCTCCGAAATAGCTCAAGTAAAATTATGGAAAAAACTCTGTTAACTTAAAATTAATTAAGTTTGTCGGAAAATTACAGCGTGATTCTAAATTCATTATTTTTACTATATTCGTTGTCTCGATATTATAACGTCCATGAAAGATGTACCAGGTAACATATTTTAAATACAAAATGTAGTATTCATATTTGTAAATTATTTAAAACAAATACTTATTAATGTATAAAATGTCATAAAAAACTTGTATTATATACTATATACTCATAAATACTTTATACTCTAAATGCCTAATTGTGTACAGAATTTTTCTATTGCTAATTTCACTTGACAGGTTATTTCCAAGTACCGTTAAGGTAATAAATTGAGAATTTTTAATGTTTAATTATTAAGAAATATGAACTCTTGACGGCATTCGATTTTCTGTTCTAATTAGTGGTGTTATGTTTAACAAGGTAATTGAGACTAGATATTAATCAATAATATAACTGCTAAAATCAGTAATAATTATATTTAGGTAAACTATACTAAGCCCCTATAACACGTCACACTCTACACCTATGAAAAATGGTTAAGGAAATTTGAAAACTTTTACCTAATTTTTTTCCGTGTGTGTCTATATAGTATTCTATACGCACGATGCAGACCATTACTAAATTATCACTACAAGACAACATTCTTATTACAAGTCTTTGAGACTATGAATACAAAATTAGACGATTATAATCAATAGCATATTCTTGAATGATAAAAGGTTAAATCAAATGCACACCGGGTGCCGTGTAATATTAAATCGATATGACGCGACGCGCCGCTTATATTAAGGTCGAAATATATTAAGATGTGCGATTAAGAAAATTTTGAAAAAATATTGTATTTTATAGATGTATATACATATATATATATACATATATATATATATATGTATATATATATATATACATATGGTATATATATATATATATATATATATATATATTTAGAAGAGAAAAACAAAAAACCTGTTCAACTCTTCTGATACCAAAAAACCTGTTTTGCCTGTTATGTCATTTGAGAAATAAAGTAATTTTTAAATTTCATGAAATAATAAAATCACTTGTTCAATTTTCTTTCATGTTAGTGTAATTTACTTCAACAGAATATAATTAAATTAAGCGGTACAACTATGCTGCATATAATTTCTTGAGAAACGTCTGTATGGTTTATATATAGCAGGAAAAAGTGTTGTCTTATTTTATTAGGAAACTTATAAAATATTTATGTAGCTGGATTCATAAAGCACTGATTATTGTGTCGTCACATATCTTCGTCATGTCCCGCCATCACTATACATGCCGTTTATAGCTTGCATCCTAATCATGTAGTTAGCGAAAACGAAATTATGATATTTTATTACGCTCATAAGGTCCTAAAAATATAAAATATTTGAGAAACATTTTTGAAAACGTTTTTCACAAAACTGAATTCTTAAATATTTTTGCAAGTAAATTTAAAATTTTGGGGTTAAAAAATAACATGTAAAGCATGAATAGAACTCCCAATATATTTGTACGATACAGACTTATGCACACACAAATATTTAATTAATACATTTCTTCACTATTATAAATGTATGTCTTAAGAACTATGCGATCGCTAAAGTTTTCGATAAATTTTAGGTGAACTTCTAGTATTGATGTTTTTTTCATAATTTTGATTTAAGCAAATTTCTTCGACAAGGGAGGAGCTGTGTATGTGTGTATTTTTTGGTAATTTCCAGTAATTCCTATAATTATCTTACATAAATTTATGAAAACAATAGTGTTGGGATCTTTTTAACTCGTTCGTACAATTAATACCTCATAAGGTTATGAAATATATACTTCAAAAAATACGACGTAAACAAATTAAGATTCCTTACAAATATTTTTGGTTGTTAACCATTAAGACAGACACGGATTAATATGCTTTATCATTTTGCCCAATTTTAAGTTTCTAAAACAACCGTGACGTATAAGCAGATTTGGAAAAAACGACAATAGATATTTATAAAAACTTTTTACAAACACACAAAAAAAACACACATTCATATATATATATATATATATATATATATATATATATATATATATGTACAAAAACACAGCCAGAAATTTATAATATCTAATTTTTTTATATTATATTAATGTTTTTGAACAACTCCACAGTGTCTTCCATCCCTATGCTCCTCGAAAACTAAAATAGGAAAAACTATTAATTACGTTCGTAACATCATTGACGATGTTGTTAAAATGTTTCATATTTACTGTTTAGGAATTACTGTCATATAAAACTTTTCCTATTAACATAAACGGGATTACACAACAATATAATAACTTAGATCGCAAAATGCCATACCACGAAAAATAAAACACATAAACGTTTTATGGGAAAGTTTCTCATCATATGGTGTCCGGCGAATTAATTAAAATTTTCAGCGAGTAGGGATTGCAAATGGAACGTTGCATGCAGCAACTCTGCGTGACTTGACTGACAGCGCTCGGTCCTGTTCCCTGCGGTGTGATTGCTTAACCGTGATCGGTGGCAGGTGGCCGCTGTGGCCGCATTGCCTTCGCACCCTTCGCTGAATTAGTTAATGAAAGTTGTCGTATTGCGTGAGGCGAGGGAAAGTCCACGATACTGCCATTTGGATTACGCTATCAGATCTTGTTTAGGTAAATGGTTAATGGTTAAGATAATGTAAGCAATATTATATACAATAATTTTTGTGTCCAAACTTATCCACCAATGAAAAGCCGTAATTTCGACTGATCTTGCTGTCTATTGTGGCAAGTATTTTTTTATAGATTTGTTTTTTATTATCACTGGTGACTTCTTGCTTTTGCAGTCTCCGTATCTCATTTTACCACAGCTATATTTTATTGCACCCGTCATTATATGGGTAATATATAAATTCAGGTCTATTTATATGGGGAAAGTCTGAAAAATATCTCGTATGAAGAATTTCTTCCAAATCCAATATTATATAACTTAGCAAATCTCATGATAAATCTCATTTTCCAATAATTTTATTTTGTGAAAAATAATATATTAGCTCATTAAAAGTAGCACCTCTGACTCTTGTCATTAAAATCAGTCTTATAAAAGTAATATGATGATGTTTTAGGTCAAAGTTTATAAGAACATCGACTGAAAGCATCGTTGTAGTTCAATGTAATTTTCCCTTCTTTTCCTTTGATGTCGTTTTTGTAGTAAACTAGTTCTTGAACACAGCTAGATTTACTTGACTGGAAGTAGCCAAGAAGTTTAAATTATGATTGAGATAGTCAGTGTCAAAGTTAACAGTTATGGAGATCTATATCTCAGGAAGTATAGAAATTACATATGTGAAATTTAGCCACTCTATAATATTAACCATCGCAAAGATTAAATTAGATACACAGCGCCTACACGACTATCGAGAATTTAAATGCGCACTATCACGCGCTTAAATGCAAACATTGTACATGTTACTAATATTTTAGTTCACTAAATAATATTTATTTGATGGAGAATTGATTTAATGCAATGAAATTAATCTCATCCTTCAATATATACATCAATATATCATTAGTAATTCTGTATGTTATAATTAGTAATCCTTCAATATATAATTAGTAATTCTGTATGTTATAATTAGTAATCCTTCAATATATAATTAGAAATTCTGTTTAATTTCTTCTGATATTTATTTTTCTTCGTGCATTACATTTTTCTAGTATATATCTTGGCAAGACCAGTAGAAACCATTTGAATATATGCACAAATGTGGCTGCAATATTACGTGGAATTATTGATAGCTAACGATAGTGACATAATGTCGTTAGGTGAATAATGTAAGTTTTATGTAATTATTGCGTCACAAATTGTATAATTAAGACAAGTTAGCAACAGCATATCTATATGATGTAGTTTTGATCTCTAGATATACTCCCCTCTCGTCTAATATGCAGAGGAATAAAAATACTTCATTTGACTAGTCTATTTGCTAAGTCTGCAAGAGGCATTATTAATTATCTACATGATTCTCAATCAAGAGATTAACAGTTAATTTAAAATAAACTAAAACATTTTAATTTCAATACCAATAACTTTGCACTTAGAAGTTTAATATTAAAGCACATATAGCAAGCTACTATTTTTAAATATTGAAAAAAAACTTTAGCGTGATAATAAATTAATCGCTTGAAAAATATTTTCTAAATTTATTTTCATCTGATATTGATAATATATTACTGAAAGCAATCTATTTTTTAGGTTTCAACGAACAGAGTGAATAACTTGAACATATTTTTCTAACTTAAATCATCTTTTGTAATATACAGACCGATGAACAGTTGAAATAGTAAACATAAATACAAACGTGAAGGTTCCGTTTTTGATTCAAACATTGATATTATATTACGTTATTGCGATTATCTAATGAAATAAACAATTTTAATAAATACTTATTTTCATGTGGCCTTTTTGTCGGCATTTAGTAACATAGAACACAAAATAATATCTAGTTATTTATCGTTTTGAAATTTATCATAAAATAATACGCCCATCTTACTTTTTATTGACTTTGACCTTCTTTATATTTGGATTACGGATACTATGTTGTGCATACGAGAGTACTTTTATTTTACTTTTCTATACTACTAAAGGATCGAAGGTCTAATTAAAAAATGTAAAGGAGTTGCTGTGGGCCGTAGCTTCATATTTAAAATTTGTTGATTTAAAAATGGTAAATTGAAATGCACCTGATTTAGAGTAAAGTAACAAATATTTTGGAATAAAATGAATCTACCTCACCAATAAATTATTAGATATTTTACAATGAAGTTCCAATTTGGAAAGACAAATATTCCTGAAAAATCATAAATAAATCTAAATATGCAAGGGAAATATGCACATTAATGGAAATAAGTGGGAGACCACCTGCTCACCTGCATGAGGTTTGATTAAAATTTGCATAAGAATTTATTGGATTCTTGATTTCGTTTTCATCTCCAAAAACATGTTATTTTTCTCATATTTCGCTATGTTATATTTAAATTAATTATCTCAGTAATAGAGACATAACTTTTATAATAATAAAAATCTTACTGCCTTCAATTATGAAAAAAATATATCCACAATTAACCACAGAAGGCATCCATTATGAGGTTGTTATCCTTTGTTTGAATTTTCATATAAATGTATTTTTCTTTATATTTTATTCATGAGAACTATTTAATATTCCTGACAATAAATGTAATTTGGGGTAAAAAATGTTTGACAATATCTTCAAAAACTTAAATTTTTATTTTTCGTTTAAGTACCTACAATTGATGAACGTGCTATATCGAGGCAATAAAAGTAATTCAAGGTTAGAAATAATTTATAATTATGTGTTAGGAAAATATGTTTGATTTAATTCATAAGAGCCATTACTCTGTTATACTTCGCTGTAAAAAGATAAGAATCGGACTTAATTTGTAGCCGTGGAGCCTAAAAGATCGACCCAGACTAGTTATTTTTACAAATTTTAAAAAAAGGTCCATATCTCTAAAAACTAAGAGATTCGTTTTAAGGTCAAATTTTGTCAGTTACCCAGTCATAGCTTGGCCTATCTCCCATTTTAGGTTAGCCCATGACTTACGGAATACCTGTGTGTGTATATATATATATATATATATATATATATATATATATATATATATATATATATATATATATATATATATTGATACGTGTTTCGAATTTGGCCAAGCAACATACCTTAGAACTTGGCTTTGCGATATTTTCAATAATGTTGGAATTAAAAATCTGGTCTTCCATTTTAAGTCATAAGTTGGTATTGTGCAGTAAATATCGAGAAAATCAGGAACAAAATTGTCTAGACCCAGAAATGACAGTGCTTCGAAAAATATTTTAGAAATATGTAAATGTTTTATGAAAATGTTGGATGAAATATGATCTGATCATAAAGGGTATCAAAGATACAGAATAGAAATTAATAATGTCTGTGTAAAATACCCATAAACAAACAAAAATATTATGACAAGTGATAATATTTATTTTGAGATTACTTTTAAAACTTACAAGTTATCGTTTTGTCAACAACATTAGTTATCGTTGTGTCAATAACGTGTTGTCCTGTCAAGGGGCATTGTTTTAATTAGTCTGTTTTTACATTCAGTTCAAATTATGTTGATAGACATTCGGGTTCATTGCCATTTAAATTACGTATTCGAACTAAGGTTGCAATACTCCACTCCCTAGTGTTGGTATTTATTTACGAGTACATATTCGGAAATATTTCACGGGATTTTGGAACTTCTGTAGTCAAATGGTATAAACGGAACTCTCACATTATTATTTGGTTATATCCATCTGTCCATTATCTTAGTATAGACGAACATCAATTGGTCGAGGTGAGACAGTTTTAAACATAAGTAGTCATTGTTTTGTAGATTGTTTTTATGGCACTACACACATTAATTAGTTATTTTATTTATAGATGTCTAAACATCGTGTCTCAATGAATATCACTTGCACTATTCTTTTCAGTCACCATCAGACACTAAAAGATATCACAACGGACAATTAGCAGGTGAGACATTGCTCCTTTCGATCCATCTGTCCAAAATAAAATAGTACTATTAAATAGATAAATGTCTTCAGTATTATGTGGGTTTAGCTTTAGAATTCATTCAACTTAAAGTTCTTGCAATAAAATGTTACGGAAAATCGTAGTTTATGTACCTAAAAACTTAAAAACAAAAGAAAAGTAGTTTTAATGTAAAGAACACGTACCTTTTTTAATACCTTTCCATACATTGAATTTGAGAATGAAATTGTTTTTTCTCACGGACCTCATCGCGGTGCATACCATTAAAAATGTCTTTTTGTATATAAAAAAAGACATTTCTAATGGTAGAGAATATATTTGGCGAGCATGGTTACAAAAGTCTCCTTTGTAACCATGCTCACCAAATATATATATATATATATATATATATATATATATATATATATATATATATACATCAATGCATAATTATTTCAGTCCGCTCGCATTAGGAAATTAGAGAACTATGGGCGGCTAAGTTACTTATCTTATACACGTGAAAGACATATTATATCCCCTTCAATGTTTAAATGTTCACGGAATCTTTACAGTAAAAACACCTTTTACTTTATAGTTTATATATATATGTATATATATATATATATATATATATATATATATATATATATTTTATCTTTTGTAATGATTTATTATCATTATTCTAATTTTGTTGTATTATATTAGAAGTTATTATAGACAATTTAATAAAACTGACGTGATGCCTTATATCTATATAATCTTCCAATTTGCTGCACTGTGAATTTTTGGTAATAATTATGTCAGTTGTATGGGCAGATAGTTCTTACCTAAGATAAAAGTTATTAATACACTTTTAATTGTTTTTAAAATTTTAATTTTTCAATCTGGTTTAAGTGTGTAGAACGTGTTCTTTGATATTTATATTTTATCTTCCCGTTTCTAATGGCAAAACTACCTTAAATTAACTTTCTTAATTTTTGGTACTTGGTTTTTGTCATTTTTTAACTTTCATTTTTTTAAATTTAATGAGAACCCAGTTAGCAAAGCACATATTTTGCGGATTTATTGCTGCAAAACCAAAATTTTCAATTTTCAATTCTTTATTAATTTTTGCAGACTTATTTTACGTAAAATGGAAATTGGTCAAAATGTTAGAAAAAGTTAAATGTTGGCTGCATATACATATATATTTCTACTTCATTTGTTCCTGCCATGCTTAGATACATGGTTTAATATAAGATACGCAATCCATTCCATTCATAGTCCATTCTAACTTGTGTAAGTGTTGAAGATTGGTTGCAACATGAAGTTGTTACACATACGGGGAAATTGTTTGCTGATACGGACGACACTTTTTTTCGATCAATTCATCTCTGTGATCTGTTAATGTATTACTGGCGAAATAAAATATGAAATTTTGTACTTTGCTTGATCACTGATTACTTTAAATTATTATTTATCAGATTTATCAATATATTGGTATTTCCCATGACAGTGTGATGGCAAATGAGGATTGAAAACCAAATCGAAAATATTATTTTTTTATTATTATTTCCTTAATTTTATTTCCTTAATCTTTAAATTAATGAGAAATAAATTAAATTATTTGTTATTTTTTCCTTCCCGTAGAATTTAATATGGTTTATGAGTCTAATTATGCATGTTATGGTACATAAATTTATATTAATATATATATATATATATATATATATATATATATATATATATATATATATATAAATATATTTATATATATGTATATATATATATATATATATATATATATATATATATATATATATATATCCTCTTTCTGATGTAATATTTAAAATATTATTTCGAAATGGCACACTGCAAATTAAGATTAGACTGATTTATAAGTGGAGATTCTAATACAGGGACACCTTCTATTTTTCAGACAAGAGCTGATATATTAAATATAAAAATATGTGACCTAGTGCAATTGTCTGAAAAAAATTGGCAAAACTGCTTGCAAAATTTAGAATGTGATTTATCGTATTTAATAAAAATATATTTGTTATTTACTTTGATGTATATGTATATACGTATTTCCACAAATAAAGGATTTCTAAGTTCTAATTTGAAAATTCTCCGTGAATGTGTAGAATTTTCCCTACAATTACGTTTAACTTCCGTGTAATTACGTTAACAGGATAAAAATAAATTATGTACTTTAAAAATAATTAATATTTACAATTAATATTCGGCCAGGAAATTCCGAATATTAACGTGACGAAAATCTTATAACATTATAATTTCATTACATTTGACTCGGGCTAAACGATATTTCATAGGTTCAGAGAATATTAATTAATTGTTAATCGAAATAGTGTGTATTGTAATCGAATAGTGCACGAGTGTGTGGTTGCGTTACTCGGCGGTGTGATTGTGCAGCCGTGACCGGAGCGAACTGAGAGTGATGTGCTTTACCTATTTATTTCGCGCAAAATTAATTAATAGAAGTTAATGTTAACGAATTTAATAAACCACATGGGTCGTTCAAATTTTGATCATAAATATCAAATTGGAAAAGTAACTTAGAGTCACAAAAAACTGCTAATTAGTTCGTCTTGTGCCTCTATTTGCTTACGTTTATATATATTATTTTTATTAATTACCTTATTAGTATAAACTAATTTTAAAACTTTTGCGAATGCACGCAAAAGTTTTAAAATTAGTTACCTATCCTTTTAAATCCATACTTAATACAGATGTCAAAATTCATTTTCGGGATTATATACAGTATACAGATTGGTGATATAACTGTTATATTATGTGTTACTTGGTCCTGCGGCTTTGTGCCTGCAACGAATTGGAAAACATACCGACCCCATTTTAAGAGTATTATTCTACACCTCTTATATGGCAATACCCATTGTACAACAAAGTGGAAAGTTTATTGCGCGATTCAGAATAAAGGTAGCGCTATCTATTGATGTACACAGATGCACTATGCCTGTCGAGTAACTACAAATTTCTTTGCTGTTTTAATGCTAATGCAATGTAATTGAATTTTCGAAAATATTCGGTTTGCATATCTTCTAATTAAGGAAATTGCAGTGCAATAAAAACTAAATATTACTGCAATATTATATATATTATAATATGCGTTACAGTAAAGCAGTAAAGACTTCATTGGATTTGGTTGAGTATTTTTTATGTGATATTGGTACATAAAATGGGACAACCACACAGACAAATATGTTAAAAATAATCTTAATGCAACGTATCACTTTTCTTATTCCTCCCCGATAATTGGTACTTTAAACATTTTCAATGTGTGAAGCTTGATCTTTAGAGATAATTTTAAGAAATGTATTACCGCAATTTAAAAGTATATTAAAACTAAATTTAATTTGACACGTTATGCTTTTCGACAAGTATACGTTACGGGATAAGATATATTTACGCATATAAATGTTAACCAATAGTTGTAGTTTATAGGAGTAAAGAAATAATATTAATTACAAAAACAGGAAATTTTGTTCGTGTTCGTGGCTTCTTTTTATTTTTAGGATTTATCCCAAAACGTCTTATCTAATGAACATGATACCATCGTAGAGCTGATAGTATCTAAATTAATATAGAGTATTTGATATATTTTCAAAACATTTTTTATTACCCAAGTGGCGTATGGACAAAAATGATTTAAGTAAATAAGTTAAATTGTTTTTGGTACATTTTGTGTTAAACTCTTTTAGCTATATTGGCAGAATATATGACTTTATTGTAGTCAAATGAAAAATCTGCAAAGGAACTTACATTCATGCGTGTGCATTGATAATTATTACAGATTTTAGATTATGATTCGTTTTCTGCTGCAAAATGGGAACATGAACGTATCTTTGATTTAAGCAAATTAAATTTACACAGAAATATGAAAATTATATTTAAAAAATTATACGTGACAATAAATTTACACAATAGTTTGAAGGTACATAGTCCTAATTATTATAAGTTGCCGGTTATAAGGAGTTTTATGATACAAAATAGAACTTTATAGTATCGTACTCGACTAAAACATAGTATCAATGTATAAAGCTTTGACAGTACAGTTAACAAATACCGTAAAGCCGGGGCTCGTATTTAGTACAAGATATGAGTAAATTTACATATAAACGTTTCATGGTTTTTAAATTCCTAAAAATTATGTTAATGGGATAGGGATTTCTGAATAGTTTTAATGTTATGTGCGGTTTTTTATGAGTATTACAATAATTGCACACAGTTTTCACTCTCAGAAACAACTCAGGAACACGGTCGACCTATTTGTCATGCCTACATTAGAAATTTCAGGAAAGAAGTGGTTTATGTTCCAGTACAAGCTTGACTTGCTGCATATCTGCTTGTGACTGGGAAACTTCAAAGTTTACACAAAGGTACTTTTGGGTTAAAATTGATTTAGTAGTGTTTATTTTTTCATTTATACCCATGCTATATTAGTCATTAGTGCACTTATTAATGCAACGTAAAAGTTGCTTTTATTGTTTATTTTTAAGTTAATGGTGTTTCATGAAATTTCTTCTTTTTACTTTTTTTCTTAAACACACTATTCATTACATAACCTAAATAAAATATTAGGTTGGCTAAAAAGTTTTCAGCCACAACTTCGGGAATTTTCTAGGAAGATTCTCAAAACTTTTGAAAGGTTTTACTCTAAGGTGTAAATAGGCCAAAATGCAATCAGTTAACAATAATGAGCGCCGAAGTTTTATGTGAATTACATAAAAGGTAATGGATTTAAATCGATATCAAATACGGATCCTATTATTTTACGAATTTGGTCTGGGTCACGATGGGAAGACTACCACTAATAATATATGTAATGTGATGGGCGAGTCAAAGGCGACGATTTGGTTCAGAAAGTTCAGGAATGAAGACTACAATGTTGAAGTTGAACCTCGTACCGGACGTCCTGTTGAATTGGATTTTCAACGATTACAACGTCTAATTGAGGATCTTCGACTGACGACTCGTCAATTGGCAGATGAGCTACACTGTAATCGTGGCAACATATACAACATTTGCACGAATTGCGAAAAGTTTCAAAATTTGGTATGTGGCTACCCCACAAGTAGTCGTCATATCACTTTCAGTGCAGAATTGATACTTGTCAACAGTTATTAACATCGAAGCGTAGCTTCGACTAACTGAATCAGTTAGTAACTGGGGATGAGAAGTGGGTTATATACGTTAACCGTACACTCAAACGTCAATGGCTGGGTGTCGCCGAAACAGGAATTTCAGTATGCAGATCTGAAATAAGTGTCGGTAAAAGGTGATGCTCAGCTACCCATGCAATTTCAATGTCAATATTCATTGGGAATTGCCTCCAGAAGGATCTACAATTAATACAGGTATTTATTATGCACAATTGGACCGATTAGCTGACAAATTGAGTAGTCAACAGGATCGAGTTTATTTTCTACATGATAATGCTAGACCACTTGTCGCAAAACTTATTCGTGATAAAGCTTGGCTGGGTTCTACTCACTCATACACCATATTTTTCGGACAGTGCGTCCTCTGGTTACCCTTTATTCAGGGCTATAAGTAACCATTTGCTTTTGAGAGAAAAAAAGATCTCCAAAACGACTTAGCACAGTTTTTTGAATGAAAAGTCTATATATATATATATATACATAAATATATTATGTGTTTATTATGAACTCCTTATATTATATCGGGAATGACGAAATGATAATATTTTGTTGCTCTGAAAAGAGAGACAACATTTAAGATGTTATTTCATAAATCCTTTTACTTCTTATGTTAGTTTTTATGTAAATTATTCGAATTTGAATATTAAGCGTTAACAAAACAATCATGGATGTTTCGTCTATTCTACCACAGAGTCGCAATGTAGTGCGCCGGACTTCACTTACATCTCCCCCTTATTTAAAGAATTTTTTTTTATTCTGTTACCGGGATAAGTTTTGCTATGTGGAAAATATTTCACTCAAGTTTTTTTATATCCTGTGTCTATTCCATAAACTGTTTGATAATTTTTCTAAAATGTTATGTGGATAAATTTTTAATTCATCTATTTTTTTGTCCATTTAACAGATTACGGTTTTCGACATATACATAGCCTTCTATTTTCAATTCACACTCTCCTATTTTTGTCAAATAATTTCTTATTATATTGAATAATTTCTTATTATTGTGATTTCTTACTATTTTCTAGTATACTTTTCCTATCTTGCCTTAAATCATTATGTGCTGTCTCTTGTTTCAATCCATCTGGTAAAATATCAATATTTTCTCAATCTAATAAGTACTTTGGGGAAAATCTTTTCATAGTATGTTCACTTTCATTATATCTTTGGTACATTCATGAGCAATAATTGTCCATACTACTTACTATTAGTTTCATTTATTTTACATCTTATTTTATTAACTAATGTTTGGTTCAATCTCTCGTTCAAACAATTACAAAATGGTGCATTTTAATGCAGTAAAAATAATGGGTGTGTTTCCTCTATCAAATTTTTTTTTAAATTTTGAATTTATACCTGGGTATTGATCAGATGTAATCATGTCAATTTCATTTATCTGCGTTAATTTTTGAATTAGCTTTATAAAATCCTTTGAATTCTGAGTCTTATAATTTAAAATATGGGCATATCTAGAAAAATAGTCTACCAGTAAGCATAAATAAGTGTTCGTAAAAGGTGAGCCTCCAAATCCACCCATGGTATCTATGGATACAATCTCGAAAGGGAGATATATATATATATATATATATATATATATATATATATATATATATATATATATTAATATATATATATGTATATTTATATATATATTAATATATATATATGTATATATATATATATATATATATATATATATATAGCAGGTCCAGGCAAGTGAGACAATAGTCCAAATATACATTTTTGTCCAGATTTGTTTTTTATGCAGATTTCACATTTTTTACAAACTTTTTTTACGTTGTATGATACATTTATTGCTCTATAGAATGGTTTAGTTTCATTTTTCATTTGTTGTATATGACAGTAATGATATTGAACATTTTTTTATTATCTACTAAATTCTTCAGTCAATAATTTTTTTTTCTTTTTATCTAAACTTTTTATAGTATATTCTATCTTTTAGTTTTAGTCTATTTTTGTTCTATTTTAAGTCTTCATTTCTTTTTTGATCACTTGAAATACCTTCTAGTTTAATTAAATTTATAATTTTCTTCTTAATTATTGTAGGATTCGAATACAGAGTTCTCTTCAAACTATCTGCTTCTAAGTTTATTTTCCAAGTGAATATATTACTTCAAAATTAAATTGCAACATGTAATATGTTATGTCTTCTAGTTCTTTATTCGTTCTACCCTTAATATTTATCTTCTCTAGAGGTTTATTATCAGAGAAAACCGTGAATTTTTCCTTATAAGTCAGTGCTGCCGAAATGCTTATTCCTAAACATTCTATATTTAAATGGCTTTTTCCTTTGGATGTTATTTAATATTCTCGAAAAATATGCATAAGGTTTTTCTTCTCCATTCTCTTGTAGCTGCTTCAAGACGCACCTAGGCCTTGTATACTGGCGTCTGTATAAATATATATTGGCAAATCTGGATCAAAGTTGCTAATATTGGTTTTAAATAAAGTTGTTTTTTTTAAATTTTTTAAAGGATTCTTGATATTTTTTTGATCAAATAAACGTTTTTCCTTTCCTTAGTAAATTACGTAAAGTATCCAATGCCACTGATATGTTTGGCATATTTCTTCCATAAAAATTAATTTTTCCTAAAAACTGTCTGATATTTTTTTGTGTTTTTGGAAGAGAAAAGTTCTTGCTAGCAATTAAATTATCTTTCAAAGGAGTAGTAGTATTACTTTTTATAATAGGTCCTAAATACTTTACAGAGTCTTTTCCAAAATTATATTTTGAAAATTTTAATCTAAAGCCTTACTTTGAAATTGCTTCTAACAACAGTGATAAATATTCGATGTGTTCTTCAAACATTTTGAAAATATTAACATATCATCTACATAATTGACAGCGAAATCCGATAGCTTATGTTTTCTTATAAAACTGCTTAATATTCTCTAAAAAATAGTACGTAAAGATTTTAAATCAAATAGTAAACAACTCCACTGAAAATGTCCTTCCGGAGTAATAAACGCTATTTTTTTTCTGTCCTCAATTTTCAAAGGAATTGACCAAAATGCTGAGTTTATGTCTAGTGTTGAGAAATATTTACAGTTTCTTGTTTTTATCATTAAATCCTGGATTAATAGGAAAGGTTGTGTTTGAAGAAACACAATCTTATTTATGTCAAGAAAATCTGTACATAATCTTGACCTTCTTCTTTCTTAGAAGCCAATGTTATTGGACCTATGCCCTGTCATAGGGCCTGTAGGATTCTTTGATTAAATTTCTTTGTAACAATTTTGATATTTGTTGTTCTGTTTCTTTTTTATTCTCAATAGTACACCTTATATGGTCTTTTAATACAATATTTATCTATTAATAAATCAATATGAGCTTCATAGCCTTTATCAGTGCCGATATCATGTTTATATTCAGCAAAGGGAGTTTTATATTTATTAATTAATGCATCTATTACTGACTGCTTTTTAAAGTCTAAATCATTTACAGAAATGTTAAATTTTACCTTTTTCATGTGATCATTAAAGTTTATTATATATTTATCATTTGTTTAAGTTATAGGTTCTTTAAATTGCGTACAAGAATTTCAAAATGAAAAATTACAAATTACACATGATTTATATAAAAACCACATACATGAATATGTATCCACATACATGAAAATGTGGACTTTTTATATAAATCATGTGTAATTAGTAATTTTTAATTTTGAAATTCTTGTACGCAATCTAATCCAAACAAAATTCTCTTCATCTGTCACAAAAACATGAATATTCTTTTCAATATCAAAAATCTTTATTTTTAAAGTTGTTATGCCTATTGCTTTTTTCACACCATTAATAGTTTTTAATTTTGTATTATTATTATTTTACTGGGTTGTTTTTTAAATATAAAAATCTCTAATTAAAGATTTCGAATATACTAAAGACACATTTGATCCTAATTCATAAATCCCCAAAATTTCCGAGATGTCGTTTAATAATAAGTTAATTTTGATTAATGGCGGAAATATTAGTTTTTTGGATTTAAATCACCTTAGTTCTCTATTTCTTTCTGATCTCTATTTGGTTTTTTACTTCTTTTATTTTTAATTCAGGGTGATATCGGTTTACTTTTTTTTCTTTTTCACAAACTCTGCATGGTTTAATATTCATATTCCTTTCTTTAATCTTGTTTTCAAAGTCTTTTGTTTTCTTCTTATTTACTAAATGTTTTAAGTCTGTATTCCGTATCTTTTCGATCATTCTTGTCAATCTTATCGGCTATAAAATTTGGTAAACCCGTAGCGATTAAGTCAATTAGAGTGGATTTATCCATTGATTAAGATTAAAGATTAAAAGTCTTTTTTTAAGGTATAATTCACTAATGAGCCCTATCTATATTTGAATAACATTGCGTACCTGACTGGTGACTATCCTTTGTCTGCATATGTTTCACACAAGCTTTGTTTACATATTATCAATAATATCAGGAATAGTGAAATAAAACTATATTTTGTTGGTCTAAAAAGAGAGATAACATTTAAGGTATTATTTCATAAATCCTTTCACTTGTTACATTAGTTTTCAAATAAATTATTCGAATTTGAATATTAAGCGTTAACAAAACAATAAGTGACATTTCACATATTCTGCCACAAAATCGTGGGCATAGAGGAAATCTAAAGTTTTTAATGAAGTGAGCCGGATAGATATATATATATATATATATATATATATATATATATATATATATATATGTATATATATATATACATATATGTATATATATATATATATATACATATATACATATATATACATATATGCGTATATATATATATATATATATATATATATATATATATATATATATATATATATATAACCCTAAAAAAGGTACTTATAGGAATAAACGATATCAGAGTTATTTTATTATTATTTGATGCATTTTATATGGCGATATCATGAGAATATTGTTATTTCTTATTGAGATATCGTTTTATCTACTTCAGTCATTAAAAATGCGAATAAATAAAAAAACGATGTAATGTCTACAGACGAGCATTTTCATCCTGGTATATTAAAAATGGCTAAAGTTTTTTATTGAATATTTTTTATTAATTTTCCATAAAATTTGAAAACTTAGTAACGAGTATGGCCTCCTCTATCTAAAATCAATGCGCTTAATCTGCTATGCATGATTCCGACGACGTTTTTTATCAATTCCTGAGGAATACGTTCCCATTCAGCGACGATCACATTTTTAAGAGCCTGAATGTTTCCTGGAGGTGGTTTTACGGCTCCGACGCGTTGTTTGAGATTATTCCATATGTGTTCTATCGGATTGTAGTCGAGACTTCTAGCTGGCCAGTCTAACCGACGAATTCCGGCCTCCTGCATATACGCAGTCTCTAGAGCGGTGGGCGCGAGCGTTGTCGTCCATAAGAATGAACTGGCCTCCAACTGCTGTTAATGCGTAATAAGAATAAAAAGCTCTGTTATGTACCTTTGTGCATTAAGTGTGCCATTTTCAATAAAAACTAACTCGGTACGGTCATCTGAGTTAATACCAGCCCAAAACATTACGGAGCCTCCACGGTAAGGGGTGATTTCCTCAAAGCACACTTCTGCGAAGCGTTCTCCAGGTCTTCGTCGACGTCGATCCTCACCACTAATCGATATACGAGCTTTATTGGAGAATAAAACATTATTCCAGTCTTGTTGAGTCCATGATGAAAAATTTTGAGCTAATCTCAATCTGGCAACTCGATGCACACAGAGCAATGTAGGGCCCTGCGAGCTGGGCAATAGCTGCGTGTATTGACGGCCTGAAGTCTCCTTCTTATTATCCATAGGCTTACTCGTGTACCTCTTACGTCCTCGAGGTTTTGTTTGAGATCCACGTACGTAACTTGACGATTTCGTAGCGCCTTGACTGACTATGAAGCGGTCGTTCCGTGGCTCAGTGCACCGTTTACTTCCAGAACCAGTCCTTCTACTGACGGAGCCAGTTTCTTGGTATCGTTGCCAGATCTTTTAGATGGTGGAACGGCTCACATTATACTGCTGAGACACATAACATTGGCTACAGCCTTCTTCAAACAGCATGATAATTTTACTCGCTCTTACCGTTTTTTCAACCATACTGAGAACAGCAAGCAGAAATGAACTAAAGCAGCAAATAGCAGAAATTTAATTAAAATTTATTCGTTATAATAAAAAAGGTAACAAATGAAAAGAACTTAATAAGGGTTGGATTTCATTTACCGCCAAAAAATACGTTTTGTCAGTGAAAGAGAATTTTCATTAAAAAAGAATAAATTTCAAATTTAGAACGTTCGTTTTATGTGCCAGAATACACTATACCTGCCATTAACAATTACAATTAATACAACCTTTTAATATGTAATATTTTGTTAATGATATGACAAAATCTAAACCGCCCGATTTATATGCAAAAGTGTATATATATATATATACATATATATATATATATATATATATATATGTGTGTGTGTGTGTGTGTGTGTGTGTGTGTGTGTACATATATAATTTTAAGAGATTGAATTCAGCACATGGAAAATGTTTTAAAAAGAGTAATTGATTTAGCGTAAAGAATGAGGAGAGAAGCCGGGGAACTTTATTTTTAGAATTTTTTCCCATTCACCTGCATGGTAATTTGTTCCTTAGTCATAATACTAGACCTATTTTTGATTAAATTTGGTATGGTAATAGGTTAAACACAAGAGCAATATATGAAACAAATAAATTCTAATGACATTTCTTATTTCGAATTTCACGTGTATGAAGACATAAGCACAGCTAGTATTAAATATGAAATTATATGTTCGACATAAGTATATTTTGTAATTAACCTTTTAATTAAACGAAGAAAGAAAAAACAATACGGACACCTAACAATTAGAAAAGGTCAAATATGGAGTGCGGTTTTACGGATCGAGAAAATCGTACTTAATTAAATTTTATAGTCAATCGAATGCTCAAAAGGTATATAAATGTAATTATTTAATAATGCCAAACATATATTTATATTTCTGCAAATTATCACTTATTCTCGGGATTCTATTATCATCTAAGGTTAAGAGTTTTCAGAATCAAATTAGATTAATAAAACTAGATATTTATGTCTCATTATTAGCTACCTTTAGACTTTTACACTATGCGAAATCGTATCAATTAAGAGTTAGCTGGCGGATAGTAAGTTTCCCATCTCGTTCGAAGTGAAATTACTTTATTTATCATAAGTTATCACTAATATGGATTTCCTAGCACAATAAATATTTAAAAATATGTAATATTATTCAGTGGGAAGGTTATATACACACACACACTTATATATATATATATATATATATATATATATATATATATATATAAATTATCGGGAATACCTTTAAAACTATGCCATCTGGAATAATCGTTATAATTTTCATTCAACTTTTGAAAGCCAAAAGCAATTGTAGACATATTTTTCCACATATCTCAAAAAACATACCATATCAAATTGCAAAATAGTATTTTTGATACTAAATTTAATTTTGTTTCAAACCTACATAGCTACTTCCTCCTTTTATCCTACTAAAATCTTGAGCTCCATGCGGGTTATCATTAATTATGAATATATTAAATTTGAAGTTTCAAAGCACAAACGAACACGTGACTTATCTCATTGTTTCATTTTTCCTTTTGAGGTATGCCACTTTAAAACAATCCACTTCCACTAAATATTTGATTAAAATAATTTGTTTAATTGTTGATCAAAAGAATATCACAATGTTAAGTGTGGAAATAGGTGTGTAGAACTATAACATATCTACTATAATATTGAAACGAAACTATCAAAATTCTCCGTAAAAATTACATTATATTTTGAACACGGAGTCGTGCTAAAGAAGGAAGACTTTCATTTTCAACACATATACTAAGGTTAAAACCGTGTATTAAAGGCCATTTCAATTACAAGCAAACCCAATATCATGTTGTCACTATAATGTCAATGTAAGAACCCTAATTTGTTACATGATCTTACATTACAAGTATTAGTTTGGACGATGTTACAAAATATTGCGTATACTTGCAATATAACAAAGTCCTCCATTGTATCTGTCAGTCTGTATCTATGCATTTTTTTCAGAAACTACTAAAAGGATTTTGTTCCGGTTTTCATTAATAGACTGATTATGAGAAATATTTAAATATATAACTCATGAATATTTTTTTGAAAACCACACGACCTGTGGCGATGAATGTTAATGAAGTCTGAAAAAAACATTTATTGCACTTAATAAATCTTTAGAAATACATGAAAACAATATATAGTAACTTCGTAGTTTTCAAAAACTGTTACAAATAATTTTACGACAATGTATGTTGGCAACGTATTGTGCGTAAAATACATAATAAACGGTTTAATGTTTATAAAATATAAATTGTCATCTCAACTTTTAGAACATTTTTTTCAAAACTTTAAATTAAATTTTATAATTAAATATAAATTTTATAATTATTTCCTGCAACTACATAGATTTTGACTTAAAATTTCTCTTTTGTTCCGCATTTTATTAAGTAAACAGAATTAGGGACGCAAAATAATTTGAAAAATCTTTCCCCGAGCTAACCCGTGGTAAGGTATTAGATATAAAGACTTAGGTAATATATTTATTATTTCAAATCAACATGATAATACAAAGGTAAACGAAACAAACATTTCAAAATTCTCTACTTTCGTATGTGACCATCTAAAAACTGGTCCCGTTTATACAATTTATAAGAATAAATATTAATTTAGAAGGAAGTAAATATTTAACGAACACAAAAATACAATAAAACGTACAAAAAAGAAGCATTCTAAAAGTATAGTTAAACGGAGACGGGACTAGAAAAGATGATGTTAAGTGCACTTGTAAATGAAGCTTCCGGTCGTTGAATAAAAGGCAGAAAAAAAATAAAATACCGTTTTCAACTAAACCGACACGAAATGAAAACTTCACTTTAATATTTGGAAAGCATTTCATCGTTAACGTTGCAAAACTGTGCCGTCGAATATTTTTATTAATGCTCACTGACTAGTAAAAGCCCTGTAAAAGCGGTAGCGGATATTTAAGCACGTTCATTAAATGGTTCGCTTTAACTTAGTACCTGAGTTCAGGTATTTTGAACCATTGAATTTTTAGTTTGATCATAAAGAATTGATTTTCAGGTACGACGTTAAATATTATCAAACTTTTTGAAAAGAATAATGTTGGTTAAATTATTATAGCAAGTCTCTACTTCTGAAGGTTTCTGAGTACAGATTTTATAATTAAAATCAATTTTTTTTTCTATTTCGAATATACTTTACTTCAACACAATCGTAAGGATTAAGAGACCAGCAGTGCAAATACACCGATTGCCATGCCAAATCATCAAAGCGGACGCGACGCACATTTTATTCACCTTTAAATTTAATATTATTTCGCAGAAATAAAAACCGATCATACTAAAATTCTGAATTTTTCTTAGTTGTTCTCTTATTTTGTACTTTTTACGATTACAAAATGTTATTATGATGAATTTATTAATATAAACGTAATTATGAGAAAATGTTGAGAAAATAAATAATATTTTTTTATTATTAAAATCCCTACAAAAAAATGTTTACATGATTTTTTCTTCTTATATTTTCGAGGCCATCAGGAGATCCATTCAACAGTCTCATCAGTATATCCATTTCAGATCCCAAGCTGATTTAACAAAAAGACCATTTAATAATGTGGTAATTTAAGTATTAAGATACCTACTGCTTGTTTAAACTTCAAACAATTCAGTTAAAAAAAATTTAGTTCATACAAATAAAATATGTTGGAAACGTTGTACTGTCGTTCGTTCCCAGTTAAGTTTGAATAAAATATTGAATCGTTATTTAGCTATCAAAATCAAAATGATTGATTTGACATATAACGCGACATAATTTGCCGTTTTCCTAATATTTAAAACTACTTTAGAAAAAAGGGAGAAAACCTTTACACTTACAAACTCGTTAATGACTACAAGGTTTGTGAACATTATTTTGTAATTTATGGAATTAAGTTCCGATAAATTTTTTTTCGCCTGTTATTGCATTATTATTTAAGGTTTTATTTAACTTACAATGAATGCAAAGGTCTAAAGAATAACATATAGTTTAATAATATCCAGATATAGCTTCGTGTTTGGAGTGCAAATATTAAAAAGGTAAATTGGCAAGTAAACTCTATTAAGTTCTTATTTGTGAAATGAGACCTCAACTACATGGTCATAAAATATTTATTAATTTCAATGCCAGCAGCTTTATTACAATTCGTATCAATACTAATATTATGAAAACGATTTTTTTCTTTTCTTTTTTTACATATAAGATACACACTCAAAAGCAACAGAACCGATTTCAAAAACCTAAATAACGACTTTTTTGCAGATGAACCTAAATTACATTTTATTCTCAAAAGAAAGAGTTTTAAGGTTCCTTAAAATATAATAATATTTCTGTCTCAAAACGAAAGAAAGCTACCAAATTGGCTGCTTTCTTGGCTTGCGGTGGGTGAAGCGTTACAGGTATAGCAAAACTATATAAGAACGATTAGGAATCTAAACGAGATTTACAAAAAATTTTCCATGCTATATCTTTTTTTTTAATGCGTAAAATTTGCTTTTATTATTAAAAATTTCGTCATTGAAAAATTTACTTTCTTCAAGATAAACTGGATATATACCATTAGTATTTCATGTACATAAATAGCTATATCGACTGCATGACATTTTTGAATGTTAAATTCGAAACATGTAACAGTGTTTTTGTATATGCGAAAATAAATAACGGCGTGGCCGCCAAGACGGTTTGGCGCGGCATCAAAAGTTTGCAGTACATCCCGAAATTTAAAAGCGTGTAAGTAAATTCGTATTTCTATTTTAAATATTCTATATTAATATCAGGACTTTAAAAATTTGACGAATTTATTACTGCAAGCAATATATTTCAGTCTGGACTAGAGGATTAACTATACCTTAAAATGTAACAATTCATGGAATAAACAATTAATAAAGATCAATCCTTTAGTAACTAAATTAACAAAACATTTTGGGTATTAGCATGGATAAGGCTCAAAAATGATAGGATAGAAGGAAAAGGGTTGGGACAGGGAATGAGGCCAGGAAGATTCTTTTCAGAAGACTTTTAGAAACATCAATCAACAATGCCTTTCTTACGCCAGGAGAAAGTTTATTCCGGTATTAAGCAGCATACACAGTTATGGAATACTGGTATAACTGGTGCTATATTTAGGAATAGGATGATTGAAGGGCGATTTAGAACGTAATCCATTGTCATAAGCATCTAAGAGATTTAATCTAAAATTGAGAATAGCCGGGCGATAGACATTTACGAGCGGGGAACATTTTTATTTAACGTACAATTAATACGGGGGTCGCATATTGAAAAGAAATAATTTTGTTTTGAAAGAAAATGGTCATGAATATGTTTAATTTTATCTGTACTGTATATTTCTATATTTTGTTCTCGTGTAGAAGAATGTATGTTTTACACTTTAAATAAATTCACACATTTGAATACGGAATTTTGACCGGTTTAGCTAATTATTATCAAACGTCATTTATTCAAAATATTTTTGTTGTTTTTCACATTACGTTTCCTGATTTGTCTGTTTCAGCTGAAATTCCGACCAATATTTAAAATATACGAACTCCTGGGAAGGCCTACGTATATAGACTCTAAAAAGCATACAAATAAACGGATCATAATAATTTTTGTAATTAAAAAATTGCGTACTTTTATATGGACGAAGATTTTTGTTTTATTTATTTAAAACTTATCTTAAAAAAATATACAAACAGCAGTGAAATATAACCACTAAGATTCTTAGGTATTATTTAAGGTTATATCCTAATTTTCCTATTTAAAATATCCATAAATATTTAATGTTATATGGTATAAATATATTAAAATTAAAACCACAATTATTTCATTAACGGATACAAAAACCGAAAAAATTATTTACTACAAATTTGAAAGTGTTGATGATCATTATAAACACGAATATCAAAAACATAATCGAAAATAAAATCTATGAGATCTAATTTGTGAACAGGACGAAAATAAATAAAAACGGACATATATACGATATAATTCGTTTAATGGAGTGTTGTTTGATATAAGACCTAGCAAACAAATACGTCGAGAGAATAAATTGTATAATTAATTTTAGTATATAAATCTGAATAAAATAAAACGGTAATAAAGTTTAATACCAAAATAACTGCGCGTAAATATACTAAACATACACACACACACACACAATGGTTTGTGACAGGGTAGTATGTGCATATAATAATATATGAAATTTCCTACTAATACGATTACCGCGTTTTAGACGCTTTCATACCTTGCTAAGAATGGTTGTTCGTATATATCACAAAAAAATGCATTTTTTGACAAAAAAACTAATTCTAAGTTTTATTTAAGATAATATATTTAAAAAAAATCACAATATTTTTTGTAGCAGTCACAATTTAAAAGCTATACCGTTTAAAAGATTTTCTAGGGTGGATTGCGATATTTTCTATTTTAATACTTATTTAAATATATGCGCACTGCATAGGAAATGCGCGGAGTCGTTATGTCTTATCAAACTCTTTATATCTTGTGAACGGTGAAACAAATACCAAAATAAAACATCCTACAACAATAAAAAAAATCAATCTATATTTGTAAGAAATTGCCTCAACTACAATTTAGTGGTCCATGTCTTTCTTTTCGGAAACTCGAAATATTTCCGCAAATACCGTTTTCCACAATCTTTAATCCCTTAAATTTGATTCCGTGGAAGAAACAATGAGGAAATTTAGAATATTATTTAGAAACTAGTGTGACCTGTGCGAAGTCTTCGCATTATTTATTCCATTATGAAGCTCAGATGACAGATCAAACAAATATTTTACTAAAATTGACATATAGAGGCGCAAGTATCAAAAGCATTGAGCTAAAGCGCCACTTTATTTATACGTGAGTGGATTTGAAATTAAACAAAAATTTTACCGACCGTCAATCACATTGACATTGAGCCGTTAGATCGCAGCATTGCTGTTTTGTGTATATAATTTTAATAATTAATTAATTTGCAAAAACAATAGCAATAATAAATTTTTTAGTTGTGGATGCCGGTAGAGCAAGCAATTATCTATAAAATGATATATAATTTATGTGGATTAGTTGTGAGGTTTTTTCTAAAAAGGGAGTGTAACATCTTAACCTTAGCGTATTAATATATATGAGATGATGATGATGATGATTTTATATTAAGTAGTATGCATAAAACCAGGTCCATCATAATTTATTTCAACATTGAAGATTTTATACCTTTTTTCTTGTACCATTGTTACTAAATTAGGAAGTATTATTAACTACAATGACGTAACTTCCAATGTAATGTAGTAATACTATTGTACATTCCTTTTTTACATGTTTTATTTCATACTCACTTGCTAAGATCAAATCTATTTTCGCACAATATAAAAGTTTCAAAAAATAAATTATGAAGGATTAATTTAATAACAAATATTTCTAACATATATTAAGACATAGTTAATTTCAGAAAGATATAAGAGAGAGTGTCTTAATTTATCTACCGTCATTATTCAGTACATATTTTCTTTGTACTTCAGAATTGGTTAATTTTGCAACGAAAAACCAGGACGAATCATTAATAATATAAAACGTATATTGGTGAAATATGGTGAAACACAAAAACCTAGGAAAATGTTTATTTAAAGTACAATTAAATTTTCTGTTTATAATAGCTACAAATAGGGGAGCTAATTTTGAATGAAGGGTTGGTTAATTTTGTATGAAGTGTAGTTCTCTATCCAAAGTACTTTTGTTAGATTAAGAAATACGATCAAAATGTGCATGCACATTTTGCAAGACATTTTAACTAAATTACGATTTTTGTTATTGTTTATAAATGTGTTACTATATTAATAATAAGAGCACCATATTTTTTCATGTTTTTTTTTAAACTTTGAGCTTTAAAACTAGGGCTGTTTAATTTTTCAATAGAGCTGTATAATCTTACAAAGTATGAAAAAAATAATTAGTGCATTTATAATCATTTAATTATTTTGTTTTCCAAAATATATTTATTCAGGTTGTAGAAATTTTCACAGCCTTAAAAAATATAAGTAACTAAGTTGCATAATATAATATAATTATATTTCGGTTCCTTACTTTTTTACTTCCGAGCGTTCGCGAAAGTTGAAAGAAGTCTTTGTGAAAATTGATTGTATTTCCTTCCACAGAAAAAAAATACGAGAGTAAAAATGTATGTTTGTGTGTATGAATATTTTCGTCTTATGGCTTAGCGTCTAAACTGATGAACCTACCTGGATATTAGGTATTTGGCGGTTTTTTAGATTCGTGAACTTAATAACCAAAATAATCTCAAAGACAAACAAGAAAAATTTGTTTTATATGTTCTCTACCGTTTATTGTGTAACACTACCATGTATTAAACATGCAATTAATATCCCTTGATTAATAAAAATAATTTTCGATGTTTTTCATTCTAAGAAAAACATAAAATCATTTTAATTTCTGAATTTTGTATTTAAAACAGAAATTCAGGGCACGATTTCAATATATTTATAACTTTCTTTTATTTTGTTAGTCTTCCAATTTAATGCAAAAATTTAAGGAAGAAACAGGCTTTAAAAAGGAATTTTAAAAATGGTTTCGTAATTTAAAGGAATTTTAAAAACGGTTTCGTAATTTTTTTTATTTAATTACAAAATTTCTTAGAGGTGTAAAACATTGAACGGATGAAGGCTCACTTCAAGATCCTTGTTAGAAGTAAATTTGAAAGTAATTTAGCCACTTCATTTCTATATCGGTATACTTATGCATTCGATGTTGGAAACAACCTTGAAAAATCGTAAAATTATGATGCCTCAAGACACAAAACGAATGGATGTAATCTTTGTCCATTTTTAGGATTTTCGTAACTTTAAAGAAAAACGAAACCCCAGTACGGGTACGCCAGTCTGTCTAATAGAGCTTTTACCAGAAACAACTTGACGTAAAAACTTGAAATCTGACATAGTTATAAAGGATATTAACCCATACATATCTCAATATGAATAACTTTTTAAATACCCTATATGGTGTAGGGTATCGTTTCAAAGGCTAATTATAAGGGGTGACATTAGGAAATATTTTTGACCTATGCAATGTTTTAATTATATTAGGAATATTCTATATTTATTGCGCTATTTTCTGGTAAAGCTCTGTAAGAACTTAATTACTTTTAACTCACTACATTTTACGGCTAATTTTTCAAATGAACTTGGACCTGGATACTTGAAACAGGATTTAACTTTTCTTAGTTAATTCTTTTGTTTTGTTTACTTAAATGACCGTGACCATGACCAACACAAATGCTAATATTTTATCTAGATGATAAGTTACCTTTCGTTTGTTATCTTTATTTTCAGAGTCTTCAGCGTGATGAATTTTAGCAATAATTGAATGTGTGTTACTTGTATACTAGAAATAGCTAATCCGATTTCAATTGACATTTTCTTGAGGCTAAGTTCCTGATCCTTGTATATAGTTATAGAGTATGCCACACTTATGGGCATTCAATTGATGAAGTATGGATGAAAGCTATGTTCAAAATTATCATTAGATCATTGGTATTCTTGAACGTAATCATAGCATTCAATTTATTCTTCAAGTTATGGTTGAATTTAATTAGTAATTTTCCAGCCTTTTCTTATATAAATAACAGAATATGTTTCAATATTCTCCGGCAAATTGACTTACGTCAGTGCGTAATATTGTAAGCCGCGCTGACGTTACTCGCTCGATAATGTTAGCATCCTACAAGTCCCCCATTACCATCAACTTTCAACCCTTTAGTACACTATCCCCATACTTCAAACGTCTATGGTTAATTCACGTACTAACGCATAACTAGATATGTCAAACATGATAATACAAACTTCGGTGTTATTTTATTTTGACTGTGTTCGTCGTGGATGTAAACCTGAAGCTTTTCCCAATAATCTACTAGCTGCTGCTCAATATTTTCTCTGGCCAAAGAAGTATACTCATCACTCCCATACATTAAAAAAATCACAGGAAAAAGTATGACCTGTCATGTAAATTACCTTGAATAAGAAGAAGCGTGAAAGAAATATGATCCATAGACTGCTATGTGAATTATACTATGCACACCTATCTGTTCATTACTAAGGTACTGGTAGAGATATTTGAAATCAGTGCTAAATAGACGCTTTCTTTTCTCTCTCACGTACATACATATTAATACAAATATATGTACACCAATTTACTTGGCCCGGACTCCGAAAATTTCTAGTACTAAAAGTATTAAAAAAAATTTATTTATTTTTGTAACTATATTGTACCGCAAATGTCTCACCTCGTATCATATTATCTTTTTGTACTCGTATTTTTATTGTTTTATGCTTTTCAGTGAGCTTTTATTGTATGATTATATGAAGTTCAATTTTTCGTTCAATTTTTAATAAGAAATTTTTTTAATTCATATGATATCCCATGTTACCTGTGATGTCCCGTCTCATTTATTGAAACTAAACAGATATTAGCGGTATTTCGTAAAAATAAATATATTCATGCATAACTCCCTCTTTGGGTTATAATTAATTCATACTCTATTAAGACATACATGTCTGTTAATATACTTGTTACTATATATTTTTGTAAATAACTGTATACTTTCATAAATACCTGTATATACTTACTTACCTGTTTACTAATATGTTAGCCTCTGTATATAAATCACAAACCCTCCATTTGGCATCACCGTAGTCGTTGTTTCATGTCAATGTATACTTGTATACACTATCTACCTTCTACTAATATTCCACTTATTTTATGCTTTTGTAAATATATATATATACATATATATATATATATACTTACCTGCCTACCTGCCAAGTAAGGACTTTGTTAATTCATACATTGTTTCATACCTTGCATATCCACCTCTCTATTAATATCTTAGTTGAATTAAAGAAAGTAGAAATAATATTACATCACGTAGTTCCATTTAATTGTGAATATCTTAGTTGTTATGCTTCTGTATGTACCCATACGAATTTATCCTCCTATTGATTTATTACTGCTAACTTCCGTTAAGATAAGTCAAACGAGTCTAAACACGATGAGTTTATCCCTCATCACTGAAGAATACCTGATGCCAGCTTTCGGCTTCATCATTAGACCATAATTTTTTGAAAGGGCAGATTTATGTTACACTTTATTATAAAAAAACTGTAGATTACTGCATTACTACTAGTTACATTACTACTATAGATTATAATGAAGCTTATATAATTCAAACTTGATCACGGCAGTTATGATTATCAATGTTGCGAAATTCAATAGTGTCTTCAAATTTCATAGTTAAACTCTAACCACGTATTCATGGTGCTATACTGGTGATATAACCTTTCAATAAAAAAATTTATATTACTATCACAATTGTTTTTAAATGCCAGAAATATGAGGTAATATACCCATAAAATACGGTCGAATTGAAAACCTCCTCTTATATCGAAGTCGGTTAAAAACAAAACCTCGTTCAAGGAAATCAAAGTTTGAGGTACTGCGAACAAAAGTATGTAATATAATTTTTGTATTACCTTAAGAAACAAAATCTCTTCTTTAAAAGCTAAATTGCTCATTATTAAAATCAAAACACTTTCACAGTTATAAATCTCATTAATAACAAAAAGATAGATGTCGTAAAAATCGCCGATGTGTTGTGATATAAAATTAAATCATAGCGAGAAATTACTATAATACCACGGTATTAAACTAGCTAACAATTTCTGGATTTATGACTTGTTACTTTATTACTTGACTGACTACGTGCAAATTGTTGGCTTCTTCTCTTTTAGAAATGACCTATCAGTGAGTGAGTAAATAAGCTACAAAACCGACAATTTAATGATAAGTATCTAAGTCACTATTATAAGGATAAAGTTGAAATTTAGAATAATTATAACGTGATATTGCTCTATAAAATAAATAAATGTTCCTACTTTTGCCGCAGCTGAAATATAAGTATGGTTCGAAATTTTTTGATGTATGATGTATTGCTCAGATGCATCTATATTATTTGCGCTCCACATGGGTCTCAATTTTTATGGCCACACAAAACAATGTAAATCAATACAAAAGACATCATTGATATTTTATGTAATTTGTAACATAATATATTGTGAGCAAGCAAAAATATAGATATTTTCTTTTAATTTTGACGCACAGTGGTTACTATCGGACTTATCTTAAGATCACGCCTTTTGCATAGTTTAAACCTATCACTTTGATCAAACATCTCAATGTCGAGTCCTGCCACTTTTTTTATTAGCATATTCCTGTTTATATCGGGTACGTTACCTTGAAACCGAATGCATTTGCATAATTTAATAAGTCAAGCTGACGTACATTGAAGGTCAAATGGCTTCGGTCCAGTTACTTGATGGCGGCAGGAACTATTCAAAGTCGGCTTATTGAATGAAACTAGGAAGGAGGAGCGTATTGTTTCGCGCCGTTGACAGCTGTATCGTATGGGTGATGATTAAGTATTTATATATGACTCCACCGATTGCGAAGAGAACGTCAATTGATTAAATTTAGGACTCGTAGGGGTGTGGTTTTTGAAGAATTAATTTGTGTGATCACTTACGTGTTTCCGATAAAGGTATTGATACATCATAGCGGTACTTAATCATTTAAGGATACGTATGTATATTAATTGTTTAACTATTTCAGGTGAATTGTAACCGAACTACTTAAAAGACCACCCTTTACTTTGGATATTGCAAAAAAGTGGACTTATAGGAAAATAATGTCTAAAATTTGATAGTCATATATTTCATATTGTTTTATATTTATTTGATTAATATACATTTTAAATTAAACAATTCATATATTTGTTGTTTTCACCGGTATAAAAATAAAAAAATATGAGCCTCACCTATATAAATCTAACAATGATGAAAGTTAGTACTTAACTAATAGTACGTTTTCTTTTGTTGTTGGTTTAAATTACATTGTATTTTCCGTAGTTTATAGTAACGTGCTAAAAATATTACACTCAAAGCCATTGATTAAATAATAATATCACATTTATTCCATTATATTGTACACAAAATTAAACACACGACTAAAAACACGATAATGTTTATAGCGCTCATTATTTTTTGGCCACGCCGGTCGGATGCATCCAGCATTTTTTTTTTCTCAAACATTCTACTATTTAAACGTGACAGAATAATTCGGACGTCGCTGGAGAAGTTTCACTTAAAAAATTAAACTTACTTTATACGAAGGTCAAATATTGCTTTTTGTAAAGTTAATAATTTTATTATTTAAAAATATTTTAAAAAAAAATAAATTTCATAACATACTAACGTCTCGTCAGAATTTGGACGTTGTTTTTGCTTATGATAATACTACAATGCAACACGGAATTACGGTATAATAAGGAATCAGTTAAGTATATGATTGGTTAATCTAAAGTATTACAATTTGTAACTTATAAATAGAACATATTTATTGACAGGTGTAATATTGTCGCCAACAGGAAAAAAGATTCGAAAAGGAAAACTATTTCTATGTTCAACAACGAGAGTAAATTTGCTCATCAATACAGGGAAGCTGAGATTTTGTTACATTGACTACCAAAAATTGTATTTCATTATGGATGGTATATTTCACATGGCAACATAGAAAGTACATCTTCAAAATATATTTTACTTTATACCTTGAATACAGATTCATTTTTTCCCTTTACCTTTGGAAATACCATTCCTCTTATAACTAAGACACTAGATATCATCTATGGATTGATAAAAATAATCTACGATTTTTAGTCTACATGTTTTGAATTGCGTAAATATGTACTTTTCGTTGGCATAACTGAAGGACGGAATAGATTTCTGAGTTCGGAAATCTTTTCGGGTTGTACGTTCGTTAAGTACTATTAAATGAAAAAAGTGCATAAGTAACAGAATTCTTCTTTGCAAGTATACATACGTACTTATTTATGTAGGTACATAAATATATACACACAGACTCCGACGTGGTTCAAGCTAATCGATTAACATTTCCTTTGACAAATCCTTTTTTCCTCATTTTCATTGTTCCCTTTCTCTACGACAATATTTTCTTCATTTTAATGAAAATACGAAGTAATAGAATAGACATTTTCCTTACACACGTATTTACAACGAATATTATGTACGTACAAATAAGATGCCTAAATTTATTATAGACCCTGCAAATGCTTATGTATTTAATTAAGTATTTTGTATATGTCAGATATTTAATCGTAAAAGTAACAAAATATAGGTTCTCAGCAATGTATGAAAAGCGTGTTTTCAGGGAGTTTTTCTGAATCTATTTCGTACGATTTTTTCCACATAATGGTGAAATTAAATTTATATGGAATCGTTATCAGAATTTTAGGAAAAAGTAATTGATTTCCTTAATTGTACAATAAGTTTATACTTGTTTGCTTGGAAATTGTTTTTCTAAATTAAGTAGGTGATTTATTAGCACGAAATAAAAAATAAATATTACAAAGCCAGAGCAAACGATGAATATCTACAAAACATTCATTTTGATATCCCCTCACGCTTCGGCATCATTGTCCTTAGATAATAGTTGAATTCAATAAAAGTATTTTGGATTTTTCACTAGTTTTCACTTACATTCACTTCTTTCTGTCATAAAGTTGTAATGCTAATGAGACGTATTTTAATAGATAAATGTAATATTTTTTTTAGCGTATTGGTGCGCGTTACATTAAAGAAATGCATATAATATCGTTAAAAATTGGCTATAAGAAATAAGTTAAAGCTTTTAGAATTAAACCAATTTTTGTAATTTTAAATGTGATTGGAAGTTTTTTCGATTTAGAAATAAATATCTATACATGTAACAAGATTGTATTATTTACACAATGTCTGCAGAAACAGTGGCTATTATTTTTTTATTTGTTGGCAGAGGCTATCTCTAAGAAGATGCTAATGACCAAGCATCGAAGGAGGCATTAATATTCATTTAAAATTTGTTGAAAAAAATGAATCAGTATTGCGGTATAAAGTGGAATATATTTCTATGTTCCCATGTGAAATACACCATCAGTAATAAAATACAATTTTTGATAATCAATGTAACAAAACCTCAGCTTCTCTCTATTGATGAACAAAATTTACTCTTTTTTTATTTGATTTGACTCGGGTTTTTTCGCGGTAATTATATATTTAATGAGTGAACCTAGATATTATATATACTAAGTACTCACTATGTCCCGACGTTTCTGACTGGTTGCACAGCCTGTGGTCACGGGAAGACTGACGATTTTTAGGAGTCACCGCTGCGACGCGGGAGTGTTTTTTAAAACTACCCCCACTTGGTTTATTGTAGAAATCTAAAAGGTACGTGGACGACATTTTCTGTATCCTGGACAGAAGGATCCGAAGTGCTAACGAGGTGAATGAATATCTCAACTCGATTCATCCTCGGATTAAGTTCACCTATGAGTTGGAGGAGAACAGGACGTTGGCATTTTTGGACGTAAAGGTAATGGCGAGACCTGATGGAACGTTGGCTCACACTGTATACCGGAAACCGACTCACACAGACAGATACTTAAACGCTGCATCACATCACCATCCTGCTCATCTTCAGTCAGTAGTCTCCACACTAACGCGCAGAGCTCATGACCTCTGTGACCCTGAACATCTACAGAATGAGCTACAGCATGTCCAGGAGGTACTAAATATGAATGGCTACAGAACACGGAGATTGCATGCTAAGCACACTGGAATTAAACACGCCGAGGCGATCAGACAACCGGCTTTTCTACCTTATGTAAAAGGGGTGACGGATAAGATTGGAAACCTACTCAGACGGTTTTCAATAAAACCGATATACACCCCTCTTACAACAATGGCCAAGCAGCTGCGGACACCAAAGGACGTAATTCCATTGCAGAAGCCAGGTGTCTATAAAATCGACTGTAGCTGCGGTCTTTCCTACATAGGCCAGACAAAAAGGACAATCGCCCAACGCATCAAGGAACACATAGCAGCTGTGAAGAACCGCCAGATAAGTAAGTCTGCTATAGCAGAACACTTAGTTGATTCGGGCCCCAATCACTGGATCGAACTTCATGACCCCAAGGTTATTTCTTCTGAGCCTCATTATTTCAAGAGGATTATACGGGAAGCGATTGAAATTAAAAAACATCCAAATTTCAACCGTGAAGACGGATTCAAACTCTCGGCGGCTTGGAATCCAGTGATTGCAACTAGGTGTTCGCGATGCGTACATAAATCCAAGTGTCATGACACCGTCAGTGTAGTGTGTAGGTCTAGTGTGAACGCGCCTTAGATTTCTACAATAAACCAAGTGGGGGTAGTTTTAAAAAACACTCCCGCGTCGCAGCGGTGACTCCTAAAAATCGTCAGTCTTCCCGTGACCACAGGCTGTGCAACCAGTCAGAAACGTCGGGACATAGTGAGTACTTAGTATATATAATATCTAGGTTCACTCATTAAATATATAATTACCGCGAAAAACCCGAGTCAAATCAAATAAAATATGTGTTCGAATCGCGAAAGTTTGAAAAAGTCTAAAATTTACTCTCTTTAACAAACATAGAAATGTTCTGTGTATATTGTTATATTTTAGATTTACCAGTCATTTACTTAACTAATCCTTATTATTCCTAAATATATTGCTATAAGCGAAAACAACGTCAAAATTCTAATGGACGGAATATGTCATATTTTTTTAAATATTTTTAAATTATAAAATTATTAGCTTTACAAAGAGAACTTCTCTAGCGAAGTCCGAGTCATTCTGTTACATTTAAACAGTAGAAATAAAAAATGCTGGACTCATTCGACCGGCGCGATCAAAAAAACCAACCATCATTGCGATCGTCACCAATTTTTGAGCTTTTAGTCGTATATTCATTTGTGTGTGTGGTATAATGCAATAAATGTGATATTGTCATTTAGTCAATAGCTTCGATTGAAATATTTTTAGCACGTTACTATAAATTAAGGAAAATACAGTGTAAATCAAAATAAAAAGAAAATAAAACCTACTGTTAGATAAGTAATAACTGTCACCATAATTAGGCTTATATAGGTGAGGCTTATATTTTTTTTGTTTTGATAGCGATAAAAACAATAAACACAGTGATTCTTTAATTTAAAATTATATTAATAAAATAAATATAAAATAATATGAAATATGTGACTATAAAATTTTAGACCCGATTTTCGGTTAAGTTCAAATTTTTGCAATACCCAAAGTAAAAGGCGGTCTTTTAAATAGTTCGGTTACAATTCACGTCAAATAGTAAAACAATTTATAGATGTACGTATCCTTAAATGATTAAGTACCGCTTTCATGTATTAAAACCTTTATCGGAAACACGTAAATGATCACACAAATTAATTCTTCAAAAATCACGCCCCTACGTGTCCTACATTTAATCAATTGACGTTCTGTTCGCAATCGGTTAAATCATATATTAATATTTAACACCCACACTATACAACCGCCAATCGATCAATACACTAATACACCGAATTGAACAGTTCCTGCCGCCATCATGTGACCCGACCGAAGCCATTTGCCCCTCAATCAATGTCAGCTTGACTTATAAATTATGCAAATGCTTACTATTTCAAGGAAATACGCCCGATATAAACAGTAAGATGCTCACAAAGTGAAGTGCCACTCGATATTGTGATGTTTGATCAAAGTGGTTGGTTTAAACTATGCAAAAGGCGCGATTTTAAAATAAGTGCGATAGTAACCATTGTGTATCAAAATGAAAAGAATATATATATATATATATATATATGTATATATATATATATATATATATATATATATATATATATATATATATATATATACACATATACATATATATACATATATATATATATATATATATATATATATATATATATATATATCCAACTTCGACTTTGTCCCTATAATAGTGACAAAGATACTTGACATTTCAAATCCTCTGTTTTGTAGCTTATTTGCTCACTCACTGGTGGGTCATTTCTGAAAAGGAAGAAGCCTAAAATTTGACACGTATATAGTATCTATATCCAATAAAGTAATTAGTCATAGATCAAGAAACTGTTAGCTAGTGAAGGTAAAGTTTATATAAGGGTACCTATCAAATTCTGTAAATACGTAGTAGGTTTCTAGGACTATACTTATATAGTAATGACAGTTTTGGTTCAAGAATGTTATAAAATAATAAATAAATGATTTACCCATAATGAAACAGATTTGCTTAATACCGTGGTTTTATAGTAATTTATCGTCATGTTTATACTTATCTTATATTACTACATACCGGCAATATTTTAGGTGCATTAATCTTCTTGTTAGTAATGAGTTATAATGAGTGAGAAGATGTTCTAATACAACGAAACCTAGGTCGTGGTGAAGAACTTAAATAAAGTATAAATAATGTTACATCACGTAGTTTCATTTAATTGTGGACAATGAATTTCTACAAATATAACGCCAAATATATTCAACAATTAATGAGTTTTATAACTGTGAAAGCGTTTTAAAAATGAGCAATCCACCTTTTAAAAAGTAGATTTGTTTCTCAGGGCAACGAAAAATTAATATTATATAGTCTTGTTTGCAATACCTAAAACTTTGATGTCGTTGAACGAGATTTTGTTTTTAACCGACTTCAATATAAGAGGAGGTTTTCAATTCGACTGTATTTTGTAGGTATATTACCTCATATTTCTCTTATTTAAAAACAATTGTGATAATTATTTTTTTTAGTTGATAGGTTATATCACCAGTATAGCACCATGGATATGTGGTTAGAATTTAACTATGAAATTTGAAGGCATTATTGAATTTCTCAACAATGATAATCATAGTTTCCGTGATCAAGTTTGGATGATTTAAGCTTCATTATAATCTAGTAGTAATGTCTCTACTGTTTTGTTATGACTTTATCAAAATTATGGTCTAATAATGGATATATAATGATGGAGATGAGAGATGATCAGGAACTCTTGTTCTTGACGAGGGGTAAACTCATGGTATTTCGACTCGTTTGACTTACCTTGACGCAAGTCAGCTGTAACAAATAAATAAGAGGACAAATGCGTACATGTACATACAGAAGCATAACAACTAAAATATTAATAATAGATATGAAAAAATATATGAGTTAGCAAAGTCATTAGTAGGTAGGTAGGTAGGCAGGCAAATATATATATAGATATTCATAAAAGCATAAAATAAATGGGATATTAGCAGAAGGTATGTACATATCAATGACTAAGGTGAAACTAAATTGAGGGCGTGTAATTTACATGCAGATGTATATATATATATATATATATATATATATATATATATACCGACTAAAATATTAGTAAACAGGTAAGTAAGTATATAGGTATATATGAAAATATACAATTATTTACAAAAATATATATAGTAACATGGATATTAACAGACATGTAGGGTAGGAAACAATTACCCAAAGAGGGAGTGTGATTTATGTATCTGAATGTATGTACATTCATAAGAATGTATATAGTTATGCGCGTAAATATATATTTTTATTAAATACCGCAAACATCTATTTAGTTTCAATAAATAAGGCTGGTTGTCGTAGGTAACATGGGATATCATGGGCACTAAAAAACTTCATTAAAAAAATTTAAGGAAAAATTTAATTTCAAATAATCACACAGTAAAAGCGCGCTGAAAAGCATAAAGCGATAAAAATGTGAGAATTATGAGATAATATGATATGAGGTGGAACTTTTGCGTTACAATATAGTTACAAAAATAAATAAATTTGTTAAATACTTTTAGTGCTAGAGCTTTTCGGAGTCCGGGCCAACTAAAATGGAGTATTTATGTTTGTGTGCATATGTATGTACGTGAGAGAGAAAGGAAAGCGTCGACATGGCACTAATTCCAAATATCTCTACCAGTACCTTAGTAATAAACAGATATGTGTGCATAGTATAATTCACATAGCAGTCCATGGATCATATTTCTTTTATGCTTCTTCTTATTCAAGATAATTTAAGTGACAATTCATACTTTTTCCTGTATCCTTTTTTCTATGTACGGGAGTAATGAGCATACTTCTTTGGTTAGAGAAAATATTGAGCAGCAGCTAGCAGATTATTGGGATGAGTTTCAGGTTTACATCCGTGACGAATACGATCAAAATAATATAAGACCGAAGGTTACACTAACGTCATGTTTCACACATCCAGTTATGCGTCAGTTTGTAAATTAACCATAGACGTTTGAATTATGGGGATAGTGTACTAAAAGACAAACAGTTGGTGGTAGTGGGGGACTTGTGGGATGCTTGCCTTTTTTCGCGAGTGACTTTAGCGGGGATTACGATATTACGCACCGGCGTAAGTCAATTTACCGGACGGTATTGAAAGATATTCTAATGTTATTTACATTAGGAAGGGCTGGAAAATGAATTATGAAATTAAACCATGGCTAGGCGAATAAAGAGGATGTGATGACTACGTTCAAGAATACCAATGCTCTACTGATAATTACGAACTTAGTGGACTCAATGGCCATATTTATGGCTTATGCTATAACTATATATGAGAATGAAGAACTTAGTCTCAACAAAATGTTAATTGACATCGGATCAGCTGTTTATGGTATGGCCAATCTAATATCGCGTCTTCTAGCGAGATAAAGCTTGAGAGGGTCCACTTAATTAATATTGATCCTAATAATATTGAGACACAAAAACCGAAATCAATCAAATAAAACTTTAAAGAAAAACCACAGACGTAATTCCCGATCCATAAAATAAAAAACATCCTCTCAGAAAAGTTGAACACCGTGTATGTGCGCATAAACGTTGTTCAACACATCCAATTATTGCTAAAATTCATTATACTGAAGACACTGCAAATAAAGACAACAAACAAAAGGTAAACTTATCATCTATATAAAATATTAACATAGTCATATTTGCGTCGGTCATCATAAGGAAACAAAATAAAGGAAGTTACCAAGAGAAGTTAAATCTCGTTTGATTCAAATTCCGCTAAAAAGTTAGCCTTAAAATGTAGGGAGTTAAAAGTAACCAACTTCTTACAGAGCTTTACCAAAAAAGTTTAGATGAATGAGTTTGAGGGTTGTGTCTAATTTATTATACTCATATATCCATTACAACATTAAAATTTCTCTGCGACAAATAATTTTTTATTTCAGAACTTGGGTTATGTAGAGATGAAATTCTAATAATTTTATAAATCTTATCATATGATATAATAATCCAGAGAAAATAAAATATTATGCAATTTTAATATGAATTATTTTTATAAATATAAACCATTAAAATCTCTCTTATAATTAAAATTCCCAAAGTTACCAATCAAGAAGGAGAAATTGTCAAAACCGGTGCAGCTTTAATCATTAAATTCAGACAAGATAACATTTCAAGACAAGGTAAGAATATAGAATCTAAGACATTAACCAATTTAAATCCTGAAGGGTTAGGGATTAGGATAATTTCTAAAAAAAGTGTATGAAGAATGTGGTCAGCAGTAAATTCATTTTACAAATAAAGAGTGGTAGCCAGCCATGACTGAGATGGAATTAGTAGTATAAAAATATAAGTAAGAAAAGAAAAACGTCCAATCATATGATTGTTTAATAAATTATAGAAAACAATACTGATTAATGAAGAAGTGTAATTGACCTGCATTAATATTTAACAACAATTTTTGCTTCTAACACTTCACATTATGACGGATGACTAAAATAATCTTGCCGAGCGCTAGTTGTCTCTTACATATAGGGTTTCGTAATTCACTTGAAGTGGTTTTACTTCATTTATCATTAATATAGACTTCCTAGCATAAAAAATATAGAATATTCCTAATATAATTATCAAGGATATATTAAAAACTATTACATCTAAGGTCTCCTTTATAGTTTTTTTTTTAAATATTGCATAGATCTTTGAAACAATCTTTGAAATGATACACCAAATCATAAAGGAAATTTAAAAAGTGTTTTATATTGAGAGATTCATAGGTCCTTTCCTAATATATCCTTTCCTTTATAACTATGTCAGATTTCAAGTTTTTACGTCAAGATCTTTCTGGAGAAAACTCTGTTAGGTAGACTGACGAAGCCGTGAGTGATATTTAATGTTCCGTTTTCTTTAGAGTTACGGAAATCCTGAAAATGGACGAAGATGATACCCATTCGTGTTGCATCTTGGGACATAATAATTTCATTAATTTTTGAGATTATCATCAACAAAAATGCGTGAGTATACCGATATAGAAAAGAAGTAACTACATTACTTTCAAATTTACTTCTAACAAGAATTTTGAAGTGGGCCTTTATGCGGTCAATGTTTTACACCTCAATATTCTCGAGTTAATTACAGAATATTTCCTGTAATTAAATCAAAAATATTACAAAATTGTACTTAAAATTTCTTAAAAATCCACTTATTTAAGTCTGTTTTTCCTGAAATTTTTGCATTCAATTAGAAGATTAGTAAAATAAAAGAAATTTGTGATAAGTAGACTGACGCTGTGCCCTGAATTTCTGTTTTAAATACAAACAAAATTAATTCGGAAATTAAAATGACTTTATATTTGTCTCCCCATGAAAAACACCAAAAATTATTTTTATTAGTCATGTAACAATAATTACATCGTTAATACGCGGTAGAGTTGCACAATAAGTGGTAGAGTTATATTACATGGTACAAATTTGCAAATAACAAGCTTGTACACATAAAATAATATTTTATTGTTTATCTTAGATATTATTTTGATTAAGTTCTCTGTTATACCAAATATCCAGATTATTTCATCAGCTTAGGCGTTAAGCCATAAGACGGAAATACACACACACGTGCACACACACGCATACATTTTTACTCTCATATTTTTTCTCTGTAAAGACTTCGTAAGACTTCGCATAGCTTTCACGAAAGCTCGGAAAAATAATAAGTAAGGAAACGAAATATAATAATATTACATTACGCAACTTACTAATTAAAAGTTTTTAAGACTATGAAAATTTCTACAAAGTTAATAAATATATATTGGAAATCAAAATAATTAAATTATTATACATACACTAATTATTTTTTTCATACTTCCTAATTTTAGTAAGCACTATTCAAAAATTATTCAGCTCTGGTTTAAATGCTCACAGTATAAAAAAACATGAAATAATATGATTTTTTTAATATTATGAAACGTAAAAACGCTTGGAACAAGATTGGAGTTTAATATCAAATTGGAATATGATTAAGTTTGTCTTCCTTAACATTGGAAATCATAAATATATTCACACATATTTCCTCCTATGTGCAAATTATACACATTTTTTTTTTATATTTTACACTTCATACAAAATTAACCAACCCTTCATACAAAATTAGCTCTCCTATTAGTATCTATTATAATCAAAAAATTTAATTGTACTCTAAATAAACATTTTCCTAATTGTTGGGCTCCATCATATTTCACCAACATACGTTTGTTTATTTTTACAAAATTAACCAATTCTGAATTGCAAAAAAACATTATTGAATAATGACGGTCTATAAATTAAGACACGCTCTCTCCTAACTTTCTGTAATTAATTCTTATTGTTATGTATTCTTTACGTTTGTGTATTCTTCATATTAGAACTATCTATTATTAATTTAATTAATGCTGTAAGTTAATATCTTCCTAATTACCATTTTTATATGCTACTTTGATTCTTTTACATTTTTACATTTGATATGATACTTTTAAATTTTGCAAAAAGGCGTTTGATCTTAGCAAAAAGAGTATGAAATACAAGATGTAAACAAATTATGTACAGAAGTAATCCTATATTATGTTGGGAGTAACTCTAATAACGTCCTTGTAGTTAATAATAATTCCTAATTTAATAACAATAGTCCAACAAAAAAGGCATTAAAAATTTTCAAATTTTAAATAATTTATGATGAACCTGGATTTTGTCCATACTATATAATATTATATTTATAAATAATATTCAAAATTTCGTCATTGATATTAATGGCACGGCATTAATGAATAGGGACTAAATATTGTGGAAAACGGTATTTTCGGAAAATATTTCAAAAACATTGAACTTTCCGATAAAAGACATTAAACGAGCACTAAATTTTAATTTAGGCAATTTATTTCAAATTTAGATTGATTTTTTTTATTTTTTTAGGTGTCACAAGATATAAAAAGTTTAATAATATATAACGACCCCGCTCATCTCATATGCAGTATGTATATATTTAAATACGTACTAAAAAGAAAATATCGCAATTCACTCTGGGAAATCTTTAAAACGGTATAGTTTATAAATGGTGATTACTACAAAAATATTGTAATTGTTTTTTTTAATAAGTTATCTTAAATAAAATTTCGAATTAACTTTTCTTGTTAAAAAGTTCATTCTTTCTATAATATATGCGAACAACCATTATGCGAACACCCATCATAGCAAGCTTTGGAAGCGTTTGAACTGCGGTAATCAGATTAGTGAAAAATCTCATGTACTATTACAAGCACATATCCACCCTGTCACAAATCATTTCCATGTTTCATTTTTAATTTTCTGGAATACAATAGCTCTCCAATTAGGTTTTTCGACGCCAGTATATCTGGTAAAATGATATACATCAAAAATTCACCTTATCTCTGTCACAAAAGCTTGTGGTTGCTGTGTTCATACTAAATCCCTTCCAATGAATTCATAAGGCTTATATATATATATATATATATATATATATATATATATATATATATATATATGTATTTATTTATTTAAAATAGATATATGTATGTTTAGTATATTTACACGCAGTTACTTTGGTAGTAAACTTCATTAAAATTTTATTTTATTCAGATTTATGGGTAAAATAAATTATATTCTCGACATTTACTCATCCATTACACAAATTACATACGAGTATTAGTCCATCAAAACCAACTTCCGGAACTGAAAATTTCTTCATTGGTTTTTTTATAAATCTTCGTCCTGTTCATAAATCAAATCTTATAGGTAAATTTAAATTTTCACTATGTTCTTAATATTCGTTATGATAATGATCATCAAAATTATTTACAATTTTTCAAGAATAGTTTTTTCAGTTTTTGTATCCATTAATGAAATAATTGATGTTTTTAATTTAAATATATTTATTAAACTAAAAAACTATGTAACAAATTTTTATAATAAATAATACACGCAAATTTTAGGAGTTATGTGTCACTGTTGCTTATATTTGCTTTTTAACATAAGTAGTAAATAAATAAAACAAAAATCTTCGTCCATATAAAAGTACGTAATTTTTTAATTCCAAAATTATTTGTGATCCATTTGTTTGTGCTCTTGGTCGATTTTTTAGACTATATACGTAGGCCTTGTCAGGAGTTTGTATGTTTTAATTATGCGGAAGAGGTTCAGCAGTATTAACTTATGATCTATCTTTAATGATATCGGAATAATTGCCGTTCCAAAACCAATGTCGAACATTCTATGTGATTGAAAGAGACAAGCCTGAAATAGTAATGTGAAACAAGTATTTAATTCAGTACCCTTTGATAATGATCAGTTAAACCAGCCAAAATTCCGTATTCCAATATGTGAAGATATTTAAAGTAAAAAACATAAATTTTAAGGCAATTTTTTCCATTTAAGAACACAATATAGAAACATACATAACAGAGAAAATTAGATAAGTTCTTGACCATTTTCTTTCAAAGTAAATTTATCTATTTTCAATATATGACCCTCGTATTGATTGTACATTAAATAAAAATATTCCCTGTCAGTAAAAGTCTATCGCCCGGCTATTCTCAATTTTAGTTTTAATCTCTTTAATGCTCATGGCTATGTATTACGTTTTGAATCCTTCTTCACTCACCTTTTTCCTAAATACACCACTGTTTATAAAATATACCGCTGTTTATACTAGTATTCCATAACTGTGCGTGTTGCTAAATTCCGGAATAAACTTCCTCCTAAAGTAAAAAAGACATTATCGTTTTATGTTTCCAAAAGTATGAAAAGGATATTCCGGATCTCATTCCCTTTCACAATCCTGTTCCATCTATCCTATAATTTTTTGTTAACCACACTAATATCTAAATGATTAGTTAATTTAGTTACTAAATGGTTATGCTTTATTAAATTTTTATATTATGAGTCGTTATATTGTAAGGTATAGTTAATCTTCTAGTCCAGACTGAAATATATTGCATGTAGTAATAAATTCGTTAAACGTAATAAATATTTAAATTATTAGATAATGAATAAAATATAAATAAAATTTTACTGACACGCTTATAAATTTTGAAATGTACCACAAACTTATGATGCGCCCGCCATTGCTGGCCCAGCATTTATTTATTTTTGCATATGCAAAATCACTGTCACATGTCTCGAATTTAATATTCAAATGACATGTAGTCAATGGAGCTATTAATCTACATGAAATACTAATACTGTATATCCAGTTTAACCTGAAAAGAGTTAATTTTTCAGTGACGAAATTTATAATAATATATACAAATGATACGCATTTAAAAAAAAGAAATAGAATGTTAAATGTTTTATAAATCTCGTTTAGATTCATAATCGTTCTTATATCGTTTTTCTATATACTTCTAACACTTTATTCAGCACAAGCCAAGATAGCAGCCAATTTGGTCGATTTTGTTCGTTTTGAGTCACAAATTTTGCTATTTATTAAGGAACCTTAAACCTTTTTACTTTTGAGGATAAAACGTAACTTAGGTTCGTTTGCAATAAAGTTGTTTTTTAGGTTTTTGAAATCGATTCTGTTGTTTTTGAGTGTACATCTTACATATAAAAAAATTAAAGAAAAAATCATTTCATAATATTAGTATTGATTGTAATATATCTGGTAGCATTGAAAGGTATAAATATTTCATGATCATGTACTTGAGATCTCAAAATGACAAATAAAAACTCAACAGAATATACTTGCCCTTTTACGTTTTAATCCTTTGCATTCAAAATACGAAGCTATTCCTTGATATTTTTAATTTTCATGAGACCTTTGCATTAATTGTAAGTTAAATAATATAATTAAGATAATACAATAAGAATGATGGGAAAAATGTATCAGAACTCAGGACTATCAACTGCGAAATAATTTTCAAAAACCTTGTAGTCATTAACAAGTTTGAAAATGTAAAGGTTTTCTCTCTTTTTTCTGAAGTAGGCTTAAGTTTCAGCGAAACGGCAAGTTATGCCATGTTACATGTCAAATGAATAATTTTTATTTTAATAACTAAATATCGACTTAATATTATATTCATACGTAATTGAGAACGAACGACGGTACAACATTTCCACCATATTTCATTTGTATACACTAGCATTTTTTTTACTGAATTACTTCAAGTTTAAACATGCAGTTTCTTAAATACCTACCACATAATTAAATGGCCATTTTTCAAATCAGTTCGGGATTTATTCTAAAATGGATATACTGATGAGACAACTGTTAGCTTTTGCTGGAAGGCTTTTGGTTGATTAGTATTGCAAGAATTCCTCTCGAAAATATAAGAAGAAAATATCATGTAAAATTTTTTTGGTTGGACCTTTGAAACAGAATATTGAAAATAATATTCTGTTTTAAAGGATTTTACATGTTCTATTAATTACGTTGTAATTAGTACATTCGTCATTACAGTCTTACATTTTGTAATCACGAAAAGAACAGAGTAACAAAAAAGCTAAGAAAAATTCTGAATTTTAGTACGATTAGTTTTTCTTTCTGCGAAATAGTACTCCATTTAAATGCGAATAAAATTTTACCTTACGATTACGTTGAAGTTCAGTATATTCTAAATAGAATAAAAAATATTGATTTTAATTATAATATCTGTACTCAGAAACTTTTAGAAATAGGCTTGCTATAATAATTTAACCAACATTTTTATTTTCAAAAAGTTTGATAATAGGTAACATCGTACCTGAAAATCAATTCTTTACCATCAAACTAAAAATTCAATGGTTCAAAATACCTGAACTCAGGTACTAAGTTAAAGCGAAACATTTAAAAAACGTTCTGAAATATCCACTACCGCTTTTACAGGGCTTTTACTAGTCAGTGAGCATTAATAAAAATATTCGACGGCACAGTTTTGCAACATTAACGATGAAATGCTTTCCAAATATTAAAGTGAAGTTTTCATTTCGTGTCGGTTCAGTTGAAAATGGTATTTTGTTTTTTTTTCCTGCCTTTTATTCAGCGACGGAGAGCTTTATTTACAAGTGCACTTAACTTCATCTTTTCTCGTCCCGTCTCCTTTTAACTATACTTTTAGAATGCTTCTTTTTTGCACACTTTATTGTATTTTTATGTTTGATAAATATTTATTTCCTTCTAAATGAATATTTATTCTTATAAATGGTATAAACGGGACATATTTTAAGTTATTCACATACGAAAGTCGAGAGTCTTGAAATTTTTTTTGATTTGCCTTTGCGTATTTTGTTGATCTAAAATAATAAATATATCACTTAAGTCTTTATATCACATACCTCACCACTGCTTAGCTCGGGGCAAGATTTTTCAACGTATTTTTGGGCCCCTAATTGTGTTTACTTAAAAATTGCGTCACAATTTTTATATTATTTGTTAGAAAAATCTGGTATAAAAGAGAAATTTTAAGTTAAAATCCTATATAAGTTGCAGGAGATCATTAAACAATTAAATTCACCACAGATAATAAGTTTCGAACAATACGTTCTAAAAGTTGAGATAACAATTTATATATTATGAACAGTAAACGGTTAATTATGTATTTTACGTAACATACGTTGTCGTACAATTATTTTTCAAAGTTTTTGAGAAGTAAGATGTTACCATATATTGTTTTCATATATCTTTAAACATATTATAAGCGCAATAAATGTTTTTTTCGACTTCATCCTTCATTATACATTTAAACCTTTCTTATAATCGGTCTTTCAATTAAAACCGGAACAAAATCCTTTTAGTAGTTAGTGGTAAATTGACAGACAGATGCAATGGAAAACTTTATTAATATGGTGTGAAATATAACATCGTCCAAACTTATAGTTGTAATGTAAGATCCTGAAAGAAATTAGGGTTATTACATTGACACTACCTATAGAGACGACATTACATTGGGTTTGATTGAAATGACTCTAAATACGCTGTTCTAACTTTAGTATATGTGTTGGAAAAGAAAGCCTTTCTTCTTCAGCACGACTCCGTATTCAAAATAGAATTTGATATTACAGTAGACATGAGGTAGTCACATACACCTATTTCCACTTTTAGCATTGTGATATTCTTTTGATCAACAATTAAACAAATTATTTTAATAAATATTTAGTACAAGTGGATTGCTTTTAAAACTTCATAACTCAAAAGGAAAAAAAACCATGAGATAAGTCACGTGTCCATTTGTCCTTTGAAACTTAAAATTTAACATAATATTAAGTTGTATTAATACAACACGCGATAATATTTTCATATTAACAGGAAGATTTTGTGAAGGTGGAAGTATGTAATTAGATGTAAAATAAAATTAAAATTAGTTAAAGTGTTATCAAAATATTATTTCGCAATTATCATAATAATCATAAAATTATTTCGCAATTTTATATGGTGTGTTTTCAAAAGTATATGGAAAAACATGTCCACACCCTTTTTCCGAAACTAGAGTCATGAAAAAAACAAGCCTTTCGGGAGCTTATTCAAAAGTTCAAGGAAAATTATTACGATTTTGAAAGTATTCACGACGATATTATATATATATATATATATATATATATATATATATATATATATACATATATATATATATATATATATGTATATATATATATATATTACATATTTTTAAATATTTATTGCGCTAGGAAATCCATATTAGTGATAATTTATGATAAATAAAGTAATTTCACCTCATACGATATGGGAACTTATAATGCGCGAGCTAAACTCTCACGCATTGATAGGCATGATGTAAAAATTTAAAGGAAGCTTATACTAAGACCTAAATATCTAGTTTTATTAATCTAATTTGAAAAATTGAATATATTTGGCGTTAATTTTGTAGAAATTCATTATTCACAATTAAATGAAACTACGTGGTGTAGTATTATTTCTACTATCTTTAATTTCTTTACCACGACCTAGGTTTCGTTGTATTACAACATCTTCAGGTGGGATATTAGCAAAGATCTATTATCTTTGCTAATATCCCACCTGAAGATGTTGTAATACAACGAAACCTAGGTCGTGGTAAAGAAATTAAAGATAGTAGAAATAATACTACACCACGTAGTTTCATTTAATTGTGAATCTAATTTGATTTTGAATTTAACTCATTTGGCTCAAAGTAGTGTAGGATGCTATTATTAACGAAGCTTTAATTCAATTCTTGCATCTCAAATAACTAAATATCAGCCAGAGAAAAACGCTAAGTTTATAAAACGCTTTCTTGAACATTGTGTTGAGAGGGGAGCTATTCTCCATAAAAATTTGAGTTGTAATTTTTTAGTTATTACGTTATTAAAACTTAATCTTAGACGATAATAGGATCCTGAGAATAAGAGATAATTAACAGAAATATAAATATCTGCTCGGCATTATATATATATATATATATATATATATATATATGTATATATATATACATATATATATATATATATATATATATATATATATATATATATATATATATATATATATGTATACATACTAAATCGAAATAGCATGCATAAATTTACGCATAAACCATATTAAATTCTACGACGCAGAAAATCGAAGGGACATTTTAATAATGAATGACTCTATTTATTTCATACGTTATCTTTAAACTCATCGTTACGTTTAAAAGAAAATAACAAACACATATACAGATAAAAAGACATACTTAATTTTCATATACCTAACTTTCTAGATTGATAAATGTGATAAGTAGTAATTTAAAATAATAAGTGATCAAACAAATTACATTTATCTTTTTCTAATATTTTGATTAATTTCCGGTTTACGTAAAGTAAGTCTGCAAAAGACGATAAAACTAAATATGAAAAATGAAGAAAATAATTTTCAGGTGGTTTAGCCATTAGAGGCGGAAAGGAAAACCATAAATATCAAAGACCACATTTTAAATACATAAACCAAAGTGATAAATTAAAATGTAAAAAAGAAATAAAAGAGTATTAATAACCATTATCTTGGATAAGAACTAACTGTCTATATAACCGACGTAATTATTCGCAAAAATTCACAGAGCAGCAAATTAGCAGATAATATAAATATAATTTCAGTCAAGTCAATTCAATCAAGTAAATCAAGTCAATTTTATTAAATTGTCTATAATAACTTCTAATATAATACAAGAAAATTACAAGAATAATAATAACTAATTTCAATAGACAAAAGAACATAAATAAAAACTGTAAAGTACTAGTGGTACTTGCACTGCAAAAGTGACGTGAACATTTAAGTATATACAAAATTTTAAACATTAGAGGAGACGTATTATATGTTTTTCTTTGTGTTAATATGTCATTTATTATAACTTTCGCATGTATAAGACAAGTAACTTGGTCGGCCATATTTCTCTAATTTCGTAATGTGAACGGACTGAAATAATTGTGCATTGAAGTACTTAGTAAATGCTTGTTGCCTTTATTTTTTAGATATTTGACGAACAAAGGGGATGTAAGTTTCAAGACTCGTATCTTGCAAAGGAGGAGCTGTTTTAAAAAAAAAGACATTTTTAGTAATATACACGGCAATAAGGTCCGTGAGAAAAACCAAATTTATTTCCAAGTTCAATGTACGGAAATGTAGTAAAAAAATACGCGTTCCTTTAATTAAAACATACTTCTCCATTGTTTTTAAGTATTAGCATAAATAAACCTCGATTTTTCATCACAAAGAACTTTAAACTGAATTAATTCTAAAGATAAACCCACACAATGCCGAAAACATTTTACTATTTAATAGTACTATTTTATTTAGGATAGGTGGATCGAAAGAAGCAATAGGTATTGTATGTGCATCATTTAGTGTCTGATGGTGACTGAAGGGAATAGTGCAAATGATATTCTACGAGACACGATATTTAGGCATGTATAAATCAAATCACTAATAAGTGTGTGTAGCGCCATAAAAGTAATCTACAAAACAATGACTAATCATGATTAACTGTCTTGTCTTGGCCGATTGAGGTTGGCCTAAACTGAGAGAGTATTCTGACAGACATAACCTAATAAAATGCGAGGGTTCCCTTTAAACCATTTGACTACAGAAACCCAAAAATCCCATGAAGCATTTCCGAATATATACTCCTACATAAATACCGGCATTAGACTGAATGTCTGTCAACATAAATTACTCTGCATGGCGTGGTGCATACTAAATGTAAAAACAGACGAATTAAAACCATGCCCCTTAACAGGACTAGAGACAACTATGATAATTTGGAAATGTTTAAAGTAATCTTAAAATAAATATGTATATATAAATCACTTGTCATAATTTTATCGTTTCTTTCTGATTCTGCTTGATTTTTAATTTTTTATAGTTAAGTATAGTTGACTAATACTATTTTGAATTAATTCAAAACAAATTTATCCAACATTTAAAAAATTTAAAAAAATAATTACAAAATTCAAAATTCGCAAAATTACAAAATTCTAAATATTTAAACTACACATAAACAGATAAGTCATAAGTATCGTTCCATTTCCTCATACGTTTTCTCCTGATGTGTCGCCATTTAAAAAATATTATGAAAAAGACCAAGAACTTTTGCTAAGTCTTTGAATATTTTATTATAAATTATTGCTTTTTGATGTCGCACGTGCATTAGAGTCAATTGCAGGCAGTTTCAACACTTAACGAAATTTAAAAACTTAATTTTTTTAAGAAATTGTTAAAAGGTTTTAACCTTAAATTACTTTTAATATTTGTCAGAAGTATTTGATAGTTCTCATGACTAATAGTTCTCATGAAAAAAAGTCTCAAAAATATCTAATGTCACTCGAAATCCAGATATTGTCGCGTGCTCCATGTTACTAGATGTCGAAATAATAGGAATTATATTTTCTATAAATATCTAAAAAGGCCACATGAAAATAGGAATTTATTAAAATTGTTTATTGCATAAGGAATTCGCAGTAACGTAATATAATATCGATGTATAAATAAAAAACGGAACCTTCACGTGTGTATTTGCGTTTATTATTTCAACTGTTCATTGGTCTGGATATTACGAAAAATGATTTAAGTTAGAAAAATATGTTCAAGTTATTCACTTTGTTCGTCAAAGTCTAAATAATAGATTGCTTTCAAGAACATGCTATTAATATCAGGTAAAAATATATTTAGAAAATATTTTACTAACAAAAAATTTATTATTTTGCTAAAGTTTTTTTTCGATATTAAAAAATAGTAGCCTCCAATTTTATATTTTCATATTATAACTTCTAAGTGTAAAGTTATTTGCATTCAAATTAAAACGTTTTTGTTTATTTTAAATTAACAGTTAATCTCTTGATTGAAAATCATGTGGATAATTAATTATCCTTATTGCAGACCTAACAAGTTAGAAGAAGTATTTTTATTCTTCGAAATATTGAACGAGAGCGGAGTGTATCTAGATATAAAAACTACATCGTACAAGATATACTGTTGCTAACTTGTCTTAATCATACAATTTCTTACATAATAATTACGTTAAACTTACATTTTTCACCTAACGACATTCTACCACTATCGTTATCTATAAATAATTAATTATGCGTATTGCAGACTTAACAAGTCACTTGAAGTCTTTTTATTCTTCAAATTATTGAACGAGAGCGGAGTGTATCTAGATATAAAAACTACATCATACAAGATATACTGTTGCTAACTTGTCTTAATCATATAATTTCTTGCATAATAATTACGTTAAATTTACATTTTTCACCTAACGACATTATACCACTATCGTTATCTATCAATGAGTGCACGTAATATTGCGACCACATTTATATATAAATTCAAGTAATTTCTATGTGTCTTACGAAGATATATATTAGAGAAATGTATTGAAAGAAAAATAGATATCAAAAGACATTAAACAGAATCACTTAGTTGTACATATTGAAGAATGAGGGTAATTTCATTACATTAAATAAATTTTTCGTCAAATAATTCTTCAAATAAATATTATTTAATAAACTACAATATTAGTAACTTGTATAATGTTTGCATCTAAGCGCATGATATTTGAATTCTCGACAGCCGTTTAGGCGTTGTGTATCAATTTTTTAAAATAAGCGATGGTTAACATTATATAGCAGTTAAATTTCACATATATAATTTCTATATTTCCTGAGATATAAATCTCCAAAACTGCTAATTTTGGCACTAACTAACTCAATCATTATCAAAATTTCCGGGCTGTTTCCAGTCAATATTTACTCTTAAAATTATAAAAAACAAAATAAAATTTTGCCTATTGCAGGAATGATTTTTTTCAGTGATTGTATCGAACTAAAACGAATTTGTCTTATTTTTCATATTTAAGTTTTTGATGGCATTAATAAATATGCGGTAAGCGTACAAATCAAACTTGTGGTCTCTAGCGACAGCAAAATATAATATCTCAAGTAAATCTAGTATAGTACTCAACAACCGACTTACTACGAAAACGATATAAAAGGAATAGAAGAGGAAATTACATGAAACGATAATTAGGTTTTCCTTCGATATCCTTATAAACTTTAACCTAAAACATCATCATATTACTTTAAACGATAAGTCAGAGGTGCTACTTTTATTGAGCTAATAATTTTTTTTGCATAAAATAACATTTTTGGTAAATGAGATTTGTCATGAGATTTACTAAGTTATAAAATATTGAATTTGGAAAAAATTCTTGATACGAGATATTCTTCAGATTTTCGCCATATAAATAGACCTGAATTTATACATTAGCAACACAATAATGGATGCAATAAAATATACATGCGGTAAAATGAAATCCGGAGACTGCAAAAGCAAGAAGTCAAAAGTGATAAAAAAAGACAAATCTACAAAAAAACACTTGTCAGTGCAAATAGCAAGTTCAGTCGACATTACTGCTTTTTTTGGTGGATAAGTTTGAACATAAGAATTATTGTATGTACTATTGCTTACTTTATCTCAACCATTTACCTAAACATGACGTGATAGCGTAATCCAAATGACAGTATCGTGGACTCTCCCTCGCCTCAGGCAATACGACAACTTTCATTAACTAATTTAGCGAAGGGTGCGAAGGCAATGCGGCCGCAGCGGCCACCTGCCACCTGTCACACCGCAGGGAACAGGACCGAGCGCTGTCAGTCAAGTCACGCAGAGTCGCTGCATGCAACGTTAAATTTGTAATCCCTATTCGCAGAAAATTTTAATTAATTCACTGCGCACCACATGATGAGAAACTTTTATGTGTTTTATTTTTCGTGATATGAAACTTTGAGATCTGAGTTATAATATTGTTGGCTAATCTTGTTTATCTTAATAGGAAAAGTTTTATACAACAATAATTCCCAAGCAGTAAAATATAAAAATATTAAAAACATTATCAATGATATTACGAACGTAATTAATAGTTTTTCTTATTTCAGCTTTCGAGTAATATAGGGATAGAAGGCACTATTGCATTATTCGACAATTTCAATTAAGAATCTTATTGAAATCTATTCAAATACACTAACAGAATGGAAGAAAATAGATATTAAATATTTCTGGCTATGTTTTTGTACATATATATGAATGTTTAAACTAATAAAATATATAAATATAAATAATAATAATTTAGAAATATCTATAGAGATTTTTTTCCAGATATGCTAATATATCCCGGCCGTTTTGTTCCGCTGTGACCGCTTTACGTAGCTACTTAAAACTTGGCTTAATGATAAAGAATATTAACCCGTATCTATCTCAATCGTTAATCAAAAATATTTGTATGGAAATTTTAAAGAATTTTATTTTGTTACGTCGTCTTTTTTTAAGTATATGTCTCATCGTAATCGATGAGACATATACGTAAAATATCGTAAAATTAATAGCTCATATGGCTTACCATATGAGCTATTAATTTTACGATAGAGTTAAAAAGATTCCAACACTAATGTTTTCATAAATTCATGTAAGATAATTATAAGAATTGCTGGAAATGACCAAAAGTTATGTCCACAGCTCCTCCCTTGTCGAAGAAATTTGCTTAAAACAAAATTAGAAAAAAAAATCGATACAAGAATGAAAAAAGTATGAATATATTGCGAGTTCTGCTCATTCTTAACATGTTATTTTTTTCCTCAAATTTATAAATTTACATGTAAAAAAATTAGGAATTCTGTTTTGTGAAAAACGCTTTTAAAAATCTTTCTCAAATATTTCACATCTTATGAGCTTAACAAACCGTATAATATATATATATATATATATATATATATATATATATATATATATATATATATATATTATTTTCAATATTTTCTCAACCATACATCTTAATATATTTCATATATTAAGGCACCCGGTGCGCATGCATTTAACAGGTGGGCTATTAGCCCACCTGAAGATGTAATACAACGAAACCTAGGTCGTGGTAAAGAACTTAAAGAAAGTAGAAATTATACTATATCACGTAGTTTCTTCCATATTTAAAAAGTTGGAGAGGATTGGAAATTCTGAAATATTTTTCTATCATCAAGAAATTTGAAGTTGTAGCGCGGAAGAGATTCCGCGTAATTTCAGTTATCGGTGAACCTATTCATAATGGAAAAAATTCAAAACTTGTGTAAAACAGCTTTCAACTTGTTAGTGGATATAAAACTCTTTTAAAATATTATAATTATTTATAAATTTTTAAACGTTCCAAAAAATTGTCACATAGGATAATATTTTTTTTTTCGGTTATAGGAAGTCGGCCCAAAATGAAAAATGTCATTATTCATATTAAGACTGACATCTTCTTTAGTTGCAACTATTAGGTCCATACAGAGTCATCTAAAATATGACAGGTAATCCAAGATGACATCTTCACTGTATTCATTATACGGTTGGAAAGTACTCACGATGACTTCGTGAATAAAATTTATTATTATGGTTCAAATATTCTTACATATGTGTGTGTATATATATATATATATATATATATATATATATATATATATATATATAAATATATATATAGATATATACATATACATACATACATACATATAGATTTATATACATACGAATATAATTTTTTTATTAGATTTTACCAAATCAATAAAAGAAAATGATATAAAGTGGAATTTCACGCTGAAATTTTAAAATCTAGATATCTAATCCCACTTGTATATTTATTACGAACAAAATAATTAGTGAGTGCTTAAATCAATAGGCATCCGAGATAATAAGAAATGTCTTCCGTTGATTAACAAAATCTATGTCTGGTTGATATGTTATAACTTTACATCAAATAATGTAAATAAAAAGCGCTACGTTGTAACGGAAAACGAAGAAAGGTTACCATATATCTATTAGTTATGACGTTTATATATACCAGAGCTCGGAATATAATTTATCACTGACGTTTTATTGTTAACAAATAGGTTCGTAATTTAAGAAATAATAGCGTTGTTTACAAAACTAAAAATCGCGAGTAGAATCAACTATAGTGCATTCTGTTACTTTTACAAATAATTACTTACCCTTATACGCTCTTGACGATAATCTTCCTTCATTAAAATTCTGAATTTTGTTCTCGATGAAATATAAATAAAAAGTTTATATTCAAAATAGCCATATATTTGTACCTTTTAAAGACAACTTTTCCGATAAATAATATATTAAATTATAGGTGGATACTCTCAATATTATATGAATGACAAGAAAGAAAAACAGAAAATTATTTTTAGCAAAATGAAAACGTTAAAAATGTGCTTGATAATTTCAATATCAGAAGGAAACATTAAGAGGGTTGGTATTGCTAAATTATGCCATCAAATATATTTAAGGAATTTATGGGGATGTGAAAGCGATTAAAGGCGAAATGAAACATTGAGAACGTTAAATAAACTACTTAAGTACGAATATGCGTATAGATAAAAAGATCGTGGAATTTTTCTTAGTTACTTTTTTTACTAAGGCAGCTAGTTTTCACGGAACTAAACTTCGTGAAAACTACGATATTTAGTAAACAAAACAATTCTTAAAGCTAAATATTTAAGTTTCTGCACTGGATATTAACATTTATGAAATTATACATGTGTGTATTTTCACTATCAGAACTAAAGCATTACCAAAGATTTTGGAAGAATTCTGGGTAATTTCTATAAAGCTGTAACTTTGCAACAAAAGGGAAATATTTTATTAGTATAAATGAAAAAATATATCAATTTAAACTGATATATTTGTCTGGTCGCCCTTAATTGACGTCTTTCTTTTGGAATCTGAAATAAAAACTTAGATGTCAATAAATACGTCTAATTTAACACGCGCGCGTAGGCGAGCGGTAGCTTAAATTAAGTGATAAGAAATTCGAACCCGGAACTTTTCATGATGACTCTGGAAAATAAAATAACGTAGAGTTAGTTCAGTATTACTTAAGGAATTTAGTTTGGTGCGGAAATAAATTAGGAATAAATGTCAGAAAACATTAAAATAAAGAAGAATTGGTAAGAACCAAAGAAGGAATTGTAGAGCAAAAATGAAATTAAAAATAATATTCATATAGCCAAGTAATTTGGACTGAAATAAAAAATATTGGCTTTTCGGTATAAGAGGAAAACCGAGAAATCACAATTTTAGATAAATAGGTCTGATCTATATGTCAGTTAAATATAATAAAACTGAACAAATTTACGAAAATGTTTTTGTAGAATATCAGTCACAATTTTTTCAATTGAAAATTCTAATCGAATACTAATACTATTTTTTCATATTTTTCCAAGTTTTAATTGAAGAATTCGTAAGGTAAGTATATTTCATGTTATTTTGATTCTTAATATATGAAAATGAAAAAAGATAAATGAAATTTAAGTCATTATGAAAACCGTGTCTAGTGATTTTCCAATCGACGGGATGGGCTTAAATAATTTACACACCCGTTTGTATGAGTAAAACTCACACAACAAGGGTTTAGTATAAACTCAGGTATATTCCATGTATGATTTTTTATTAAATTAAGTACATCCATTTATATAATTTTTAGTAATATAAATATATTGCCTATAGTATCCTTCACAGGGGTGAAATTATCGTGAATTTCTCAAAAACTCCAAAATTTTTAAGGGTAGACGAAAATCAAGTCTAATATATTCCGAATAATTTTGAAGTTTAATTACACAGATCTGTAATATAACAAAATGTACCTAGAGTATTCCGCAGCAACTTTTGCAACATAGAATTGAATTAATAAAACACAAACCGAGTAGATTTGGAGTAATATTAATTTATATTTATATATTTGGGGTAATATAAATACAATAAAAAATACTGATAGACCAAGACTTACGTAAAGAAGAAAGAAAAAATGAAACATAAGAAAAAAATATTGACGTATTGACTTAGCTTGGACGTACAGAAAGACGGATGAAAATTATTTGAAGAAAGCATAATGCTAGAAGTCGTAACAATTTGTATAAGCGTTAAGATCTACGTATTATTGAAATAAATAAAGAAAACGTAGAGCGCTGGGCGTGAAATTCATTAGAAATCTATTGTTCTGAAGGAAAATATTAAAGTAAATATATATAAAAAACAAATAAAATGTTATTTACAAAATATACATATTATACAAAAGTAGTCATATGAAACACCGACGATAACTTTTGAACTGATCGCCTCCATTTTATTGATACGATAAAATGAATATCAGTTTAAAGCATAACGAAATTTTAGAAAATGGCCATGCTTTTTACTGCCCACGTGTTATTAATTGAAGTATTACGTGACTTTCACTAGCTCTCTACACTATTGATGGATGTTATTTTGATTACGGTCTTTTTCCTCAACATTCCGTCTCAGATTACCGTGGAAAGTTAAATTTCCCTTCGTAAAGTGATAAATGACAAACACGACTGAAGAGTATCTTCACGAAGGTATCAATAAATAAACATCGGATAATATTGTATACCTGAAATTAATCTAGATACAATGAACTCTACGAATTATTGCCCGTCTTCGACGTTAATTAATTGTATCGTGAATTTAATATTTACCTAGATACTCTACTTAGGAAGGAAAATCGTAGTTTCCCTCTTGACTTATTTGTCTAAGGTAATAAAGCAAGGAAAACGAAACAAGCCTCGCTCTCTTGAACTCGGTCAAGGGTAAATTTATATTAGGTAAAATTTCAGTTTGTTTTTTACCAATTTATTTCATAACTAGGGCTTCAGCTACTGTTTATAATCTCGTTATGTAACCTCATAGCAAAATCAAGAAATACGACGCACGTGTTAAGTAATTCTGACATGTCTTAAAATAAAATCCTGATTCTCTGAAATCTGATTAACTGTAACTTGGATATCTCTTTCAATAGAGAAATTTTCTTTAGATTCCCGATTAAATCAAACATTGTTTATTTCTTTTTATGATGATTTACATTTTTAATATTTAAATATATTACTTATTAAAGTCCGTTAAGATTATTTTACATTCTTAACCATTTTTATTTCTTAGAAACATCGAAACTCCGAAATCTCATTAACTATCACATGGATGTATCTTTCAATACGGAATTTTTTTTAAATCCCCAATTAAATAAAACATTGCGTATTTATTTTTATGATGATTCAGATTTTTAATATTTGAATATATGACTTTTCAAAGTTTTATCGTCATTTTTATAATATTCAAAATATTACATAATTTGCCATTTTTAGACAAGCTAATTTGAATATATTAACTCTTTTTTATCGTTATGGATTGTTAAATTTTTATGTTGATATTTAGATTATATTTAATATTTTATAATATTTATATATATATATATATATATATATATATATATATATATGTATATATATATACGGTTAATAAAATTCTGCACCGTTACGTTCTTCCCTCGCCTTCGGAATATAATCTAAGAATTTTTCACTATAATGTTTTATATCTAGTTAATTCTTCCTTGCCGTTAAGTATATTAACGGTAGTTTTTATTCCATGCTATGTCAAGTTGTACATCTCTTTAAATCAGAATATAATTACGGACACTCCCTTTTACATAATCTTTGTGAATATTATTTCCTCCACGTTTTTGTTCTAATCCGTCTTATATAATTTGAATGATGATTAATTTATTCGAAATAAAACGACTACATTTTTCGTTCGGAACCAGGACTGAAAAAAATTAACCCATTTTCCATCAGTGAGACGTAAAATTAGTTAAGGGTGAACACGCGAATATAAGAATAAAAAAAGGGCGGGAGCTGTTTCGATGTTATTGTCGGTTTTGTTTGAACGTAGAATACGTCCAGTGGCTGTTGGGCATTGATTGAATATTGCAAATGAATATCACACACGGCTTTAACCAATTAATTAATTTGTTGTTTATTAGCTAACTCCGCCAATGATTCATTTTTTAACAGATTCTTTTTTAATCGTTTTAATTATTTGTAAAAATTAAGTATGGAAATGGTAACATCCATAGATCAGCATATCTATATGAAGATAACTATTGTCTAAATGCTGCCTTTTGAGTACTTATCTCAACTAAAAGTATCGAAATCACATGACTACATTGCCTTTGCAAAATAGGTCACCGGTTTATAAAAGAAATATTGCGATGGCTGCTCTAGTGAGTTGAGCTTTCAAAACTCTTATTCACCCATCCTACAGCCGGACTTGACCCCTAGAAATTATTATTTATTTTGGAATTTAAAAAAGTTAAATTGTGAAAGAAATTTTATGATAACGTGAAAATGGCTATTTTGTCTCCTTTTTGGGTTAAAGAGAAACAATATTTATTGAAGGCACATGTAATTAATTTCAAAATCTAATAAATACGTATATTGAGCTCTAGAAGAATTTTACTGAAAAGACAAAATAGTTCTATTGTATTAACAAATTACTCTCATTTAATTCTAATTTTTGGAAGAAATTTTGTAAGTACTTGATGAAGCGAATTTAATAAAAGTTTGAAATATCAAAAGACAAAAACGGCCGGCAAGAAAGTGACTGTAAGGAAAGGCAGGGGTAAAACAAATTTTATCACAGCCAACATTTCTTTTTTAACATGATTTGCGGAGTGGGACTTGGTTGAATGACGAGTAATAAATTCGTATAAATCGAAGTATGGCTATTAAATTTTCTTTAAATTATTGACTTTTAGTTTGAAGACCTTTAACTTATATTGTTAAAAAAATTGTAAGGTTAATGAATTTATTTAAGGACTAGGCTTACCCGTGGATTTGCTCGCCCTGTCAATGCAAATAATAAGTAGCCTGTCAAACGTGGAATAAATAAGTAGTGTTCGCATCTCAAAAGCATCTTTGACTAGGACTATATCTTATATTTAGTTTTAAATTGAAATGCTGTAAGCATCCTAACTGCCTCTATTCTTCAATACTTCCATCTACGTACTCGGTTCCATTCATACTAAATTCTATGATGTAAAATGGTTCAAAGGTAATTAAGAAACAAATATCTAAACAGGCTTCAGAATTTATAATATTCCCATAACATAATAATAAAAACTAGCGTAACCCGTGCGAATTCTTCGCATTATTTATTCCATTATGAAGCTCAGATGACAGATCAAACAAATATTTTACTAAAATTGACATATAGAGGCACAAGTATCAAAAGCATTGAGCTAAAGCGCCACTTTATTTATACGTGAGTGGATTTGAAATTAAACAAAAATTTTACCGACCGTCAATCATATTGACGTTGAGCCGTTAGATGACAGCATTGCTGTTTTGTGTATATAATTTTAATAATTAATTAATTTGCAAAAACAATAGCAATAATAAATTTTTTAGTTGTGGACGCCGGTAGAGCAAGCAATTATCTATAAAATGATATATAATTTATGTGGATTAGTTGTGAGGTTTTTTCAAAAAAGGGAGAGTAACATCTTAACCTTAGCGTATTAATATATATGATGATGATGATGATGATTCTGAAGCTAATATAATATCTAAGTTATAGTATAAGATAGTAGAAAACAGCCAATTATATCGGAAATATACCTATAACAAAGTGGTTATGTGTGAATATCATGATTGTGTGAGGGTAAACAATAAAAGAGTGGCACACGGATCAGCAGGACTGTAGCGTTTTGTTATATTTCGCTTTCCTTTCCTTCGTGATACTACATTCGACTATTTATAGGTATCCACGGGGAGTAAGAAGCGATTTTTAGATAAACATAATATGTAGCGAGCTAGAACTTATAGTAAATTGAAAGTTTATCAATTTGACTTATTGTTTTTTAGACTTGTGGTAGAACTTAAATATTGTAATTTTTTCCAGTTGCATAAAACTTTATAGTACAAAATAAGATACTTGAGTTTTAATATATATTAAAATACTCGAGTCATAGTACAAAATAAGATACTCGAGTACAATTCCTTAAGATATACTTTCCAGCCAAGTCTGAAGACCATTCGTCGAAAATTGTAATCTCCCTCGTCGGCAAAAAAATTTTCTACACCTAAATACAAAGAACGTTGTATAATATGTATTATTTCTTTCAATGTATCGAAATTGACCGCGGTGGAGAATATTTCGAATTTATTGCTTTCGCGACCAGAGTTATGAAAATAGAAAGTCCTAATGGTTGTATTGAAGATATGTTTAATATAGCAAAGTGATAGATAGACAAGTATTTATCTCGGCCAAGCTCAGCGATATTACTGATATAGTATTCAATAAACCTAGATGCAAAAATCTAACTCGGTCATCTGTACTTATGTACTAAAATACTCCAAGAACTTGGCTCCTTTTATGTCAGTAATTTCTATTCAGGATATTTAAATTTTTGAGATAATGTTCACTACCGTCGTCGCAATTACAAATCTTCAGAGTACTTCCATAATCTTTTAGTGACAAATTACGTATTGCAAAGTATTTGATCTTACTTTAGAAGTATACTCATTGCTTCCGTATATAAAATAAGAAAAAGCGTGAAATAAACATAACTTATTACGGTTTAAATGTAGATAGGCATATTTATGTTATACAGTATATATAGATAATTTATTTAGGTAGGTAGATAATTTTATTTTATTAATAATGGGTTAATTGCTTCCTTAAAGACAGAAATTTGGTTCAATGAAATTTTGCATATGAATATTGATTTTAAAGATGTTTTACATCTATAGAAATTAAACCATCCATGGCGAATATAATTACTAAGCGGATATATGACCCGAGGAATGTGGTATGTCAGTTAAATAATAACTTATAATATTTAATATTACCACAGCTATCATTATCATACATATATAGACGCACAGGAATTTATTACTAGATAACTATGCTAAAATAAAATGTATTTCTAACTAAACATTTCTACATTTTAAAGTTTTCCTTCCAATGATGTCCAAAGTTTCCTTCCAACGTTACAAAATTTCAAAGCTTAACTCTTCTAAAAGCAAATTATAGATTTTGATGATTTATGTGTGAGCGAGAGAGTAACCTACGAAATGTATGCCTTTAACTATTAAATATATTGGAAAGTGTCGTAGATACAAGCTTATAGAAAATAAAAGTCGGACTTCCAGCATTCGCTGAAACTAAGTTACGGGGATCATATATTATCTACAAATCGCTTCGAGTAAAGGATGCAGCATCAGATAGTGCTCCGGAACTTGGTGGTGTTGTGCTACCGTACACCAAGTTTTTGTGATGCATAAAGGACGTTCATAATTTTATAAAAGTGAAATTGGTTTAATACGCTGAATAAAAGCGAAGCGCATTAAGTAAAAGGAGCAGTAAGTGAAGGGATTTAGTTAGGCAAAAATGTTGATATAACGTACATCGATATTTTTTATTTTTCTTTTACATTTTATTATCAACAATTGTTAATAAATCATTGTTAATAATTAATTTCAATCACACCTGGGTGTCTTCAAAATCGACTAATTAAAAACTAAATTAAGAATAAAATTTAAAAAAAATTAAATTAGCGACTAAGGAAAAGTTGACCACCATTAGTCTTTATTTGTTCAGTAAGCTTTATTTACGCCAAATATGCTTGAATTGAAATGATCAAGACCATTGACTTGAAAGTAGTTAAATGTTTTTCTTGTATTCTAAAAAAATCATTTTCTACGCATTGCCACATTATACCTTCGAAATATATCAATGTGATATAAATTGGTACAGTTGACTACTTTTTTACATTTAAAACAAAGCTTTCAGACACGATCGTTTTGTGTGAGGTATATGCGCTCCGCATATATATTTAATAGTCACCCGATATAATATTGCATAACTCCATAAGACTTTCTATTTATAAATGTCTTCTGTCCCATGATATAGAGATTACTTTTCAAAAAATTGTAATTCTTCGGATTTTACACCACACTTCAACATGGCTAAAAGACTACTTTAACTGCCTTCTGGATGTTTACGCTAATATCTGTCAAAACATAATAGTAGTTACTATGTATAATGTTTAACTTTACGACAAAAGTTTTATGTATAAAATGCGAGTCATTTTGCAGCGCTAACTCTGCTTTCAAATTTCAATGCCGATTGGTGATTTTGCTCTTAATGTACAAGAAAAAATCTTCCAAAAAAAATTTTAGCATTCTTGATTTACATACTACGTAGACATATTTTCATTTATATAACTCTGCCAGAAACTGCAAAACGCTTACGTGTAAAAAATTATAAACGACTTTTAAAGAATAACACAGTTCTCAAGCAGCTAAAATTAATATTATGGCAAATGTGCATCGTTTATGTCAGTGAAGTGGTACGTTCAACGTCGTCAGAGGTAATATTAATACGGTAGTAACTTTTACGGCGTAATACCACTACGGAGCACCACAAAAACAACTTTCATCGTAATAACTACCTTAGATATATTGACAATATAATTGCCGTAAATAAAGAAATAAAGATAAAGTATATTGATATCGTATATGAGATTCTGTTATAATAAAATATTAATATATCAGAAACCTTGGTTTTATTGAATGTATTTTACTTTCGTAAGGCAAAGCGTAATATTAATTAGCAAATTATGCCTCGAATTACGTTAAATCTGTATTATATATATATATATATATATATATATATATATATACACATATATATATATATATATATATACATATATATATATATATATATATATATATATATAAATATACATATATACACATATATATGTAACAACTTTTTACTACTGCCTTTGCTGCTGAGAAATAATTTAGTTTCCACCATAAATTATTTTTGATTTTCTACATTTTCTGGAGGAACACTGGATTTCAATGTTTCGTTCTCATTGTTGTGGAACAAAAAACTTTAGGAAAACACTGATTTACGAGTTCATTTCTTTCTTCCTATGAATTTATATTCGTATTGCTTAATCTTACAAATATTCGCAGCGTCGCGTTTTATCATTTTGATTATACTCCGATCGTAATACTTCAATTATAATCATCCATTTTTATTCAGGAACCGGTACAGACCGGTTTTTTATATTTAAATATACGAAAATATCATCACAAACAAATTATTTAAAACAACTTTTTAAGAAAACCATATATTTTCCGAACATTAATTATAATACCTTAACACAACATAATTTATATTAATTATAATTCCCTGATTGAAAAAAATAAATTGATTATTTATTTTTACCCCTTTTTATCCGGACCGAGTAGAACCTTATCTGCCTTGCTTCGTAGAAAGTGTCTGTGACATGACACACTTCGTGCGAGACACATAAAATTATCCAAATATCACTCTCAGAAAGTATATTTCAAAGACAAGGTTTGCTAACATACTAAACAGTAGTGCAGTCAATGGGCATTGAAGGGCAGTCGCCGTGAATTTCATGTTTGGCGCGTTTACCTTTCGAGACCAATTGTCAAAGATTTAATGATAAGTTCTACCCATATATTTTCGAAATATCTACTTTTGAGGTAAGGGTAAAGACAAAACATATCTTTTTTACTCAACAAAGTAGAAAACACCCTTATAGAGTTATTAAAACGAAAAGTTTTTCTTACGCATCTTAAATATATTCTTACATGTTACTAGATCTGAGTGGACAGAGAAATTTCAAAGTGCGAGTTTACAAACATATCTATAAAGCTCACATTATTAGTGTCGTTATTTACTTTTGTATACATAGTGAAGCATGATTATGTGTAAAATTCTATTCTTATGCTATGTAGGCTACATACATCCGTAAAGAAAAACAATTTGTTGATTCATGTTAATAATAATACACACACACACTCACACACACGCACGAACGCACGCACGCACACATACGCATATATATATATATATATATATATATATATATACTCTCAAATTCAACTTAAAAGGAAAGCTTGTCTCTATGTCGATTTTCCAAACGATTATACAACGACCTCAACTCAAAAACGCAATATGACCCATGTCGACATTACCTAGCGACCTCGTATCCAATTCGCTTATTCGCTGTGTTCCGCTTTCCCTCGCGGGGTTTTCTTACGAACAAAGGCTCCCAACGTACTAAAACATCTAAACAAAATGTTCTCATGCGTTTAACAATGCAGGCCGCCCAACTCACTGTTACAAGGGACAGCCAAATTCTTTCAATATGAAATTCCGTTCCGAGAAAATTCGAAAAACATTCATAAACGTAATACGAGTGTATCTTCGTTTAGATAAGGAGTCAGTGATAGGTAAGCTTTGCAACTAATAGCCTGGTCACTATTTTCTAGTAACTTCTGGCATGTTATAGAAACTTTTCCAAAATCTTAGGTAGAGTAAAAATGTTAGTAACTGAGTTCCGTCATGTAAACAACAACTCGCAATATTTGTACGATGATTGTTGAAAATATGCCATTATATAACAAAATATTTGTTCTAAACTTTGATGAAGGAAACTTTGTTCACTCTTGAGATTCTTATCCAGAGCAATTTTTAATTTTAGATTCAGAAATATGAAAAAGCCTTTTGGAAACCTATTCTAAGACAAGTGTATGTAATTCTGTAAACTTATTCTCATGCTCTAGAATGAATCGAAAATATTCTTTTTGGTTGCCACATGACCTAGTACTGATTAGCCGAGATGGCGGATTAGTTAGTCGTCAACCTACTATGTATCAAACGTTGTGTCGTAGAAACTGTTACATATAATATTTTTAAACTAATACTTAGTTACTACTTTCGAAATTACAATGGGTACCACAATTTTTTATCCAAATAACTAAACAAAAAAGAGAAAATAAAAAACATGGACCTAACATTTCTAAGATTTTAAAAATTATAAGTTTTTTAAACCATGAACTCTGATCAGTTATTATATTTTTTGTTAATAAGACAAAGATATCTCTTTGACCTGACAAGTCTAAATATATGTTTAACATGACAATGTCTTAAATCACGATACGGGCGGTCACGTACGGTTATGAAAACTGACGCGGTATTACATGCTGCATAGTCGAAGGAGAGGACGACGAAACACTATAGATCGTCAAATTAAAGTCTGAACTCTACCATATTATAACCATAAAATCACAGTGTGTTTAGTGTTTACCAAATTGATTCAATGTAGGATACGTTAAATATAGATTCCACTGAGACAAACGCATCCATAAAAGAATTTCAAAAATATGACCAGAAAAACAAGTTACCAATTTTAAAACTACAAAATTTTACTTTTCATGACCGAATTTCGACTTTTGGTGCGAAATACAAATAGTTTGTATTTATTTTTCCTACTTGCTGACTTAGCCAATTCCACCATTTATTTCCTATACCTCACTCATTGAGGCCGTTTTAGAAATATTCCCGCTGAATCATGTAACGAACTAACTTACACGACGACCAAGATTAAACTAAGTCTCATTCGAAAAATGTGTGGTTTTATTATAAGGAAGTCCGAGGAGACGTTACCACGTACACATTACGGTTGTGTCAATAAAAAGCAGCAACGCCCAATTTTTTTTCACTATCTACAACATTTTTCATAATATATAAATTAAATATTTTTAATAAATATTCATGGAAACCCTTTTAACTTGATTTGTCGATTTATATTCCATGCAATACATTATTCCAATTTACTTTAGCATTATGTAAAATTTCACGTTATACAGTTTCTGAGAAAGACGACTTTAAAAGACGGATGGATGGACAGATGGGCCGGTATGTGAGGAATTTTGTAAGGTTTCTCTTTTATTTGTATGTGGTAAGAAAACGTAAGAACAAATCGTCGTCTATACTAAATTATATTGAATTAATATCTACCTTATAAACTTATTAATATCTACCTTATATATTAATATCTACCTATTTAAAAAATGTCATACTTAAAATTTAGAATATAATATTTGACTCACATTCAGAGCAAAATCGAAGTTACATTAGCAAACTTAGGAGAATGTTATATAAAACGTGATAAAATGTTATTCGTTTAGTTAAAAATATATTTGAAACATTTTTTTTTAATTTGATAAAATGCAAGGACTTATAAATTCTGTATATTGAAAGATAAATGACGGGTATTTAACTTAAAAATATAAATAGATGTTATTGCAATGTTTTAACCAAACATTTAAATTTATAAGGCAAGTTGAAAATTAAAAAAAAATCAGTTTTAAGTAAACATATAAATTGACGTTTCCCAAGCATGCTCCGTTTTCTTCACTTACGAGTTAGAAATAAACATAAATTCCTAAGACGAAATCGTTTTTTAATAAAGAAAGGTTTTCATAAAAATTAATAAACAGTTATCAAAAATAAAATTTTAAGATGTATCTTATTATAAAAAGAAACTTACTAGCAAAACTTTAGGTACAAAAGCTTTCATCAAGTGACTGTTAATAAAATAGGTTTTGATGTATAATATCCTGTTAAGCATAGAAAAGATATCAAAAGTAATGGTATTAATTAAAAAAACAAACAAACAAAGTGTTAAATTTAAATATATATGAAAAATTAAAGCATTTTATCAAGTTCAAATATTTGAAGAAGAAAATAATACATGGCACTTCAATTTTGCATATGGACGTTTCAATTTTGCATAACTACGTGATGTAGTATTATTTCTACTTTCTTTAATTTCTTTACCACGATCTAGGTTGCGTGGTATTACAACATCTTCAGGTGGGCTATTATATCTTTGCTAATAGCCCACCTGAAGATGTAATACAACGAAACCTAGGTCATGGTAAAGAAATTAAAGAAAGTAGAAATTGTACTACATCACGTAGTTTCATTTAATTGTGAAGCTTGGGTTTGTTATTCATAAGAAACAAGAGTAGATCAATACATATATATATATATATATATATATATATATATATATATATATATATATATATATATATATATATACAGGTCAATCGATATAACAGACATGCAAAAGCTACAAATTTTACAATAGAAATATGTATGTCTTCACAATATATACGTATACATAAGTTAGCAACCTAAACGCTAAAAAACATTGTTTTTCACTTAAGAAAATAATTCCAAAAAAGAACTGGATTTTAAACATAGCCCTGGAAGCCCATTCAGGATATTAAAGTGTTGAAAAGCAAAATAAATATTTTCTAGGCGAAACGTAAAGAATTTAGTTTGAGCTATGCAGAAAATAAAAGCTGAAGTCGTATTTTGTGGAGTTATGGTTGGTCAATATATTGATAGAAGACAGAGTTTAGACTGCCGTCAAAATAATTGTAATGATCAAGTTTTAGAAACATTTCCTAATATTTAAAAGTTTTTAAGTGACAAATTAATTTCCCTCATGCGTTTTGCTGTGGTGTAATTATATCTAACATATAACGCTTGTCAGATATTAAAAATAAACTGTCACCACTGTATTGAAATTTATGGAAGATATATATATATATATATATATATATATATATGTACACAAATATAAGTGTAAATAGAACATACCTCTTTACTAATATCTTAGTTGTTATATTTCTATATTTGTTTTATTTATATATATATATATATATATATATATATATATATATATATATATATATATATGTATATATATATATATATATATATATATATGTATATATATACATATAAACACAACAAGCCGCGTTTCATTAAAATGAAATATCGTCGTTATTTTGCTTACATATTTATCAATCTATTGGTATTTCCAGTAGCACATAATGTCAAATGGGGAGTTTGAAAGTAGCAGTATTCCTTTTTGTTTTATTTATTTAATTTTTAAATTAAAAAAACAAAGAACTAAATTAATTGTTATCGTTAAATAAAATACACATAAATTCACGTTATTAATATTAATAAATATTCAGTATCCGCATCTTCGTGAGCTATTTCCTTCTCAACGTATCGTTGAATTTAAACAAAGAGAGATTGCGATTATCGAGATGTCTCCTTGAAATCGCCCTACATATTTTATCGTGATTTATGCTTACGAATGTTCATGAGAATTCAATCCGATATATCCATAAATATTATTTTTCCGATCTAATATTTGAATTATTATTTCTGAATAACATACCGCAAAATAAGATTAGGCTGATTTATCCGTGGAGATCCTCTTACAGGAACACGTTTTATTTTTCAGACAAGAGCTGACCTCTTAAAACTAAAAATTATATATTTTACATAGCTCTAGGGTCTTTCCGCAAAAGCTGGTAAAACTGCTAGCAAAATAATAAATTTGATTCATAATTTTTACTAAAAATATACTTGCGTGTTGTTTACTTCAATATACATGAATATAGTTTTATAAACAAGTAAATAAAAAACATTGTGCGTGTCCGCTCCGACGCGCCACTGGAGTTTATTCCTTAATTGCGATTATTTTGGAAGGTGTAAAATAAGTAACACTGTATATAAATATAATTATCATTATCAACTATCAATATATATCTTACCATTAAAGCAGCGTTCATAAGAAACGCATTCGCTCGACTATTTTTTCGTTGTCTTACGTTGCAAAATTGGTCTCAATTCTTCAAGTCAGATTAGTAGCTTCAAAGATTACCTTCAACATCCAAACGTAAAAAAATTTACTTTTTTTATAAAATATGAATTTTTTTACTAGGATAATATACAACCTGTCCATCCTAAAGGTTCTTTTTAAATATTGGGGAAAGAATTATTAAAATCGGATGAGAAGTATCGAAAATTACCTGCTACATCCAAACTTATAAAATTTAACTTTTTTGTAAGACATGAAAAAAAATTTGGACTGAATAATATATAACCTATGTCCATTCTGAAGGCTTTTTCTAAATATTGGTGAAAAATTATTTTTAAATCCGATGAGTAATTTTGGAGATTACCTTTTACATTCAAACTTTAAAACTGTTACAATTTTTTTAATTCTCTGAACTTCTGATTTTACTCCTCTTAAAACTTCATACCGTGCAAAATATACTAAAAACGATTCATAAGGAGTAAACTCCAAAAGTTTGGTAGCCCTTCTTTAAAAATTCTCCATTTAATTTTTATCACGAAAGTAAAATACTTCAAAAAAAATATGTTAACTATTCGCATTCTTCAATGAGATCCCAATAACATTGTTACTCCCTAGACTATAAATATCTTATAAATTTATCACCACAATTTGCTGTGTTTTTATAAAAAAAACCGAAAAATTTTATGACACTACATTGACTATTGGTCACTACACTGACATTTGACTAGGGTTGAACGATACTTTATAATTTCAGAGTATATTATTGAATTGTTAATGGAAATACTACTAAAGGTGCGGTGTCGTGACTTGGCGATGTGATTGTCCACCCATGGTCGGATCAAACTGAATCGTTTGCTCTTTCACCTTTTTATTTTCCGCGAAATTGATAAAGGGAAGTTAAGGTTAACCCATTTATTATGTTATGTGGGTCTTTCAAATTTCATTTCATTATAATTATCAACTTGGGAATGTAAGTTAAAATGCAGAAAAACCCGGTAATTAGCTCATATGATACCTTTATTTGCTGCCGTTTATATATTATTTTTGTATAATTGACCTTGTAAGAAAAAAAACAAATTTAGACCATTTTTTAATCCATCTTTTCTAAATTGAATTTAAAACGTAATGCTTTCCAGCAAGTATACGTTACAGGATTGGATAAAAATTTTACGCATAAACAGTTGTAGTTTATAGCAGTCGGGAAATAATTCTTACAGAAAAAGAGGAAAATTTGGTTGCTCGTTTGTGTTTAGGGTATGGGCCAAGACGCTGTATGCAGCTATAAGTTGAAACCATCGCATTGGTGATAATGTCCGGGTAGATATAGAATACAATATATATTTTCAGAAGCATAGAATTAGTGCAAAAATGATCTAAATCAAGGAGTCGCACTATTTAGGGAACATTTTGAGTTAAACTATTTACGTATTGTTGCTACCTTGACATCATTTTTGACGATATTGTAGACAAATGGAGCAATCTGTAAAAGTACTTATGTATTTATGTAAATGTAATGTTAAACATTACGGATTGTTTCTTAAGATTCGTTTCCTATTACAAAATCATACCATGAACGTTTCTCTAAATTAAACAAATAAAATTATTAGAGAAGCATAAAAAAACATTTGAAAAGATCACACACGACAATTAAATTTACACAAAAGCTTAAATGCAGTTCTTATTATATTATTGTGGGATGCTTGTTATGAGAGGTTTTATGCTACATGATACATATGGACCTTTACAGTTCCAAACTTAACTAAAGCCTATGCTTCCTATGATCAATGTCTAATCCGTTGACAATAGAGTTAATAATTACCGCAAAATCGGGGCTGGCAGTTAGCACGAGATACGAGTAAATTTACATATAGACATTGGATGGTTTTTAAATTCGTAAAAATTATGATAAGAATAGAGATTTCTTGACAAGTTTAATATTATGACGATTTTTAAATTAATATTACAATAATCAAATACATTATTCCACATTGAGCCCGAAACGTATTTGATCAAAATTAGAAACACATTTGAACTGTTTGTTGTGCCGACGTTAAAAGTTTCAGGAAGGAAGTAGTATATGTTCAAACAAAAATTTGACTTGCTGCATATGTGACTGCTAAATTTGACTGTGAACCAAAAAAATGCTGTGAACCAAAAAAAATAAGAAAAATGTTTGTTTAAGTACAAACTAAATTCGATTGGCAGCTTAAGTCATTTAAGGAAGAGGTTGTAATTGTTTGATTGTTATTTAAGGAACAGATTTTAATCGTTTATTTATGGCAATATCTAATTACATAATCAATTATTTTCTATGGATTACTTTGTCATATGATAACATACGAACAATGATTAAAATTTCGTCTTTACATAACCCTAGTTCTAAAAGCGAAAATTGTTTCTCGCAGAAAATGCAATGTTTTGATGGATGCACAACAAATTTGGACACCCACAAAATTTGATTTTATTTCCCTGTCTAGATTTGGTGTCTACTTTTAGTTTATTGTCTTTATTTTCAGTCTTCAGCATAATAAACTTTAGCAATAGTTGGTTATATAAAAAAACGTATATGCCTACATCTACGGTGTTTAATTTTTTTTTTGAGAGGATCCTTTTTAAATTATAGAGGCAAGGTTTGAAAATTATCAGTAACGTGTTGGTAATCTCGACCGTGGTAATAACAGGTTCCAACTTACTTCAGACGTCTTTGTTCAATATACTGACCCATTGACCGAAAACTATATCATTTTAAGTTATACTGTGGTATTCTACTATTTTAGTCTTTTCATCGCGCTTTTCTTACGATATTGTTGAAGACGGTTCAGTTTTTTATTTACAAGTGTGTTTTTCAATTTTTAGTACCTATGATATACTGTGTTATCTATAATATCCATTTCTATTTATTGAAATCAAAACAGATAGTCATTTATTCATTATACACACACACACATACACACACACACACACACATATATATATATATATATGTACACAAATATAAGTGTAAATAGAACATACCTCTTTACTAATATCTTAGTTGTTATATTTCTCTATATACCTGTTTATATTCACCTACCTGTTTTCTTTGTTTTCAGCTTACGTCAAGACTAGACAAACAAGTCCAAAGCAATGAATTTACTCTTCATCCCTCAACTTAATCCTGTGACAGTTTCCACCTCCATCATCAAACCCTAATTTTGGTATAGGAGAGATTTATAGTACTTTTAGTAGTGTAAAAATAGTAAAGATATTATTATTAAACTTATTTAATTCAACTACTAACTGTATACTTTATTACGGCAGCCGTGCTTTTCTTTGTTGAGAAATTCTGAGTTGTATCTTCAGTTTTCACGGTTAAATTCTAACCACCCGTTCGTGGTGCCACGTAAGTGATATATCCTTCCAACGAAATAAAAAAGGAACCATCCAAATTGTTTCATAAATATCGGAAGTATAAGAAATATAAGTAAAAGCATAAGAAATAAGGTAACTTACTGGTCCATTGACTAACTGTGTGCAGATCGATCTGTTGTTCGACGTGAAACGAGAACAAATACCTTTTGAAATGATTATTATTTGTTGGGATTGATCTATCAGGTAAAGTAATATTTCCTGGTTTAAAAAGTAGTTTATGTCATTTCCTGGCCCCTCTCTATCTCCGTGCAAATAATGTTGATCCGTTTTTTTCGTTTTGGCGTGAAAGAAGAACATACAAACACACTTTAAAGTTTTTTATATTTGTTGGGATTTTTATATTATTTACAATGAAGTTTTCCGAGTTGAACAGTAGCCTATGCCATTTCCTGCGACGTGAAGGACGGCAAGCAAGCACGCTTTGGAATTTGTAATATTTGTTGGGATTATTATGTTAGCATGAACGGGGTTTGTTTCAAATGTTTACGGGGTAGAAAATAGCTTATACTAGAAAATCGCCAACTATCTACATACAGAAAATCATGTTAATCTATTGCTCTAATACGGCATGAAATGAGGGCAAGCAAACATACTTTCGAATTTTAATGTTATTTGGGAATGTCATATTATTATTACATTTATTGAAATTTCCCGAATTGAAAATTAGCCTATTTTAGTTTCTAATCCGCAATCTATTTTTATGTATAAATTCACGTCGATTTGTCGCACTATTGCGACGTGATAGAAAAATAAACAAACACGTTTTTGCATTTTTAATATTAGTTGGGATTGTAATATTAGTCAAGAGAAAAATTCCGGAATAAGTTAGTACCTTGTATCATTTACCGGTCCGCTAACTATTTTCGTGCAGAAAATCACGTTGGTCTGTTGATCCATTGTGACATGAAAGAAGGACAAACATACTTCACGATTTTTAAATATTGGAATTGCTATGTTAGTTAGGATAAGATTGTCCCCGTTGGAAAGAAGCTAATATAATTTTCAAGCCCGCCAATTATCTCTATGTGGAATGTCACGTCCATCTGTTGCCCCATTGTGACGTAAGAGAAAAACAAACAAACAGGCTATTGAATTTTTAATATTATTTGGGATTGTGATATTAGTTATAATGAAATTTCCCAATTTGCTAATTTTACCTATGTATGTTATTTCTTGTTCAACCAACAATCTCTTTGCAGTAAGTCACAACAATCCGGTCCTCCTTTGATACGTGAAAGAAGGACAAAAAACTCTTTCGATTTCTTTTATGTTAGTAGAAGTATTTATTAACAAATAAACACACCCTCAAATTTGTTTAACACAAGTAGGGATTGCGATATTCATTAGGACGAGATTTCGCGGGTTGACTCGGGGTTCCGCCAACTATTTCTGTGTAGAAAGTAACGTCGATATTTTGCTCCATTCCGTCGTGAACGAAGCACAAATAAATAGAATTTGGAATTTTTAATATTAGTTACTATGGTTGTTTCAGTAAAATTTAAATTTCCCGGGTTGAAAAGTACCTACATAATTTCCTAGCCCACCAATTATCTTTGTCTAGAAAGACACGTTGTTCTATTGCTCCATTGCAACGTAAAAGAAGGATAAACAAACAAACTTTTCAATTTTAATATTGGTCGCATTTGTTGTTTTAATTAGAATGAGATTTCTCGGATTGTAAAGCTTGTCTTATTTCCTGGCCCACCAATCCCCTGTGCTAAAAATCACATTGATCTGTAACCCCATTACGATGTGAAAAAAGACAAACAAACACACATTTAATGTTTTAATATTAGTTGGGATTGTCATATTAGGTAGGATGAGATTCCCGGCGTGTTAAGTTGATTACGTTATTTCTTGGCTTGCCAACTATCTCTGTACAGAAAGTCACGTTGATCGTTTGCTTCATTATGGCTTGAAAGAAGTACAAATAAACACACTTTTGCATTCACGATATTATTTATGATTACATTATTACTTAAAATTATATTTCTCGGGACAAAATCTAGCCTAGGTTTTTTCCCGGTGCGCCAACTACCATTGTGTACAATTTCTAAACATCAAACACGAATTGATACAAAAGAAAACAAACATGATATAAAAAAATTAATTAGCAGAAAGGATAGATTAAAAGAATTCATAGATATAAACCCAAAGAGTTAATTAAAACAAAAAGACAAACCCGAAGCATTCAAAATTTAGTATGCAAAATTAATTACTTAAACCCGAATCGATATACAAAAGAAAACAAACCAACAAATAATTGGATATGCAAAAAGGGTCGTCAAAAGAAAGGATATATATATATATATATATATATATATATATATATATATATATATATATATATGTATATATATATATATATAAATATAAACACGAAATAATATAAAAAACAAAAAGTATTGAAAAAGGTGAATTATGTAAAAGAAAACAGATTAAAATATATTCCCGCGCAAACAAATGTATGAAAATTTTTAAATATATTTTTTTATAATAAATAATCACGAGCTAAAATATATACAATTCTAAAATACACGATTTTTTTCAAAATATATATTGCATTCTACATAAAACATTTCCTATCACACTTCCTATCAAAAGAATGTCAAAATATCATTGATGCTAAACTAACAAAGATCCAAACCTAACATTCATATTAATTGAATTATATCACTCTTTATTTTGATTGCTTTTTTGAGATGTAAAAGATACTTAGAAATAGGCTTTAGAAATTTTATCAAGAATAACATAAATTTTTTATGGCCATAAATTTAGTAGATTTTGCTAACAAAATGTTCAAAGAAGCTCAATATGATGTTGGCAGCGCAGTAAATTATAGTGAGTAATTACTAGGAAACCATGGTGCGAAGCAAATCTGTATTACTTTATGAATAAAAACATGGTTTATTTATTTTTTAATACGTTGTTTAGTTACAGCTGTTACAATAATACATGTATGGAGTCATAGAAAGTTTATTTTATGCAAATACTACATACCTGCCTATTACAGATTTCTTTCCATTTGAGCAATCATCTATCAATGAGTAAGTGAATAAGTTACGAAATTGACGATTTTAATCTCACAACTCTCAGAAATTATTATATATATATGAAGTTATATTATTATGTTTATCTTTAAGGAAAATAAGAGTTCTATCGTTTCCGGTAGACGAATTATGAAGGTATATTAATTGTAGAGAGAGCAGTAACTGGTAGTGTAGCTTAGAACTTGATAGTGCATTATTGATCAGATGCATGTTTATTACTTACGATCCTAATCAGCATCGTTTACAGTTAGCACACATAAGCGATATAAGTGAGTGTAAAAGACATTAATGATATATAATCTAATTTGCAACATAGTGTAAAATCAGCTGGATAGGTCAGCCTATTTATTCCTTTTTCATTTTGACGTACAATGGTTACCCTTGCGCCTATCCTGCAATCGCTCCCTTTGCATAGTTTAAACCAATCACTTTGATCACATATCTCAATATTGAGTGCTACTACTTCACTTTGTGAGCACATTACTTTTTATATCGGGAAAGGTTCTTTGAAATCGAATGCATTTGCATAATTTATAAATCAAGCTGACATTGATTGAGGGGCAAATGGTTTCGGTCGGGTCACGTGATGGCGGTAAGAACTATTCATAGTCGGCATATTGATTGAAACTAGGAAGAAGGAGCGTATTTTTATGTGTCGCTGATGCCTGTATTGTGTGAGTATTAATTGTGTATTGTTATTGTCTTAACCGATTGCGAACAGAACGTCAATTGATTAAATTTTGGAGTCTCGTAAGGGAGTGGTTTTTAAACAGGTTAATTTTATGATGGCTTTTGTGTTTCCGATGAGGATATTAATATAATATGAAAATATTTAATAATTTGAGTATACGTATGTAAATTAAATACTTTACTATTTCAGGTAAATTTTTGCTGAACTATTTAAAACACCGTGTTTTACTTTTAATAGTAAAACAAGTTTTAAGATATAGCATACCCGCCTCTTCAGTTTAGTGGTTACTCTCTTTACCATTATTTTATATTTATTTTATTAACATAATTTACAGAATGATATGGCTGATGTTTTTATCATTATTAAATCAAACGAAAAAGCTATAAACCTTGCCCATTTAAGCTAAACCATAATATAAAATTTATGTAACGCTTCATGATGATTAGTAATTTACAATAACTATTAGTTATCTCAAAATATGTTGTTTTTTCTTGCCATTTTCATATAATATGTTTTAATTTGTAATTAATACATGTAATATATTTCTAGATAAGAATCAACATTGAAATAAAGAGTCAGAAAGGAAACATTTTTCTGCGTTCGAAAAAGAAAGAAGATTTGCTCATCCATACCGGGAACCTTGGTTTTTGTCATATTGGCTATCAAAAACTGTTTTCCATTAAATTTTGTGATAAATAAAAACATAATTAACGTACCAACAAGGCAACGTAAGAAGTTTACCTATAAATAAATTCCATTTGATACCGCAATACTGGTTAAAATTTTTCCCATAATACCTATTATAATTAATAAATATGTATGTCTTTAATGAGCCGATATAAACTGCCTGCAATTTGTAATATTTATTTTTGGAAGCACATAAGTTTAAACTTCGTAGTGTAATAACTCAAATACGGTACGAAATTCTGAGCTTGGAAATATATTCGTTCGTTTAGCACTATCAAATAATAAAAGTTCGTAGTTAATTAAGTTCTCTTCAGAGTTTTTATAAGCCTTTGAAAACATATATGCGTACTTACTTATATACATTTATATACACAAACCTAATTGATCTGTGTTATTCGATTAATATTACCTTTGATAAACCCTTCTCTCCTTACTTTCGTTCATCCCTTCCTTGGTACTAAAACAATGCTTTCATAATTTTTGTGAAACAAGAAGAAATGAAATGGATATTATTTCCATACATATTTATAACGATTATTATATATGTGCAAATATTACGATAAAAATAAATTATAGACACTATTAACGCGTATGTACTCAATTAGGTATTTTGGATACGCCAGATGCTTAATCGTAAATGTAACAAAGTATGGGCTCTAAGCATCGTTAGAAGAGAGCATTTTCATGATAATTTTTTGAAAAACTACTCTCGATTCTAATCTTGAAAACAGCCGAATCTATAATAATGTTACCTGATTATAAGGATAATAAAAGCTATCAATAACCACATTAGGCTTTTATTTAATTTAAGTATCTAAAGGGTTCCAGAAAATTGCATGAAAATATCTACATATTTCAAAATGATTAAAAGTTCACATTTAAACACTAAAATGACAAGATCCGTACGAGGAGGATTTCCTGCTCAATAGAGTCTAAAAATAATTTCGTTTTATTGAAAAACAGTTACATTAGGACGTTTTCTGCACTAGCACCTAGTACATGAAATTACAGTGTAAATTATTGTGTAAACCATATTTCACTAAAAAGACGCTAACGACCACACATTGGAATAAGGATTATATATATACATTAACATTTTCTTTATTTTCACCAATCAGTTAAATTACAATTTACCTACTAAAAATTTGACTTCAAACAAATAATTTGATTAGTAATTGGTTGAGTTTTAAGAAAATATAGTGATGTACCAAGTTTTAGGTAATAATAGTATATTATAAATTTCAAGTCTCCTATTTGCATTACACTATGTAATTACTACGTTCTTATCATAATATAAAAAAATATACTTTATTTCAAAATAACAGAAATTTACTCTCAGTAATAACATTGCCGTCTTGGTTTAATCTAGTCGCAATTTAGAATAAGCGAGAACAATAATTTTTTCCCTTGAAACTTTTCTTTCGTGTTCCATCAATTTAAATAATTATACGAAAGATTTTTTTTAATTTTAGTTCGAAATGTTTAGGAAATATTTTATATAAATTAGCCATTTAAGAGAATTTTTCGCGAACGATGACATTTATTTTATTTTTTGCTTGCATTAGTTATCTTCATGAGCTGTGTAAAGAAGAAAACATCTACGTTTCACTAAATTATAATAGAACGTTAATGAAACTTATCTTTTTTGAGGTTTATTAGTCTTACTTTTTCATAAATTTAACTAATATATACTACAAACTTTCTAATAGACTAAAATTGTAAAACATGTAGACTTCCGATTCATTTATGTATTATAGATATTTCCACACATATATAATTTATTAAGCCAAAAAACAGCTATATCCTGTATCCGATTAAAGAGTGCCGTAAATTATCCATTTCGACTGTTGTAACACATCCTCGCTTGTTTTCCAATTTTATTTGTCACTAATAAATGATAATACAAAAAAAACAAATAGTTTCAGCAGAGATCAATCTTTGCTAATATCCCACCTGAAGATGTCGTAATACAACGAAACCTAGGTCGTGGTAAAGAACTTAAGAAAGTAGAAATAATACTACATAGCGTAGTTTTATTTAATTGTGAATAATGAATTTCTACAAAATTAACGCCAAATATATTCAAAATTTCATTTGTGTAATAAGAACTGATTTCTCCAAATAATCCATAAGTCGCTTTGCGTAGGCCATGCTAGGTATTTAAATCCCCTTTACAGCAGTTATAGATACAAAATAAAAATAAGGCAAGTAATTCATGTAAGTCATATGTCCCCCAATATGAAATAATCACGATTTGATATGTCCCATATTAGACATATGTGATTCAATATCCTCGTAAATGTGAAATAAAAAGAATAAAATTATGATAGAAGTTTATAAGTTATTTTTTGTATAAGTTTTAATGATAATAATGATCTCTGAGCTACCAAAAACGAACTAATTAAAAATAACCGATGTATAGATTGCCTATATAACCTTTAACGGTTGAAACTGACTCACGTTGGACGACAGATATCTCTGTATTGATTTTCGTGTAAATATTTAATATGTTTCAGCACTTTATCAGTAAATTTGTTTCAACATATTCATAATCAGAATATTCACTAACTTATTTTTTACCCTTTTTTTTCATTCGTTTTATTATTTCTTGGTTTCTAAATGCATTCTGTTTCCTAAATATAAACCCTCGCAATTATAATTATTTCTACATCCATTCTTTTCCAATTTATGTACGACACATGTTACAATTTGAATGATTCATTGAAATATGGACAGAGTGGCAACTCAGGCACGTAACTGTGAGAACAGTATAAAAGAGTAGATTATGCAAATTTTATCATTGTTATATATTATATCTACCGGCATCACACTTAAAATTAAACTAAGCTTCTTGCCATAAATATATTTTACGAATTCTTGTTTTAAAAGTTTTTTTTATTGTGAAAACGAATACAAATATCTTGATTTGATGAATGAAAACCCAATAATATTATGTGGTAACAGTAATTGAGTAACCCAAATTAACAGCGGACAATTTTTCGTCCAAGAAAATGTAACATTTGTGAAGCAGACTGTAATAAGTAATTTTTTTTTTTTTCTGAATGTTACTGGCTGTAGAAAATAATAAATAGACGGAGCACGGCTTGAAAAAAAAACTTTTGAAAAAACCACTTTTTCATTCCAGAAAATATATATTTTTACACCAGAAAAATTATCTAATCAACAAATCTCTTATCATTATATAATTTTAATACAACTAAATACTGTTTTAAGCGCTCTTTGATAGCATCTTCAAAGTTGACACAAATGTCAGTAATTTGGGTAATAAGATCGCATTGCCCTGCTGTGAATTCCATGGATGACAATTAATTAAAAATGATTGATCATCTTGTATATGGTGGAACAGGCAATCGTTGCTTATGTAATTTTTTTTATTTTTTTCAAAATTTGGCATACAGAGAATCTTATCTTGTCTCAACATCTTCAATTAAAACATGTTTCTTCAGATCGACAGCCTCTCGAAATGTTTGCAATTATTTGAGTGTCAACGTTGAGTAGTCAAATAGATAACCATTTCCAACAAGTATTCAGCAGGTCCGCTGTGCGTTCTAGCTGGAATAATTTACTTTTCTTTATTAACTGAAAGCTGTTTTCCAAACTAGCTATATCCTTAATGATTAAATGTTGGTCTTGAGTTTATTATCGCGTACTAAAACCTGACCTAATTAGTCGTCTGGAGTACGGGTATATACACTTTATAAATTTAAATAAAACATATAATATACTTCAGTTATTTTTTAATCTTATTTAATATAACAATTAAACTTTTCTTTACAAAAAAATAGTCAACAGAAACGAATCACACCCTTAGTGTTTAAAAAACCTATAGAATTAAACAAAACCTCTTTAGGGCACTAAAATCACATTTTTGATATAACTGAGATCATAAAAAAGCTAATCAAAAATACTTAATTCTAATAGGTGTTTTCTAAACAAATATACTTTGCCACAAATATACTTTTTGCAAGTGAGACTTTTTGCTATATTTAAAAAAATTTAAAAGATTCATCTTATTTCATTAGACATAGGTAAAAAATAAAGGGCAAAATAAAGAAGTAATGTAAATATAAAAACAATTATGATTAAAAAACTAACCTTGGGACTAGTTGTTTTTAGTCTGAGGTTTTTATTTACCAAATTCAGCAGTTTTATATCCAGAATAATTTGTTCACCTATTAAATTTGTCATTTTGATAACTTAGAGATTATGACTTTCAAAATGAGTATAAGTAAGTTATATCCAGTTGTTATTTTATTATTGCTTTTTTCTTAGCTGATATTATTTTCATGGTTTTCTGTAACATTTTTATGGTAGTTTAGATTTACTAAAGAGATATCCGAGACTGAAACTTCTTCGGTAGTTTCAGTCACAGATATTTCTTTCCAATGAAATCTTTTCACATGTATCCACAGTGCATTCCTAGAGAATTTGTTAGTAGCCACACCTAAGTGACCATTAGTAATATCTATATTTCGCTTTACATTTTTCCTTGAAAATAACAATTTTGTAATCAAGCATGTCATATGTCAAATCAAGGGTTTATGTAATACATAAAGGTAAATAACCAAATTTTAATATCTCTTAAGTTAAAACCGCCCATTTGGAAAGACGGGCTATGTACATAAGTTAAGGTTTGATTTTAAGGAAATCTCCACCAATATATTAAAACATTAATGCAATGTGTTTGCAAACCTGCCTTACAACCAAACCGTAATCGGATATATTCAATTTTCAATCGATTTGATTTCTAGGCATCGTTCGTGAAGATAGTCGGTGAATATGAATATTTCTTAGCTGTTTATTATTCATCTAATTTGTACTCGTATTCATTGTATGGATACCGTAAATATTCAGTACATACGGAATAAAGTATATTCATAAAATGTTATTCGTTGAGGATTTTAATTTTGGTTTCCGTATTTTGTCTTAATAGGTTTATAATGAGTATATATATATATATATATATATATATATATATATATATATATATATATTCATATAAAAGGTAGGTAAATTGGGTCAACATAATTTTTAAACTAAACCACCATATTTTCCTTTATCCGCCGCCTTAGCCGCGAATCAAAACTAATTATATGTATGATTTCGTGAATATTTGTGACTAAATTAACTTTGCAATAATGCAATAACAGTACAATTTATAAATGGCATTCGCCAAAATAGTTGTCATAAGATAGCGGAGTGTGTTGTTAAGTTGTATTTTATAGTTGTCTACTAAGTCTTGGAAGGAGATACAGTGAGGGTAGAGTGAAGAGTATAATTCTTCCACCATTCTTTCTTCTATAATTCTTATACCTTTTACTTTGTGCTATGCAAAAGGTTTCTGACTTTCTTCACCCATTTCACTTGAATGCAATAAGGATCATAAAATGACATTAATATGTCTGAAAATTTATTTTGTAAAAGTACTGCCACTCTAAAATGATTTACGCAAAAACAGTTCTCACAGGATAGCGGAGTACGTTCTTGAGTCGTATTTTATAATTATCTACTAAGTCTTGGAAGAAGGTAGAGTGTGGGTAAAATGAAGGATATAATACTTCTCATATCCTTGTGACATACAAAAAGTCGCTTGATTTTCTTCACCTATTTGAATACAATATAATAACCGTTATAAGGTTATTTTTATATCACTTAATATTTATTTTGTAAAAATAATGCTATTGAAAAATGGTAGACGTCAAAGCAGTTCACACGAGATAGTGAAATAGGTTGTTAAGTTGCCGTTTAGAATTGTCTACTAAGTCTGGTACCAATATACATTGAGGGTAAAATGAAGGATGAAATTCTTCTTATACCTTGGTGTTAAGTGAAGAAATGTTTGAATTTCTTCATCTATTTTAGTTGAATGAAGTTACGCTTATGAAGATGAATATTGTGGTGGCAAGGGAAAAACATTTAATAAATTAGACATAATTCTTTTGAATATTGGAAAAAATTCTTTATATTCATTCGTATTTAAAATTTCTATTTTTTTTAGTTGGAAAAAGCTTATCTTATTTGTAGTTTCATTACTTTATAAAATATACTGATTTTCTGGAATTTTCACTCTGAACAACTTGTCATATAATTGTTCATTAGAAAATAGTCTACCTTCAAGCCATTCTGTAAATATTTCCCTTGAATTTACTTATTGAAAGAATAAATGTTACCTTCACCGTGAAGTATTTACCCCGCCGGTATAATTATATTGAAATACATCGATTTCAAAAGTACAACAGCATTTGACCTTAAGCTCAGTTGATTTGCTTCAGAAACAAAATAAATTTATTGTAAATTGAGAGATTTGTTGGAAGGAAGGAGAAAATTAAAGAGAAAATAATAAAATTGGCTTTCTACTTTAGACGTAGGCCAGAATTCATCTCTGCAAATTGTTTCGTCATTCCCAGTTTTATATGTAAAGGGAGCAGCAAACATTTTTTCCAGGAGATTAAATTTTCTCTCTCAATATTTTTGGTTCCAGGAACTAGTTCAGTTCTCGGAGGCCACTCTTTCTTCGTTCAGTATTGTCCTTTATATCGATTATCTACTCGCACAAAAAACAAGGGTATTTTGTATAGCTACCTAGTTGACCGAGCAGCAAACTTATAAATCTCAAGTCTCCGCAGACCATCCTACTGTGTTCTAAGTACTTTAATTTATCCAACACATTTTTCAAATTGTCGTGTCATTCTTTCTCATGTCTGATATGATATGTCAGAACGGGGGACTACGAGTGAAGCTTAATTATTGCCATTACGCAGAAGAACTGTTTTCAAACTTTGCTTTAATGAGTCTATGAAAATAAAAATCTCCATTCATTCGCGTCATATTTGATGTTAAATATTTTCACTAAGTAAAGAATGTCTTTGCAGTACACCATATCACGATCTTCAGCAAAATGCGGTACGAAGTCGTTTTCTCTGTTGCAATAATGGTTATAAAATCTTAAAAACTTCGTATAATTTAATGTAAAATATTTTCGAAAATTGCAATGATGCTTATTGAAATGGACGCGATAATTACAATACATGTAGTCTTCAAACGTATCTCCAATATGAGTACTTATAGCGTTGCATTGAAAATAATGGTGACGTTAATCTGAAGTAAAAGCCGAAATAATTTTATTAGTTATTCTAATCAATTAAATCCATATTCAAGTGGCAAAAGCGACGAAAGAAGTCCGGATAAATTTGCAAAAGGTGTTTGATTACAAAGGATTAACACGTCCTGTTGAATTGTTAAAGATATGATTGTTGTAATTACGTTAGACAGCTGTTAAAACATAGAAAGAACCTGAACAAAATATTAAGTACGGCTTATAAACTAAGAAATATTTATTTTCACATGAACGACGAGTAGCTTGGGATACTACTCCTAACTGGATTAACTAAAATGTACAACACCATGATAATATTTTGAAATAATTTGAATAAGGCTTCTATTACTGAGCAATAATTTTTATTTCAATATGATACTATTTTAATGTCTTTAATATTTTCCTAATTATAATTCCATTTAAACGTAACTCCATAAAATACAATTAAGAAAAACCTATATTTTTTGCTGCACAACAATACTCCTATCGCTCAATATTCATAGACAAACAAAGTGTTCATTATGTTCACTTCAAGACGTCTTAACCCTTGTGTTAACGTTAAAATAGTGTATATAGAGAACGGAATAAATATAACTTGTAACACTTATGATATATTATAAAATGCTGTTGATTTCTGAATCCTGACAAAAATAAACGATCAATTTCGTGAATATATCTTTTCTAACTTTCGAAACTTTAACATGGAATTTATGTGTTATATTTTTAACTTGGATGTTAAACCAAGCAATGGCATAGACAACAATCTTAATCGATATTTATGATTCACTGGTGAACAATCTTAGGTTGTTCATCATTTTACAATACTACTTCTTAGTTAACATTGTTTTATATTTTAAATTATCCCTTATAAAACGATACTGGCACGCTGCAATTATTAGGTTGCCCTATGACTTTGTTTTCATATTACATGTTTTGAATACATGCAGTAAATTATTGTTGTAATCATTTGTAACTTGCATATATTCGGATATATTTTTAATAATTATTTTTTCTTATAACGAGAAATTACATTAAGTTTTTCATTAAAATATAAAAGAAGGAAAACCAAGATACTTCTAAAATTTTCTATTTAATATTAATTAGAAATTTGCTAATCACAGAATTTAATAATTTTTCAGTATGTTCTGGGAAGAAAATTTGGAATTAGTGTCATCGTAACAAAATTGCTCCATATTTGCACGTCAAACCTAAATTTTATATGTAGATAATTAATTTATTTGCCAAAATTTTATCTTTAATATTTTCTTTTTTTATATGCACGAAGTTTCTTCAATATAATATATTTAATGTTTCTAAACTTATTTGTGTTACTCATATACTAATCTAAATTTATATAGTTAACAGTTTACTAATATGACTTGTTTAAACAATCAAATATCGGTATTTTATTTTAATTTAAATAAATTCCTATTATATTAATTTTTAACATGTATATGTTGGGGTTCACATTTTACAATCACATTCTTGTGATGAACTAGTCATGTCGCATCGTGTTAATGAGTCGATTACAGCTAAAGTTGTGTCGTATATCAGCATTGAAGTGTGCTATTGCGAGCCAATGAAAATACCTTCTTTCAATTTAGCTTCAGATAGGGATGGAAAAATTTGGTCTATATATTTAAAAACCTCTCATTCTTTATTGAATGCTTTCGCGAATAGTTTCATCATTCCTAGTTTCATGTGTAAAGGAGGAGCAAACATTTTTCCCGGGGAACTAAATTTTACCTCACAATATTTTTCATTCCAGGAACTAGTTCAGTTCTCGATGGCCACTCTTTCTTCGTCCAATGTTGTCCTGTCTCGAGTATCCCACTCACAGAGAAAGCAAGGGTATTTTGTGTAGCCGCCTTGTTGACCGAGTAGCATATTTATAACTTTCAGGTCTCCACAGACCATCCAACCGTATTGTACGTACCTTATTTTATACAAATTTTTTTCAAATTGTCGTAGCATTCTTTCAAATGTACAGAACGGGTGACTGGGAGTGCCGCCTCGCCTCTTCATATAGAGATATCTCGTATTTTAAACTAGTGTTCGCACTAAACTGGTAAATTACTGTATTTTAAACTCATGCAATTGTTCGCACTAAACTGGTAAATTACTGTATTTTAAACTCATGCAATTGTTCGCACTAAACTGGTAAATTACTGTATTTTAAACTCATGCAATTGTTCGCACTAAACTGGGAAATTACTGTATTTTAAACTCATGCAATTGTTCGCACTAAACTGGTAAATTACTGTATTTTAAACTCATGCAATTGTTCGCACTAAACTGGTAAATTACTGTATTTTAAACTTGTGCAATTGTTCTCATTAAACTGGAAAATCATAAGGTACATCCGCGAAATATTGAAGATTACCAAATCCGTATTAACTTAAAATATGTGCAATGATTTTTTTTCTTTTATAGCGACTTTGTAACAAAGTCACGAATGAGCACCGAATTTGCCAAGGGTATATGCATATATGCAAGCGTAACCATAGTAAAGGAGTTTTAAATGCGGTTGCTTACATAATACAAATAGTGCGAAATTTCGTTTAGATGTTTGTTACTCAATTAAACTTAAAGACTAGACAGATTTCAATTCTTGCAGCGCTTGAGGATGATACGTGGCAACTGTTACGAAGCTCGCGGTTAGTTGGTCATACCTACCGTGCGTTCACTTCGGTTTGTTAATAACTTGATAATCGCTTATAGCTTATAAATATAATATTAGAATAAATATAGTGATAAAGATCTTTATTTATTTCGATAGAATTTTTTTTCGAACTTGAACTAAAAACGTATCATAAAATACTTACTCAAAAATTAATTTTATAAAATACAATTTTGATATTTTTTTTTATTTTCTCAGTATTTATTTCTAAATAACAGTTATAATTTATTTCCTATCTTTTATTTAACAAAATAATATTTAATATTCTACAAAGCATCAACATATCTGAAATATTTTTTTCGAACCTCTTCGTTCGCATCGATAGATACGGACTTTACGAACTCTGAATTTCAATCTGCAGATGTCATAAAGCCCACTTCTGTAACATTCTTATTTCCGACAATATAAAATTTTCATAAAATCTACCAAATTTAAATATATTTTTGGTCTTAATATTCATTTTTAATAAAATCATTAGGGCCAATTATACCCATATTTTTGAACGAGTAGTTTCTGCACGTTATCGTACGTATATTTTACAAAGTTCATTTTATTCACAAAACTTCTATTCATAAGCTTTCTTTTGTATTAATTAAATATAATATAAATAATTTTATTTAGTCTTAGTCCTCTACATTTATAATAACTAGACAAAGGTGTGGAAGGACATTTGTATCCTTATATATAATATATATTTGTATATATTTACTCTTGTGAATATTCTTAACTTTGTAAGTATGTCAACCTTCGATGCTATTCCCGAATATATGAAAAGCATATATTATCTAAGTGAATTAACAAGGAATATACCTAAGATGCAATCTTATTATTGTTACCGGGGCATTGGATCCCATATCTGAAAAGAAAAAACGTTTTACACTTATAAGAATTCCACCCTTATAAGATAGTTCATTTGTTCGTGTATCCGTCGGTCATAATTGTTTTTCTCAGAAAATAATTTACTTGAAATTTTACGTATTGTCAAAGCATATCAATCTATATATTTCTCAATAGATAATATTGAAGATTATCTACATGGAAATTTAATGAAGAAAAAATAGGTAAAATTTAATTCTCGCAAAAGAATTGAAATTCCATCCATAGGGCGAGATGTTGTTTGAAAGAGCTATATATAAGTTACAGTTTTACTTTTCATAGCTACAGGTAGTATATCTTCAAGCGTACTGTAAAATATTCAAGAGACATTTTTTCAGCCTCGATATTTCCGAAACTTTTCAAACTAAAATTATGAAAAAAAATAGTTTTTAAAAGCTTACACTGTGTAAGCTTGGTCATCAAGGAATTTTTAAGGGTGATCAAAGAATGATCATATTTTTTAAGATATTTACAATAATGTATATACATTATTGTAAATATCTTAAAAAATATGATCTTCCTGCTTAATTATATATATTAGACACAATTAAATGAAACTACGTGATGTAGTATTATTTCTACTATCTTTAATTTCTTTACCACGACCTAGGTTTCGTTGTATTACAACATCTTCAGGTGGGATATTAGCAAAGATATCATCTTCATAGATCAATCTTTGCTAATATCCCACCTGAAGATGTTGTAATACAACGAAACCTAGGTCGTGGTAAAGAAATTAAAGATAGTAGAAATAATACTACAACACGTAGTTTCATTTAATTGTGAATAATAAATTTCTACAAAATTAACGCCAAATATATTCAATATATATATTAGATATAAATTTGCGATCACAATTTCAGATTAGTGATGAAATAAGGTAATTTTATTTTAAATGAAACCTGGATGCGCGGCCAGAATGGCACTTAGCCGTTTTTTATTTAAATATGATTTTTTCCCAAATAGAATGTGTTTTAATTTTTGTAATTTAAATATAGCTAATAAATATAAAATTAATTTTTCATATAATTACATATTCATAACGAACATGAACTATCGAAAAATTAATAAAAAATTACGTCATGCCCCGGAATAAACTCAAGAATTTATTATGTGAAAGCTGATTAACCACGGTTGGATCAAATTCAAATTTCACTAAACAATAGATCATGGTATGTCACTCATTAAATCAACAATTTAAAATTCAAATTTTGTAACGGGACTTCCAAAGTAAAAAATATTAAAAACATAACGACAAAAATTAAGTCAAATATTATATGATGACGCCAGTTCTACTAATTATATAAAAAAGTTTGGACTATACGAAAAACAATAAAAGTATATTTTCTGACTCGACTAATGAGAGAGAAAAAATATTTCTCTGTTGGTTTAATTAAGGTTCTCCACAGTTTATTATTGGCATACGCTACCTTACCACTCTCGTTGTGGATTGACACTACCTGTAAATGTGTGATAGGTAAATGATATATATGTCAATTATATTATATTTACAAGTAGACAACCAAAAAAGAAATTAACAAAACCTATTGATGTCAACGTCAAACACACAATTTATTTCTACTTACATTTTGTGACTTGTATGTAAGAAGAATGAGATACTCGTACGTAATATTCGTAAAGGACGAGGGTATTACTAAATAAAATAAAAACAGGTCAGTAAAACTTTATATCGCGGCAACCATTATTTTACGCTGAGTTGACACTAATAAAATATAATCATTTGAGTGAACCTGTGTTAATATTAATTCAATCGATTTTTGATTCACGCGTTCACGTGAACCACATTATAATGTTTCTGTGTATGTATTCCACACTTGTATATAAGTATAGGATTTATATTTACATGCATGCACGCACACACATAAACGTGCGTATATACACAAGTACACAAAAATATAATACTCTGTGTTAAAAGAGGATTTGACATATTAGCATTATTAAAATATGTATGTGGAATTTATTTTTGTAAAACTCTAATACTTAAAAATATTTTCTTTACCTACCCAAAAAAATGTCAACGGCAACAATAATATTGCTAATATGTCAACTTTACTTTTGCAAGAAATCTTCTAATAGAAAAAAAAACACGGAAATTGCTCATACCAGATATGGAGAAAAGAGCGGCACTCAAGTGGTTCGAAGCTAGTTTGATCAATGGCAACTATCGTCACTTCTGATGGTGTGTCTTTAGAGTCAATGATAGGTCCCACTCACGGATTTCCTCGCCTTTTCTCCTTAATCGCCATCCCTAACCTTCTTGTTTGCTCCATGTAGTAATAATACCTTTATTTTATAAACAATCCTCTATAACTATGTTTTCTACATGCTAATATGTGGACTTTATATCACGGAGCTTGTAATCTTTTTCCAAATATTGGTTACTATTTCGTCCTAGAATCAAAGTGATGAAACGGGGTTTTATTGGGTTTACGTCAACAATATTAACAAATGAAACAGTCATTTTAGTCTGATCTATTGGTTAATATTTTTTAGATTAGAAAAAATTAATACGGCCTTAAATCGCTATTTTTTATTAAGCTTTACATTATATGTTTATAATTACAAATAATTTTATTATAATGTGATTTGTTTTTAATATTAAATACTTCAATATAGTTCCTAAACATCTTATTTGTTTTGGTTTAGAATCTATTAAGTTTCTAACTTCCACTGTTATATAATAAAATGTTTCTATGCTTATGAAACTAACAAATTCAATTTTTGGCATTATTTTATTATATTCACTTCATATTTGGACCTGACATCCTTTCACTTGATTCTCACGAATATCAAAATTAGATTTTATCCTGAGAAAAATATTTTTCCTAATTTTTCATTGGATAAGTCTTTAAAAATATTTCGCTTTAGAAATAATTTGATTTTCATAATAAATTAAAATTATTTTTATCCTAGGATGAAATAGCAATATTGTTTAGTTTTTTCTTATTAACTAATGAATTTCAATAATAAATTAATGATACCATTCATAAATACACCTTGGTGTCATTAATTAAGTAAATATAAATTATTACCACAACTATGTCGTATAAACTTAATGTGAATTAGAAATTCGTTTGCCAATAGGAATCATATAATTTTAGTATTAATTTGCGTAGATACCTTTGGTTTCTTTTATCTATTATTAGCTATTTCCCACGTTTCAACTCTCACAGCACTTGTGGCAATCACAACTTTCACGAATAATAATTTAATAAGATATCCATCTGAAAAAACGACTTTTCCCACTTCACAAAATCTATATTGTTGTCGTGCCCTCCATAGCACTTCCTTTCCAGCTGCGTTGAATGTAGCCCCAGAAATATAATCTTAGATTTTGAATGTGACTAGTTAAATTAGAATTACATGTAAATTTTTTCCTGGACAAATACTCTACGATAATGAAAACTATATCAATATATATTTAGTAGAACTCAAGTTAAAAGCGAATAAACAGAAAACCAGACAGAAGTTGCATTACGTTTTAGTGGCCAAATCCATTTTGTTAAAGTCGATATAAAATTTTCGGGAATAAATCTGATTTAGCAACAATGCAAATTTCGTATTTTTTGTTTTAAATTAGAAAAGATAGTTAAAAAATTATGTTTTAACCATAACCAAGGCTCGGTCGCGATTATATTTTATTAAATGAAACGATTTGAAGGATTTTTCCATACAAAGTGCACTTTGTATGGAAAATACAAAGTAAAAGTTTAAAATTTATCGATTTAATCGCTATTCATACCAACCTGAGCACTGAAATTGAAAATATGCATAGAAATCGTTTAAAAAAACCAACCCGAAAAATTAATAATTGAAATGCGCAAAGAGGGTCGTAGAAAATAAGGTTGACAATCAAGGGGCGGACACTTCTTCATAGAAAGAGCGTATTTCAAGTAAATTTTTAATATTAAAATAATCGAGTCAGAGCCGTACTTTTTTAAATAAGTTATTTTGTTATGTACATTCGTTGAATTAGAACATATATATATATATATATATATATATGTATATATATATATATATATATATATATATATATATATTGCCAAATCTGCTTAAATATTTATGTTAAAAACGTTTCGGTAATTGTATACACCTGTCATAAATTCCGAACCGTACACAGTTTGAACGGGAGTTTTAAGTTTCAACTAATTAGGTATATTCCATGTGTTAATATTGTTGAGATAGAATCCTTCCTTGAGATAGGATTACAGTGTTGATAGTATGTGTTTGTTCTTGTTGTATTTATTAAATGTGTAGTTCAACATATATTATTGTCACTTAAATCTGCTTAATTATTGACGAGAGCATAGTGAAAACTGCTGGTTATAAATAATAAACATTTAACACGTTTCAATTTAGTTTTACCCCAAAGTACTTCGTGGATTTTTACCTTGGCGAAAATGGCTTACACGCATGTACAAAAAAATAAAATAATATGACAAAATCACAATTGTCATGGCTTCAAACTTAACTGAAATCCACAATTTACAACAAATATTTTAATTTTTTTGAAAATTTTCTTACGTTATTTTAATATATTGTCTGCTCTTTTTTCAATCAAAATTAGTTTACTAAACAACTGGTATAATAAAAATTAATTACAGAAAAAAAAATCAATATAAAAAAATTATGCGGCCATGAATCCCAAGTCCGATCTCGAACTCAAGACAACGTTTCTATTTTATTCATATGGTTTTTATAACTTTTGGTGTCAAACCTGGCAGTTATTTCCAGCACATTCTACATATTTATTATCGAATGGAAATATAATCAAAATGGTCAAAGATTCTAAAACTCTTTGAACTGGAAAAGTACTAATAAAAAGCAATAAATATTCATAGAAAATGCAATATATTTTTTGAATTATTGATGGTAAAATATTATGCCTTCGGTAACATATTATGTGATAGCATTATTATTTCTAGGTAGTGAAATGTTTGTAACGTTCATTTAATTTTCTCTAAAATATTTTGTAAATTTTGTTCTAAAATGATCAGTATTGTATTTTATATTCATTCATAAATAGGTCTATTTTTCTACGAAATCTCTAATTATTTCAGAAAAAATTATCTTTAGAAGACTTGAAATTGTTAAAATGATAGTGTCGTGGCTGAGATATTAGTTAAACCTTACAGAGATTATTACTTTGATTGTCGTTCGTTTGATAATCAATTTCATAAAATTAAAAACACGTTCAGTGACATTACTAAATTATTTTTCCACATAAACAAGGAATGACCCACTTACGGACATAATTTAGAAATTATGTTTCTTTATTTTACACTATGTGGAGTATGTGCTCTAGAATTGCTTCTGATTCTGATAGAACAATTTCTTAGTTTGTACGCTGAATTAATATTTTTAGATTAAAATTATATTAAACTAAATAAAATTTTTTAAACGTTTATTGTTTTAGAAAAGTGTGCTCCTATCACAGTCTCATTGGTTAGTCACCAGTTGAGGTAATCAACTATTCGGTTCGGATGTCGGAAATATAGTTTTATGAAACTTGGTTATCAAGATAATTAAGATAAATACAGTATTGTGTTTAGTGTGTATGAATCTAGTGGTTTAAATATTTATCTGAATAATAAAAGTGTGTCACAATTATTCACAATACGGAAGTATGAATATGCATATTGTTATTCAAAATTAACTTTGATAGTCATAATAATATTGCAAATTATAATCGGATACTCCGGATATTTTCAAACAGAAATTTTTCACTTTTTTACACGCACAAGGGCGATTTACAAATTACTTTCAAATCTTAGTATAACAAAAGAAATGAACGACTCATTGGCCTTTCCGAGTTCGATCAAATGTGGTATTACTAGTTGTTTGGAAGTTGTTTTATTTTATTATTATCGTATCAATAAGTTCGTATTTTATTAGGTTTACTTAATAAAAGAAAACGTATTTTTCATCTAACTTTATCTTTATAGGTAATCCTGATGTGGCAATCCTGATGATATAAGTTAAAAATATGTATCACCAGATTTTTGCTCGCGGTATCATTTGCGTCGATTTTTATTGAAGACGATGGAGTAGACCCCCTTAAACTTATATGCTTTTAACACCATCGATACATATATTTACAAATATTAATAAATCTTTTATTTATAAAAATCATGAGATATTGATAAAATCTCTATAAAGTAACAATTATGGCACAAAAAATTACTACTCTCAGAAAATGAGATCTGCAGCATTAGAAACTTAAATTTTTAACTTCTTAGTATTCATTCTTATAAATTAAATATACAAACTTTAAAAAAAACAACAAAAATAAACGTTATTTCCAAAAATAAATAAAACTGCAACGCCTAAACATTTATATTTTTTCGCGGCAGTTACAGCACATTTTTTTCGAACACTCCCAGCAAATTGGTACCTGACACATAAAACATAAGTAAGCAGTCTTTCATTTCTTTTTTGGATTACACGTAAAACATGTTTTACGAACTTTAAGTTTTTCGACATCAGAAGTGCTTGGTTTATCGTCCCCGATCTCTAGATTACGGCAAATAGAGTTCTTAAGATCTCTCTGAATGTGATCATTTTTTTCGCGACGTTCCATATGCGGCCTTGTAAGCTGTTCTGCTAGCTGTTTTAAAAATCGACTTCTAGTCTTCTGTGCTTGGTTGCTGAGGCTGATGACATAAGCATTCAAAGCAGAGATGTCCAAAATTCTGTAAAATATAGTTCGAGGCCATCTTCGCGTTTGACGAACAGTAGAGTAATTTGAACATATTTGATCCAGTAAATCGACGCCTATTTGTGTTTGGTTGTAGTATAAGATCATTTCCGGTTTCTTGCTACTTTCGTCAACACTAGCAGTATGATGCATACTTGAAATCATAACCACAGCTTTATTTTTTTTTGGTACGTAAGACGATAAAGTGATACTTTTGGTAAAACCAAAGATTGAGGACTCGATTTGCCGATTTCTAGATGGTTTGAACTCAGGCGGTATTTCACGTTTGTTCTTTTTGAGGGTACCAACATAACTGAGGTGCTTCTCTTTCAAAATATTGACTAGTTCTATCGAAGAAAACCAGTTGTCAGCGGTCACGTTTCTATTAGAATTTTCAATCGGTGCAATAAGACTTAGAACCGCTTGAGTTGGTTTTGATTGAAGCTTCTGCTCTTGTGTCAAATTTTGTCCATCAGAATCTTTGCCGAGGTATATGTAAGCATTTAGGAGGTAACCGTTTCTTGCATCTGTAAGGCACATAATTTTAAGACCATATTTAGCTGGTTTTTTTGGCATATACATTTTAAATTTGCAGCGACCGCGAAAAGCTACAAGCATCTCATCTACACAAGCACAAGTTCCAATCGTGTATACTCTTTGACAATTTTGTATAAAAGACTGAAAAAGTTCTGAAATTGGAGCAGATATATCTAGTTCACGTCGTTGCTCTCTAGTTTCTGCATCATCAAATCGAATAGTATTTAGCAGTATTTAGCCACCTTTTCGTGCGATTCTCAGTAATACTACTACGCCCCTGGATATTTGGAGTCTTTTATTTACTTATGAGATGTTAGATAAAATAGTACTACACACTAATCAGAAAATAAGCAAAATCAGACCGAAGTACAAAAAGTAGACTTGTGTGCATGATTTGGTCCGTACAGAGCTAAAAGCTTTCATTCGGCTTTTGCTTTATACAGCTTCAAAGAAAATCACGAGCACTACACTTCATGGTACAGTACTCATGGAACCGGAAGAGAAATATATCGTTGCATAATGAGTAAGAATAGGTTGGAAGTTCTGCTAAATACTATTCGATTTGATGATGATGAATTATTCATTTTGACACTAAAATAACAAAAAAATTAAGTACAAGTAATCACACAACAACCTACGTGCGGTCATGGAGACTAGACTCGCGCACGTATTAACTCGCCGAGGGCAAGCGCGATACTGATTGGCGTGTAGATAAGGTACATGGACGCGCGAGGTCGTACGACACGCACACATAGAAAAATTTGAATTTAAAAATCCGTTGCGGTCTCTGAGACCGGTAGTAGGTGGTTAAGGGTTAAAATTGTAGTATTGAACAAAACACTGAGTTTTATACTATAAGAATAATGTTATTATTCGAGTTAAAAATGACAATGGGTTAGTTTGAATCATGAGTTATGCTCGTGACAAATTTTATGGAAAAATGTCAGGCTGCTTAGGCGTAATTAAATAATAAACATCCAAACAAATGTTTTGCGATAATAATAGTCTACTTGCGCGAAGCTATATACATTTCGTATTACATGAATTATAAGCACGCTAAATTTGATAGTGATTAATTGGTTGATTGTAAAGATATTAGATGACAAACATCCAAACTGTCTCAATAAAACATTATACCTAATATTATGTACTTATTTAAGCATGTATAAAAATATTCTATGTATTGTGTTTTATGCCAAGTTTGAAATCGGTTTCCTATTAAATTACCCTGTTATCTTTTTCATATTTATTATTTGTTCATGGAATGGAATGATCTAAAATACTTGAAAAAATTATAATCAACCTAACAGTTCCAGCAAAGCACAATTTTTAAAGTTAGTTTGCTAAATATATTTCAAGGAGTCACATTATTAAAGCGGAATTTTTTTTTATGCCCAACTGAAACATTTATGTAACTATGGTATTCCTATTAAGGGCATAAGGTATTCAAATTAAACTATTGGAAAATAAAAACCTTATCTACTTAATACATAAAAATAAACATTAGCTAGTATATATTTCAAAGGTTTAAAAATATCCCGAAATCCTGGAAAACGTACATAAAGCATCATCACAATTTTTTCCATGGAAACTTCTGGTAAACTATAAAATATTTAATTTAGCTGTTTTAGAGTTCTACATATTTCAACTATATTTCTAGACCCGTTTTATAGGAAATTGTAAAAACATAAGTTTGATTTCTATAAAACTCATCCTTTCCGTTGATAGCCCACACTACCGCACATAGAAACTTAATTTTCCACTAAGCAAGTCAATTTGGATTTTTTCGGAATCAAGTTAAGTATCAAGTTAAGTATATATAAGTAAGTCATGCAAGCAGTGTGATTTTATCGAGGATATTTTATTATAGTAAGTATTAAAAGTTTTAAGATTAATATTGCCACAATATAAATTGAATATTGTCACCATAAAATACATATTTTTTCGTATATAATGCATCGATAATTGCACTAATGAAATTCATGTTATTTTACTAGAAAAATATACCAAAACCTATGAAATATACCAAAACCTGTAAAGGTTAAATATTTTAATCAATATTCTATAAAACTATATAAAAAAAATAAAAGTTCATGATTGTGCTTGCGCTTATATCGTAATTTTTTTGTATACTTTGAAGATTTTAACCGGCAACAGAGGTATTGCATCTAAATATATACGTATCTCTGGTGTAAAACTACTTCATACAACTTCACTCTACAGGGAGAGACTAAGATTTTCTTTTTCAAATAGAACCGGTGGTGTGTCGTTTTCTGAAAATGTGCAACTGAGATGTCCTAAGTTGTTTTGCGCACTGGTAGTAGTCATATTGAAAACTGGGATGTCTTTCATGAACGGTGTGTCGTTTGGAAAAAATAAAAGAAGCATAAATTGATATTATAACTATTTAATGTTTATATAGTATACAAGAAAAATCTTTACATGTAATAAAACGATAACAAGTCTGTATCTGTGCTTATGTAACATAAACACTACTGGAGAGATTTTAAAGCATCTCCACAGTTTGTGTCTCATTCGCTTTGTTGGTTGGTTGGTGTCATGTCCATCTGAAGTCAAATTAATTTCAGATTGATCGGTGTGCCTAGATCACAGCTTTGGCAATGACCAAAATTTTGTTGTTGTAGTGATTTCCCTGAACTGATAATTGGTCAATAGCCGATATAATGATGGCTGGGCAGTTGAGAATGTGCTGCTGGGTGAGTTCTTCCCTTAGACAATTTCAGCTTAATTTATGGGATCTAGTGCCATATGTATTTATTGCTATTCCACTTAGGTGTTTGGTTCTGAGTCATAACACTTAGGTGTTTAGTTCTCGGGAAGCCTATAACCCCTATAGGGCGCATTCCCAGGTGGCGGATCGAGGGATACTTTCCACAGGTTCCCATATGTGGTAGAATGGAAACGAAATACCGGCAACCAATGAGCAGAAGTCCAACGTCTTTGAGACTCTGGCACCCATTTATCCCTGAGAAATCATTGGCTTTATAAAAATCTGTAATAAAAAAGATCATGCAATCTTCGTGGAAATAAAATAGAGTTAATGATAAATTAAAGGAGTATTTTTACAGTCGGGAAAGATATGCGATTTTTTTCAATAAAGACATTGAAGTTGAAAGTGAAAGTATTATACTGTTATTTATTTCTTTTTTGGTTTCGAACTTTGACACACAGATAATATATAAATTTCGCCGACTTATAACTAAAAAGCAATCTCTTCCGTTCAACTACATTGATTAAATTTGAACATCGTTTAATGTGGAAGACTGTGAAAGACATTAATAAATAAACACACAAAAAACAACAAAAAAGTATCATAACAAATAAATAATCAAACCCAAACTAGATACAAAAATATACAATACAGAGAAAAAGAGAAAAAATTGTTAATTTTAAAACTTGATATTTCTGCAAACAAGGAAAGCGGAACAAAATGGAATTAGAAAGGATAGGACTAAGAGATTATGAAAGGAAGGATTTTTCAAACGGACTTTTAACACATAGAGCGAGTTCCTGGTATATGGTTCAGAGTCCAACCAATTCCAAAGTGTTATAGCTTGGATAGCGCAAGACTTTTCATGAAAAGTGGTTTTATATTTGGAAAAAAGGAGACTGAGCTGGTTTTCGGAGAGTAGCCCTATACCGTGCGTACAAAAGTAATTAAACCTACTTCTAAGATAAAATGCATATATTATAGATAACGCCGTTTATAAAGTTTAGTAATTTTATGTTCATGTATATAGTACATGAACATCAATATGAAAATTATGGATATTTGTTGAAAATTATAGCTATCAATTTGAAAATTATGGATATTTGTTTGGTAATAAAAGCGAAATAAGTAAGCAAAATCATTTCGTATGTGTGATATTAAATAGGATTAGCATGATGATTTGTAAATTTAAATCGAAATGGTAAAATTCTTTTGTTAAATAAAGTGATCAAAGTTTAAAAAAAAGTTACTCAAAATACAGTATTGAAAAAGTCTAAATCAAAAAATAACACCGCTTTCTTGAGACAATAACCATTAGTGATAACTAAGGTATCGTGACCTAATTCTCCTGTTATTGATAAAAGGAGAATTTTATTTTAACTTTTGCCCGTACAAAACGCAGATGCACCTCTTAAAAATATTTATTCCCCACCTTCAAATAATCCACTTCATTTACAAAAGTGATTGTACCAATAATTTTGAGCCATTACATGTTGTTCTGTATCGGGTATCCGATAAGGGAGCTTTATGAATGAAAGCTTGTTCGAAAAGCTGACTCATTAAGCGAGATGAGATCAAAATAGAATAATATAGATAAAACGGTTCTGTAGAGACTAACACGGCGCTGCTTGTTTGATTTTAATGTTGTTTATTATCGTTGCGGATTGTTATTTTTGAAGACATTTAACAATTCAACTAGGGGTTTGAAATGTTTATTTCGAGCACTATATATTAAGACATATTTTTTCGTCAAAAAAAAATGCAGATTTTTAAAACCCTTCAATCGTAATTAAGAAACTTTTGTACAGGGAAGACATTATAAAAAAATATTCAAATTTTGAATAAGTGAGCAAGTCACGATAGAATTAATGTTAATATACACTTTGTAAAATGTGTTTCATTTCATAAAATATATTATCAAAGGCCTCATAGACAGTGCACAGGTAATATTGTAAACAATAAAACCCGTTAAATGCAGATAAAATCGATCGAATTATTTGGTTTATATAAATACTTAAATAAATACACAAGTTTCAACATTTAAGGATACATTATACATTCATGAAATATTTAGAAGCATTAATATTATATTTACCATTTAAATATAATACTCAGCATACGCCTGGCCAAATTCGCAAAAAAATTAATATCGCGTCAAATTAAGGTAAATTTTAAAAGAATTATAATATAAGGAATCGATGTTAAACATTTTCGTTAAACTTTAGGGAAGATTCGTGTAACGCCATTTTATTATAGCATTATAAGTATAGCATTTTTGAAGATGGGGCGATACATTTTATGTAAATTTTGTTCCACAATATTTGTAAAACTATGTTACATAAAATTCTAGAAAAAATATATTGAAGTCCATATAATTTAACCCTTCAATTAGCATGCCGAAATTAAACATTTAGTACTTGCAAGGTCCCTCTAAAATTTTCAAAAAAACTTTTAGGTTCTTAAAATTAAAAAAACATGGATGCCAATAAATTTTTAAAAGTTTTTACAGAAAAACACTAGATCAAAATATAAAACTTGAATCACTAGATCAACCTTTCAAAATTAGAAGAATCGTCAAGCAGAGCAACCTAACATCCACCATTTTTATTAATTCTTACTTAAGTTTGCACTAAGAAATGAATCATGGGAAAAGTCTGGATTGAAAATAAATAGGATTCAACTAGATAATTAGGGATTTGCGGAATATACAGTTCTATTTTAACCATAGCCAAAATCCATAAAAGAATTAGAAACAGAGAGTTTCAGTAGGGTTAACCAAATTAAAAATTGTCAATTGAAGATAAAGTTATAAAGCAAGTTGAGGACTATATTTATCTCTGTAAGTTATTCTTTCAGAAATTTTGTCACATAGAGAAAATAGATCTAGAGTGACGAATAATTAAAAAACTACTGAAAACTCAAATATGTACTTGTAAACAAGAGAGTACCTAAAAATAATTAGTAGCAAGCTTGGTGGTGAAACGACCACCATTGAACAAAATAATTTAGCAAAAGATGTGGAAGCCATTGCTCAACAATGTGAGTATTTCTAATATTTAGTAAAAAGGCTAATAGTAAAGAAATGAGAACATCTATTTATAATAGTTTAGTTTTAATACAATAACATGTGCGGGGTTAAGCTTAACCCGTCCAGATATCCGTAAAGAAATCCCGTGTATTATCATAAATTATGCACTATCACATACAGTTAAAGAAAAATGTAGTCAATATTTTTTCATGGAAATAATACTTGTACCTCTTCATACACAAACACCGATAAGAGTAATCGTTCGATAATGTTATGTAAGAACGCGAATAAAAAACGTGATGACTTAACATTTTTTTGTGCTTCTGTGTTATTATTTTGAGCAGTTTTCAATAATGGATGAAATTAGAAAATAAAATTAATATATAAAAAAATTGATATACGTGGTACACAATTTTGAAATCCAACTTTTAATTTTGACATAATTCATTAGGTAATAATGATTTCCCTTCAAAATAGCTAATGCCATAATATCTATTTCACTACAAAGAAATTATGAAATTTTGAGAAATTAACGGTAATACGAAATCATTATTAAAACCAAGGTCATTTTGGAATAAGTCTCAACCTCAAACCTGGAGGAATTATCTCGCGATGCAAATTCTGTCGTTCTGCAAAAAGGATTTAAACTAGAAGAGGTTTAAATCTCAACATAGGAAGCAATTAGTTTGAGGAATTTATTATACAGACAGTGTATTATATGTAGTATGCCTTAAAAAGCAACTTCGAATTTGTTTACATTCCGATTTAAAACGAATAATTATAAATTCAATAAGAATCAACAGAACTTATTGTGAAATTTTTGAAACAATTTTTTCAGCAAAAATCAATATTGAAAAGATAGCTAGAAAAAAACTTATTCGTTAAAATTTATGATTTCCAGCTATCGCAATATTTCTCAACAACTTTGTTGTTAAAAACATTTAATACTAAGCAACCAAGAATATTTTTTATATTTTTTGAGCATAAGTCAAAAATTATTTTAATGAGTACTCAATTATTAACTGTTTGAATTAGTGTTTGATACAGTTGTATATTATCTAATGTTTATTTGAAATGTTACTTTCTTCTGTGCTTCATTTCCCTCTTTAAATATATTTCTTTCAATACCTTTAATTGTTTTTTATTATTAGTTAAATATTTTATGTTGATATTAAAAAGCTTTTGAATATGAATAAAATATTTTTGTATGTATTAAATATTGACACTTCGCTGATAATTTACTACTTTACACGGTTTTTATACCCCAGCCAAATTTGTTAATTTATTGTTTATTTAGGTAAGATTTATTCAGGAAAAATAATAAAAATAATCTGTTACATCTGGTTTTCTAAATATTAATTTACTTTAAAATTGAAAAAAATAGGCATACTAGTACAAAATTAAAATTAAAAATGGCCGATTTTTACCTTTTTTTTATATTTGCTCGCATCGGTTTCTCTTATAATGGACCAACAGTAATACCCTAACATATTTTCATCCCAAAATTCCTGATGTCGTTCTACGAAAATCTTTAAGTCTTGGTGAAAACGTTCCCTTCGTTTATCGCTCATGCTTCCTAAGTTTTCTGGAAAAAAACTCAGATGCGAGTGGAGAAAATGAATCTTCAAGGACATATTGACACCCATCTGTTGAAAATTGTTCAATAAATCAGCAACAATTTGTTCATAATGTTCACTTTTTTTATTTCCTAAAAATTCCTCCGCGACTGTCTTAAATGATTTCCAAGCTGCTTTTTCATTAATAGATAAAAGGTTTTCAAACTCAGGATCTTTCATAACTTTACGTATCTGTGGGCCAACAAATATTCCCTCTTTCAGTTTTGCTTCAGTTATGCTTAGAAAGATTGTTTGTAAATATCGGAATGCCTCACTGTCTTTGTCAAGCGCCTTGACAAAGTTTTTCATAAGTCCCAATTTGATGTGTAAAGGGGGTAGGGTAATATCTTTTGGATCTACTAACGACTCGTGTTTGACGTTCATTTTGCCTAGAATATACTCGTTTCGAATAGGAATACATAATGGTGTTGTCTTGCTCTACTGTCCCACAAACAAAGGAAACAACAGTATTTTGTGTAGCCACCTTGCAATCCCAATAATAAACCGATGATTTGAGATCGACGCACACTTTCCATTGGTGTTCTTTATACATTATTAAATTTAATAAAGTGCACATCGTTTCATAGGACTTTTTACAATTCACTGCATGGCCAATTGGTATAGACGGATCTTATTTCCGTTGTGTAATAATACCGTTTTTAGGCTATATTTCTAAGAATCGACGAAAAAGCGCCACTTTGTTTTGTCATACTTTTGGTTCATTACTTTAAAAAGTCCTGGGATGTCAGTTTCTGTATAACGTAACTTTTGTGTTTAACTTTAATAAATTCCATCGTTGCAAGCGAGAACCAAGAAGTTCTGCTTTAGATCTTGACAATTTTAAATCTCTTATAAGATCATTTAATTCGGCTTGATTAATTAGATGTGGAGAGTTTTCTTGAACAGACAACTCGACAGAATCACTAGAAATCGATTTGACTTCAACATCACTTTCATCGTCTTCCGCTTGTAAATTTGAACTCGAACTACTGGGACAAACTGGATATGGCAGATCCTTCCAATGTAAAATAGGCTTAGTAACAGACGCAACTTCGGCATACATAATATTGTGTTTATTTTTTGTATTATATCCCGCCGTCTTCGTAACACAAAAGTAACAGTCTTTTTCATGGGTTCTCTCCATAGCATTGGTGAACCAAATGGAAGATGTACGTTTTCTCCTGATGACCACTGGAATAAAACGATTCTCCAGCTTTCGCAAAACACATTCGGCACTTACTTTTTATCTTGGTTTGCATCAGAAAATCTAAAATAATGAAGATATGCACTTTTTAACGCATCTACAATGGGTCTTCGCTTTTTTGAAAATATAAACTGTCCACAAACGTAGCAAAAACGATCAGAACTGTGTCTACATTATCTACTCGACATTTTTATTTAATTTAAAACAATCTAGTTGCCATTTGAAGCGAATTAATGAACATTAAACTGACGTCAACATTGTAGGTACTTGAAAAAAATAAATTTTTGTAGAAAGAAATTGTAACGTGATAGAATATTTTTGCTGATACATTTAGATTTAAGGAAGGTAGTTTAACATATTTACGTACATTTCTTTCGGGGTGTATAAAATAAGTTGAAATTTGTCAAGTAGTGTAATTTAATATGAAATATGATGAATCGAGTATAACATTTGGCAGTTTTTCCACATTAACGTGTCTTTTATTGATATAAATTATATGCAAAAATATCCATTATTTGTTCTAGAACAGAAAAGATAAAAAAGGACAAAAATAAAATAAATTACCTGGCTTAAATTGCCAAATGTACATTTTAAAAATGGCATAAACTTTTCTTCCCATATTCATTTTTTTATTTTTCCACAAAGTGAATTTTGTGAGTTCAAATATTTTGTAAAAAGATCACTTAATGGCCAGGTGTTTAATTTTTAAAACGATATGTGATAATTCCTTGTGATTGGTAATAGCTTTGCAATAAAGAATCAAATGTAGATAAGTTATTTTCAAATGGAAAACATGTGATTATATATTTTATAAAAAATCGCAACTGACAAAAATTATTTGTTTATTACCTTTTCGAACAAAATAAAAACAAATTTGGCGAAATTTTCATTCATTCTATTGGTAAAAAAAACTGCAATGTAAACAATCAGGTTTTGTGAAAATAACCGATAGGGTCCACACCCTATCTTTTGCACCTGCGGGGATTTAAAGTTGCGCGGTGCATAATATCATCCATTTGTAATTCGTTGCGCGTAAGTATACGCTCACGAGCGCGATTTATTAGCAAACGCATCGAAAAATTGAAACTTCTTTCGTCTGTTTAAACATTTTAAATTCTAAATATAATATGTTATATTTAATTAGTACTAAATTAACTCTCTCTATTATTCTATTTCGATTCCTTTGGTATTATTTTAACATCGTTACTGTAATCGCTATTTATCTGTCGGAGTGTATTGTGTTTTTCCCTTAATTTTTTTAGAAAAATATACGTCACAATAAATATCACCCGATAATGTATTTTAGAAAATATGAAATGGTAGTAGCAAGTAGTAACATTTTTTAGCGCGGCATTTTTTTCCTTCGGTAAAATATTTATTTTGCAAGAGGTCCTTCGTGCCGTACTTCAAAACCCATTGGACCGAGCGACCGAGCTGGAGCTGTATACTGTTGCCGGTTCTGTCTCCAGATCCTGTGCCGGATTTTTATTGTGAGATTCAGTTCGGAGTATCATTTGTTTTATGTATTTTGACAATAAGTGAAACGGATAAAATACGCATTTGGTTGCGCAAAAATATTAATAATCTTGGACGAGTCATAGTCAGAATTTTATACGATAATAGTACATAAAGAACACTCAATCAAGTCAATTTATACATCATAAAGGCAAAAATGTATTCAAAGTAAAGAAATGCAATAAAACTACAATATAAATAATTATTAAGTACACCTTCGACGTATAAGTGGGGAACAACCCAAATGAATTAATACAAGAGTTAGAATTATCACATTTTTAACATTATTTAAATTAATACTAAATAATAAATGTTTTTACCAAATTTATATAATATGAATATTATTATCACGAAATTTAACTTATCCCTAAAAACGTCGTCCAATGTAGACTATATTGCTAATCAGTGTAATAAAAAAAAACAGAATCTTGAAATATTTGCGAGTTATGTTGTTTCTAGACCAAAACCTGTAATTTATTCACGATTATATTTCGTGTAAGGAAAAAATATTAGAATTCTTAATTAAACGTATTAAAATAAAAAACAATTTTATTGAAAGGTGAAAAAACAAAACTTATAATTTAAGCTGCTAAATGAACGCCGCAAATAGTTACATTCAAATGGAAATGAATATTTGCAAAGTTTCGTTTCTGGTAACTGAAACTTTTCATCGAGGCTTTTACTTATTAGGCAGGCTCGAGTTGCGCGAATGATCTTGGGCGAACGGCGCAGCATGAATGTCTCCAATGATCGCTATTTCCAAGAAGATGGATTTGAATTTATTACTGAATAGTAAGCATTTGCAGGAATCATACTGGGTGAGTAGTTAATTAAGTTTTATCGCGTTCCATAACTATTGTGTTTTGAGACTTTTACAAGTTAATAATACCAATCAATTGTTAATAAGTTAAGCTAGTTTTTCGTAGTGGGAAATATTGATATTTCAGACTATGACTAATTGTTGAATGAATGAATGAAGCGTGATTAATTAGATGATCAGATTATTTAAATATATTTTATGTAAAGCGCACTATTATATCGAGAAAAATACGTATGCACATAGTGAAAAAGTAGAAAAATATTTGTTATGAGATAAATAATATTTAATAAGTATGGCTGAAGCTAAACTGGTGTCTCAGAGAGAATCGAAACTGAAAATTTTACTAGCTTACTAGCTTATCTGTTTACTAGCTAAGCTAGTAATTTTACTAGTTTACTAGCTTACTAATACACATTAGTGGTAGATGATTTTTTTCTACCACAGTAATTGACGTCAAATTTTGGAAAATGGAGAATCTGTTTCCGTAGAAAAGGATGTTTATTTATTTTCTATACATTTATAGATACACTATAGTTTTCCAATTCGTAATGATATATAAAAACAAATAACGTTAGTTGCCATGAATCAGATTGTTGTGGGATGGTGGTACAGTGAACAATTTGTGCTCGCGAGTTCCCATAAATTTTATCGGATATAATAATATGGCACTGAAAATATTATAGAAATATATATGTACACACACACACACACACACACACACACACATATATATATATATATATGTATATATATATATGTATATATATATATATATACATATATATATATACATATATATATATATATATATATATATCCACACACAAACACCCACACAGACATTAGCTTCTTCAAAAGAATGACAAATATTTTCAAATTTAAAAATGCGGTGCAATATTGAAGGAAAATCTGGCATTACTTTTGACATAAAATCACAAATAAACTTTTTCAGCAACGTGAAGTAATTAAATACATATTATCATTCAATTTTTGACAACTCTATTTCTTTGGTAGTTTCCTAGAACTTTTCGTAGATTTCCTTTTGCAAGGATTTTTTTAATCATTATTTTGATATAGTTTTAAAAAAAAGTTTATCATAATGAAGAGTATTAAGTGGAAATAAACATATAAGAAAATTCTATAAAATGTCGACGAGTAACAAAACTTCACTGACATTAAACGATAGTTGTCAGAGAAAACTTCTCTATCTTTGTTTCTTCTTTTAGTTTTTACAAATTTTCCTTTAATTTTATTTTATATCTGTTGCTTGTTTAGACGCGTGGGCTGTTATATGGAAATAATTAACAGAGAAGTTACTCATTTAGAGCTTGGGTCGTTAGCTGCGAAAATTAAAAAAAAATACATGCATTCATTTCCTTAGTTTAATTTGTACCTACATAAACTTTCTTTCGCTATATATTCTTATGCTATACGCTAAGTTTAATCTTATTTTAAAAGCCGTCGACATATTCTTACGATCATCTGCCTCTAAATAATAATAATTTCTCAAAAAAAATGTTTTCATGTGAAACAATTTTTATATAAAAACACCTAATTAGAATTAAAATAATTTTCTTTTCTTTATTAGAAACACATTGATGAATTATGTAAAATTTATTATACTTTCTGCTGAGGACAAAACTATTTTAATAAAGTGTCAGGTTTTAAATTTCGTTTTATTTACATTTAGCATGAGTTTTCATTATTTTATTTTTTTACATATACCTAGATAAATCTTGAGACTCTATAGCAAAATATTCATTATATTTTTAAATTTCATATCTCACAAATAAAACTTTTATATAAAGCTATGAAAAAGGTAAAGAAGACGAAACAAAGTTTGGGGTGTTATTTTACGGTCGTGGAAATTTAATTAATAAGTAAACTTAGAACGTGAATGCACAAAGTAAGTTTACTTAGTCGCACTGAATATATTTCACGTTATCTTAAAGCTTAATGTTTCATTACTAGTATTAAAAATGACAGATGGTGAATATAATTCCACCAAATTCCTTACTTTTAAAAAACCAGTACAATGATATCCCTTTCAACAGAATTGGGAATTTTTTTCCTTACTTTATGCGGATGCGGAATTACAATAAAAAAACAGAAATATTTTAAAAATTTGGGTCTTTCATAATATATATTTCTTTGTATAAAAATTCTTCTTAAACCCTATTAAAATTAGATCTTAAATATAATTTATCCTTGAAAATTTTAGGTGTGGGTGAGTGACAAGTTTAAATGCCCCTTTCAGATCTTTCAACGGCAAGAAGGTGGCACTATAATCCAGTTTTAAGAAATGTTATTTAGATTGCAAGGCTAACGGATTATGCTTAGATGATGATTGTTGAATTTTTGTTAAGAAAATACACGTGTTCGCTTCGCATTTATATTACCAAACATTTTGTTAATCTCTTTCATTCAAACTTTTTTTTATTATTATATTCATCATTTATTTTGTGATCACATTACTTATAGTAAATGTTTTATTTCACTATGCTTATTAAAATTTATCAATTGTGATTTAGCATTAAAACTAATCAAAATTCCTCATTGAGTTATTGATTCATATATTGGGCTTGTCAATAAGTTTAGCCACGATTTCCGGACTTTTCTAGAATAATTGTGGAAAGTTTTACGATATTTTATTATAAGGTACAGATATGTCGAACTGTGCTTAGTTAATGTTAGTGGCGAAAATTTGGTATAAGAATTTAAAAATCTGGAACTACGACTTTGAAATCGCACCCCGTTCCAGTGTCCTATTGAATTAGATGCATAATAAACAGGTTAACTTATTGAAGAAATATTTTCCCTAACTTCTTTTCAATTAGCCGTGGCACAGAATTTTAACAGAAACAGCAAAAAGAGACGCATATCCGTAAACTCGGCACGGTTTCAAAATATATGACTCAAAAATCCCATGCGTTGTCACCACACCATTTCCAATACAGATTAATGTTTATCAACCGTTACTGAATTAAAATTTAGTCAATGGAAGTAACACTAAATTGTAACTTTTATTGACTGAAGAAATTTGTAACCGATGGTGAGAAGTCAGTGAAATAATAGTGGAACGCTGAATGTAGAGACTTATACGCTTAATTATATTTATTAGATACAATTCTGAATAACCAATAGGATCGATACACTATGTATCGTTAATAAATAGCAACACTTCAGTCCGCAATAGTAAAAATATACTACTTTTTCTGAAATTTAAATATTTTTTAAATCATGACTCATTAGGTCGGGCTTAATGAGAAGGCCTCACGCCAATAATTATTGTTGGATGGAAAATTGCTTTGAGGTACGAGGAAGGTATTTTAAACATAAAATTTAGGTAAGTTCAAAAATTAAATTTAAAACAAAATAATTTCAATTTTAAATTTCATGTACGCGTGTACAATCTATTTTCAAATAGAAGTATGGATGTCATGAAATTAAATGCTTTTTTATATATCGAATTAAGCAGAAATATCTTTTATTTTATTTTGTTAATTTACTACTTATTACCACTGTAATATTTAAACTAAATACATGAGCTTAATTATGAGGAAAGCTAGGCTATTTTCTAGTTTCTATCAACACATAAATGACAAGTCATCTTGACATCAAATAATACGTTATATATTGCTAAACCCAAAAATTCACATAAATTTTTGGTTTAGCAATAATATAGCGATATTACATATATTTTATACAAAAAATATTTTTTTACATTTTTTTAATATACAAAGTAATATATAAAAATTTCGCCGTATTTAAGCTTATTTGTATTACTAATAATTAAGTGAGCAAGTAATGTAATGCAGATTATATATTAGTAGCCCAACGTGTTGCCAATGTTAAAAGCAAATATATATATATACATATACATATACATATATATATATATATATATATATACATATATATATGTATATGTATATGTATATGTATATATATATATATATATATATATATATATATATATATATATTAAGAAACATTTCAATTAATTATAGTGACTTAAATAACAATTAAAAATGGAATTAATCATTAAAACATAGAGTCAAATAAATTTAGGACAAAACAATTGAAGTTAATAAAAATCTTAAGCTGAATTATTTTAAATATAAGCATAACAATACACTAAATATCACTTTGTTACAAGTAGAAGTCACCTCTCTCTGGTAACCTCAATAAGTTTATTTTTAAATGATGAAGTTGAGGACTTACAGAAATCAACAGTTGAAGGAAGATCATTCAGGGTAGGACTTGATTTATTTTCGGGAGCAAAAAATTCTAAATAATGAAAGTGTGGCACTTTCATACAAAGTAGGGGCGATATACATGCGGTCTACTGTTATTGCGTGGAATGTTAAACTGAAACTGCTGAAGAAGTGGACTGTTGTGATTTGTATTGTGGATACGCTTATGGAGGAATACGCTTTCAGTACGTTTACGTCTTTGAACTAAGGTATTTAATTAAAAGTATGAAAGACACTCTTTATAAGTGAGTAATGTTTTGTTCAACCCAGGTTTGAAGGTACACACACACACACACACACACACACATATATATATATAGATATATATGTATATATATATATACACATATGTATATATATATATATATATATATATATATATATATATATATGCTTTCGTTTCTGTCCAAGCGCAACACGTCGTCGTTGACGACAACCCATAATATATTTTTTATATGATCTGCTATTCCCAATTAAATGAAACTACGTGATGTAGTATTATTTCTACTTTCTTTAATTTCTTTACAGAATAGCAAAGATAGATCTTTGCTAATATTTCACCCAACGAAACTTAGGTCGTGGTAAAGAAATTAAAGAAAGTAGAAATAATACTACATCACATAGTTTCATTTAATTGTGAATAATGCATTTCTACAAAATTAACGCCAAATATATTCAATATGATCTGTTATACCAATGTTGACATTTTATAATAGACTGCTCGTTATCCATGGCTACTCTTGCAAGAAGATTTTGATATTAGCGTTTTGCTTTACAATGACGTGGTGTTTAAAGTATGTTTTGATTTGGATGCCTAAATAACTAAAAATTACATTTAAAGTTTTAACTTTTTTTGAAACACACCTACTGTCTGCAACACTGCATGATGCTTGCACATTTTTCTATATAAGTTTCTATATTTAATAATATCTCATGGAAGTATTTACAGTTATAAGATGCCGTTAATGATTTAGTTTATATTTTGAAAACTGGGATTTAGATCGTAACACAAAAGAATTCAACCTAGATGATGATCTCTAAATTTTAAGCAAGAAGATACAGGTATACTCTTCGAATTTATGTTACAAAATATCTTTAGGTTGCCTTCTATCTACGATTTTTTAAAATTACTTTATTCATTATTACTACACGGTAAAATTACAGAATCGAAAAGGTTTTAATATTCGAAGAGTTTCTTTTCACTATTCTTTTAAGTAATTTAGCAATTAAATTAACCGAAACTACTCATTTACGTGTTTGCATATTGGGTTTGCTAATAGTTTTTAACCACCAATTCAAGAACCTTCTCGGAAGGTTGTGGAAAGTTTAAGGATATATTATTTTAAAGTACATATAGGTCGATGTGAGTTCAATTAATTTTAACAGCGAAAGTTTAGTTTAGAGAGTTCGACGAGTACTTTGATTTGCAGGGAATAATTTCAATGATTATATTTTAAAACTGTTTACATTTCATGTTTACATTCATATTTTAATACTCAAACTATTGGATGTATACTAAAGCACCATAATAATTAATGAAATGCGTACTTATGATAACCTTGAAGTTTGCATCTCGCCAGGCATCGTAACAAAAAAATGGCTGTATTTTATTAGCATTTGCGTTATTAGCATTTGCATAGCAATTGCGTTTTGAAAGAGCTGCATTCCGCGAAAGGGGCCCGTTAAAAGTAAATTTTCTTTGTTGTTGTATATTGGCGTAAATAATCCTGTAAAATAATATTACAGGAGTGTTTAGTCCTATTGTGATATTAATTTTTTAAGATATTTTTTAAGAACTGTTTTCCTCAATGTAATACGTCTTAGCATATATTTATAAAAATATACATGTAAATATGCATATGTATATAAGTATGAGACATAAAAAATTCAGTATAATATACTGTAATTAAATTTTTAAGATTTTATGATGGGAGTATGACAAGACATCATAAAAATATTGGAATTTTATTTTCATTTACGTCCACTGACGGCCTTTTCACCTATTTATTTACGAGTGGATGCTCAATTTATATATGCTAGTGGTCAAAATTTTGACCGTATTTAATTCTTTTTTAAGTTTGAACGTTATTCATTTACTTGAAACTCAATCATTCAAGCTGACGTTTTAACATTTTTTGGCGACAATCTACTCTGTGAGACTGTTTGACCATATATTATTAAATGTTTCATTGACAGTACGAACGTAAAGAGAGTCTTTTAATGTATTTTTATTCATAAGTTAATGTATTTTTAATACATATTATATATAAATTTAGCTTTCTTCCCTCCTTCTCCATGCAAACTTTATTCACCTCAAATCTCACTCTCCCTCTTAGACGCAATATATTTAAAAAAATGTACAAATTTTTTAAAATTATAATAAGAGAAACGAAAAAAGGAAAAACAATACATAAAAACAAATTTATTCGTGTCCCCTGAACTTAAAGTAATAATTATTTTATGTTCATTCGATGATATTTAATTGATAAAAAAAAAATAGTTTTTAATATAAAACAACTTAGACGTAAAAGAAAAAACTAACATTTTACAGGCAGTAATCTCAGCATCTTAGTTATAAGCACCTATCACAATGAAAATTGATAGTGTTCTTAAAACTTTTTTTGAAAGAATGATGCAGTCACTATTAAGCGTTTCCTCTTCTTGCTGTAAAAACTGCCTGCAGCCGTTTGGGCATACCTTTTATTAAATAATAAATGAAATTTTTGTGGCATTACATTTCATTCTTCCATAAATGCACTTTCTCTTAAGTTAGCTGGTGCCGAAATTTTTTGTTTAATTTATTATCCCAAATATATTATTTTGGATTCCTAAAAATGGAACCCTGGAACCCTAAAACTTCAATTACGACCTTAGTAATGAGTGTTAGTAATTCAATTCCGACCTTAGTAACTTCAATTCCGACCTTAGTTAGGATGGAACCATAAAACTTCAATTCCGACCTTAGTAAGATACTCCAAAATGACCGCTGCAGTGCGAGGTCGAGTATTATCGTTTATTCAATAAAAGAAAATTACCTTCAATTTATGAGACAGAAACACGCATCTTGACGCTATAGCGACCTGTTTTCTATGATGTGTAGCTCCGTATATGCTCTTAAGGAAATACCACCCCAAACCATTAGTGACCCTCAAAAATAAGGCTCTTTCTCAACAATGTCACACTGAGTGTATTTTTCTCCGGGTTGTCTCCACACTTTAACCGTTTTATCGTCTGTCTGAAGACAGAATCTGGACTTATCACTAAAGAGTACCTTTGCCCAAACGTCATCATCCTAGTTTCGGTGCGAACGACCGAGCTACTCGATCACCTACGGTGAGTAAAGGTCCTTTGGTGGGCAATAATGCCCCTATTCCAGCCGCCTTAATCTTCTTCTAATAGTTTTAGTGCTAACTTTTATTTGTCGAACTTCATGAAGCTTGATTCTTACCTCGGCAGAAGTCGAAGTGCGCTTTCTCAAGACATAGTTTTCACTTATCTCACTTATCTAGACACACTTTTCACTATATATATATATATATATATATATATATATATATATATATATATATAGATGTATAAGTGGAATATTTTTTTTGCACCTTTGGAATAATCAGTAACTGAAATTGTTTCATTGATATTTATATTCATATTTAGGTACGTAAACAATTTGATGTGGTGGAAATACTTATCTTCACACTCTAACTTTTCATAGGTGTTTAGACTTAGCTCCGTTGTATTTTATTTTTTTTTATATATGAGGTTATAAGGGTATCGTAAGTTAATAAATAAGATTATCACAAATACTTCTCAAATCAATACTGTATATGTATGCGTTTCTGTCTAATAGAGTTTATATTCTTCTAAGGCGGCAACTGGAAATTGACAACAATATTGATTATAAAAAAGCTAATGTTAAAAATTAAAAACTGAAAAAATCATTTGAGACTAGTATCTCGCTAAGAAGGCACTGAGTTACATTTCCGATTGCATTTGAAAGCTTTACTTAAAACATTCTTTAAAAAAAAATATTTTTTTTATGCTTGACATACGGAGAGGCAGCCAGCTAGAAATGCGTGACGAGATTACGAGAAATTCTATTTTCGTGCTTTAGCTACGGCACCTGAAAAAAAAATTGTATTAACCTCGAAATTACTGAAAGTTTGGGCAATGCACATGTGATTCTTGGTTAAAAATAAATGAGGCAATGCTTTTCATATTTCGGCTTGCCGACAGGCACATACGGTATTCATATTCAAAATATCAACGCACCTCACGAAACTTAATTAAAATTCGACGCGAGTTATTTAAGTTGAAAATATTACGAACATCGCTTTGAGAGCCATACATTATGAAAACAAGTGGACGTGGCCGCGTGTGGTCCTTGCGTGGTGGCAGGCTATGAAGCGTGATTCACATATACTTGAGGCAATTCAAAGCTTGACTTGGAAGTTTAATTGAAAAGCTGGGTAATATGTTTCCACAATTGCATTACGAAGGAATATTTGTAATGAATTATGTTCGTAGATTAATTTTGCCTTTCGTTATTTTTATTACTTTTGACTAGGCGCAATATTTCATAAGATATTGGATTCGAATATGAATTTAAAATTTATCAATCTTACTATTGAATAGCTGTGCACACAATTTCGTTTTCATGTGAACCTATTATTAACTTAACTACGAGATTAATATATGTGAAGTCACCAGTTTTAATATTTAAATAGTAATCTTTATTTTAAGTTAGTATACATTTTCAGCAAGAATTCTTGAATTACATTATATAAAATTCTAAAAAATAGCTTTGGAGTCCTAATTAGTTACTCTTTTAATTGATAACATATAGGAAATATGAAGTGAAAAAGAAATCGAGTGCCTTACTTTCCGCTTCCTAAAATTTCTATATAAATATTTTTAGTATTAATTATTGATTATTTTTGCATATCTATGCGAGTTAATATGCTTTATTACTATGATAAATTTTAAGATTCTACGGCATAGGAATCCTAAGAAATGGGCTATGCCAGACAGAGAGACGGATGAAAATGTGAGTAACTTTTTAAGTGTACCGTCTTCTCTTTTGAGGATACGGAACTTTAGAAATAGTGGTAAGAAACTTTGTTTCACTAAATATATCGTTTTATTATTTTTGATAACCTTACTCCTCTGATAATTATATTCATAAAATATTTACTCCAAATTTAAAATTGAAAAGTTGGGTTTAGTTAACTGGTAAGAGATAATTATTCTCTGTATGTGAGACATAGTTTCATTTTGTGAACATTATTATTTAAATTAGACATTATATTTAAAATGTTTACATACTCTTAATTCCAATAATGTACAACTACTTTTGATTCAGTCAGATATGTAAGGTTTCACTCCTTTGGGAGGCTGTAGCTTAAAATTTCTCACGATGTGCTTGTACTTCTCAGCTCATTATTTTTTTACGTTCATATGCAATTGACTTAGTCTTTGTTATTAAAATTTCTAATTCAGTAAACTAGAAAAATTATTTACGAATTGTATGTTTATTTCCATTTACTAATAATACTATTGGTTATATAAATTTACTCGGCTGTTGTAAATGTCTTTTTTCTTAAAAGTTACATTTTTAACACTCTATATATATATATATATATATATATATATATATATATGTGTGTGTGTGTGTGTGTTTATATTCACATATATTGTTACATTCGTATCAAGATATGTTTTAATATAACTAAGTTACTTAATTCACGAAAGCTTCATCTTCGAATGTACTTCATGCTATATAATAATAAAAAGGTAAGTCATAAGATATGCGAAAACTTACGAACCGCAGTAAGTTTCTGGCAGACGTTATTCAAATACTTGGCATGTGGGATGCTTAATCTGACAGGTTAGTAAGGTACAGTCGCCGCGATTACAGCGGTGGTCTAGCGGTGGACCTTAAGCAGCGGAAAGTTAATCGCACTTTAAGATTAGTTTATTCTCTAATTTATGTATTATTTTAACATGTCTATTTTAAAAACAAACTTGATTTACAAAATAATTACGTAGAAGATTCTGATTTTGGTTAATTACGTTAGTAATTTATAATTTATAAGCCTAATAATTAGAGCAATTGGGAAAAATATTGGAAACATTATTCTAACAACATAATGTTGTAAATATTTTATTTTGAATCTTTCACCGAAAAAAATTCTGTAGTACTGTTTGTGTAAAATACGTAGGTTTCATTTATTAAGAAAACCAGTCAATTAAATGTCGAAACACGCGTACAGTAATGTCCAATTACCAATTATCTGTTAATGAAATGTTAATGTAGGGTACGAAAACATTTAGGGATTCCCTATTTTGCTACAAAACTCTGAAAACAGTGTTATTGTGTAAAACCAAAGTACAAAAAGACTTAGAGTAACAAAAAAATGTTTGACCAATTTTAATTATCCTTTTGAAAACTATCTCTTTTTGTTTTTAACATCCCCAAATGTCAAGAATGCAAAAAAAAACCACCCGTATCTTCATTCATGTTTTAAATTTTTCAAGAAAATGCTGTCTCATTTTCTTTCTAAAACATTACTTTATTAACAACGTAGGCCAGGTAATCAGTAATGCCAACCTACTATACAGAATCCGACCAGAAAATTTTAGTACTTAGAACTCCATTAAAACATTTTTATTACTCCATTAAGGATTGAACAGATAAGAGTATATATGTACATATAGACATAGCTAGCTATCTTTGTTATCTGTATCATTTCTTTATTTATAATTTAATCGATTTAAGCGTCAATACTGGACAAGAATTTTAGTTCTTAAGTGCCTTTTTTTAAGCTTATACGGATAAGAAGACACTAGATTACTACTGTTTGGACTACTGATTGATATATATTGGACTGCTAATTGGACTACTGATTGACTCGACTACTGATTGATATATAATTTTATAGCTATTTTGATTTGGTATTCAATGTATTCTTATGGTTGCTAGATATTTTAAATATTTTTTTTGGTATTTATATTTATAATTAATGTATTTTAAGTTATCATATATAGAAAGCAATACTGCGTAGAACATTAAATAAACATGTTTAGCTTCGTAGTAGGTTTGTTTATAAAGGACTCGCAATTTCTATTGTTTTAAACCTTGTTTATGGAATTTTGGAAGTAGATGCTTTAGGAGGAGATGTTAATTATTACGTAGCAAAATTATAAAATTTACTATTTTTTCTTGTATACGTGAAGTATACGAGAAATGATAAATTGTATGAAAAAATCTATATAGGCACAATTAAAGTAATGTTGCTACCTCTTAATAATTTCCCGAGAAATAGACATATATGGAATCCTACTATATGCGTTTTCCAATAGATATTGTTTCTTAAAGACTACTCTCTCCAAGTATTTTTTTTCATCATCAAAAAAATATTACGAAATAACGCCCCCCGCTGCGTTTGTCTGTCCGTATGTACGTAATTTTCTCAAAAAATTCTGAACGGTTTTTTTCCAGGGTTCCATTAACGGATAGATCGTATAATTAATAAATATTTTGTGAAATTACCCGATCTGTAATGATGAATTTCGATAAAGTCAGAAAACAGTATTAGTCAGAGATTTATCTTAGCGTGCGCCACATAAATCATTTGAAATGAACAGAAAAAATATACGGAAACATTATTGTTCTAAACATTTTGCCACAGTATCCGTGTATCTATTGCATAAAATAAACATTTCACTTTTAAAAAAATCGTTCTTTAAAAATGTTCTTTTTGGCCTTGCCGTACAAAATTACTTTCTTTTGTATAGCGTAGTTCTATGGAATAGTTTGAAAATAAGGACATGGTTTTAAGTACATAAACAAAAGTACACGTCCAGATTTTTACGCACTGAAAAGTCTAGTATCAAATATTTTCCTTCCCGTGCATACCCGATTTATACGAAATAAGCTCAACCCCTTATATACTTTTGTCTACAAAAGCTCTTCTCTGTCTACAAAATTCGATTAATTTGTACCACAGTAATGAAATGTTTACTTATTCCTCGAATATCATTTATTAATTCTTTTTAGACTTTAAAAACAACCAACACAAAACCATAAGTTTGCCTCGTCATATTTTCAAATCAAACATCACGCTAAATACTGCTAAATTTATATTGTGATTTTTTCACATTATTGAGTTTTCGTAGCTTTAGTTGAGCTATTAAGCTTTTTAGAAAAGTTTGAAAGAATATAAGAAAATAATATTGTATTACATTAGTATTTGAAAGTTAATTCTTTGAGTGTATGTGAAAACAGGCTTTGTGTCTCAATAGACGCTATTTTTCAACAACGATTACTCACCTGACGCGATGTCTTAATTTGTTTTCTGTTATTACTGGTCAGCACTCGGACATCTATCTACCGCAAGACTTAATACATATTTGAGGCGGTTCGGGGGAGCATGCGAGCACGCGAGCCCACCACCGTTTGACCTTCAAAACATTTGCAGTATAAAGAATGTCAGATCTATATCTAACAACCCAAGCATATTTTGTTTTGTTTATTTGATTTTGATATGCAATTTGAGACAGGATAAATAAATACAGCGTTATGATTAATAGTTGTGCGGTATTTTGTTATTTCAATATCTAGTTGATAAATACTGATAGCAATGTAACTAAGATAAATGATGATAAATAAGAACTTTCGAAAATACATTCTCGTATTAGAAACATTGCTAACAAGTCACATGTGTTCCGTATTGCAAATATCGCTAGAAGTAAAACCATTTCCATGAAATTGGGAATAATAATAATTGTTTGTCATTTTTATGATCTCTAATTAAGTCTTGACAATACCAACTATTTAGAACTGTTATTTTCCATTTGGAAATTAAATTGGATAAGATGTATGAAGTAGGATTTACGTGTAGATTTCAAATTTTTGTCATTTGTGGTCTTATATTAGTTTTTTACCGACTCCCGTGCTTTTGAAAAGCGCAACAGTGAGCATATAAAAATGCACAAAGCTACATTTCAGCTTACGACTACCTACGGTAAGACAGAGGTTTTTTTTTCGTTTTGCGCTATTCTTAGATTATTTTGCATTTCAAATTGCTTAACCGTTTCCGGATTTTAGCAACAAAAGTATCACATAGTTCACATGAAAATTTAATATATTTTACATTTAAAATTTTAGATTTTTGGTTGAAATTTTTACGTTTAAATTTTATTGCATAAACTTTAAAAATTATTTAATGAGCGAGATAACTATTATGGTAGTCATTATTAAAAAAAATTACGCAAGCTCTTTCTATAAAGAGTGAATAGAAAATTTATTAAATATATAAATGCAATAAAAACTTGTATGTACAAAAATATAAAAGGTATACGCTACAATTATAACCAGTTATAAGTTTTAAATGAAAGTATTATCGATGTTGATAAATAAGAAATGTGTACATTAAAATAAATATTGCCTATAGCTTTGCTCATGTGGGAATTTATTTATTTATTCATATATGTATTTATAAAAAAAATCCGTCCCAATTACATGTTAAACCAAAACGCTGTACATGTGTAAACACAATTTCAAAGTCCAACAGTTTACAATACACAATGTAAATAATAATAAATAAAACAGAAAATATTTACACATTCATTCAAATTAAATATAAAAATAACTAATTTTCCCACGTAAACAACCAAGCAACTACATAATCGCATTCCTAAAGCGATCAATCAAACGGAAAAAATATCAAGATTTGATGCCTCTGGCTATATCTCGTTGATCAATATAAGTGCACGAAAAAATGGTGTGTAATAGTAATTAAATACTTTGCGAAAAATTAGTTTTCCCTTTGCCGTATTTTACCGTTTTATGTAATGATCCGTACAATATAGTTTATCATTAATGATAATGGAAATCTATGCCTATTTTTTATTTTTCAGATTCTTAAACTTAAAGTAAATTAACAGAACGCTTATCAGATTACCGTATATCAACGCTATTTTCCGTTGAGAACATTTGACGTAGAAGTTTTAAATTTGGGGTAATAATGAGGCAAGCAGTTATTACTTTGAAATATTATGAATATTTTGGTAGATGTAGCAAATGAAGCAACAGAATTGTATATATCATATGTGCGGTGTGAATTGAAAATTATGAGAATTTTAATAATTTTTTTACGAATTTGATGTCAGATGGTTCTAAAGATATTATCATAAATATCCAAAAATATACGCACTCTCCGCTATTTCCTATATCTCTGTAGATAAATTACAAACCACGAAAAGAAAACAGCGCTACTAGAAGTTTAAATAAAAATTAACCTGAAAACTATAGCAATGATCTTATAATTGTATGCCTTCGTAAGACACACCAGCCAATATCAAAACATAGTGAAAAGTAATACATATACAGGTTGTCTCAAAAAGTAGTGTCAAACGGAAACACAGAGGTAGAGAATCTCAAGGCCTCTTCAACACAACCTATATGTGTTCAGCGATTTTTGATAGCTTCAGAGTTATAAATTTTTTTTTCATCTCATGGATTTGAAAATAAAATATTTCTTTGTGACATGAATAATTGTGATAGAAATTCCATTTTTTCATCCACTGGTTTATCAGCAAGCTTATACGAAAGAAAAACATTTTCTGACGTACCTACAACTTAACATGGCGCCAAAAAAATAACAGTAAAACCACGTATTTGGAAAACTAGACTATGAAGTAAATTTTTGATCTTATTAAAAAAAAACAGTTCACATTATTTGTTTTCTAGAAACTCCTTCAAAAACCTTCTTAGTTCATAAGATTATTTAATTGATGCCTTTAACATTGCTACCTCTGCGGAGTGACTAAAAATTAATCCAAAATATAGTAAGTGGTTAGCGTTTTGATATTTTTACTTAGAACAGTAAATCATCACGTTTTTCCCGGAGTGAATGAGTCGCCATGACTTTTTAATAAGGGACTATGGAGAAATGCATTATTATTGTAAATCAAATCAGAAGGAGCAAAACTATAGAGGGCATATATAGCATTTCGATGTGGGCATCAATCTAAGATTTTACCTGACCACGTCATGATATTAAGAGCCCTTAATCGAAGAGACCCATCTACCAGTGCTGTATAGATATCACTCATAGAATATCAATAAAGTACAATAATTGTAATTTCGAAATTATAAAATAAAAGTACGATTTTGTTAGAAAACGTTGAGAAACCATGAGAAAAACGAAAACCTTTTCAATTTAATATTATGAACAAAATTTCCAATAACAATATACGTTCAATATTTGGTTTGAGCATTGCCCAAAATTTCAGTAAACAAATAGGCAAGTTATTAGCTAAACTGAATTTCCAAAGGATGTAGATTGGCAGACGTAGATATTATAAAATTATGACGCATCCTGCCAATATACCTCGAACGTAAGAAATTCTTTACAAGTAAATGAAATATTCCCGAGGAAATAGATCTTGTCTGACGCGTAGCTTGGCCTTTGTGGTCTCCTCAATTAATTGACATTTCCAATATAGTAAATCTGAAGAAACAATTAAATATGTTCAAGTTTTTAACGCATTTAATAGAAATGTTTTAAATGGAGAAAGAACATTAATTAAACAGTCGTAATTTTGAGAAAATGAAATAATTTTTAAAGTCAATAAATAAAATTTTTTTTTTTTCAAATAAATACAATTTTGAGAATTTTTGTTTGGTTTTAATAATTTTTTTAATTGCAAGCAGAAATTAAAATTTCTGATGTACTATCCTTATAAATACAAAGATACTTGAACTAGGCTACGGAAAACGTTATGTGAACTTTTTTAAATGGCGTCAAATATTTAGGTCAAAATCTGGTGTTCCGAATATCTCATTTCTCTATTACTTTTTGTCGCCCTCCTTATTTACTAAAATGATTTTGTCTTCAATCTATGAATTTGTCCAAAAGAAAATAAAACATATAACACAGAAACCATAAAAATCGCTGAACATATATTAGAGTATTTCAGATAGGCTTTACCATTTTGTAAGTGTATGCTTTCACTTGACTTTATTTTTTTATGCTTACAATTCTAAATATTGTTTAGTGTTTATGGACCCGTAGTGCGAGTTATAGTTTTACTTGACAAGTTTCAATTTTTTTAAGTATTTTTGAAGAAAACAGATGTTTCTCTGTATATAGCGAGTGGGGAAACGATATTTTAATTTTTACCAATAATTATAATTTCTTTCAATACTCTTAAAATATATTTCATATAACAGTGAAACCTTTCAGAAATGACAGTGTCTGTAAGCTGATGTATTTGGAAAAAATTTATAAACATCCAGGTTCATAGTACGAGTTTCTTTAAAATCACCTATTTAGTTGAGAGTAAAATATCCTGAATATATCAAGAACGCATAAAACAAACAACACATGAAATACCTTAGAAAGGAATGATTAATGACTATTCTTTTTCTGACCTCTAATCAAATACTATTACAGTGTAATAATTTATTATTGTTCTGAATAAGTTTTACCCTGCCCTAGTCCTTCAAGATATTAAAAATAGAATGGTATAAATAGAAGGGTGTCTACACTTAAGCGATAGAATATGGCTAAAGAAAAAAAAAGAAGATATATACATTTTTTTATTTTGATACTTACGGCGAATAGTGTACATATAGTCTTTAGACAGATTGTAGTTATTTAGTTTTAATGCATGTCGTATATATTAATTTTTATAATTTTTTTAAATGTTTCGTGTAGTTTCTATGTTGACTTTATCTAAAGATCATAATTTCTATTGCGTGTTGCAAAGTTACACTATTTGTCTCTTACGGTGTTTATAAAATAAGTAATGTTTTATATATACACAAAAAAATACAACATCTGAAAAAATCTCAATTTCTTGATGGTTTTGTTTTTATATTAGGTACGTGACTAAAGATAATATTTTTGCATAATTATATTTTTGTTAATTAACAAAGTCCTTGAAAAAATACATTTAAAATTTTTTTTCAAATTATTTAAATATATCTTCATGAAATAGAGATAGGTTCTTAGTTCAAAACGAAATTGTTTTCTTTTTAATACTATGACACGTTTTGGCGTAATAATAAAAGAAAAATAAACATAAATAATTTCCTTACTCAGAAGCTTGTCCGTAAGTACAATTCCTTTTTTTAGCCAAAGAAATGGAAAGATTTTTTTGTTAAGCTCAACACGGTGGCAATGTCATTTAAGATATATCACAAGACGATTTTATGTTTCATATGCTTATCGAAGCTTTATATAAAGAATAAACGATATAGAATGTAAGCCACTTACCTGTTAGCGGCTCGAAGCTTGGGATAATATTTCCAGTCGCTATCTTCCCCTATTCGTGTCGCTCGTAAAGTTCTAGCATGTGCTTTGGTAATTTCATTTTCTTCTCGTCATGTTTCGTTTCATCATATTTTCGCTCCGCACTTTTCAGTTTGCTGTTCCTATCCAGCTGGAATATTTGCATTATGGCTTCCCTTAATGTTTCCTTTTTGATTGCGTAACTGCGTGGTAGTTTTGAGTTGTATTTGCGATATGAATGGTGTTTGGTAGCAAGAGCATCAAACTGACGATCTTTTTAAAATTATCGATTTTATTATATTTATTTGGAACTTAATTATTAATCGTTTTACACCATTTCATCTGATTGCTTTCTACATAATTTTTTAATATTTTAACATGCGTTAATCCAAATTACTCTTACTATAATTTCAAACTGAAATAAAACCTGCATACACAACACGGAAAATAAATATACGATACAAGATTTATAAAAGAGTTTTATTTATATAAACCTAGATCATTATTTATGGGGTTATGTAATAAGACAATTTTATGTATAACAAAACGTAAGTGAAAGTGTAACAATTTTCATATGCTAAGCAATGAAAATGAGTTATTATTTTCTTGTCTGTCGCTAATAATCAAAGAGTAGAAAAACTCACCAAACTAAATAGGCAAATTTTTCACCTGTTTCATTTTTGGGACTTTCTCTGTCCAGCGTAAAATATTGTTTCACGGATGTTGATCTGAGACAATAGACATGCGAACTACAAACTATATGTACTAACATTTCGCACCAAAAAGAAGTTACTGAGCTTTTAGTAAATAATGTGATAAATTTGAAAGTATATTTATCTGTCCTTCCACATTGCAACGCGACAAGATTTCGAAGTGATTTTTTCACAAAGATTGTTTGGAGACCGGAAATTGAAGGCTACTTTTTATCACTGGTAATCTCAATTCTGTGGGAAAAAATTTATTTGAAATTGAAAATTATGTAAATGAATAACGAAGCAATATGGCAATGGAATGAAGCGATTTTTTAATTTTTTTTTGGAATATTTACATACGCGATATAACGGAGCAACAAAACCGCTTCCTTTAGTTATAAGTTAAGAAATCATGAAAATGAAAGTTTAGAATTTAATTTTCCCTTATTATTATATGTGGGCCTGCATGACTCAATTTTTATAAATCAATATGTAACTATAACCAAACGAGCTAATCTGTAGGTAATAGGTAATTTATTTTTAATTTATTTGATTAAAATGATTACGAACTATTTACGAATCCAAAACGCATTTTTTGCAGTAAATAACGGTTTGTATATATTGACTGCCAGCAAGTGTATATATATATATATATATATATATATATATATATATATATATATATATATATATATATATATATATGACAAATAGTGAAGTGTTAAGCAATTGTTTAATTGAGGGTAACTGATTCAAAAACCACGTTTTGTTTTTATTTATTAGCCATTTATCTAGATTCCATCTATAATTTTTAAGGAAAGATTACATAAAAGTTACTGGAGAATTTTAATGAAATAAATTACCTATTACCTACAGATTAGCTCGCTTGGTTATAGTTACATATTTAAATATAAAAATTGAGTCATGCAGGCCCTTATAGAATAATAAGGGAAAATTGAATTCTAAACTTTCATTTTCATGATTTCTTAACTTATAACTAAAGGAAGCGGTTTTGTTAATAGGTAATAAAATATGTAAAAAATTGCAAATTGGATGGATAAGCCAACTCATTTGTTGTTTTTCAATGCAAATAAATTTTAAGCAAATATGTTCTATGCTAACAAAGTATTTTCTATTTAGAGTTTTAGAATCTTCTCGAAATATAATTTTAATTTATTTTGGAAGCATATGTGTATTTCAAATCCCTGTCGAAATTTGTTTAGAAATTAGTTATTTTTTTTTAAATTTCAACGTATTAGAGCTCATAACTTTTGTGAGCTCTTGAGGAGGTTGTCGTCAAGAATAGGTTGTAAGAATACAATTTATTAAAAATATTATCAAACATTTAACGCGTGCAAAAAATTATTTTATCATTTTTCTTACATTATCGATGGTTCAGGAGATATTTTGCTTTAAAATTTTCGCAAATATAGTAAAACTACGTGATTTAGTATTATTTCTATATTATTTAAAGTGTTTACCACGACCTAGGTTTCATTGTATGACAAGATCATCAGATGGACAATTTGTAAAGATATCATATAAAACAGGAAAAAAACAATGTCTGCGTTATTATATGTTGAAGTGAAACTAAGTAATTTAGCATATTTCTATCTACAACATTGCACCAACTTACCATGAGTTGGTAACAATAACTTTAATGATGAATATCTAGAACGTTACAATAATTATAATGGAACTTATATAAAAACTTAAATTAATAAATAAGCCACAATTGCCAAGTTTTCATATCCAGGTTTTAGGAAAGAACGTGTCTGTTATTCGTACAGGTAATTCTGTGTATCGAAGTGTATAAAAAATATTGAGGAACAATATGACAATTCTTAACGGTGTCTAAAAAAATACGGTTAAAAGAATATTGTTTTTTTTCCAGAAACACGCTTAAAATGTATTTAATTTCATATAAAAAATTACACATTATTTGTTACATGTATCCCATATGAAAAAAAAAAACAATTATTTAAATGCTATTATTTCTTGTTCATTAGTCAGTTATTTTATAAGACAAAATTATTATGAACAACATCTGAATTTACTACTATAGCAAGGTCGTATTACTAGTATATAATTAGGTCGTATTACTAGTATATTATTAGTATATAATTAGAGGAAAATTTTAATATAATTCAATAAAGACTTTAATGTTAAGCATCCGTTTCGACATCATATCTCTTCTAAGCTTCTTAATAACATTACAACCGGAGGGTATCATACGAAAAAGTTATATTTACCGTACATTTATACAAATTTGTCCGAAGATTCTGGTTGAGCGGAAAAATGGTAAAAAAGTTTTCGGTTTAAGGCAAGTTAGGACGATTGGGTGTCGTAAACGGAAAAGTTTTCCCTGGCACATGTAGTTTATTCGATGTATGTGTATATACGTGAGTAACCCAATCTGTATAAGCTGTTTGCTCTCTTAGATTGTTTTAGGGTAATCTGTCAATTTAGTTTTAAATGTGGGTCTGTAATTTCGTTATTTTGATTAGGAAGCGCATGATTTTCGATCGGGGCTCATTTTTTTTATACAATATCGTAAAATATCACATTAATTTAGCATTTTTACAAACGATAATCATCATAGCATACCAAGGTATGCTGATATGTACATATTATTAAATATTTATTTTAATTAAGAAGCGCAAAATTGAGCCTTGGTATTCAATATTTTATTCAATATTGTAACATATTTCATTAATTTTGGTTACTGTTTACAAACGAATATCATAGTTATCGTAGTACACACATGCAGATTATGAAATATATTAAATATTTATTTAATAGCTATACATATGACATTGTTTGCGTAAAATTCGGAGTAAGAAAAGTTATTAGAATTTTTGTTATTATCATACTACAGTTTATTAAAAATCGTCCAGTAGATTTTGCGTAATTGGCAAAGGAATGAGTATACGAAATATAAGAATGAAAATGAGAAAGGCAGAAACAAATGTAGAAAACAGATTTACTGACCTCTATTTATCATTTCTTACTCTAAACCAATCATTCTTCTCAAACAATTCTCATATATAGAATTCACTCTCTTAAAATGTTGTTAGATGTATATAGATCAATATAAACATGGATTAAACATGTTGCAAATCACAAGGCCGCTTTCTAAGATGGAGAAATTTTTTTTATTGAACCTTATTTTTTGGATAGAGTGTATTTATTAATAAAAGTAATAAACAGCCGCCTCTTAAACATTATTTAAATTCAGATTAATAGTGCCGTTTGGTTTTTATTTACACCCACATGAAAAACAAACAGATATACTATGTGGAGCAAACTAAAAATATATAAAGTAATAATTATGTTGGTAGTTCTTGAAGTCATGAATTTATTCGGATACCTTAGTATTTATTAACCAGAAAAGAAACAGATAGGTGGTGTATAGAAGAAACAAAATAGGGAAGTAAAAAAAACAAAAAAATTGATAATTTTGCGGTTTAATTTGATAAATGACTTATCGATAAATTTTTTAAAAAATCTATAATTATTTTTATGTGAATACATACTAAATGCTATGTATTAAAACCAAAACACTGACTAAATTCCAATATTTTTTTAATCCCACAAATTATGATGTACAGGAAATTATTTTATTAAATAGAATCAGATATCAATAATTTTTGTGAAAATTGTAAGATTGTCTCTTGATACATTCTTAAAAAATTATACACTTTAACGTATATATTAAGTGTCTCTTCCTTATACGCAGGTTCATTTTAAGTAACTGTTGTTAACCAACCAACTACTGTTACTAACCAAATTTCTATAATACTAGTCAGTCGCTTAAACAATTAATTACATTAGATTTGTAAACCGCACTCGTCAGGCAGCCAAGGGAGTGTGAACATCATAATAAAGGGGACGAAAACCGCTCACAAATTTACTTAGAATTAAATTAAGCAACTCGTCATTGGGGCATTAGTAATTATCTTTATAAAGCATTCCAAGTAACCGGACGAAGTTCTCAGATCGAAGCTTGGAATATTGTTAATTACTTATGCGGTACGCAACAAACGGATAAGCGGTCCGTAGTTCTTCGTGAACGAGATTCCTAGCATTTTGAAAGTCGATGTATAGTAAAATATTAATTAATTTCCATTACAAATGTTTATTTTTGTTATTATTAGCAAAAAAATCATGAATATAATAACTAGTACACGGGAAAAACAAAACGTTCATTACCGTTAGTTCAAATTTAAATAAAATAAATTTCAACAGCTGATTAATTTTTTCATTTACGAGATGAGAAATTTCATAAGAGATATTAAAAGATTTTTATGCAAATTACGGATTCAAGAATACCTCTCTCATACAGAATCCAAAGCGACTTTCGTGGTGGGCGGCGAAAGTTATATTATTTATCATTTTACTAATAATTTTTGTGTCCGGTTTTTCTAATTAACACATGTACAAAAAGAACGATCGTGAGCGAAATAGACGATTATACTATCCATTACCCGCTAACTTCACCTCCCTCTGAGCTGCCGACTAAATGCCCATATAAATTATTATCAATCAATGTTTTTTACCTTGATGCAAATTATCTCTATTTTATAAAAGAATAAACAATTAGAAAATAAGTACACATACATTTGACATATTTTGGTGGATCTGAAATTTAATTAGTAAATTTAGAAATATAAATATATATTCTTTCGTAATCGAAACCATATAAAAGAACCCGTGGAAATGAATTAGACGAACTCAATGGGTTTAGTGACAACCATTGAGAAGTACCGAAGACCATCTCTGTCCTCCCTCACTAGACCTTCTTGGTTACAATATGTAAAGGCTCATTGAAACAATTCAATTTAAGGTTTAATGTTTAGTTATTAAAGGTTAAGCTATTGAGTAGATCACTTTTCTCTTTTCAGTATGACAAATACAAGGGATTCATAGAGACAAGTCAAACAAATCTAAACTTGACTGGTTTGCCATCAGCCATTACGAAGTTCCTACGACCACTTAATTCTTCCACCATCATATTAGGTCAATGATATACAAACAAATTGACACGACAATTAAAAAGAGATGAAAGTGGGCTTGCTATATTTGTTTAATTATTTATATTTGTTACATAGCAATCATATTAAAATTATGAAGCGATTTAAAACGCAATTATATTTTAAGAATATTTATGAAATGTAATACATGAAACTTACTAACACAAGATCTATATTAGATTACATATTACATAGATATTACAGTTTAATTTAAAACGTTACTTTAGATCCCTTTCTTTCGATATTAATACCTAATTTTTTGGTTAAAAGTTCGACCGATTCGGGTTCGAGATGTAAAAGTTCACGAAACTTTAAATGTTTTGAAGCCTCGAACGATTGAAAATTTGAATGTCTATGTATTGAAAATTGTAATGTGTATCGAATTAAAGTAATAAGTTTTGGTGGTAATGACGTAAATATAGACAAAGTGGCTTTGCATTTGAAAAATAAGTCATTTTAAAAGCGAGCTTTTCTATTTAGTTTATTTACTTACTTTTATCACTAAGGGTAATTTTTATGATTTCACCCTCTTATTTTAAATATTTAGTTCAATTTTAAACTTTTATGCATTACTAGTTCTTACCCTTAATTTCGTTCGCAACAAAACAAATTCATATAAGTAATTTCAGTACATCAAGACAAAACGTTTACTTAGCTTCGTTTTTAAAATTATGTAAAAATGAAACAAAAACTTGTAACTTGTGGACTAATATATATATTAGCTGACTGGTTAATAATTTATCTGAAAATATAGTTAGGATCAAAATAACTTATCGTATTTCACACGCTTATAATTACCTTCATCATGTCGCTCTTCTCCCATGGTCATTAAACTTTTCTGTTCAGTTCGCTAAACGACATCGGTCGTCGGAGTCAAGGTTATAACAGCGGAAATACTCCGGATGGTCTGTCACTGAATAAAACAATCTCTCTCTCTCTCTCTCTAATTTACGCAATTTAAACAGCCTTTCCCGACTTTTTCTACATTTGTTATCACTGCTCTACCCTGTGAATCATAACAAAAGCATAGAATCTTCCCCAAAGTATAGACTTCCTAACATGTAAAGTATTTTTGAAATTAGGGGTGCAGTTACAGAACTTAATACAAACAAAGAAACAAAATTCATCTATGGACGTGGGACAATTATGATTATAGTTATACGGAATAAGTTTCGTTAACAAATCCGACAAGTTTAAACTTTTGCTCTATTAAATAATTTAATTGTTAAATATCAAATACGTTTTTGAAATGCGTATAATATCGTGATATATGTACGCATGTTCAATTATGTATGTCGATGGTATGTGTATTTAAAATTTTAAACTTAAGATATCGGTTATTGTTAGAAACTTAACATTTTAAACTTGAGGTATCGGTTATTGTTAGGAACTCCATGTTTGAAGCATGTTAAAAATATTTTATTTCTATACACTTTTAATTAATAATTACAGAGACAAAATCATCTAAATATATCCGACTGAGTATTTTACCGAATCTAACATTGTGAACAAAATATTAGAAGATAAAGGCAAAGAAACGGAGACGAATAACATAAATAACAAAATAAACATTAAATAAATCTCCCCTTAAGCTCTATGTGCATAATGCGCAATAAAAACTTATACGTTGTCACGGGCTGAAATTAAATGGCATGGAAGTTTTCATTTCTGGCCAGGAAATGAAAACTGAGATATTTAGCAATATGTTAAAGTTACATGAACATATCCTTAAGTAAATTTCAAAGTAGATTTTGTATAAAAACTTTTAAAGATTTTTTAGAGATTTTATATAAACGAACACTGTGAATTTAAAAATACACTTGTATTTCCTTTAGATCTCTTAAAATATCTGAATGTAAAATATCTGTTTATAGTGGCATGAATAAAATAGCGTGCGATTTTGTATGTATGTAGGTATGTATTATAGTGTATATGTAGCATGTATGTATGTAGCGTACATACAACATTTGTGAGATTTATTGTGTGTTCTTTAGTATAATGGTGACACGTTATAACCAAACTAGGTAGATCTGGAGATCATATCCATTTTACTCGCAGACTATTACTGCTACAAAATTGGAACTGATTGTAAATATTTAATACGGATACGTACTAGTACTACTATTACTTTAGCTACTACTTTGAAATAAAGTATTTAATTTTCTTTGTAACCTTTTTTACATATAAGGGGGGGGATGAATATTTTTTTCGGAATTCCCAACATTTATAGTTTTATTGTTTCAATGTGACATGCGAAACATTTGCCATTATGTAGGTTATAATTGAGTCGATCTTTAAAATGAAATTCGAGGTAGGCATGGAAACTTTTTCGGGCATTTTTGTTAAAGTTACGTGTCCTACCAGCTTTAGCGCTATTTTTGAATAGAATTTACATGAAAATTACATGAAAATTTATCACAGTTAAAATTCTCTATTAGTTTACGAGTCGACCAATTACTGACCTATAGTTGGGTCTGTGATAAGTTCTCAGATATGTGTGACATAAATCAATTGCCAAGAAGGTTTGTATTATAAGATGTATATTTCTTATATTTGTGAGAGATATATAGGTAATGTATTTATATATTCGCGTGGTGGAAATAATATTATATACAGCATGCTTTTACGCTTATGAAGAATGTGGTGTAAACTAAGCGATATATTTACTAAATCAAAATTTATTTACCTATTTTAATGTGTTCAATTGAACATATTGCGAAATTATTGCTAAGAGAGAAATCTCTTATGGCCAATCATAACACCAGTCCAGCTCCGTCCGACGAACGGCCGAGAATCGAACCCGTGTCCCCGCCGTACGCAGCGTCGTCAAAAGCTGATGCCTTGTGAACGCCTTAGCAACGACAAAATTTAATATTTGTAAATAGTTAAACAAAAGTGCCGTGTACCCTTAACTATATTTAATCCCGTAAAAATAATTGAAACATTTCAAAATTAAGTCCCCACCTCATATTTTTATAGGAGAAGTCTATTTTATGGGCATGTTTTATAATTTATGCTTTTTAGTGAAAATAGAATAACATACATGTGCTATCCTAATATATCTTTTCAACGTTACTGTCTGCATTGCCAATGTTTCTCCTAGAATGCAATGTGTTCTTGGGAGCGCCGTGTTTGGATCCGTGCGGTATGTCGATAACTTGTTTTTGTGAATTAAAAAATACACTTGTGTTTCCTTTACATCTACTTAAATCTCTGAACGTAAAATATCTCTTCATAGTGACATGAATAAAGTAGCGTGTGGTTTTGTATTTATACGTCAGTAAATTTCAATACAAATTTTATATAAAAAAAGAACATTGTGAATTTAAAAATACACTTGTATTTCTTGACATTTATTAAAATCTTTGAATGTTAGATATCTATTTATATTGACATAAATTAAATAGCGTGTGATTTTGTACGTATGTAGTATAGTGTATATGTAGTATGTGTATATGTAGCATATATACAATATTACTGAGATACATTGTGCTTTCTTTAGTATGATTAGAACACATTATAGCCAAGTTATAAGGTATCTTTTATAACTTCGCCAAGTTCATCTGTAGGTTATATTCATTTTACTCGCAGACTGTTACTGATATAAAATTGGAATTTATTCTAAATATATAACAAGCCTATAAACTTCGAAATAAAACCATTAACTTTTTTATTACCTTTTTTTACATGTAATGGGGGGGGGGTAAATATGTTTTTACATATCCCAACGTGTACAATGTCGTTGTTACAATATCATATACGAAACATTTGCATTATATAGGTGACTATTAAATAGGTCTTCCAAAAATATTGGAGGTACGTCATTAACACCCCTACCAGCTAAAGAACTATTTTTGAATAGCTGAAAAGTATACGTAATTGTAGTATATATAACAAAATTATACAAAAAATTATCACAACTAAACTCGATTAACTTACGAGTAATTCTAAACAGAAATTCTATGTATCCTTAAATATGTTTAACGCCGTAGAAATAATTGAATAATATAAAAATTAAGTCCTCACCTAATATTTTTAGGAGGAATATATTTTATGGGGTCGCTTTATATTTTGTATTTCTTAGTAAAAAATTTATATTTTTTTATATATTTTATCTATATTTTTTTAACGCCACTGTCTCCATTGCCATTTTTTCTCCTAGAATACAATGTGTTTTTGGGAGCTCCGTGTATGGATGCGTACGGTATGTCTATGACCCAACTAATTAAAATACATAATTTAATATTTATTTGCAAAAAATAATAAAAATTAGCTTAATTTTAATTATTATTTTTTGTTGTTGGGATCCGTTTTCTTTATTTATTTTTAAATAAATATTGCAACTTATTTTCATCTGTGTTCTTTACAATTTAACAATTTATTGTCCAAAAGTTATGAAGTGATATCACTTGAAATAATTTTATTTCCAAGTACCTACGCATCGAAATCAATATTTTTGGATTTTTTAAGATCATTAGATAGCCTTATTTGAAAATGAGGGGGTTTGAAATAAATTTGAAATAACTTCAAACTTGGTCTTTTGTAAGCGGGGTTAAACATTAAAAGAAGTAAATGGTACCGAAATTTAATTTTAAGACTTTTGCAAGGATATCCCATACAACAGAGTAATGATGATCAAATGGCGTAATATCGGATGATTAAATTGAACGAGATAGCAAAACCCAGCCCAGCCTGTATAATTCTTCATGTATTTGTTTTGCGTTATGTGTTTTATCATGTTTGCCTCATGTGTTTTATCATTTTATTCATGTGCATTATCTTGAAGAAAATTTCCTACTTAGTTTTTTTGTTTAGTTGATCTATTTAATAGTTAACCCATGGTAAATGTCTGTATTTCAAGGAATAACTTCAAGTGAATAATAGCCTTGATAGTAGGTTAATAGCTTAGAATTACCTTTATGTGTTCAGTTCCGGTTTGGGTACTGAAATTTCTGTTTATCCTATACTAAACCATTGGTGTTTACAAGTGTGGGTGATATATGAAACGCACGTCAATGTTTTAAAATTAAAACTTTTTGACCAATATTAAACCATAAAGTATAAACCGCAGGGAAAAATTGAATTCTATAAAGTCTGAAAATTTGAAGAAAGCAACGCGTCATATTTTTTTAATCCGTAATTTTCCAAAAAATTATTGATATTTCTAGGACTAAGTACAAAATTTTTAAAACTAAATATAGCAATTTAAATTTACTTCAGTAGTCGCAAGTAAATGGAATATCGTCCATGCCTAATATTAATCGATTTAAAAATTAGGAAACATTGCTTCAGCAAACATATCATTTTTGTATCTCAAAACGAGCAGTGGTATTCAGTTTGCTATGTATATACTCATGATACGAGTAAAAAATATACGATATCATAAAATCCTCTAAAGTAAAGTTATAGACTGTATTTTAATATTTACTGTCGGTGCCAGCTCGCAATAACCCCCATAATAAAACGTTTTGACTGAGCGAAAAGGAAAATGTTAAGATTCAAATACAGCTCCTTATTTAAATTAGGATTTTATTTATATATAAAATTAGAAAAATGACTTTTAGCGCATAGAATTTCATATTGAACTAAGTTTTCGTGCAAGAAAAGCTCCAGTGAATTACATAATTTCCTGAGGTAGCTTTTTTCGTTTTATCTACTCAAGTGTCTATATCAGGTGTCTATTACATACATACTTGTATAACAAGTATGTATACTGGACAAGCATGCTCTTCACGATACTAGGGCCTAAATAAAAACAAGTCTCTGTCTAAAAATATATTTGCGTTAAAATGTATTAAGATATTTTGTCTTGCTTTGTGATACATGTTAGAGAAATATAAATATTTTATACAGTAATTGTTGATAATATAATAGTGCGTTTGGATAGTTTATGAGGATTGTGTTCATGCTTCTTTGACTACGTGTTTTAAAAATTAATTTTAGAATTTATGGATAGAAATAGTAAGGATTCAAACAAAAATAGGTTGAAAATTTAATGAAATAATATGGAACGTTAATACTGCGATTAAAGTAAATGTATTTATAGCAATTCTTGCGTTTTCCGTCGCTGTAAATTTATTTACTTTAATCGTGATCATTATAAGCTATATTATATACTGAAGCATTACTATGACTTAAGCTTTATTATAGTTACACTTTAAAATAAGGGACCCTTATAAATTAATATCTATGCGTCCCTCTGTTAAACTACCCATTCTTTCTCTGATCACAGCCTCATAGTTTCTGCTGTGCTAAACTTATGTATATTTGAAAAGATATCCGCAAAAATAGACCTATGTTTTAAATGAGAGCAAAAAATTTGATTCTTATACCAAAAAAAGGTAATTTTTTTATCATCTAATTATATTTATGGCATGTCTGAAATCTGTAGGATACTAAACATATTTGTGAAGGATATTTGATATGATAGTTGCTCTATAAAACTAACAAAATTACTTCAGAAGATTGCCACGTGATATGATTATCACATAAAAAAATAATTTATTCTTAATTGATTTTTATTCAATAAAATAATATTTGGTTTTTTGTCATAACCATTACTCAAAATACGACTTGTGTTATTTTGGAATACTAACATTATTTATCTAACAAATAGTGGAATTTTTTTAAAAAGAGATCGCCAGAAAAATATTTAGAAATTTATTTTATGTTCCAGCAGCTCTTGCTATGTCGGAATCAATGTTTCCTTTGCACTTGTATTCTGTGATTTTGTTCCTAAATATTATATTTATATACCTAACAAAGCTATCCATTTAATTGCCATTTAGTATTTAATCGGAAATTTCCTGTTTAGAAAGCTGAAAGACGAATGACTCAATAGCAAAATATATATTCAGACGTCAATATAAAGCGAAGTACTAAATGAAATATGTATATCATTCAATTGCGTCCCTTTGAATGTAAACAACATTTCCAGCCCATTAGAAAGAGTGATGGTAAATTCGAACAAAGGACCGACGTTCTTTTAGAAATTGCAAACAAATCATGAAAGATTTCATGTAAATGTACTACTGCACGTTCTAGCAAAAGGTTATTTGTTGAAACGATGAATAGGGTGGCCGGTAAATGTTAACATTTGTTGAGGTGCTTAAGATATCTCGCATATTATTTTTCTGACGGAGAAAATTTATTTGAATTCTTTCAAGAACCATCTCTCTTTAAAATAAAAGCGATTTACTCCTATATTTTTTCGGAGAAATCTTAAGTATTAAGTGGAATCTGTAAAATAATCAATATATTATTTATATAAAATGCGACGTTTGTCTGTCTGTCTTTCTATCTGTTCGCTTATAAATTTAATCCTGCTGAATTGATTTTGATGCCCTTTACGCCTCCGTGTAAGTTATTAATTTCGAAAGGTTCTCATTTCTAAAATATTAGTGTAGGTGTCGAGGATACCAAACTGTGCTAATATTTATGAGGTATGACATAGAGTGAGGGGATCGTAAGCGAATACTGATAGAATTAATGTTCGACATCATCATTTTGTTGGAAACTGAGCTGTGTTAAAAAGTCAGTGGTTTATATTTTTTTGAAATAGCTGCAACCCCGTACATTTAGAGCGACAAATTATTTATTATGTTAATAAAATGTGCAATGAAAATAAAAACTAAAGTGTAAAACGTTATTGAAACTCCACGTAACATTATAGAAAGAGGTGCACTGAAAAATATTACGTGGGCTTTTATTAAATTTATCGAGTTGAAAATTTGCAAGTTTTTTTTATGTTTATATATAGGCTTTAGGTTATCCATTACGATGCGTATGAGTAGTAAAGAGGTAAATTGTATGCTTCTTTTTCCGATGCAAACATTTGATAATTTTGCTGTAATCTCTTGTGCTTAACTAATTGAATGTTCGTAACTTCATTGATTTTATTTAAGGTTCTAAACATTAATGGTTTAATGGCAAAATGATTGGGTATTTTACTTTTTTATCTTGAAAAATAAAATAAACTTTATTTTATTTTCCTGTAATATGCACAGAACTTTCCTTCAGTCAGATTTCACCTCATTATTTAGGATATTTCTGTCGGTTTCCAAACTTTGGAGATAACGGGGAACCTGAGATGGGGTAGAGTAAGTTAATTCTATTACTGTGCTAATTTAAAGTTGGTATAAACAATATCAACCGAGACACAGTAACTACCCCCTTTGGTATCCGGTATACGTAATTATACCGGATTTATTGTCAAAGTGCAATAAAAAGTATGTTTATTTCATTTTGAGTACTGTAAGCTCCATTTATAAATAACTGAAGTCTCGCTCCGGATTCGTAAGGATAGAAAACGTTTTCTTCTGATCTATTACTCCTTTATATGTCAAGTTCAAATAACATTGAACCCCAATTTCGGATGGATATTGTTATCGTTGCTATTGTTGTGCTAGTGCATTGTAAAAGATCATACAAAAGATTTTTTGGATTTATAAACATGTTTATAACTTTCATTTGTTAAAAAACAACAGTGTAAAGGCAAATACCATCAATGTAAGTTAGGAAAGATCACTATGAAATTTAGTGTGATTAAAATTAAGATAGATTTTCGGAACAAGTTCCAGAAAATTGAAATGAAAATTAATGTTATTTTTCTTAAAAAACATATTTATTAACATTTTATGCAATACGTATACATATACTCATATAGACTTTATTATTGAGCTTTTTGTCGAAAATAATAGCGCTGTATACTTTTTCCTTGTATCTTAAACCATTTAAGCGGTTATTTAAAAAATTGTACATCTTTTTCCTCGTCGAATAATGAAAGTCGTAATTAAATAAATCAGTATATGCTGAGAAAATTGTATGCATATAGGAAAACGCATGCCGCGACAAAATTTGTTTTCTGTTATATATTGTAGCGCCAAATTTCTAATCTTTCACGTTTTGAATATAGTAACATAGAATTTAAGTAGATGCACACGGTTTTATGTCGTTAGAGGCTAACGCTGTCTGTTTAATGTTGTTCATATTATGTTCTATAATTAATGGAAAGAAATATCGCGAAAAATTTGTTTCTTTAAGAACGTGATAAAATATTTTTTATTATAAAAAAAAAAGGCATGGGAAAAATAACGAGTGCGTCTTTTTGGTTTTTTAATGGTTTTACGTTAAAAGTTACGGGACGAACCCTAATTCTTTTATTTTTTGATGTTTTGCCTTTGTAACCTAAAATAAATTAATTAATATGCAAGATATAACTGAATCAAGGTGAATGAATGTATACAATTTATAACCATTGAAAAAATAAACATTGAAATTAATGATTTAAATATAACATTTTGTTTAATATAAAACATGTTTTGAAAAGAATGATTTACTGTTTAATTGTTAACTAACAATTTAGGTTATCAAATATTTCTGACTAAAAATATGCCTACAATAATATGATTAAGACATAAAGTTTATAAATTTACTAGTTCAACATAATTTCAAAAACCTCGTAACTGAATTTAAAAATGTTTCTAACAAATTTACATTTTATCCGGTTTTGTATTACGGGGTGGCTCTGCAAAAGGATTGAAACAATAAAAGACGGAAAAAAGCAATGATTTCCATAATTTTAGACATAGTGAATTAAAGTTTACTCAGTTAATCTAAATAAAAATATGTAACGAGGTAACATCATTTAAATTTTGGGGTAGTTTTAGGGGCAGTGTGCTGTGTCGGAAAAACTGTGGCCTTTGGACATAAACTGGTGGTGTGGTATAAACTGAAATTATTTTCCGGTTATATTATCTAAAAATAGATCCCCTGTGCATGCCCTACCCCTCTCCTTATCCGAACGCTTGATCCATTGGCAATCTACGAGCCACGCACCGACTGTTTCCGCTATGGTCAGTCGCGGTTGCAACTACCGAGAGCGTTAGCTGATACATGTACGATCGATGTACAGTTCGCTTCGAAGTAGCTGTAGATCTTCATGACGGAATTATTTTTTCGAAAATCACTTAAGGTCAGAGTGTGGAATAAGTGGAAACTCCACACAACCAGGATACATAGTTTACTGACATACTGTAAATTTATTGTATAAAGATACTCTTGTCACAGAAAAAAAGCAAATATAAAAATTATCAGAAAAATACAGTGAACACAAAAATAAAAAAAGGAGTAGAAAAAGAGTTATCAGCTTATATATCAATGCGACACAAAATGTATTTATCTTTGTTGTTGAAAATTTGTTTACCTTTTTAATCTCCGTGAACAATAGACACGTGCAAAAATCGATGACAAGGGGAATCTTTTGAATCATCTTGTTTGTTATTCTGCTTAACTCACAAGTTCTATTTTATATCGAATAGCTTAAGATATCCGCCGAAGGACATCTCATTTCCTTTATAAAGCAAGTAAGAGAGTGTTTTGGTGACCTCTAGATATAAAACGTCTCGTGTCGTGTTTAGTAATCAAGGCGTGAATTTCGAACATTTTTATAAAATTTGGGTACGATTCAGTATTATTATGATTCTTGCTTGTTTATGAAAATCAGATATTTTCATTGAATCATCTTGTTTTAAAGGAGTGAACTGAGCTTTACTAACTTTTTCAGACTTATATGATTTATAGGATTATTTAAGACAGTGTTTGTTTTTTATATGATAAAAATATAAAGATATTCAAAATGTAAGGAAGCAATATTTCTTAAGGCGTCGTTACATAACACTGCTGCTACTTTACTTAACAAGCCATTTTCAATTAAATTTGAAGAATTCACTGACTTTAAGTTATTGACAGGTCAATGAAATTGATAGAAGTAGGTGTTTCACATGGATCGTCTACACCAGACTTGCGTTTGCTTTGAAAAATGAACATCACTCCAAAATAGAGCTTGCATATTATTGCCAATTTTACTCATATGTACTGCCAATTTTTACTTATGGAACCAAAACTTGGGTCATTACCAAATAATCCATCGCCAAACAAAGTGGCTCAACGAGAAATAGAAAGAAAACTGGTAGGCGTCACATTGGTCTATCGTAAAACAAATATATTGTTGAGACAACAAAGCATAATCATCGATGCTGTCAAGTGAATAGCGAAACTTATTTAGAACTGAACCGGCAATATAGCCTTTAAACGTGACTCCTGATATGAGACGATTGTTGAAAACATGGGAAGAAACACCCTATAGCCAAGCCACAAATGCGTTGACATGAAAATATTAAAAGGAAAACTGGTTCGATGTGAATGTAGGTGGACAGAGAAGAATGGCATGGGCTAAGGGAGATCTGCGCAGAAATTATAAAAAAGACTAAAAGAAAAAACAAGAAAATTTAAATACGTTTCGACCTAAATAACAATCTTTTTAATTACTTTGTCTTTTGAAAGTGGAAAAAAGAAGTTCGTTATTGTATCAGCATTTAAACAAATTGCATGATAATTTTTGTTTCCCGTGTAATTGTTGTTTGTAATACGTATTTTAAAACCTGTTTATTACTTCACGATATTATTTTTAATTCTGGCCTGAATAGTCAATATTATTTCAGAGTTAAATTATTAATGTAGTAATTTAAGATAAGAGTGAATTAGACACTCAGCAGAATTATCAAATAAATTTACAAAGTTGCAGAGTCTAATTTACTGTTAATTAAGTAAACGTACATTTTTATTTAAACTTGCTTCTAAATTATGATCTCTTGTTATCTGGATACCAAGTTTGAATAAAAGACAAACAATTAGGTGAAGATATATTTATTAAACTACGCGTATAGACAAGAAAAATATCTTACTCATATATTTCCTTAGCAGAGGAATAGTTACCCCAAGAACTTGCTCGTTCGTAAGCCCTCCAATTAAATACGAGGCAATCCATCACAAATATTCTTTGCAACCTGCGGAAGGCGCTACACAACAAAATGTTGGCCAAAGCTTGCTATAAAAATACCTTTTGCCAAATTTCTGCCGTCTAACGGAGACAAATGGAAAAACTTATTTCACTTTGGCGAAAACGAGCAACGAACTGTTTCTTTTCGCGACATTTAACGAGCGCCGAAGAAATTTTTGCTTGGACATTTGGTGAAAGTGTTTTTAGTGCTTTACCGTGACGCTTTTTGAAGTGTAATGTGACTAAGCTTTTTGATATACTTGGCTTAATATAATATAGTTGTGAATAAAAGTGTTCTGAAAAAATATAATTATCTCAGTTATATTTTTGCAGAAAACAATGGAAATGGCCATCTCATACATTTCTCAGTGTCAATTATTGCTGCTAAAATATTCGTTAGAATATTTTTACCATATTTCCAACTTATTTCAAATTATTATCTATGCTATAATTAAAGTTTTAATTAGTATTTTCTTTCCGTCATTCATTAAATTTTATTATAACTAATTAATGATCAGATAGTTAATCCATATTTACAATGTAATTCGTGAATACTATAGAAGCTATGAAATATAATAAGAGAAATAGTTTAATTAAGCAATTGCATTAGTTAAATATTCACGATTATGCATGAATTCTTGAAATATCTGGCTCAATATATATTTGAAAAAAAAGTTAAATAAATGTCTTACTGTACTTATATTTAGAAGGAAAGAGTAAGTGTAAAGATAGTAATATGACCTTTTCAAATCAAGCCCAGATACAGTAATATCAAGCCTAAGCTGTAAAAATCTCTGTAAAAAGTCAAAATGTTGAATAGATATTATTTCTTATATTATGTTACGACGTTAAGTTTGCAATTTAAAAGAAAGGATAAAAATTATTTGGGAAAAAACCGGTGAAATATCACTTCGTAGCAGTATAACACCCATCTCCACAAAATGTCTCTTCATTTTGCACTAAACGTACATTTTTGTCAGAAATTTATTCAGATGTTAATGAGTTTTTCGTTCATTACAAAATTGCATTTTAAAGAGATTAACTTTTAAATTTGTAAATTTACCAGCACAGGTTAAGGAATAATCGATAATACCAAAAAAAAAATCGAATAACGGAGGTAGTAATTTATGAGTGCAGGGGAACAAATGATGTCATTAAGCATACGTGGTAAAAATCCAATTCTATTATTCCAGTTGGGATCTCAAGTACAATCAATAATGTACAATTAATTTGTGTATTTGAATTATAAATTGAGACCACGGTACCATATGGAAATTTATGAGAGATTTAATTGGCTAAACAGTAGATTAAGGGAAAAAACTCAACTGCAAAAAAATTTGCATTTGTAGTGCAAAAATATCTCAATATATTAATCTACGTTTATATTTCCGATATCTATTTAACAAAAAAATAAATCGAACAACGACCTTTCATATGTTTAAGCGAATAAAGTGAAATTATTTACCATATTTTACTACATTATTTACTAAACGAGATTATGTGTATCGTTTGTCCCTAAGATAAAACAATACAAGGTGAATATATTAACACAGACACGAAGGAACTCTACGAATGCTATATTAATATATTGGATACCCCATTCTTAATATCAACATTTGCTATTAGAAATATATCTTGGTCATAAGCCAGCCTAATTATACCTAATTTAATCTTCGTTTTTACTCAATGTCTATCTCATTCTTAACTTAGATGTATTAAAATTTATATACGCGATTAAAAACTTAATTTGAGATCAAATTTTTGTAATTATAGAATACATATAGTGTAACTATAATGTAAAAGCGTAAGTGTGCACTAAAAAGCCGATACTGATAATTAATGCCAATATAATTAATTTTATTAGATAACTCTACAAATTGCGGGTGCGACTTAGTAGGCGAACAGTAAATTAGTAACGCAAATTTTAATCGACGGGTCCTGTGTACGAATGTTACTCTCGTGATTTTAATGTACTTAATGGAATATTTTTATTTTTATTTTTTATTAATGGAATATTTTTTGTCATGAACTATATGTTTAAGTTAAATATATAGGTCTACCTACATGATAATAAAAATGTTCAGTTACACTAAAAATTATGGCTTCTAAATGCAACTTTACTTCAACATTGTGGAGATTAATTTTAAAGACAGGTTTTTTTTAAAACATGCTTATTTAATTGACAAAATTAGCAAAATTAACTGTCATAATGCCTGTATTAAGATACATTCAATCATTAATGGTAACCTCCAATCCACTGTAATCTCCAACATTCCGTAATATGATTTTATATTCTTTATATGTTGCAAAACTAGTCTCTAACTTATTAATATTTATTAAGGTAAATGAAATATGATTCAATGTGGGTCTTCACAAAATGTCTGTGCTTGTGAAAAATCATCATTTCAATATTATGCAAATTACGCTGCTGTTTTTAATGTTTTTTTTATTGTAAAAACGATAACGATTTTTATTGTATTAATTCTACATCAAATTAAATTCGTAGAATATATTAAATTTCTATATTTTCACCATCTACATATTTTGACGTTAAAATATACCTAGATATGTACTTTAAGTACGTTATACTATATTCAACTTCTTTTTAAATAATTACTTAAGACATTATTTCAGTGATCAGGAAATGCAAATGGATGGCTACAAATTTTCTTCAATTTAACACAGCTCTATAAACTTGCAATCCTGCAAAACAAACATCTCAAAATTTTACAAAAATGCGCTAAAAGTGGAACAGTACATTTTGTATGTCAGAATCCCTTATAAAATTTCACAAATGACGATCAAGCCATTTAATGATTCCGTTAATTTTCAATTTGGAAAAGATATTCACTTAATTTTTCCGGTCAATGCTTGGAGATACGACTCTCATTTTAAAAGGAGAGTTCTATCGTAAATTTTTGCATTTCGAAAATAAAATATTGTTTGCCACGGCCACTTTTACAGAAAGCCCACCCAATGAAAGTTTTAATAAAAATCATTAAATTTTGGACTTTTGTATTCCGCTGCTCTAATTCCATTATGAGCTGATAAACATTCAATTTTGTTTCAATTCCTAAAAGAAGTAATACTAAAAGAAAAACAACATTTATGCTTGAAATAATCCTTATTTGTATCGAAATAAGCTGATAATTTCAGATTTTATTTCATGTTATAATCTGCTGTTTCGATCAGCAATTGGCAGTAGTTTTTCCTCTCAAAAGAAAGGTATACATAAGGCTTATTTTATCAAAGAGAAAGTATGTAAAAACACTAAATTTTATTTTTGTTCACATATTTTTTATGAAAATTTCATTGCAATAACATCCACAAAACATTGATATTATTTTAGCGAACGCGATTGTTAATATAATCGTCCAGTGCAAATGTGACTTGTGTACATCCACATAAAAAAACAATATAAAACTTATTTCGTATGTAATAAGGCATATTTTGATTCAACCCCAGGTATAGTTTAACAATTAGAGTATTTGAGAACAATCATTTTAGAAGTACATATGATATCTTATCAAACCTTAAAAGAAGCACTCATATATATATATATATATATATATATATATATATATATATATATATATATATATAAATAAGATAGAACATCTCAGAAGTATATACATTAAAATCACATATCGTGAAAGTATCTATCTTCTATACTTACATATCTTATCATAACAAAATTATTGCAGTGGTCGATATAAAAAATATCACATATCTCAAAAAGTACACAACATATCTTTTTCGAACCCATTTTAATTGGAAATTTATTTTAAGTTCTACTATCTTAATTATTTTTTAGAATTATTCGTACGTTGGTTGAAAAGTTAGAGACACAGTTTTTAAGATTTTAGCAGTGCATATTTCCGAACTATTGAATAAAAAAGTTCTGGCATAATTTTTTAGACCTACTTAATCGTATATCTATAAAGAGATGGCTTCCATACGGGAACAAAAAACTTCCAGAACGCACAGCCACGTGGGATATCAGCCCATGCGGCTTTATTTACTGGTGTTTTTTTGTCCTCGTATTGAAGCCACCTCTTATATTATTTTTTTCATAATTCCACTATATCATTTCATACCAATTTATACAAAACACCTACCATCTAAATATCATGCCAATAATCTTCGAGTAAAATGGTTATGACATACTGACAGACGGAGAGGGCCAATTTATTAAGTTTCCGTTTTTGCCTTTAGACTGAGGAAACCTAAAAACATGGGAATATTAGCGAAAGCGAATATTCGTTGTCACTTGTGTGTGTGTGTATATATATATATATATATATATATATATATATATACGTACATATACGTATGCATATAATGTATTATTGAACAGGCAAGTACTCATTATGTAAACTTTTTAAGTAAATAGGTAATATGCCGGCCGCATACTTAACACAAACTTATAAACCATCATACCTATAATAAATAATAAACGAAATTATCACAAAAGAATAAAATGTCGACAATACGAGATTACTTGTCCTCACTCATTTTCTGTCGTTAAGTTTAAGAATTATCGCTATATCCACATCAAAATAATGTTTTGCAAAAATTTGCAATGGAAAAAACAAAAAAGTCCCCAAGGTATTTACACATAATTATGACAGATTGTTTTTTATAAATATATATTACAAGATTGGACCACAGAAATAACGCAAACATAGGACGTTAAAAATATGATTAATTAATAGTTCAGATATAGATAACACACAAAACAAATGTTCAATTACATCAATACGGAATATATAATACAGAAATACGATCAAGCGTTTTGATATTTTTTTTTATATTATGAGATATAATTTCGAGATACAACTGATGAGGAGTTAAAAATTTTTTAAAAAATCTTTAAAGTTGGACGAATCAATAACGTTTAAATTAACGTTGGACGAGAAAAACGATACTGAATTGTGATGTTATTTTTAATAATGCTCATCGTACGATATCATCAAATGTTTGTACAAAATCTTTATATTACCGCACGAGAGCCAATAAGATGGAGATATTTCCTTACCCTATTCCTGCCGTTCAATTAAGAAATCTCATAATTCGTTTATCCCTTAACTAATTTTTATAGCTTTCCATTACTAGTTATTACTTAACATATATTCTTTTATAACGTTTTGCAAAAATAATAAAATTCAGGTGCAGTTGACTAGTGTTATGACATATTTTTTTAGAATTGTAAAGAAATGGAATGCATATTACGCTTACTTACTAAAAATATAATTGAATGAATTAATTAACGTACCATTGATTAGCCAAATGTTAGGCTATTTAGAATAGACTTTAGAAGCTTTGAGTTCAAAGAGTTTCTGTAGTACTGCAGACGAATGTATAAAAAAGAAACATCATAATTTTATCAAGCTGTAGGAATGGAATCATATTATTGTGGTAAATCGTGTGTTCATCCATCCACCTATTTAATAGTGACAGGCTACTAAAAAAAATAATATGACATATATTATAATAATATAAAATTTAAACAATAAAATAATATTTCTAATATATGAAAGGGAGTACCAAAAAGAGGAGTAACAAAACTGCATTAGTTTTTGTTCTTGGAAACTATAATCTCAAATTATTCATTTTCAAGTAGACTCTTCCAAAATTAATTAAACTACGAATGAATGCAAGTTTGGGACCATGCCCCAAAACACTTAAGCTGCAACAAAACTGTATAAGTTTTTGTTCTATGAAATGTATTAAAATATTTCTTGTGAGTAAGCGGATTCCACAAAATTTAATGTAACGCACATGAACAAAAATTCGGGCATTCCCATAAATATTAATATTAAGTGAGTTTTAATGAAAGATTAAATGGATATAAGGAAAAAAAGATCTATCAGGTGATGATGCTCATTAGTGTTTAAAACAACGTCTCTAGGAATTTAAAGAGCCGGTTCGATTTAATGGAAAAAAAACGAGGATGAAGAAGACACATGTCTTTCTATTAAATTTTAAAAATTGAATTTTGGTGAAATATTATTTTATTCATTCACTTTTTTCCAAATAGTAAAGTACCAAATTAGAACGAATGTTTTTAAATATATTTTCAAAAAACAATGAATTATAGCTAGGCTCCTGAAGATGCGTTGTCATTATCTCATACGTATTGCATCTAACGTATATCGATCTAGCTAACACAATAGTGTTAGAAAATGTCACTTAAGGCTTAATATTATATGTCGTTATTATAATCTGGAATAAATTCTTGTACGATTTATTGGTTTTTTCTTAATAAAGTAACATAATTACTGCTGTTCATCAATATTTCCGTATATATTAATACGGCCGGTTCTGCTTAATAGATGCAAAATATGCATGTTCATTAATTCAGAACTTAACATGCTTGAAGTTTTCTAAATGCAATGTCTACGAGGGATCCTAAACTCTCACTAAACTGACACTGTCTGGTAGCATTATAAAACATGGTAGAAACGAACCCTCCGAGGTCTCTCAACGTCAAAGAAAATATGGTTGAAATATAAATAAAAACATTTTCTCTCAGTGTCAAAGAAAATATGATTGAAATAAAAGTAGAGGTCACGAACTTCTAAACGCCCAAAAAATATGGTAGAAATAAATATAAAATTAACAATATCCCAGCGTCAAAGAAACTATCATTGAAATAAATATAGAAAGCAAGCTCTCTCAGCTTCAAAAACTACGTGGTGGAATTAAATAAAGAAAGGAAGGTCTTACAGCAACGAAGAAAATATTTTTAAAGTAAATATAGAAAACATAGTTCATGAGCATAAAAGAAAGTGCTTGAAATAAATATAGAAAGCACGATCTCTTTGCTTCAAAGAAAACACTTTCGAAATAAATATTGAAAGCATGGTCTTTTGACGTCAAAAAAACATGGTAGAAATAAATATAGAAATCATGGTCCCTCAGAGTCAAAAAAACATAGTTTAAATAAATATTGGAAGCACGGTCTGTCAGCGTCAAAGAAAACATTATTAAAGTAAATATAGAAGACATAGTCCCTGAGCAAAAAAGAACTTGGTTGAAATAAATATATGAAGCACGGCCTCTCAGATAACTAAAAATGGCAAATGGATCGTAAACTTCCTTTTTAATGATACACCACACAATGGGCTACACCAAATATATTTTTCATTCTCATTTCTTGAAAAGAGGGTGAAAGATGGAGGGAGGATGGAGGGAGGATGGCTTTAAAAAGTTTAAGAAATAATTTTTGCTATTTATTCACTGAGACTTTTATTTAAAGAAAATATCATATACGTACATCTAAAACGGTAAAAATACCATGGTGTGACAGACAGACATATATATAAGGATATGACGTTTTGTATTTTGCTAAGGAATCCTAAAAAAACCTAAGACAAAATTCTAATTTTACAATATTTAGTTTCGAGTATCACAATAAACATAGAATGTTTAGTTCTGAATAATTTCTAACTTTCACTCCGTATGAAAATTATCGTTTTTTTTCAAAAAACAAGTATTATTTATTTTGTATAATGTTCTTTAGCAAAAAAGTCATTATTTATGTTGATAGGTTAGCAATTAAATTTTACTGAAATAAGTAGACGAGAATTTTTAAAGGCAAGTCGTAAAAACCTTTTTCATTCCATTCAGATATAAAGTTATTACGTCTTGAAATTTTAACTTTTATTTTCGCTTTTTGGATTTGATAGCTGATTTTAGGGTATTTTGGTGCGCTGATTATGAGTATGTACTTAGATTTTCTCCATCACCCTCAGTTTTTTTTGGAAAAGCTTTAATTATAGCCTAAGCCAACTTTACTAAAAATAAAATTTCGATTACAATGAAAAAACAAATGCTTGATTTTAAAATATTATTAATACATATATTGTTTTTGATGTCTCGTTAAGTCGTTTAGTCCTGACTACGAAAATAACTGTGTTCCACTTGTACTTGGCTCAAATTGAGCTTCAGGTTGAGATACCTCATCCACATCACTGCTCAAGTCTTCAGCTTGCACTGATTATAACTGTGGAGGTGATGGTGGTGCAACGTTCGGGTCGCGATGCACCGCGTGCGTTACCGCTTACACGGTTGGACATACTAAGTTCTTTTTTATTTTAGAATTATATCCTGTGTTCCAACAGCAAAATAACAGTCATCGGTGTGATTCTAAGATTCTCTCCATAACATAGGCGATTGTAAATCAAAGATATTGTTCTGACCTTTGGACCATTTTAGAAGTTCACGAACGAATTTTGCACAAACTTTACGTGGGATCATTTGTCTTGATTAGCAATTGCTAGGCCGAAATATATGTTATAAATATTACTTATGAATTCCGTAATGTTATGCTGCTCTTTTATCAGCATAAACTCCCCACAAATATAATAAAAATTGTCCGGTGAGTTTAAACACTTTCACGATGACATCTTTTAATTGAGCGTTACAAATTTCACGGAAGTACTGATTTTTTCAAAACAATAATGTCACTATTTATACAAGAATCTATCCTCATTAACCCTCTTCTAATTATTAAGTTATTTATAGTTAAAAGAGGACTGACAAAGGAGTTAAAAAATCCACCTTTTTTTCAATAATAAGGGTGTCACTTAGTTAAGGACGTTATGTTTAGCTAACTATATATGAGAATTTACTCCTTATTATCTACTGCAAGCATTCAGTGTATTATTTGATCAATAAGAAACGATTAAAATAAAATATCAGTTCTTGACTAGGTAGGCCTAGATACTTTTGGCAAAAAAACTATGCTAAATAACTAGAAATCCTGACCAGACGGAATTTTTTTAGCATTTTTCCCGTAATTAGCGCTTCAAAATCTATTCAAATCAGTCAAATGTTAAAAGGGAAAACCATTATAAACCTGATTTATTTTAATTTTTATTACTATATCATTTGTAATATGTTCGATGATTGGATTACATTAATAAGGTTATGTTTAGCTTATATTTATTTACTTTATTTCTTTTGCATTATTTAATATTTTTCTACATATGTTCTTGTATTTATGCATTTATATATTGACGTCATTTACAATTTCATGTAGTACACATACGACTTAACAGTCTTATTAGACCATATGTTTAATCTCTGTTACAAATCCCAAAACCTTTTCTTATCATCGTAATTTATTCCTATTTCTCATCTTATGCTGTCTTCTTAATCCATTTATTTAACTTCTTAGTATAAACAGGTGTTAATGAAATTTTCTTTCTTAAATATCCATAAATAAATAATGAAAATTTTGATTGTGTTTTTTAAAATGAACTGAACTTAAAGTCAATCTGTCTCTCTGATTACATCTTGTTAAATTCGTAAAAGGCAATTGCTGTCAATTAATTTTATGCTCAAGATCGAGAGGTAGATATGATAGGTGTTTTGTTGAAAATATGTTAAAAAATATTGAATCAGGTCAGTTTGATGGCGAAATTACGAAGGCGCAGAAAACATTATTATTTACCATGAAATTAATCCAACTTGATTGGCAGCCGCGAGGGGAGAACACTGAGAGCAAATTTCCAGAAATTGTCTTGTCACAATTTAAATGTATGGATACATAGCAAATGCGCTACCGTCATCGTGAAAATGCCGGCACCCAGGGATATTGCGGTTATTATGACAATGCGGTCCATTAAACATTTACGAAATGGAGAATAAACTGGACTAAGTGGTGAAATGGTGAACGTAACACGACTTTAACAGAAAGATAAATGGAACGTTAATAAAGTTAGCGGGTTCGGTTTGATAAAGAGGTGTTTAACAAGGTTATTTGTAAAAAGTTGGTAGAATGGGATAAAATTTCATAACTTTTAAGTTTCCTTACTTTAAAAAAAAAGAAACTGTTTTTGTTTCCTGTTACGGTGTTGAAAGTCTGTTATAGTCGTTTTCCTGGTATAATCGTTTTCATGGAAATGTTTGACTTAAAAACTTGTACCATATTATTAACTATAAATATAGAATTGGCAATTTAGCGCCAGATAAATTAATCGAGTTTTTTTTTAATTTCGTCAGGCGTATATGATACCAGTTAGCAGAGATTCCAAAACTGTTTTTTTAATCTTATGTAATGCTATTGTAGAAAACATCTACCAAAATGGACATTCCCAGCTCCATAACTAATAAAGTTAAAACTAATTAAAATTTTATTAAAATTTAATTAAAGTTTACTCAAAAACGGCGATTTCAAATTTATAATTTATGAGACACGTTGTTATAATTTATGAAAAATTGATAATATTTTTACGTCTTTAAATATACGTTAGGAAATACAATGAAAATAATTTTAATATTTATGATTAGTTTAATAAAAATGTTTTGTAATCTTAAATTATGATTTGTACCAAGATGTCTATAGAATCCTCGTATTGGGAGTTTTACTAGTATTTAACTAATTTTATTATACTTATAAAAACTAAAGTAAAAAACTATCGTAAATAAAATTTTGAGGAATGAATACAAGCAGAATGTGGTGTCCAATATATTTATTCTGTCTTATGTAACTTCGATGTGGTTCAAATATTATGAATTTATTACAATTGCAAACTTAATTAAGGTTCTACATCTCTTTGGCATCGTAGCACACCCGTAGCGTAACATTGCAGTATGTTGCACTGCGAGACGAGGTTTAGCTACTAAATTTAAATTTAATGTATTGCATTAATTGTACGTCTACTGCAATTAAATTTTGTAAAATTTATAATACTATTTTATGAAGTACGTTTTTTCCAAAATATCTTAATTTATATTTTCGAAGATAAGGAGAAGTGTTTACATTTCTTAATAGTTTCTTACACATATTTTCAAACTCTAGCCTGGTACAAGTATATTCTTGATTACATAAAATTAGTAAAATGCAAAGTCTTACCTATTATGACCAAACATTGGTTTTTAAATATTTAGATTTAAATATTTTTATGTAACTTATGCACGTAAGATTTTAGTTTCAATTAGAGTAGTTTAAAAGTGAGACAGACAGATAAATGGAGGACGTATGCCCTTTATAAGGTACAAAAGTCTAAAAAATTAAATGTAGACTCTTTATAACAAAACAGAAACTAAGACCGAGACGAAAATTGTATGTAGGGTTGCCAACCCATTGTAGCGTTTCCAACAATTTTAACCATTTCCGTATCCTGGAATTTTCTAAAAATCTACTGCCCGTTTGTCTATTAAAAACTTCCTATGTTGTGCAGTGGTTTTAATCATGCACGCGCCATATTACCAGTAGTGTCCAAGCTTATTTTTGTATTGGTGACCTCATCTGATTTTTATTTATCAAGAATATATTTGCACATATCATTGTGTAAATATTTCCAAATAAACATGTATATTTCGAACTTTAATGTATTCGTTCATGCAGTAAATCATTTAAAGCATTATTACTGATTTTAATCATAATTATATTTAGATATTCATGTTCTTTTATCAATGTATATATATATATATATATATATATATATATATATATATATATATATATACGTATATATGTATATATATATATTGTTTATGTGAATGTAATTTGTATAATTAATACAAATGTAATAATAATGCAGTATAGGCACTATTCGCATCAAAGCCGCACAATCCCTCACAAAACCGTAACATATTTTTGAATAAAAATATACTATACACTTATAATTCACGTATAACCAAAAAAAATCTACAATTTTATAAGTGTTATTGTTATCTATCATTTGTGACAAGCGTGTATGCAGAGACAAAATTTATTTTTTGTAGAATTCCTTAGATTTTTTACTAAAAATATCTTTGATTTTTACTACAAATATCTTCTGTATGTTCAATCTTAAGATTTACTGCGTCTTTACATATTTCATCGTGTAAATAATTAGACAGCGGGCGATATAGAGGTGATGGGAGGATGAAAGGTCTGAAGAGGATGGGTGAGGAAGCAAAGACAATAAAATACTTTAATCAATCATTGGTACAATGTGAATTCAGTAGTTCTACGCAAACTTCGGTCCTTGTATGAAGTTGACGGACTTTTGGTAACTATAGAGAATATTTCCTCTTCTTACCCAACATTTTAAGCACTAATCCACTCTATTGCTTCGCTCAGTTTTCACTTTAAATTGAATTCTCAGTCAACAGTACTCTAAGCTCGCTTCGTGTAGTTTTCATTTTTTTTCTTTTCTCGTAAAAACCCAGTTCATAACTGAGCAGAAGACCGAACGCAATGCTCTCCATGTATATACCCGGCCACAGTTAATTGAGAAGTTTTTATAATACAGAAATCACTGCGAAAGTAAGATATTAAACATTTTATTGTTATTATATATTATGATTCACAAGTCGCAATTTATGGTTGTGGAATATGAGTATAGTCTGCAGATAAGTTAGCCGACCATCGTAAGGTATGTCATTTGGTAGAGAAGTCATTTATATGTAGACTAAATATACATATATCTTTGGAATCAAGGTAAAATACGGTGACCCGGCATCGTTACTTTTGGCGTTAGTATGAGAGCTGGAAAGAAAAGTATAAATAGACATTTAACTGTAGCCACCACCATTAACGCCTTATTGCCTCATCACTACTCACACTAATTTAAATGAAATCATCATTCCTTCAACATTAATATTCATAACTCATTTGATCACTGATATTTATATTTTTAGTCTTAGTACGAATAATTTACTTCGTCCGGAATATTAATTAAAACACATTTACGACATCCTACACTCCACGTATATTTGGGATATTTTTATATTTTTATAAAACTGAGTTCATTCGAGTATGATATGAGATGAGTATGATACCAAATAATTATATAGAATGTTTTTGCCTTTACATAACTATTTAAATAATAGAATTTAAAACTATGGATTTTTTTTTAAATATATCTTTAAATTCTATTTTCTACAAAAAATACATTAACACATATATATACGATTGTCAGTTTTCAAGTCTTGTGCTATAAATGAATGAAAATTAAAGACGTACGAATTCAACTCGCATAATGAGGTTTATGTACCTACTTGGCTACTTTGATGATGGCAATAATGTTAAAACGCATTTGCCTTATCTGCGTTGAACGTTTTTTACGACCTTTATTTCTTCACGTCAACGTTCACTATTCATTTGGCTATTAACATACCTATGGTAGTATGTTCACATATTCATAGTCTGTGTTCGGAGAACAAAAAACAATATTGTTGAAATCTTTGTAAACAGACCATTAAGTTATTCTATATCATTGAATTATTTATTTTATAAACGACAACTTAAAGATTTGAATACACTTAATTATATTTATATGTAATACACATATTCTAGCAGAATCCAGCCCTACCTCTGTAATTTTAGACGTATGCATTTTGCAATGAATAATTTAGCATTATCTTAAAGAAGACTACCTTAACCCGGTTGACTATTTAGTTTGTTAGCCAGTCGACCTAATTACTGACAGTGAATGCCGAATAGATACATATTCATAGTGATTCTGTACTCAAAATTAATTCGCACGTCATTAATTTTCAGCCATTTAAAGGGTAGAAATTGAAAAAAAACCGTTACGCGAATAAGTGTAAATAATGTATTTTTATTGCTAAAAACGGAATTTGCAGATACATTTAAATAAATCGTGTGCTTAACTTTAATTTGATAAAATAGTGGGAAGAATCATAGTTTGTGAATGAAACGCTATTGTTTAAACGATTTATAGTTAGAAATTTGTTACCGAAATCGTCCCAGTGATAAAAATTACCCTAAACATATCTATAAAAAGCCCAAAAAATTTTCTAAAAGAACGAAACTTATACACATATTACTTTTCTAAATAATCTGCGCATCAGAGGCAAATGAAAATCACCTCCTTCCGACTCCCCTCACCTACATAGGTAAAACAAAGCAGAGACGAGAATTAATTCATTTAGTACCGGGTGCTTAGGGTGTTCCGTGTCTGTCCAACCTCAATAATTTATAAGTAAATTTGTGAAATTTTAATTTTATAGTGAAATATCGAACAGTTTTCTCGCTTAGCGGGTTTGTTACTTAGAAATCGATTTCAAATCAACATAAATTTTCATGTAAACATTATTTTCTGATGAAACAGCTTATTTCAATGGTCAGTATCATTTTTAAGGTTCCATAACTCAAACTGAAAAATGGAATTATCATAAAATCACCCAAGCGTCTATGAGTCCATCTATCACACCTAATTTTCTCAGAAACTACGTTCTACCCCGAAACTTGAAATTTGGCTCAATAATACTACTTATTAACCCATATTTTTACACTAGCTGTAATTTTTTAAATATATATATATAAGAATTAAAAAGGGGGCAAATACCGTACTCAACATATTTTTGGTGCGTCATAAGAAAATATGAGATTGAAATATTAAAAAATACAGGTCACGTTGGCACGATGCAACAAAAAATCCATTCCCTGAAGTTGCTCATTAAACATATATATGCATAGTTTTTTTGACAGATAAATAGTCCACCATTTATTTTTCTGGTGGCTTTCTATTTTAAGTCAATCATATGCCAGACCATTTCGAATTAGGTATATATATATATATATATATATATATATATATATATATATATATATATATGTGTGTGTGTTTATGTTAAATTGGATGCTAAGTATTAATTTAATTTTTTTAATAATTAGATTAAATTTAAAAATGATTTTAAATTTACCGTGATTAACTTTAAATTGGATTTTAAATAATATTATATTTTTAACTTGTTTGTGAAAAGAATAAAGTCAAGGATGACTAATTGAAAATGGTCTGATTGTTGATTAATAACATGGTGGACACTCATCTGTACGACAAATTTTAATTTTTTAATCTAATTATTTGATTGAATATATATTTTAATAACCACACTTATCACGCTCCGGCTCTTTTATTTTTAAGTTATATTAATTACTTACACGCCAATTAAAGTTATTATTTTATTTTGCCAAAGAAGTACTACTTCTAACGCAGGTACATAAGTACACACAATGTTTTTTTAAATTTTGAATATCATTTGGGTTATCATTTAGAAGGTCTTATTTTGAGGGATAAAAAATTAGGTATATATTAGTTCTCATAATTTTTAAGTATAAACAATATTTTACGCATATGAAAAACATAGTGAGCGATTTATTTACATTGCGAGAAATTAATATATTTAAATAGTTTTATGAAAATACTGTGAGCTTCAAAATATCATAAAAATATAGCTTTGGAATCCTAGTAATTTGCTCTCTCATGTTGCTTTCCTTAAATGATATGCCATACGATAAACGAAATTGAAAAAATATCGATTAATTTGTTTAAAAAAATTAATATAATTGCTTTTGCGTAACTAAGATGTGTGCAATTTATTATGTTTAATCAACATGTCCAAATTTAAATAAACCGGCTGTGAAGAATAGACAGACGGATTTGCGCTTGATTTTGTACGGCTTTTTTATTCTTTTTACATAACTTTTCATTCCCTTCTCTCGTTTAAAAATATCATTAATTAAAGAGCGGTATGCTTAAAATTGAACACCAATCAACTACAAATAAATGAAGACGAAACTGTCAATTTCTTGTGCATATGTACAGAAGCTCACAATCCGACACAATTATATAAAAGCTATGTCAACCAGGTCGAATGGGAATTTAAGCTATCATATTCTTTTACGAACTTTTAGTATTTGTTCACTTTTAGTGTTTGTTCGCTTAGATATTTTGGACAAATGGAGTGATAGCTTTTACAAAACCTGTGGTGTATCTTTTATATCTTTGTAAAGTAATCCACACATGACCTCTATTTTGATAAATGTCACCCACATGTGAACCCTTTGCTCGATTACAAATATTATAAGAAATATTTCTTTTCATTTAAGAAAAACAGAGAGCAAATAAGAGTTGTCATGAATAGAGGGCTCAGCTTATTTTATGTCTATTCAATTGATGCATTTACCTCCAGATAATAAATTAATAAATGAATACTTAATAAAATAATAAATTAATACTTAATTTTGGCGCATAACTGCGCCAAAATAAAGTATTAATTTTCCTGATTCACTGCTCACGTCAAAACAACTTTATTAAAATATTCATATCAGATAGATGTTTCCGTGATATTTATGACGGTTTCTATATAACGCAAAGTGGGGAACTTTTGGACTACGCATACCACATTGAGTATTATTTTTTTTAAATAAATGGAAACGTAGATTTTATTTAGCGTCATGGTTTTTCATGTATATTGAGAAAAGAATCATGTATATTGAATTTTCATGTATATTGAGAGAAGTGTAAGGAATAGTTGTTTTGATGAAATAGGCTGAAATAATTTGTCTGAAAAGAGTACAGTGAAAGAAAATCTGAATATTTCCGACTTCATTAAAAGGCACAAAGATGTGAGGTTCATTTCATTCTTACTTAAGAAGGCAAACAAGTTCTTTTCAAATATAAAACATGATACGTTTAACTGAATTTTATGATTCACTTTATTTCTCTCTTTTTATTTTCCTATTATTTAATGTAAAAACTACAAAAAGAGTGTAATAAAAAACGTATCTACCATTCATACATGTGATTCGGTATATCAAGTGGAATATATTCGAAGCAAAAAAATTTAATTTTTTTGGGTTGGAATTGCCACTTTCATAGCAACTTAGTTTACTGTGAATAACAAACACGTTTATTTTTAACTGCTTTATATTGTTGATTTAAATAAATTGATATACGCAAACACGGGATGCATCTGAATGCAACTCACGATGGTGTGGCTAACCGCAATTAGTTGATAGAAGTAAATACCTATTACTACATTTTCACAGGTTTTCGTATTTCTTATGACATATAGGTGTAATTTGGTTCGATTTGGCTGAATTATAAATAGAAAGAAAAAAATATCTGGCAAATTGTTTTTATTAAACTCATTTTCACACTTTGTTCTCTTAAGAATCATGTGACGATTTAGACCTACAACCAAAATTATGAAAGAAAAACCTCACGTCAAACTTTTGCAGATTAACCGCTGATCTTATCAGTGATATTTAATTTGGAATATAATCGATATTTATTTGTAATGTAAAAATGTAAAAATTAATTTTTACATCGTTTTTGAACTTTTGCTTTCAAGGAAATAATAGAAATTGACGTGAGTAAGATTTTAAAGAATTTTATGATAAATTCTTTTTTTAATTTCAATGATCGACGCGGTAGGATTTTGCCACATCCATCAAAAATATGATCAGAAATCCATCAGAATGTTGAAGGGAATCAGCCCCGTGTAAATTATGTCTTAGTAAATCAGTAATCGAAATTTCAACTTTCTATGCCAAGTGAGCTACTCAGGCTCGAAATATCAAGACTGTCACCAATTCATCTTCAAGATGCTGTTATAATGAAGAACATTTTACCATCTCTTAAGACATCGATGACTTACCCATCGTATAATGGTGTAAGATATTTGTGGCGGAACTCAAAAAGTAGAATTTTGAAATTGATTCCATTTTTAGGCATACCCAAATTACGAAACAACGGCGGACGGTAAGTGTTTGTTCTTCAGGTTGTCTATCAAATAAAATTTTTTAGTATGTTAATATATATTTTTTTCAGAGTATTTTATGTAATAAAATGAAATTTGAAACAGATATGATAGGTATGGGCTTAATAAAAGTTACGAAGCAAAATATTTTCGTATTAATTTTGCGTCCTGATTAAGGGTGCTAAATGGGAAGCTAAACATTTTATTTTAATACTCTCGTACGGAATAGCGATTAAAAATTCATTGAACTAAAAAAATTCAAAAATGCATGAAAAGCTTTATCCCTGCATAGTTATCCCATATTTTTTTCTAAAAAACTTAAGTATCGTTTAGAATATCTGAAATATTGCAGTATATTGGGGATAAAGTGTAAATGAAAGAATATTTATGAAGTTTCCACTACATTCGACATGTTTTCCTCCATAAAAGGAATTTTGGGCCGCAAACTTTTTTTTACTATTCGACACTGTTTTTACATAATCGATAAGATAACTGACTAATATCTAAACTCAAAGTTTAAATATTAGTTAGTTATCTTAAAGACATCTACAACAATGGGAATATTTGATTTAATCTAATTCATATCTTGTAAAAGTATAGTAAATCAACATTATGAATAATATTATTAAAACACGGCTTTTCAGCGTCAATAGTTTTGGAATAAATGTTAAAATATCAAGATTTTCCTTTTAAATAAAAAAACTTAGAAAATATTGCAATATCTATTTCTATGTATCATGTTCAATATGCTTCCTTTTTATAGAAACGTATTACACTTTTTATATAACGTAAAAACTGAGCTTAAAAGAAGTTTATCAAATAAACACTTTCAGAGTGCAGCGTTGCTGCGCTGCGATCATTAGTCGCAGAGCAGTCCCGCTAATGGTTTTTATTAACACAGTATTTTCAACTTTTTTTTCACTTTCTTTATGTTGTTTTACTTGGCTGATAGTCGTACAGCAAAAAAAATTATTTTACATTTTAACGGTTTGAAATGTTATATACGGCAAGAAAAAGAATTAAAAACTAGTTGAAATGTAGACTTGTATAAGGAGCGTTAAAGAACTTAATATTCTTAATAACTGTTGAGGGTTTTAAAATAATGACTGCATTAAAAAAATAATAACTACGTATACTTTTCCTCTCCTCTTTTAGCATTATAATTTCCATAAGTTATAAACATCTATTTTAAGATCATTTGCAAAATATAAGTAATAGAGTTTATTTTATCACAAACATTCAAGTTCGAAAAGTCCTTAAATTTGGTCATTTATTTGAAATGAATGAAAAACCTAACCTAATCTAACTAATATTATTAATGCAAAAATTTGGACAGAAGAATGGTTCGATGTTTGTTATTCTTGAAATCCGTATTTCTAATTTTATATTTCTAAGTAAATCCACATAAAATTTGGTATGCTAATAAGTTATCTTCTGGATTAATATACAGATTATCCATTTAATCCCAAAATTTTAATCAGTTCCAGAAAGAGGTGCCAAATTGTTGTGGTGTTCATTAGGATTATATTTGATCTTGTAGTATTGTCAGTAAGTAAAAGAAAAGGGTTTTGTAATATTGCCTATATGATAAATCATTAGCGTTTTTTAGTATAGTCTGTAAGGAAAAAAAAAAACTATATTTTAGTATCGTCCTTAAGGGAAAGGAAAAGGGTCTTGTAGTATAGTCTGTAATGTATTCATATACTGAATTCCAAATTCTAAATTTTGTGAAAAATCGGAACAGAGGTAAATTATAGCCGGGACACATAATCACATGGGCTTAATGATTTTAATCCACTTGCGCCAAATTGTGGGTAGAAGTTATTATAAAGTAACATTTCAAATGTTGAAACTGATTCATGAAGATTTTATTGATATCAAAAGTTATGGATATATTGTACAAATATCACAAAAAATACATACAAATAGACAAAATTATCTGATATACATATAAAAACATAGTTTGGAACTGGGAAATCAGGTGTTTCTTTCCTAAAAGCACATTCTAAAGAAAAAATCCAAAAAAAGATGAAGTTAATTAAACATTGACCATAATCTTTAGTATTTTGCATACTTTTTATTAAAGTTGGATTCGAATGAAATAAAGTTACCATTTATGAAACAAATAAGAAAATGTCAGTTTAATTTTTAATGTTTTCTTACTTAAGCTAAGGTGCTGAATAACTAGATTCTTAATTGTTTTTTCAATAAAACATTTCAGTTACTTTTATGTTTCCTTCTTAGAATTAATAAAGAATAACTTTTATTTCAACAAAGAAAATATCGCTGATATCGAGATATCATTTTTTTTTTCATATCGTTTTTCCATCCCTCATGACTTACATAAGGGATGGAAACTTAATGTTTTTTCTGTTTCAAGTTACCAAATTCGTTTATAGTATCTAGTATAAATATAATATTCAATAACTAATTATCTCGACTCCTACAGGTATATTTTAGGCATATACAGAAAAATATGCAAAAGAATGTCCTCCAGTCTTATTATCAACACTAGAAAAGGTATAATTATTTAAAGATGAGATTTTGAGAATTTTAAACAGAAATTAAAAGAAAAATTTTGGCGATTATTCTTGATCTTATAATTTTTTAATGAGCACCATGCTTTGACGCTTTTAAAAGATATAGTGGGCAATATACTTATTTATGAAAAATTAATATTTGTAAATTATTTAATACGAATACCATGTAAATTTAAATATTTAGAAGCGCCTAAATATACACCAAACCCTCGTAGTGACAGTTCTACTTGTACTTGAAAAGCTTTTTTTTTACTACTTATAATTACTATTCAAGATTAAAAACGCAGAATGATAATATTTAGCTGAGAACTTAGATAAGTGAACGATACCAGTATCTCAAACATAAATCATTAAAATTTTCAAGAAACAGCCGAGCACAGACTAGTTAATTTTCCTAACTTTACCTTCTGCGAAGTGAGGCCAGTGAGTGATCCAATAAAGCTTCTGAGCAAATAAAGCAAATATTTATAGGTGTTTTCTATTTTTTAAGCATTTCAAATATTGAATATTTTTAAGTGAGATATGTGATAATTTACTTTAATGTTTTATTCATAAAAAATGCGCTTTACTTCCTATATGTATTCGTATTGGTAACTTCTGAACAAACCAGCTGAAACCACGTATGTCATAAGAGATGACACATACTTTTTAAAAGAGACTCTGTAATGCAGTCCCGGGCGATACGACGGTCTTTGCTAGCACAGGTTCGTCCCTCGTGATATTACGTACAGCAACAAGCTTTATTTGGCCTGTAAATGGTGCATTATTCCAAGAAAAACGGCTGAAAAGAGTTCAGTAGTTTTGGAGAAGGAATCGTGTGGAATTGAAATTACGCATTTACATAGCAATACTTCTATCCACGTTATTTATTATCAAAATTCAAAACTAAATAACTCATAATATATAGTTTGAAAATACTACTGTAGCGAAGTAAATAGCAATGATGCTGTAATAGTTCACGTGGCTTCGCCTGCATGAATTTTCGATTAAAACGGCGAAAGTTTATCGAGATGAGACTACTAAAACACATCTTTACAAAAATTTAGAAAAAAAAACCCGGAGGTATAAAACTGGAAAACAAAAATTGGAAGAGAAAGAAATAAGGAGATAACCATGGAAAATACGATTGAAAAACTAAGACTGGTGATTTCGGGTGGTGATTACGCACATTAATAAAAAGTGAAAAATAGACCACTATATAACATACTTGGACAAAGTGGCGGATGTTTGTAGTCTTTCACGAAGACTATATTTAACCCTTACGAACGTTAACATTATCTATCTTTTTTAACATTTCGACCTAATTCACCTAATTCCGTACGTTTCGATCTAATTCCGTATTTTTCATGTGTTTTCATTCAGCGCTATAATTCTAAGCACGTTCCATTATTGTTTGTTATTTACTTCTTATTAATTTGCGCCTATGTTACCCACATTTATTTTCCTATATATTTGCTAACGGGAATGACTAGTAATGTGTAATATGAAGCTTCGTTTACGTCCAAAATACACAGTCAAGAAGTTTCGGGATCTGTCCCTTAAATCATAAAACTAAAATGATGAGAATTTCCATAAACATCGATTACCTGATCTTCATTTTATCTTTTACTTGGAATCGACATGATTTTCTTCGCTATATTGATTGACTTCAAGTTGATTGTTTCGTTAATGGCTGAATTGATGTGGAATAAATTTATTTTTCTCAACCAATACTAGATTGAAGGTCGTTTACATGAAGTGTTTCGGTGATACTCTAGCACTAGGTGGTAGTAAATTTTCTTGTACATATTAATTGTCAGTTTCTTATATAATTTTCCCCTTCAGTTGAGCTACATAAAAGTATAAAATATGTGACAAGACTCAATGGATCATGAACCGAAATAACATTTTTGAAGCTTTTTTTACTCTTCCCTGGAATTTTTACGAAGGTATATTTAATATAATATCTCCAAATGATCATATTTTTGGACTGAAATTGCCTTTAGTGATGATCCCATTTCTTTCGTTCCCATAAAATTTTAGAAAAGTACATTCTTAATGGATTTTGTCTGTGTTTTAAAAAAGGACTTTAAGAAATATTTTTTTAGATTTTTATATCCAACATTTTGGGTTGCGTTTTGATATACCGAAAAATAAAAAACACTCCTCAATTCTCCACCCTAAATATTTCATACAACGCTCAATTTTGTATATCGCGCTATTTGTTTATTTAATAAAAGAAAATTAATTTTTAAGTGCCTAATATTTGTATTTTCCGTGATAAGCTACTTTTTTGGTAAAATGTCAATGTCTCGTTTGAATATTTGAAAATCATTTCCCAGTGACTCCATACACCTTTCTAAATTTTACATTTCTAGCACCAACCAAGTTGAGGCCAGGCATTTAGTCAATCGGTTGGGAAGAATTTTACACGTTGAGATTCAAGTTCTCTAAATTTAAATAGATCGATTGTAAACAAACAAGAAATTAATATTTTTTCTACAAAAATTATTTTTTAATTATGACAAAAACAGTCTACTTTTTGAAAAACCATTTCTTTTTATTACATTGCGTTATAAAATGAATGCTTTTTGGTTTGATATTCATAATTGTTTTTAGTATGATACTTGAAATTAAACTGTTACTTCTAGACAAAAAGTTCTTAACAAAGTCATAGACAGATAGAACATATGGAGACAACCATATTGATATACCTATAGGGTTTGATTATTCCAAAATATCAGCTTTTTTAAAATAATTTATTTTCTTTGTAACGCCAAGTTCATTTTCGCTGGTTTTCTTTAGTAGTATGCCTTAACGAAAATTACGAATGCAAAATGCGTGTTTGCTTTAATTATATTTAAAATAGAACCAAATTCTAAAAAATGTAAAAACTTCACTTCATTATTTAGTTAAAAACAGGAAGTGGATGCATCGTTAGGAATTCGTCCGCTCTCGAGGAGAAACTTTAACGTTCGCAACTTACCACTCGGTATGTTCCGAACTCTGCCGCAAGCTAACGGCGGGGTGAGTCGGATAGACGCGGAACATAGGATTAGTTTGTCGATTGTTGAATGGGAGGTCTTATATCGAGTTTATGTCGATGGTCTCACGAACTATTCGTACTTTGGAAGTATGTTATTTACCGAAATTTTCCAGACTATTGTTGACAATCATTTTAATGGTTTTTCAAATAAACATTCATTTAGATTTATATTTTTAAATAACTGATATGTTTTCATAATTTGCTTCAGCTCTTTCATTACTTTCACACTGATAAGTACGTGAATGTGCACGTACATATATTATTTTTTTTAGTTTTCTATTATCGTATCGAATAAAAAAAACATTTTCCAGTACTGGTATCGAGTTCCTAATCGTATGTAAATTAATAGAAATTACATCATGCGGTATCAACTTCAAGAGTAACTTTTTAAACCTCCCTATAATTCTGGGTAACGGGTTAACACATTCATCGTAGCATGCGATTTTGAATGTGCGACATAATTTGCTAAACATTTAGAACACCAATGCGTAAAAAAACTTTATGGTTTAGTTTTTATTCAATTATTTTTATTTCTTTATTTTTACCATTTTTCATTTGTTTGTCATGTGTGTCATCATTTTTTGATGACACACATGACATTCCATTCTCATCACATTTCTTTTATTAACAATGTGTCGATACATGCACTGAATGTATGAAAATACTTGCTTATTAAAATATGAGTTACACAAAAAACGTGAATATATTTAAAAGCTTTTATTTACTTCGTTACTATCTAGATTTTTAAATATCATTTGGCTTCTTGTTTGATTTGACTTTGCGATATTGGTACTTTTTTAAGAAGTCGACTGTTATTTTTTTTATTGTTATTTTACATTTTTTTAATACGAAGCGCATTTTTGTATTTCACACTAAATAATTAATACATAATACATATGTATTTATTTTCGACATAATTCTAAAACATCATATGATTTTATTTGGTAATTAATCCCATAGAATGTTGATTGAGAAGACGTGCTTCTTAATTACACTTGGTGTCGATTAGAAAAAAACTAATTTATTGTATAAATATTTTAAAAACTAGTGCTGTAAATATAAAAAGTCAATTTTGGTTACAAAGCCTCAAAGCGCTCATTGGCAGAAAAATCTTAGATTTATACAATATAACATTTTATCTACATATTTATAGCTATAGGAAAATGAAGTTAATCGCAGTGCTACGTGAAACAAATTCAATATTTCCTAAATAGTTCATTTTTTTAATTAAAGAAGGAAGTTTTAATGGCAAATCAACATAAAAATGGATCATAATATGTCTTGACAAAACACTTAACTTTAAATGATCTTATCTATGGAATGACAAAAGAAAACAATAAAACAAATCGATATAATAATGAATGAATGGGTTACGTAATTATATAATTTAAGTATTTGTTTTATAATTCTTGACGGCAGTAAAAACATGATTTATCGAAACGTATATAATGATAAAATTTTAACGATTTAATTACAGATAAAAATGTGAATTTTCCAAGTGTACTTGTGAGTGGTACCTTATAACAAAATAAACCATTAAGTCTTAGTGCAAAAATCACATCAAAAAATCTGCACTGGCTTTATTACCAAACTTTGAAATTTTCAAATTGCTACCTGGATCATAGCATACTTCAAGGTATCGGATCTCGCACAAGGCGTAACGTGCCTAAACGGTCATGGTATATTATTAAATTTTATGAATTCAGCGAGCAGGAATAAAGTGCGGTGCGTATGCTATTCACGTTTATCATCTACCTTCTCAGCTAGGATTATCTTCTAAATATATTAATTTTCGATTAAAGTGATATTACTTAACAAAAGTGTAACTAAAGGTAACATAGAAGAGAAACATCATAGGATGTATCGATATTTTTAATTTGGTTAAGCATACCATTAGCCATAATGGTATGTTAAAAATAACGATACATATAGTTATTTTAACCAAACCTGAGAAGCGATTTATTGATAATAATCTATTGTTTTTGGTTATAGCAAGCTTTTCGCTTTGATTTGATGGAAGAGCTACTTTAATCTATTTATTACCTTTTTATTGTTATATTTCAGTTACTCCTTAAGAACTCATACCAATACTAATATGACTGTCTGTTATACACGTAAAACCTGATATCTAAATTTTTCAACTGATGTTGTTGCCTAAATGCTTTGCCTTAGTGTAAGATATCAATTTGCACATTAGCTCTTAAATACCTCTTCATTTTTATAGTGATAACTTTTTTCTAGCTTACTCTGTAATTTATTAGATGTTATGTAGAATAAGCGTGAACGAATAGTTTTATATTTTACGACCCATAATTAAATGAATTTATGTTAATAGCCCACCTGAAGTTATTGTAACACAACGAAACCTAGGTCATGGTAAAGAACTTAAAGTAGAAATAATACTACATTATGTAGTTTCATTTAAATGTGAATAATTTATGCGTTAATTTATTTTTCTAAAACCATATACGGAAATTTAATTAAGAAAACTAATTAATAATATGTATGTATGTATATATATATATATATATATATATATATATATATATATATATATATATATATAAATATATATATGTATATGTATATTTATATGTAATACCCACGATCATGCCACTTTAATCCGTGTTTTTTTCATCATGAATAGGATGAAATAAAATTATGGAAATGTATGAAGACACTTTTCATTTTCCCTCTACTGTAACGGCATGCCGTGGATGTCCACGATGTAATGTTTCGATATGGAAACGAAAAGTATCTTCATAAACAAAATATCTATAAACACAAGATGCGTCCGCTTTCAAAGTGGCTCCGAATGACGATGACGTCTCTAAAAAAAACAGCATTTTGAAAAAAATAATTACAAAATTGGAGAAAACACATATCGGAAAATATTATGTTAGAAATATACTAAAGTAGCCGAAGAACTAACAATTTATAACACAAATGTTTTTATTGAATGGAATTAAATTAAATCATACAAAACTGTATGTTTCATAAAAAAAGGCTTGAATAAGATATTGTAGACATGAATGGTTTTCTATACTATACAGTGTCGCCTAATAAGCAAACTTGAAAGTAATTTTTTTTAAATTGACGTCTCTAAAAAAACAACATTTTGAAAAAAATAATTACAAAATTGAAAAAAAACACATATCGGAAAATATTATATTTCAAATATACTAAAGTTGCTGAAGAACTAACAATTTATAACACAAATGCTATTATTGAATGGAATTAATAAGTCGCAATAAGAATATTGAACATGTATTAGGGTCATTGGTAAATTCTAATAATTTAAACTTAATTTAGTCTATGTGTGGGTTTTCTATTTTATGGACACGCTTCGTTTCATTTTAACTGCCTTCAAAAAAGAAAGAGATTCTAAATTCTATTATATTTTTTCTATTTTGTGTACGTTGTCTCATACCTCCGATATTTCTCAGTCATTTTCCATGAAACTTTTTTTATTTGGAAGGGTATACTCCAAGTATGAACCTATGAATATTTACTTAAAATATGACTATGGAAATTGACGTTATAGAGTAAGTAGGTGGGTAAGTATGTACGGGTACATACAATATAATTTCAACCTTTGATCCGTAAACACCGAAGCTCTAGATGTACTGCTTGCTTAAACCGTGAAACTTATAGATCCGCTGTTTCAAAATTATTATTGTTGATTTCAAGAATTGCTCTTGACTCATTTAACTCCGGGTCCCAACTCTTTAATCTTGTTTCTGCAGGGGTACCGCCCGTTTAAAGAATGAGACTTGAGGATATCCTGTTTCCAAAATGATATTATATGTTTCGGGCAGAGACTCTAACTCTGGCGTCCAGCTTCTTTATCCTGATAATAAAGTAGTATTGCTTCCTTAAAAGTAAGATTTGACAATCCGATGATTTTAAATTAGTATCGTAGATTTCAACCAGACTCTCCCGTTGAACTCTGAGTTCAACTTCTCAGTCAGAATGCTGCTTGTTTAAAGCGTGCGACTTAAATATCGGCTATTTTATTTTGGTATTGTAAATCTGAATACCAATTTAAAATAACTGATACTTAAGTCGGAATTCTGATATTGAAATCCGGTTTGCAACTCCACTGCCCTAATCCGGTAGGCGTATTGGTAGCATAAACTGGGAGACTTGAGGATTTGCTGTTTTTAAATTAGTATTTTGTGTCTTAAGGAGAGCCTTTACCGCTAACTCCACGTTCCTATTTCTTACACTTGACACTGTAGGGTAATATCTGCTTAACCCATGAGATATTTTTAAATTGAATTATGAGTCTCAAGCAAAGACTCTGTCATTGAACTAGTGTGGACGTTGTGGGTTAGCTGCCTTCTATATTACAAGTTGATTCTCTGTTACTAAACCCATGGTTCCAACTCCTTAGGCATGACACTTAGGAGTTACTGTCTTCTTAAACAGTGAGATTAGAAGATCTGCTGTTTTTATTATTTTTTGTGGGTCTCAAGCAAAAATTCTGTCATTAAACTCAGGGTTTGTGTTTTAGGGGTACAGCCTGCTTGTATGGTGGGACTTAAGTATCTGCTGTTTTTAATTTAGTATTATGGGTTTCAAATGAATATCCCTATATAGAACTCCGTATTTCAGTTTCTTGGCCAGATTCTGCAATGATACAATCTGTTTTGTATATAAACTCGTATCTCCAGTGTATATAAATTCATATATTCGATATAAATTATCCTTTTTTATGAATGGCGTTAGTGTAGTATATTAAAAAAAAATTTTAATTGAACTACGGAAATGGAAAGTATGCCATTGAATTTCTCGGGAATTAACTGCTCATATGCCGTGATTGATTTAGGAAGAAATTCTCATGATAAAATCTCTAAATTTTCAACGTGTCTAAGGGCATCTCTCCTTTAAATATCGCTATTACTAGATATTTTTGTAGCCGGTGCCAAGTGAAACGTGGCCCTCATCAATGTGTATGTGTGTGAGTATGCATATACTTAATGGAGAGAGAAGCATCGATTTCACTCCGATTTTAAAATACCTGATAATTGCAATATTTTGTAAATTCATTTATGCCTGGAAACAAAATTTTACTGCAAAAGTTTCAAAAAAGTAATCATATTTACATTGTTTTGTACTTTTCAGTCTGCTCTTTTGGCGGTTTTGAAGTCATTTAAATGTTTTTGTTATACAGTTTTAATCATACCTCCTATAAATTTAATAGGTTTTTTGGATGATTCCCTATTTAAAATAAATTCTAAAAACTACAAATTTAAAAAAAAACGTTTAAATGTTTTCGTCATAAAATTACGAGTATTAACAGTAGGTGGAATTTATCAATTACCTTCAACTTGATTAACAAAATCCTTAGTTTGAAAACTAATCGAAATATACAATAATATAATACCGTCATTTTAAACGAATGCCTCATTTAACTAGATTATTTACTAATTATTTTATTGAAAATTGTATTTAATAAATCGGTGAAAATTTTTCATATCAAATTCACGTTGCTCTTACACTCTATCATTTTCCTCCCACGATAATATTGATCATATAAGTGAAAAAAAATCAATTATTGAAAGCGGCTCTTTTTTCGTAACCTTTATTGAAAAGTGAAAAATAATTATGCAATTTTTATTTCTTGATAAAATAAAAGCTACTTTCGGTATGAAACAAAATATTCATTAAAAATATACATATCAAATTGAAACAAAATATCAATACAAAATATTAATTAAAAATATCGCAGTGATTACTTCACTGCTTCAAAAAAAGTGCATAAACAACTAACGTGAAAGAGTACACGCAGTAAATCCTTGGAAGGAAGCAAAAAAATCGAATTATACACAAGTCTCTCCGTTTTTTTCGTTAATGACTATTAGTTCCATATAGTTATATTACGATATAGTTCCTTTCGTTACTTTTAAACGTCGTTTTTAGATTAAATAACTTTTTTAAGCTTTAGTTATTTTATAAATTAGATGAGCTGCGTAAAGAGATCTTATTAGGTTACATGTAATAAACTGCATAAATGGTTAAAATGGTGCGCTTACAGATAATTACACTCTACAGACTTACGATAATTATACACTCGTAGGTATATTTATAATTAATAATTTAATTAATTAATTCAATTAACATGTTTGAACACAAGCAAATTTATACTTAACGAAAAAAAAACAAATTAAAAGCAAAAATCTTAGTACTTTAATTATAAGGAGTTTCGTCCTATAATAGTGGTAATTGAATATTGTCCTAGAGGTTGATTTTTTTCTTAACGCGTAACGAGAGTCCGTATTTAATGCTATCTCCCCTTACTGTAGAAAATGCCTCCTGAGAATACGTTTTATTAAAACGTCAATGAAATTTTGTGGCATTGTTCCATTCTTCCATCAAAGCAGTTTTAAAATGCCTTAAGTTTGCCGGTGCCGGGTTTCTTTGCTTAGGTTGTTTTCCCAGCTTATTTCAAATATTTCCTCTCAAATTAGGGTTTGGTGAGAGTTCTGGCCACTCCAAAACTTTAGTTCCGACCTCAGTAAGATATTCCGAAATAACTACTGGAGTGTGAGATTGAGCGTTAAATGCATTAAAAAATCAATCTTCAGTGTATGGGAAAAAAGGCACCACAAATTGTTCTAAAATATACGTTACATATCTTGACGCAATCAGGGATCCGTTTTCTATGATATGTACGAAGCTATATGTCGTACAAAACATGCTCCTAAAGAAATGCCGTCATACCTCATACCATTACGGATCCTCCACCAAAAGGATTCGTCCAACAATGTTATACTGACCGTATCTTTCTCCGGGTCATCTCCACACTTTTACTCTTCCATAATATGACTTAAGACAGAATCTGAATTGATCGATATTCAGTACCTTTTCCCAAGCGTCTTTATCATAGTTTCTAATCAAATATTGTACAGAGCTACTCAATGACCTGCGGTGAGTAAATATCCTGTGGTGGGCAAGTATACCCCTATTCCAGTTTCCTTAAGTCTTCTTCTAATGGTGTTGGTAGTAATAATCACTTCTTGAACTTTCTGAATCTTCATTTCTACTTTGGAATAAGTCGAAGCGCGGTTTCTTAAGACACTGCTTAAAATAAATCTGTCGCCTCTCTCTGTTGTAACTCTTTCGCGATCTTGTCCTCTACCTCTCGTATACTCTCCAGTCTACCGGTATCATTTAACATTGTGAAAATATACAGACATGATAAATCGTAACTTTCTTGTAAGCTTGTTGTGACCATTTTCAATTAAAGTTATAGTTTAAACGACAAATAAAATTTATGAACATGTCCATGTGTATATACATATATATATATATATATATATATATATATATATATATATATATATACGTATATATATAATATATATATATATACATACATATATATATATATATATATATATATAAATATATATATATGTATATAACGCTTTTTTTCCAATTGTGAAAAAAATCATGTCATATTTTAAACAGATACTTAATTTTCATAGACTTAATTTTCATAGCGTTATGTCTTTAAACACTGTTATGCATATTTTAATCAATGTGAAATTTGTTAAGAATTAAAATATTCACATATCTAGTACATGTGGAGGGATTTTATCATGCATTTTATTACCAGCGATATAAACATTCCTCGTTTTTATTTTGTCAGAAATTTTATGGTCTCTGGCAGGTCTGAATAGGAATGAGAAAATGGATAAAAGGGTAATTACTTTAAATCTCCTCCATCCTTAGCTGAATGTATAATATTAAATCCTATAGATATCGTAATTAAACGATATCTATAAGGATTTAATATTCCGTTAATCCGTTTGTCCATTTGTTTATCTAAATGTTGGAGATCATAATTCTTTTAGTTTATAATAGCCCTTGTAAAATATAGAGAGACCTATTAGAAATATTTAAACGCATGGAAGTAAAGATTTTTTTCAATTACTGTTCGTTGCATGGAACTTAGTTATAAAAATTGTTGTGCTTTTTCTATTCTTAAATAATAAGAGTTATTACGTATTTAAGAGTGAATAAAATAAGAGGAAAAGTGATGAGTTCTGTTCAAAATTAATTAACTTATTGTCGTGATAACGTTTTATAACGTGGTATGGGTAACCAAACTGAGGCTGAGTTTTATTCGCTGCTAAGTTGACGAAACAAGATTGTAATAACCCATCGCACATGATGCGATAAATCGGTTTAAAGCCTCGAATGCCTACACGGGCATATGAAACGGTAAAGAAATGGTGCGAGGCATGTTTTTGGGTGTGCTTTAGTTCTCTTGCTAATAAAATTAAAGTTTATAAAAAATTATTAGGAAATCGTGGCATTTGGCATGCATTTATAGTTGTTACGCGCATTCAAAGTATTCTAACTAACTCATTATTATAAAACTACTATATCTTCGGCCTTTACCAATAAAATGCAACGTTGAGTTCAACTAGCCGAATGTATTGGTGAAATAATTTCCGAAATTTAACCAGGAGAAGAAAAATTACAAACATCCAATACTTAAAATTTGAGGTCTCAGGTGCAATCCAGTTAGCAGTTAATCGCATTGTGTATATCCTACCGATCCCCTAGTATAGTAATTTCAACATCAATATTAGAATTTACAAGAACTATGCTGAGTTTATGTGATACACATAAAATCTCAATTTAAAGTTTGAAAAGAAGAGATCCGAGAATAATTTGTTAGGCGTAAATTTGGTCTTGTCAACAGAAAATAACCAGGTACAGTCTGTTTAATATTCCGTCTCACACATTTAATAATGCGGGAAATTTTCTTTTTTTCATACATACATGTTACTAGAAAATTTTAGTTTGTATCACGACGAAAAAGCACCTAAACGCACTTCCGCGACAATGGAAAAATATAGATCATGCGAACGAAGGGAAACAATTTTCCTTCAACCCTTGTCTCCGAAAACGTACTCTTGAAAAGTGGAAAGAGGAAATTGTTTTTTGCACCATATAAAGCGTTATATTTATAATAAAATACCCAGAGATAATTCATTTTGAGATATTTTGTTTTGCGTTATTGTAGTGTTATTTTTTGCATATCTTGGCATAATTTTTATTTTTTGATGAAATTTCTCTCAATCTTCTTTTCATGAGATTAGTGTGCTTGATGTAAAAGTTGTTTGTTTAAATGCTATATACTTAATGTTTAACAGAGTGTAATGAAATGTATTTCGATTAAATAAAACTACGCTATGCAGTATTATTTCTACTTTATATAAATTCTTTACCACGACCTAGGTTTCATTGTATGAAAACATCTTCAGGTGGGCAATTTGTAAAGATTCTAATCTTTATAAATTGCCCGTATAAAGTTGTTGTCATACAATAAAACGTAGGTTATGATTAAGAATTTAAATAAAGTAGAAATAATACTATATCACGCACTTTCATTGAATTGAGACAAATTTAATAATAATGCATTTCTACAAAATTAATGCCAAATATATTCAAGAGTGTAATGAACCAAATAGCTTTTCACTAAACTTATAGAAGGTGGAATATTTTTGGGTATAGTGATTGTATTATTAAAGTTTCACTAGCTCTAGTTGTAAATTCTTAAGCACGATACAATCTGTAAGCAAAATAATGATATACCCAAAGACTTAGAGACGATATGCTTAAGCTCAAATTTGAAGGGTGTGTGAAATATAAATTGTAGTTAGTAGGTGGGTATAGAGTATTTGCGGATCGTTTTTTTTTTGACAGACAATCGACCGGAGAGAGTTTAAGTTATTACGTTACTATGCTATTCAGTCTTAAATTGAATTAAGACTAGAAAGTGACTGTTCATTCAATCTGTGACTGTAACTTTAAATAAATGGTTGAACTTATTACTATAGTATTATAGCAAACACCAAATAGCAAGTTTGGAAACATTTTATGTGGTTACTTCTTGTCAGGTAATTTTAGAAGTAGATGTTTTAAAAAGAAATACGTTATTCAAACAAAGTTTGGATACGATTGACGTAGTTAGATACTTTTTCTCAATACTTAACTTTACCAATGTTCAAAATTTTATTCACACCACACCACAGACAATATATTTTAATTTTTTTCGTACCTTTGAAGATACGGAAAACAAAAAATGGAAGTATTTTCTACTTGAGTGTGTCCATTTTTATAACCAGTACTATGCATAATATACGCTTGTAGTCAAGTTCTACATTAAGTTCGGGTTTTATGATCTAGTTAGTTTCGTCGGTTACTCCTTTAACAAGATGGTTTTATTTAGATAAATACAGCGTCACTATATACGTATTCATGAATGTTAATTTACATTTTTATATTGTCGCTTCAGGAATATGTTTAAAACTAAGGTTTCACTTTAAAATTAGGATGCATAATTAGATAGCACAATGAAGCTTTGTAGTCATAAATAAACAAATTTTCTAAAATATCAGTCAAACTATTGTCAGGATATGGAAAGAAAAAACTTTATCGATGGCTTTTCACCTGTCAAAATTTGCCGATACGAGGCATTGAAACTCCATGTGGTGTTTTGTGAGTTTCTATATTGTTGATTGAAATTTACACATTATGCTCTAGCCGTTTAGTTTTTAGGAAAACTCTGTCTGTGACAGATGGACACGTCAATGACTTTCAAAGGTTTCCCTTTTATCTTTTTAATGCACTAAATATTTTGTAAAAAAATTAATCTTATCATTAAAAATATCAAAGTAGTCTGAAGTATACCGAATCGAAGGAATGGTTTAAAAAGGCAAAAATGCTTGTAATAATTAACCCTAGGCGATATATGAGTATCGTGACGTTTTATTATAAGCTTATGTTCATGTTCTTACCTAGATGTGCGCTCTTATTCGTGACGATTTTTATACTTACCAGAAAAGAAATTCATTTCAGAAGGTTCATTCTCTATTAATGTTTATGACACAGTCTACAGTCATGTAAAATTTTATTTTATTTGACTAAGTAATTGAGGCGTGAAAGCAGAACAAGTAAATAATCTCACTTCCGCATTTATAATTTTAGTTAGGAGACGAAAAAATATTTTGCTTTTCATATCCTTTTATTTTATTATATACCAAGGACATGTTTTTACAAATTATTAAAATGCTCAAACAACTTATTGAATTATTCGTTTATTTAAAAATATATTTATTACCTTTATGTATATCTGTAGTAATTACATATTTGTTGATGTCTCTTATAATCCCATTATAGAAGAAACAAGGGAAATTATACATGGTCATATATCCTCAGTTAAATATTAAACCTTGATTAGCTTTTCATATTCTCTATTGATCAGCCCCTAATTTTAGAATGGTAATTGCTAATTTACATCAAAATTTATCTTTATAATTTGTCTAAAGCCATAAAATACTTATGGGTTTACATTGACAAAGTTATAAGTTCTTTAATATTTTATTAAACTTTATATATATATACTAGCATACATTCAATAAATTAATTTTCATACCATGCGTTGTTGAAATTAAATATTCATTGCTTACGTTACAGTGGTTACTTGACAGCGGAGGATTCTCTGAATAACGTATTTTTTCTCCATCTGAGTGCACAGCTGAGTCTTAATTTTTGATATTAATTTGTTCATGCAGACACATCCTATCCGGTCTGACCGGTTTTATATTAAATTTTGAACGTTTATCTGACTGAGCGCAACTGGTCTTAATTATGCATTTAGGAATTCAATGTATTCGTGGAAGCGAATTTTTCATTAAATGATGCAACTACTTTTGGTGCAATTTACTTCCAAAATGATGCGGAAAATATTTGAATTATCTGAAATATACTCAATAAAAATATTTTATTTCGAAGGGAATATTTTACCTGAGCATCGGTTCAATCACAGGAAAATTCCAAAATTTTCTTTGAAATATTGAATTTGTTAGTAGAACTTGTTCCTTTATTTTATATTTTTTGCCCATTGGTTTTTTTTCATATTAACCTTTCTTTCATACTGGAAATATTGTGAATGATTTGAACAACTCTCACAATTAGGTTGTAAAAACAAGCACATTCAACGACGAACCAAAGATCAGACATCATCACTCTCATAATATTGTGCCATAAACACTGCAAATGATTTAAAAAAAAATGAATTGCTATTATATGCATTTAAGACACAAACCGTAGATTAAATGTCCAATATTGTGCTGAAAGTATTTGCCGACTACGAGTCTCTTTACGAATATATGAGGAAGTTCTCGATGATAAGATGGGATGTTCGCGTCACAACTGAATCGCACCTTGTGAATCTATCATCTTCTGAATAAATAATGGCTCACTAAGTTCGATAGAGTAAAATTTACAAAGAGGGCGAATTTATTAAGGAGAAGTAATTAATAACATCAATATTTTTTATTATTTCAAATAATTCTAAACATATTCAAGAACAGTGAAAATAAAATAATAAAAATAAATGAAAAAAACGGTTGACGAAAACACTTTTAATAACTTTTCTAGATTATTATATTCGCGTTGATCTGTATGTTCAAAATATGTGATTTATGAGCAGATGAAAGATAATTTTATTTTTTACTTTTAGCTCTTGGAATATACACATTATTAGTAATTTAGTTATTTTTATAGTTTAACTTTCGCTTCGCAGAGGAAGATTTAATATATCAGAGTTTTGACAAATTATTTTGATATATTTCTGCAGATATTTCTTTCGATTTCATTATTAACTTAGTCATACTGGCTTTATAAAATTGTATTCTTCTAAATATTTTCTCTTTACATTCTCCTTTAGGATTCAATACAGGTCCAAGCTATATAAACTTTATGTAACTGTAATGCAAAAACAAACCTTTTACGTGAAAGTTATGAAAACTGTGTCTGAAAAAAATAGTTTAACTAAAAATAGTATTACTGTTAATCCGAATAAGATAATCATATTGGAGAATATTTAAAAATAAATATTGTTTTTTTAGACACATTTACAATAATTTTAATTAATTTGCAGGTGGTTCAAATTTCATTACAGTTATCTCTGCTAACCTTTTATCATTCGGTTGCCTTGTAATACGTACAGTATTTTGGAAGTTACAATGAAGAGATTTCGTATATTTACTCGACTACGGGCGAAGAAGCTTATGTGTTTCACAGGCTATGTGTGTAACAAGTATTTAGATTGATTCACTCGCTCGTACAAAATAAAATACTAAAGTGGTTTCAACAAGTGAGTTGTCTTTAGATTTGTTTCATTCAGAGAGTTCCCTGGGATACATAAAGTTCACAGGCTATGTATGTACGTATATGTGTAAATTTTTTCCCTCGTACAGATTAAACTAATAAAGTGATTTCAACGAGTGAGGTGTCCTTAAATTTGTCTTTATCCAGAGAGTATGATAGACTATAAAATATAAATTTCACAGGCACATCTATATAAATATATATATAAATATATATATATATATATATATATATATATATATATATATATATATATATATATATATATGAGTTAGTTTGTTCACTCATACAGACTAAACAACTAAATTGCCTTCAACAAATGAGGTGTCATTAGATTTTTCTTGATCTAGAGAATGTCCTAGGATGTATAAATTTATATGAAATTCAGTTTTATGGTAATGGAAAAGTTGTAAATTTCACAGGCACTACAATATGTTGGTGGTAGAATAAATTTGTTTCGTGAAACTTAAGTAAAAATTCGCTGTAAATATCGTACAATTCACAAGATAACGCTAAAATCGATTATTTTGTGACAACGATTAGGTGATAATTATAAATATTTTAGTACCACCAGCGCCATGCCTTCAGCGGTAAATTAATACAGTCATAGTTAGGAACTTGATTCTAAAACTGTCTCCTGTTTGTTCTCCTACTTGTCATGAGATGGCACTATTCCGATTAAGCAAAACTGAGCTAGAATGTAATTGTTTTTGTTGATTTTTGCAATCTATATGAAATTAGTTGTGATTGAGTATTATATCAATCAGCGTAAATTATTCACATGTATAGGAGGATTTTTATCCCATCCCATTGTCTTTTTGTTATTATTATAATAGATCTCGGTAAAACAGTTCTAGCAAAAAACCAACTATACGTGGCATTAAACTGCGTCAAAACTTAACAAATCCTCCTTATAAGTGAGTGGAGAGATATCTTTATCTGCAGTCTAGATTTTTTATTTACTTTAAAAAACAGTTCAAGCAAAAAGCCAAATATACGTGGTATTAAACTGAGTCAAAACTTAACAAATCCTCCTTATAATTGAATTGAGAGATATTTTTATCTTCTGTCTAGATTTTTTATTTATATTAAAGTATACAAAGCATAAAAACCTCCAAACGAAAGAAACAAAGATTGTTTGTAAGAGAATCTTCAAAATTTAGTGAAAAATTTAAACAATTTTTGTTGATATTTCGTGAAGTAAATTTTATTTTAAACATTTTAATAAATTTTTTATTTTCATTTTTTTTATATTTCTAGTATCTTATATATACTATATTATACATTTAAAAACCATGTGTTTCATAGATGAGTTTAGTAATAGTTTCATTAAGTACTTTATTATTACAAATATTCTTCCTTTTACAGAAACAGAAATTATAACCAAGGCTAGCAAATTTTATTCAAATTATAATGTAACTGCCGCCCATGAAATTCACGTACAATACATTTATTAGGAACTTGTAGTTTCAGAATTGACTTCGGCCTGTAATCCTTTTAAATATTTTTTGTCAGCAAAATATGAATCGGAAAATCTTACTTGAATAAAAATCTACGCAACAACATACCTTCCCGTCACGATAAAAGTAGAAAATCACAACAAGAAATTAATAAAGTAAACGCAAACAGGGAACAATAAATAATTCAATCAATTAAATTTCCTAAAAAACATTGAAGGCTAAAAGACTTGATTTTACATACATTGTAGACATTGATAAAAGACAATAATTCAGCTTATATTTCTCATTCAAAATTACATCTACCGGTAGGGTTCGGTTTGTATGTTCTGACTAGAAATCATATATTAAATTTAGGATCTTGCTTGAATACCATAAATTTTCATAAATGTGAGATTTACTCGTATCTATGTCAGATTCGTAAGGCAAACAATATGTGTTCAGTGAAAGCTACGCTTATAAGACACTGTACGCCATCTATACTAAATCACATCGACTAATATATATTATATTGAACTTTTATGTATGTTACGAAATATAACTTTTTGAGCCCATTTAGCCAATCGGAAACCCATTTAGTTGCTAATAAACAAACTAATGGTCATATAGATGTCGTGTTCCGCTTATTATCTACACTTTAATCCAGAATGATTAGTTACCATATTGATGTGTGGTGAAGGCTAAGTCTTTGAATTCATTCATTTATATTTCCGAAATAAAATTTCATTATTTCGGTCTGAGTCAACTCCGTTTGAGATTTTTTCACGTTGAAATGATATAAAGCTTAAAAAAAGAAATGCCAAAGAGATCTGACCAGCTGAGCGTTAATAGCATGATAGATCGAAAATATTAAAATATGAATCGAGAATATCGAGGAGGGAGAGATGAATCGAGAATATGAAAAGTTTATTCAAATACTAATCTCTTAATAAATCGGCAGGTTGCCATTTATTTTCAAACCTTTAACCAAAAAATTATAATTTATTCGATGTTGTGGAATAAAAACTATTAATTTTATTACCCTGAATTAGAGAAAATGTAATTTTAATGAGAATAACAAGAAAAAAACATGTTTCTAAATAACAACTTATCACTTTAATTTCACTTCATCCGTGAATTGTTTGGACGAGGCAAACATCTTTTATATTATAGATTTTTTTCGTATTTTAAGAGACTCAATATCTAAATTGTAAAAATTCTCGATTACTCAAGAAACGTAATGAATTTTTTTAATATTTTCAATTACACGGTCGTAATGCAATTGAAAATTTTCATTTTAACCATTTATTTAATTGATACAAAAATGTTATTACTTTAGTCGAACTATGTTTAATTATCATTTTGTAGTTTTCATTTAATTAATATACAGAGTATGTGTCTCCAGTTGATAGCAGTTATTTCAATAGAATAATAATGTATCCGGTACTCTTAATTTCGAACTGAGAAGAATATTTTCTTGACACTTAGTTCAAGTTAAAAGCCAGATATTCATTGCTATGTACTAAAATCATATGTAATTATTACAGAAAAACCCTTTCAATTGTAACGTCAAAATTAAAATATATAATTCTGTGAATCTTAACTTATCATGTAAGCCAGATTTCAACGCCAGCGAAATTAGAATTTATTTGACAAAATTCCGGCGGTTGATCAGTTTGACGATGTCGTCTTTGAGCTAATTAATGAGATAGGAGAGGCGTGACGGCTAATACAGGCGGAAGGGAAGGTGAATGTATATATATATATATATATATATATATATATGTATATATATATATATATATATATATATATATATATATATATATATATATATATAGAAATTCATATATACATACATTTATTTTTAACTGACCTAGATGACTTAAACTTCTCTTCGTAGGTCAACAGTGGCAATATGGCCGCCTGGCTAACTTTTCTTATCGCATCTTCTTCATCATTCAGTAATAAATTGATTTTCTTACATCTCACTTGTTCAATCTAACTGTTATACAAGTCCTATTGCTTCGACGGTTGTTTAGAAAATTATATTAAATATTAATTTTTTCGCAATATAGTTATATTATTTGTTGTTATGCTTACATTAATAACCGACCAAAAATGGAAAATGCAAATAGCGATTTTCATGACAAAATTATGTGGTCGTTGAATGGTGTTAACAGTTATTTTCAAACACCCATATATCGTAAGAGCTTACATTAATCAATTTAATTTTGGAATGACGAAAAACAAGTATGTTAAAATTACCGTCTTACTCGCAATAAAAGTGAGCATTCTATTTTTTAAACCGGCCCTAATAAGAAGGAAAACATATATATTCATAAAAATACCACTTTTTATAATAAAACAATTAAAAATTATTTACAATTTCCACATTTATTTGCTGTGTTCCAATATAATAAAGTATTTAAAGAAAGAAAATCTTCAGGGTAGCAAATTATGAATACAGTCAACTAAATTTAACTAATCGATTCCTACTATAACTATAGAAATAACTACTTGATGTCATCGACAAAATAATTGTAAGCCGAGATTCGTTGATAGCTTGTTTAAACTGTAAAATAAAAGCGCAGAGCGGAAACCTATTGTTGTGACAACGTTGCCATTTTATCCTCTGTCAGAGATCTCTAGTTCATAAATGGACGGGGTGAGCCGTAAATGTATACATAATACGGCGTACTTTATACACAAAACAAAAAATTGTAATTGAAATTTTGGGGTTTCTCCATGCACACAAGGAAAGAGTAGAAGAGGTCGGGTCGAACCTTTTTTTACTTATTTTGAAGCAAGCTTGCTGAGTGGAGTTCAAACATGTACTTATTTCTTTTTCAAATTAAATGATGAAGGCTACCAAAGTTGTCAACTGTAAACAGCTCATTTACCGGCTGTAACGCAAAAACGGAAGTTATTTAAAACCATATGGCGTAATTAGTCCAGTATCAAACATATATTGCATTGAAATAATAAATATTAATGGTATATATTAAATACATAAAATACTTTAAAATAATGAACTATAAAAGCAATATATTATATATAAAAGCAAAATAAGTGTTTTTGTTCTGAAAAATAAATTACATAGATAAATAATTTATTACAAATGAGACTTTTTATATTACTTAAGTGTTAATTTGCAATTAATAACAAATTAATATTTCCTTAGTCCTATTTATGGGGTAACTAAGTGAGCCGAAAATAAAACAAACTGTTTAATTTTACTCATTACAGCGTAATGTGACTTATTAAACGATGCTGCATTTCGTGGTAATTAGCGCCACTCCAAACAAAAAACGAGATAGATATGTATTCAATTATATATCACAGAAAGAGGATAAAATCATAAATCGAATAATTATAAAGTCGTCTGTAGCGCACAAAATATTGTGGGGTTAAAATTTTTTAAAAATGTTGTGCGATTGTATTTTGCTTTGAAATTTAACGATTATATAAACTTATGTTAAGACAGATATTTACTTTAAAAATACGTTTAATAATTTTTTATGTTTTTCTAGCGATTTTGCTTTCTAAAGCTTCGTTTTTACAGGAAGAGGGTCTCTCTCTTTGTTTTTATTATTTTCTAAATAAATAAATACATAAATATTGTACATATGAAGCATTCTGTAAATATATTTCTTCTCTCTCTGCGAGAAAAATACATTAACATAAAATCAATATTCCCGGAATTACACATTGTGTTAAATGAAATTGACCTGGGCGCTCGACGGCTTAAATTGGATATTAGGAATTGGAAATGTCAAGGTTATAAGCAGCGTATAAATTTAATTTCATTACCGTAGAAAACGTAAATACTCCTTTTGTCATCAATTTATTTATCCAAACATTTCTAAGTTTACAGCAACAAAAAACAACATATTCATTTCATCAGTCGATGTAATTACCTGCATAGACGTCGTAAATTTGATAAATCAGCTTATCTTATGTAATGCATATCCAATTAAATTATTGCATCTACTCGCTAAATCCTGACTAACCAGTAGATTATTTTGGGATCGGGATAATATTTTTGTAATACTTACAAAGGAACCGGAATTGATAGATTTAAACAATGGATATTTGTTTAGATTTGGTGCTTTATTTATTTATTGCTTCTACTTTGTATTAAGGCCACCTCACTTTACCTTTAAAGCACGAGAGTAAAACTCGCAGTCCCAGCTTGAGCGCATTTATTTGTATGTGGAATTGTGCGATATATTTTAGATTATGCAAATAAAGGATCTTGAAGGTCCTGAAGTTACAAAATATCATGTACATATGATTATTGTTTGTTTTTTTCCTATCTTTTTTGATTAGCTTAAGTATAATGTTGTTCGTTTTATTGCTTTTTCATAATTTTACAAGAATTTCGTTCCCGAAGGGTCGAAACGTAACTTTACTGTTGTGTCAATGCTTTCTGTTTTTCTGTCCATCTGTATCTTTGTCTATAAGAGGCTGCAAGTTTCTAAATGAAATAAGAAAGAGGCTGGAATCCAGTAGTCTTTTAGCTCAAAATTAGAAATAGGTTTTAAAATTATATCTATATAGTGAGGGCTAAATTCTTTTTCTCTTCATGAACATGTTATGCTTCGTTGAAAAAAGCTCCGTTAGCCATTTTCTAAGTAATTAGTTTATTATCAATTCTTTACCTGGTCAGTCTCGAAGTTGTAATTAGTCTAATATTTCCTCACTCGCAAGAAATAACTAAATATAAGATATTAAAACCAACCAGTAACCAAACTAAAATATTTTTTGAAAAATAATGGATATTTTTACGTCTAGAAAAAATATACTAGGCAATACATTTATAAGGTAAAAATAATATGTATATTTGTGAATGGTTCAATAAACATGCTATGTATCTATTTTTAATTGTTTATACGTACCTAAGTCCATACGTGACTGCGATTTTAGTTAATTTCGTAATTAGTTCATTACCTTATTGCAGTCGCTGGCAATTAGTTATTTTTAATAAGTCTGCTTTTTTTAAATACAAAAAAAATCAGTTTTGTACTAGAAATATATCTTTGTAACAATCCCAATTCATATAAAATTTTAATTTCCAGATGGGAAGCGATGGTCTCTATTCCTAAAATCTTGCGATTACTCTGATTACGCTGACTAATGCCATAGATACGAACTATTTTCCGTGTAAGTTTACTAAGGTTGTAGGTTTCTTGTACTTTGAAATAACTATTAATGTAGAAATATATCTATTACGTAAATAGCAGCATATTAAATATAAAGCATGAAGTGACCAGTAATATTTGATCTTTCGTAATTTATTGCGTCAAAGTTAAAGTGTTCAATATTTATAAAGCAAATCGTCCACAGTATCTATTTGAATAAATATTTTTGTGAGATATTGGTTTATATAAAAATTAAATAAAAAAATATAGTCTTTATGCGGCTCAAGGGAAGTCAGGCCAAGTAACAATACTCGTAGTATGTGTTAAAGAACTTAGATGTTTAATACTCTAGATATCAATATATTTTAAATAATAACTTATATGTTATAATCTATGAAATTTCTTTTTTTATTATTCTCGTATTACCAGTAAATAAATAAAACAACGGTATTTATTATATATTCGCATCAATTAAACATAAACTATGCAAACTTTGACCTGTCCTAAAAAATAGTATCTCTGCGTGGTTTATTTGTTTTCCTAATTTTGTTTGTTTTCCTAGATTTTTCCTCTTGGTTTTCATAGAAGTTTTCCTTAACTTACTTCATTCTTGTATAATTAGGTAATACATATCAAAACTAACTAGATGTTCATGAGTCGTTTAGAAATAATTTTTTCTATATTAACTTTAAACACAATTTTCGTATTTGAGTTAAAGAATTTTGTACTATGTGTAAAATTAAATGCACAACGTATTCAGCATAGGGACTAGAAACCTCCAATAATTGACAGATTTCACTTAGAGATCAGAAGTCTGTGAGAGAAGGACGAATATATTTTAGCTCAGATACTAGAAGCCTCTGATAATAGTATAGACAGATTTCAGCTTGGGATTAGATGCCTCTGAGAAAAAGATGAAGAGGTTTCAGCTTAGGGCTTAGAAGTCTCTGAAAGAAGGATAGGCCGATTTTAGCGTCAGAACTAAAAGCCTCTGACAGATGGATGTAAATATTTTTATTTATTATTAACTACATATTTTTCGTCATGTTATCAAATTTAATTTTAACACTTAAAGGGTGAAGACATAAGGTCTTTAATCTTTCTTACATGATGTTATTTTGTGTCAAAATTTCTGTAAAAACACCTTTTCATACTTATAAAAGTTCTATCTGATTATAATTAGATTTGAATCATAAACTTGGCGACACCTCTTTGATACCTGGACCAAATCCAACTCGTAATATGCAAATTCCGTTTCATGCAATTTTCTCTAGGTACAACCCTGAATAATATATGATGGGCGCCCATTTCGTATGTTTCTTTCGTAAATACCTGTCTACTGAGGCTACGACCGTAAATATAGATAGAGTCTGCAGCGGTGAACGGTATATGTGGCGTTATTGCAGTGTCATAAGATGTTTATTTCGCTCGTATATTGAGCCTAATGTCAGTTTTATTAGAAAATATGAGGGAAGATTCAACCTTGGAATGATTAATAGCATCTGTTGGAGCAAGTATATTTAAATTTTGTTACTAGCCGGTTTATATTCCGTGTTTTAAACTTGCATTTACGTATAATATAATTTGTTTTCTAAAAAATAATGCTTCGTATTTATTTAGTATCTTATTCCAAACATTCGCCAAAGTTTTTATAAAACAAAGCAATGCACAATAACACTATTATGTAATATTGTATTTACATAAAACGTAAGCAAAATTGGATTTTCCTTTGGAAGCCCTTCATTTCTGTTGCCTTCCTTGACTTTTATTAGATTCATTTTTGAAGGAATTTAGACTAATTCCATTTTAACTAATTCATTGATTTACTGATTTAAGTACTTTCTGGGTCAGGTAATAAGTATAATATTAACTTGAGAATACTACAATAAAAAATTATATACAATCTTAGGTTAAATGCAGGTTTTACTCATTTTGTCTGGAATGTCGTTCCGTGTTTTATAAAATTTCACTTACCTTAGCCAAAAAAATTTTGGGTTTCTATTCATAATTGCATATTTTAAATAATATTTTGTCATTCATTTTCCATAATAATCTCATCGAACTTATTACATTTTCGTGTAATTGAGGCGAATTTGTTAAAGGGATAATTGAGTAGTCAATTACATATTTCGCTTACCTGCTTTTCAAGCATAATGCCTCAATTTTTTTTTGGTGTTCTAATTACGTAGCATTTGTTTTTTTACAGACATTCTTTTCTATCATACTTAGCAATTCTTAAATTTAATCTTAATTTATTATTTTTTTAAAGTATGATTCGAGAAAAAAATAAGATTCACACCTTTGTCATTAGGACCTACTAATTTTAATTATGGTGAGTGTTTACAATAGATTCCACTATCAATTTCAAAATCACAATAAATCAGGTTTAGCTTCGTTTTTTGTTTATTTGTCAATCACTTAATAAATTATATCTGAATTTTTTTTCTACTCGCCGAAATAAAAAGGCCTACATTTTACACCAGAGGGATAGAATATAATTTCATGACTAGATTTAATTTGTATGTAATCTAAAAAAAATAATTTTTAAATAAGGTAAGGTTTATGTTTGAAATAATAATATTAATTCTGTAGTAAATATGGCTTATTTTTGAGCATTACAATCGTTATTGAATATAACCAAAATCGAATGTAGGCTAGAAACTGTTAAACGTTGAATTTATTCCATATCCGCAAGACCATTTATATGTTTACAGTTTATATTGTGTTTTTGTAGTCTTATTTCTGCGTTATCGTTGTTGTGTATTATGATTTATAATTGGAGCAGATTTATTTTGTTTGCTCACTGGCCCTTCTAATTTTTTGTGGGTACGTGTTCAAATGAGAGCCTTATTGAAAAGATTGAATATTTTAATTTAAATATCCATATTTCTATTTAAATGAATATCATACATATAAAAGTACAATAAATCTTAAGTGAAGAAACTTCGAAAAGAGATAATTAGAAATAACTCGAAAATAAATTTACTTCGTAAATAATAATTACACCACGATGAAAATAGTATATAATCCAATATCGAAAGAAAAATGTCCTAAGTCCCAAAGTCTGTGTAGAAAATAAATTTAAAAAGTTATCTGTGTACAAAGTACTGTAAACTGTTTGATAGAAAATGTACAACAGATAACTATAACTGCACTGAATATGCCGAGAAACTTTAGGAAAATTCCAATCTATTTCTGAAAAACTCACTTTTGAAATTTCCTTAATATCAAGGAACGAAAATTTACATTTTTCATGAAAATCAAATATGCTCAAGTTTAACGAAAGAGTTACCGTTATAAAAAATAAAAAAAAAATTTATTATGTATGCTTATATATATACAGATTTTAAGAAAAATTATATTTACAAAAATACCAATTTATCTTTTATGCAAGTTACTCCGTGCATCAAATGAGAAACAAACTCTATATTTAAGTTTCACTGTAATAACTCATGTAATAATTCAAAGAGATCGCATAGCATTCATAAATATATTCTTTCCGTAGAATAAAACGATAGAGTCGGCATGTCTGTGCAAGAACGACATTTGCGAAGAAACTATTTAACGGACATAACAATAGAAAAAGAACGCAAAAATACCGTCTTTGGAATGTTTATCCACTTGATTATAGATATGTATATTTGATCCTGCATCGTTCAAGCATTACTGAGAATTTTCGTTCATTTTTAATTAGTAACTCCTTTAGGACCGGACGTAACACATTACTTTATTCAAATCAGTCTACTAAATAAAATGTGGACTTGACTTTTAAAAAAAACGTATTCACTTGAAAGAAAAAGATTATTTTACAATTACCATAGATAACTTAACATGTATTATCAACCTTCAATCACGCATCTAACTTAATAATATTTTCTGAAGGTCTACTTGAACGAAGTCACGGGCCCAGTTAATAACGAGTAATTTTGAATATAGCGATGTCCATACGGGTGCAAAAACTTATACGTGGCAGTCTAATGTAACTTTCCCAATTTTTTTATGGATCTATTGACTCATTGGGATAAAATAAATATAATTTTGTAACCGTATTATCATTTAGTCTCCTTTGGGAAAGAAGAATAGCACACAACTATATTTTTATATATATAGTTTAACCCAGTCCAACTCTGTGAAAAAATGTTAAGCGTCTACGTGTAAATGACGTAAAGCAGACGGCGCATTGACACATACATATTTGATGGCGAAGACGGTGACCCGATCGCTCTGCTATAACTTCCTTCAATATTACATGAGGACCTCGGCTGGAGCAAAATATGCGTCAGTTTGTTGTAGTGGAGGTGGGTTATTTCAAGATTTGTTTTTTTTTGGGTGGACTGATCTTAAAGTTGGTGTACCTCAAAGTGTATTTCTATCTCTTTTTCTTTTCTAAGTATTTATTGATGATGTTTTTAAGAATATCTGCATCAATTATCATCTCTATGCTGATGACCTACAAATCTATGCCTATTCAGACCTCCATTCTTTATCAAAAACCATAGACATCCTTAATCGAGATCTAGCTTCAATTGGTCAGTGGGTCCAAGAAATAGGTATTTTTGATTTTTACTGGTGTCAAAATTCGTCGTGCACAAGCCTCACGTGGAACGAAAAATGTCTCAAATTGTGGATACTACTAACAATTAAAAATTTAACCCATATTAAATGTAACAGTATATGATAAGCCGTGTGCAAGAAGTAAGTTTCTGAATGTGACGGCCGTATCGAACTGTTGTTTTATGTAAAAGTAAAAATTAGTTGCGAGAAGTCAAAAGATACAGTAATATTACAGACGTTTCCAAATTATATTATTTTGAAATGCCGTATCGCAATGCCGTGGTTATTATTATTTTTCGATATCTGTAAACTTTAGAAAGGCAAACTTGGCGTTACCATATCAATCTTAATTCTGCAATTTTTACTGGGTTGTTTAAAAAGAACGTAAAAATTCAAAGTTCTTTGGCAAAATTTTACGAGAAGTAGGCTACTGTTTTCCTTGTCATATACTCAATGTCATGATAATAATAATCTTATGTGAAATATACATATATATATATATATATATATATATATATATATATATATATATATATATATTACGATATTGACTTTTTGCCAAATGTGTAAAATATTTTTTCATGGCCCTATTACTTTCAAATTTAATTTCGAATTTCTTCAAAAAATATTACGTTTTAATTTGGTAACAAAGTGGGAATAAGTTGCATATCTTTATTCACAAAAAAGCAACCATTACTGTAGAAAGTAAATATCAGCTTGAAGGCTTTGGTGCTTTAAGATTACTAGATAATAAATGACGTGCGAATCGACGTGCGACAAACATTTCACGTTATGATGTTCGACTCTTTTGACGCCCAATACAAATGACCGACAATAATCGGTCCAACAGAGCTCAGATATATTGTATGTAATATTTAACCCCCAAAATTGTTTATTTAACCCCCTAAAAAATCCCATAAAATTGGTCCTATGAAAAAAATCGGATCGATTGTGGCCGACTCATCGACGTGAACATAATTAGTTAAACGCACTAATGCAGAAAAAGGTAGAACATACGACTAAACACGCGCTAATGGAGATAGCAGACATTTAGCCGGAGACTTGTATTTTAGTTGATGCGATGCACCGACTTTGTCCCACAAAAGTCGGCAGTTGTCGGCCACCGACTTACCACGTATAAAGTCCACCGCGTTCGTTATATTTATTTAAAAAAAAATGTTCAATTAAACTGTAATACCTTCAAAAATGATAATAAAAATAGTTTAAAATTTCCGATTAAATAAGATTCGAATTTCTTGGGAAAAATTCCTCGACTTTGAAATTTTAATAAAAATAAATAGGATTTCCTTTTTAGTTGCCATTTATTCCTATCGGTCTATTGTAGAACATGTGATGATATTATTAAATTGCCCAATGTGTGCATAAATATGTGCGTAATGATATAATACGGCAAAAAAATGTTTTTCATAATACTCATATGGAAATTACTTTGATTTTCCATTTTTAAGAGATCATCATGAGCTCGCATCTTATAATTAAATTTTGTGATCTCGAATTTCGAATAAAATGAAACAAAATTTTTAGGACATCAAAAAGTAGAAACATTGAAGAAAGAGATATAAAAATACATTCAATGAAGAAAAGAAATTTTTTGACATTTATGTTTAATTTTGTATCAAAATTACTGCCCTGCAAAATTCATTGAATATTGCACGGTATTTAAATTTTATCTGTAAAGTTTTTAATAGCGATTTTTATATTTCCGGTTTGGATATTAAAAAGTATAAACAAAGGCTGGTATCGAATCACCCTTAGAAATATACAGGTACCTTAATATGCACAAAATATAAAAGCTCTACGACTAGAATATAAATTTTACAGTCTTAATAAAGAAGGGATAAATTGAATTAAAGTTTTGCCATGTTTTAGTAGATTTTGTACTTGTATGAATATGAAGGAGTGTGTGTGTGTTCATGCATGTATGTGTGTGTCTTTGTGTGCATGTATGTTGACAATATTAGAAATATAGTAAATTTTCTTACTGGTTTGGTTTATATATTATACGTTTGTTTCTTCACATTTCGGAATTAGGTTTTGGAAAATTGTTGACTATTTTAATATGGTATGTGATTCATATTTACTTTAACGCTCTTTAATATTTTCTTTCATTCTTGACCAGATTTATTTATGATGTAAGCGAAAAATGTTAAAGATTGTTTTAACTACGCTTTTCTTAATAATAAGTGGAGATTATTTAGAAAGTGCTATGCAAGGAAATTATGTCCCATTTTCGGCGTTCGTATCTCCGAAAGTACTAGTTGTAAATAATAAAAAAAGTAATAAAAGTGTGTAATTTTATTGAAAGTATAGCCCATTTTTTATTGAAACAAGCTTCAACTCTTCACTCTTAACTTTTGAAACATCACAAAATTTAAATGGATTTCAGACTATCGAATTGTGCCGTAGGGATTGTATTTGTATAGTAAAAGATAGCATGTGGATTCATGTATTCAAAAGATTGATCACTCATTTTGTATGCAACATTATCCTATAGAAAAAGCAAACTGAGCTGTTTGAAAATAATACCAACTAAATAATGTTATTCGCACCATATTTGCTTACCAAGAGAAATTAACATGGATTTGAAAGCTATTGTGGCGAGTTCTTCGATGAAATTTGTTTATATAATTAATATAATCATCGACAGGAAAATATTTAAAAGTTTACCAAATTTAACACCCTTTCTTCGACTTGCAATATTTACATATATTTCGTAAATTTTAATTTTTACTCTTTTCATAATCCATAAAAATAATAGAAATTCACGTTTTTCGAAATAATTTTTCTAGATATATTAAATTATTATTAGACTTTTTTGATACTGCGATTATGTTTGTATGTTAAGCGGTTTCTGAAAAAACGGCTATGATAGTGGGACAACTTCCCATATTTTATAAAATTCCTTTTTTATGGCAGGGAAAATAAAAAATATTTAGTTCCATTTATCCAGTTCCATTTAGCCATATTTGTTTTAGCCATATTTAGCCATATTGTACTTTATTATATTTTAGCTTATCAAGTACACGAGAAAATTCTTTGAAAAATTAATATGTTTTGTGAAGTGATGAAACGGCTAGTTATAAGGTTTTCAAACATATAATTTCAGGTATTTTATCTTCAGGACTTTAAATAAAAATGTGCAAAAGATGCGTTTCTCTTTTCATTTAAGAAATTATTGAATCTAAAATGAAGAAAACAACTAAACAAAATTGAATGAAAACTATGAAGAGGATTCTAGACGTCAGAACTTTTGAGATATACACGATAATATATGTGTCACCTTAATTAATCTTATTAGGTATTAATAATATTGTTTTCCTCTGAAAGTTCACATTAGTGATTATTAATTTCACTTCAAACGCAGTAAGAAACTCCCGATACGTGAGCCAGATTTGCACTCGATTTAATTTACACCTGACTGGCCTTTTGAATGATTTAATCATTACAGTAATTCAAAAATGTTTTTATGAATTGTGAATAACATTGTGTAAATTAATTTTCTTTATTAATTGAAAAAACAGAATTTTAATTTTTTTTCATGCACTCATTTTTAGGCTTCCGAACATAAAAAAAAATTAAACTCTTTTAGTACTATTCTGTTTTCGTCTGTCTATCGTTACATATTATTAAACATTGAGTGACTCATGAAAACAAATAAGGGTACTCCTTATTGGCTTGAAATTTGATAGGATGGAAGTTTCTATTTTATTTCATTGTATTTTAGATTTCATTTTGGTTAATATTTCTAATGGTTCATTATCACATTGCGTTCATTGCTTTACAGTTTTAACAAATTTTCCTTTCAATTGCAATAATAGAACAGTAGTATCACAACATATAACGCTGATACACTTCTACAAGTTATCATCAGATGGTAGTTAAATTGAAATCCATGGGAAAGTGAAAGATTTCTATATAACTCGGTTTTACAAAAAGATGGTGACTACGTGAGCAAAGGTAGGTAGTATCAAATGCGAAAAGCGAAAATTTTTTTTTAAAGAATTGAGTAAGGTAATCCAGCATTCTAAAGGAAAATAGGTAGAAAATAGAAGTGGAATGTAATCGAAGTAGAAATAAAAAAAATTCCAAAAAATCGAATAAAAGTATTTTCATTATTATCAAAAATGTAAACGTATATAATTGAAAATTACTCAGTATCTAAAGTGCAAAATTGATTAATTTTAAAGAAAAAAAAGAAATTTTACCAACTAAAATATGTCACTATTCAGCCAAATATTAATAATTACGTTCCTGTAATTGAGAGAAGCATATTTTACATATTCATAGATTTTACTACTGTGGCTGTACCTTAATATCAGAGAACATAATGTTAGAATCTAAGAGACGGAAGAAGGAAATACTTTACTTCTCTTATCAGAAAAAAAACCAACTGCGATAATATAATAACAATCAATAAGTATAAAAACAAGTCAATTGTTATCTTTATTCTAATTTACAATTTAGGTATGAATGCAATTACATGAAAATAAACTAAAAAGAAAGAGGGGTTACGATATTATTTTTTCTCATAATATAAGTAACCGCTTAGATCGTATGAAAGTATACAAGATACACCATTTACAAATGTATACAAAGATATATGATAATGAAAGCAATATATTTCCCGCTTTTCGTAGTTAGATCCAAAAGGGTTAACCAGAACAGCGTAACCTACCTATACGTTCGTTGAAGTATAAAATAAGTCGGCAGTAATAAATAATAAATGTATCGCAATAAGCGTTGCCAGGTCGTGATTAGAGCCAGCGCCACCGCCAAATTCTGTCATAACTCAAAGTAATGACCGGCAATTAATATCGAGTAGCTTTGGTACTTATGGATACTGGAAAATAGAGTCACCCTCATATACGGGCAGTGTAATGTTTGATCCATTAAAGCGATATTGGGTTGTTTTCTCCTCAAGTTTTGCTTGCTTCTCCTCAAGAGTTTGCCATTTTTACACCCATTATCTTATCTAAACCAAAATATCATTATTTACAAAGTTACAATTTAATTAAAATCGTCTCACATACTTTATTAAAACAAGAAATATTAAGGAGACCTAAATATAAACTATTGAAAAATAAAATCGAGACATTTGGAACAAATATATCGTATTTTTACGCCCGTAAATGACACGTTAGACAATAAATGTTAAGTTATTATATGAACGTAAGTAAGTAAGGATGCTTCGCAGATTTCTCGATGTACCCTTACTGTGACCGAAAGTTTGTTCAGAAAACCAAAAACTATAGCTCTCGCTTGCATCACTATAATGACTCGATATTTTCCAAACTACGGGTAAAAAAGGAGACAAAAATTAGAAAAAAAACAGACGAGCTGACTCTATATAAGAAATGGACATAATTTTTCCACGTTTTGTTAGCTGATAAAAATCTTAATTTGTTAAGATCTTTTCTATAATATTTTCAACGTTTAGTTCTATTGGTTCCAAGGAGCTTATGAAGCCGCATTCTTAAAATATTCTTCATGATATGGATTACTAATTTGTTTATGGGACTGATTCACCTTATCTGACAATAAGGAAAATCTTTTTGAATTAAACTGTGTTGAAAACTCTTAACGTGAGAAGCGTATTTTCTGATATTTGATTATTTTATTCTGTTAAGCTGTGTTGCACAATTTGATGATATTTGTATAGAAATATTATCACACTGCAAATAAAGTTTATCACCGCACCTCCTATTTATTTGCAAAGAAAATATTGGAACTAATGTAAACCTTATATTATTCAATACTGGATACTACTATAAACTATTACTGACCGATAAAAATAAACACGTTTAAAATTTGTGTATCAATAAGATTTCATTTGCTAACTCCTATTTTAACGTCCAATCTCCTATTTTTTACTCTCAATCGACCCCCAAAACAAAATTTTCATATTTTCAAAAATATTCGCCATTGACCGACCGATGGACGAAAGAACTTAGACCGAAGAAAATCGATAAATAGCCCGTGGTGCAAATTTTAGTGTCAAATATAAAACGGAAACCTTCCGTCAAAAAACAATCGAATCATTAGATCACTCACATGAAAAACCTGTCACGTTTTTTTTTGTAATAATACAACTTTGAAATTTTATATTCACTATGAATATCCTGATATAAAATGCTCACCAAGGTATTGCTGAGTTCGAAAAATTAAATATCAACGAAAATATATTTCATTCTTCCCTGTCTCCAAAAATTCCAAATTAAAAATTATAAATAAACAGCGACACTGTCTAAAATTTATTGGAAAACTATATGATGATTCGAAATCTGACAGTTTTTTTTTGAAAATTCGCAATATTTTATGCCTTTGAAAGGTGTAGTAGGCAATAGACGAGTATTTACATTATGAATAAATAATAATGTAATATTAAGATTAGAAATATACGGAAAGGATACGACACATAATTACGACAATTTACGATATATATATATATATATATATATATATATATATATATATATATATATATATATATATACATATATATGTATATTAATTTATAATTAATTTCTTAAAGGACGTTAATTTTTTTTAAGTCTCTTTTATACTTATTTAAAAACCGCCAAAGCTAATTAATGCATATAAAAATCCTAATCGCTTTTACGTAACTCGTAAATTATGAAATAGTAAATGTGCAAAATACATCTTTCGTTTCTCCGGCAACAGCACATTCCGTGTCGCCTTATTATTTACACAACGCCGTTATCCAAATTTATGGCTTTTGAACTAAGATGTTTTGATGATGCGATATATACCCGTTTAAAAGCTTATTAAGCTTTTAACCACGGGTTCTGGACTTTGTCCAAAGTTAATGATAATTAATTTTAAATAAGCGAAAATGCACTCTAATTGATTGTCAAATTTCAAGTGCATTATATCAAAGGGTAAAATGAGGATAAACAGATTACAATATTTAATTAGTTCCGCCTGTCTTGATTATTGATATTGCTCCGCAGCATCGTGATGACACGGCTACTCAATATACTCATAAAAAGTGGGTTAAGTGCAGTAACCATACATATGAATAATATTTGCCCGTACTATAATATAAAAAAGGGTTTCTGTATATAAACCTCAAATGAATGCCCGAAAGGTTATGCTCAATCGCAGGTAAATTTTCAAGGACTCTGTTAATGAAATAAAAAAAGTGAAGAGAATTATCCGTCCATCATCCAAATAGCACACAATGTGCACATTTGTAGTAAATTTTACTGAATGCTCTTCGTAATCTTCCGATTAGTAGTGAAATTTAAAGGGAATACCACAGTGTAAAACTTTTAACAATTGTATTCGACGTTTTTACTGCCAACGATGCTTTGTGAAGGATAAGCTTGTTATTTTCTTTCCATCACCAACTATTTTTATTTCTGTACGTAGATAATTTCTTATATTAGTTTTCATTTTACACCCATATCACTCTTAACATTCTTAAACCGAAAACCTTCCTTTAAACCTTTCTTAATCCTTAACCTGAAAACCTTAGTAAAATAAAACTTATAAATTTTATTTTAAAAAATAACTGTGTACTTCAAAAAGAAGTCACAAAATAAAATAGGCAATGGGGTTTAAAGACAAAATGCTAATTAAACAAAGCTCGAAAATAAATCTGAAGTTTATCATGTACACTTCATCATCATTGTTACTCTACCAATAAATCTGGCCGCATTGTCAAATTTGCATCATAAATGTAATTATGCTATATATCTATATATAAAATATTTGTGAGTAAAATTATCTTTAACATTCTCTAACCATATTAAGATAATGTAAGTAATGTCTATCTTGGGATTCTTAGCGTTTTATCTCTATCCACCAAAAGTCACTGCATACTACATTATATATAAATTGCTATCTTTCTATATAAACGAAAAAAAGGCCACAGGAAAATAATAGTATTCATCCCGTATTTCAGATGTTCATTTCTTTTCTTATCTAAAACAATGACAATGTGGAATAACAAAACAAAAGGATATGATGATATTTGATGCCAGATATGTGGCAATTATATTATTTTTTTAAATTACAAAAAATTTTTTTATGATAACGTCCATACCAGAAGTGGCATGATAGGTCACCCGACTGAATAGTTGCTACAATTGGTTTACATCTGTGGAGCTTTAAATAGACAATTTAGCGTACCGAAGAATGTACAAGTGAAAATATTGCTTTTTAAAGTAACCAAACTGAGAATCAAGGTAATTTAAAATTCGTTCTACAGTCAATCATCATGAAACGGTTATAATCATGCGATGCTAAATGTTATATTTTAACTAACTGTATTATATGTGTAGAAAACTATGGAATCGTTTTCCACACGTATAATTATCCTAATTATGGTCCTCTTCCTGTCATGGTTACTCAACGCCTCTGCCTTGATCGACCAAAGACAATCGGACTTCGGATTCGGGAATGAAAAACCCCGGTACTCTTTAACCTGTACCCGTTTTCCCCGACTTCTTATACCTCTTTTATTACTTCTTTGCCCCCATGAATTGTAGCGTAATAATAAATACTCTATTATCTTTTATAAAGTGTAGATTTTCTAACACAATAATTTTGAAATTAGACACGTGGTTCCAAAGTTTAACCCGGAGAATGAAATTGCAAACCTTTTTTGCTTTGAATTTTAGTATTGATTAAACTTGTAAACATTGACATATAAGTTTTTTCAAAAATTCACGATTTAATTCGGTTATAAAATCTTCATTTATCTTACATTTTAGCAAAAAGCAAACGCTCCGGTCCATTTTAATTCGATACCGTCCTAGTGATAAAAGAAAGCGTTAGATGACTTGTGTGATCGATACAGTTGATATCATAATATTTCTTTACTTGAGTAAATAATCTGTTCTCCTGGGAGGTTGTATTATTTAAATTATTCAGCACCGTTTATCAAAGGCTTACTAGTATTTTTTAAAATTTATTTAAAAAAAATACTAGTAAAACTAGTTTCCTTCTGTTTTCTTATTCCACATTGTCATTGTTTTAGATAAGAAAAGAAATGAACATCTGAAATACGGGATGAATACTATTATTTTCCTGTGGCCTTTTTTTCGTTTATATAGAAAGATAGCAATTTATGTATAATGTAGTATGCAGTGACTTTTGGTCGATAGAGATAAAACGCTAAGATTCCCAAGGTAGACATTACTTACATTATCTTAATATTGTTAGAGAATTGAGGTTAGGATAGGTGAATCACAAATACAGCAAAGTTTTAGTTTCACAAATGACCATTTAGGACAATCTATTGATTGTAATATGGTTGAAATATGGAAAAACGTCCATGAATCCACTTTTAAAACACTATATTCTAGCAGCTCGCTATTCAGTTGTATATATCCACTCATTCTTGTTAATTTTTACATCTAGGTCAATCCATATTTGGCTCTCTCGAAATTTAATTACATGAAAGTAGAAAACTTTAGATGAAACAAAATACTAGTAGCCATATTGCAGGGTCACAATTCGATACTATATTCTATAATACACAAGATATAAGTTTTAGCTAAATATGGGATATCGAAATTCGAAAATATTGCAGTTTTCTAATTATAAGGGCAATGCCGGAACGTGATACTTTCATTATTTTTTGAGTAACATCTTATCTATAACAAAAGTAGGAACATCCAAAAAAATTTTCAATCAGACGCTCTTATAAGAAAATTCTGTACCAATAAGCAGTAAAGATGATAAAATAACATTTCATTGTCTGAATAAATTTCGCCTTAACCCATTTATACCAAGTGTTCGCTTTTCGGAGTTTATGGTGTCCCTCTCATTTTTGTGACTTCTTATCTGATATAAATAATGTATTTTTTTGCTTTACGTAATTATTTTACCATTATACTGAAACGAAACAATTTAGTTTCTTTGAATTTAGTATATACATTTTTTATTTTTATAAGACTAAAGAATGATTAATGAAAATTTCGTTAAAATTAGTATAGTTTATATAGTCACCCCATTTTGATATAGTTATATATGGCCTGTTGTTTTAAATCATAAGCTAAGACAATTTTCACTCTGCTTAAATTCCAGTAATTACATTTTTGCTGTAAAGTACAGAAAAGTAAGTTAAGAAATACGCAAAAAAATTTTAAAAGTTGTGAAAATTGTTTTTTCTTCTCAGAAATGAAAAAAAAGCAGGAAAAATTTATGAAATTCTTAGATATTAGATAATTATATCAGGTTTGTTAAAGTTTCTTAAGTTTTTCTTTAACTGTTTTTCTTTATTTGAATTTTTCGTAATTTTCTTCATCTTGAAAATATCAATAATCTGCATAAATGTTTTTTGGTTTAAAAGTATTAATTAGATCAAAATAAATTTTAAGACTCATACTTACAGACAGAACAAAAGATAAAATTATTGGGATATTAGCATTGGAACATTAGTCATAATATTCAATAAACCATATGATAAATAACAAATTTACGCTTTGATGCAACTCAAGTAATTTAACCAACGTCCATATTAAAATTATTTTAAGCTTACGATTAGAAATAGGAATATTATTAGTAATTCTTTTACGTCGCTTAATGCAGTCATTTTTTCACATGAACCTTATTTATGTTACACTTTTTTTTAATAAAATACGCATGTCCTAGATATTTACTTACAACCTTTTATAAAAATATGTTTAAAAAAAATCGTCTTAAAACTCCAAATGTATGTTTATTTTGTTTTAATAGAAAGTTTGAATCGAAATAAGGAGACTTATATTTTATGTCAAACGTTTCTTTTATTTCTCCATTATGTCTGATATTGTCCACAACAAGATAAATTTCAAGGTCTTTTTCCTGTCTTAAAAGCATGTGGCTGAAAACCTTCGATTAAAATCACAATGTCCATATACGTTGTTCAGTACATTTATTTTTTAAAAACTTATTAATAAAAATGTTTTTAACGAAAGGTGCACTTCTTGCATTTTTTATTGTTAGTTAAGTAAAATGTTATAAGAAAAACTTAGAAGTTAAAAAAAAACTAAAAATTGCGGGGTGCACAGATGAACAGAGGACAATGAAGATCCGCAGGAAATGTAAACGACAACTAGACAATAGTATATTAGTGATCATTCAAATGTAAAAAATATATAATATTTTACTGAATTGAAACAAAAATGGAAACATTTAACGAAACCTATGGAGTTTTGTATATTTGTGTTATGTCAAAGGTTCCGAATATTTTTGTACATGGACATTGATTATAGATAACGTTGAGTCTGTGGTTCTTTTTTGTAGATTTCATGGATGCACGGATATAAATATGTAGATAGAAATAAGGGAACTCATTATTTAGAAATAAAAAAAAGAAACGTATCTTTCGTGTTGATATCTCTTCTTGCATTTGGTTATTTACACTCAAGCCAGCAACATTCAAATAATTGTAAAGGTATTATTCGTATATCTGGATAAAAATAATCGTTTTCTCATTTCAGTTCTATATGGTTTTAATATTTTCTTTATCCTTACATAAAATTCGAACATAGTTATTTTGTGACATAGCTTCCGTGTTTATGTTACAGCATCTATAATTACCTGAAAAAAATTGTAGCATCAACGAGTCGTTTTAACAAAATATTGTATCATTCACAAAATTTGTGACTTATATTCTTGACTTGTACTAAAGATTCTTGACTGGTCTTGTAAATCTTTTACTACTACAAATTAACGATTTTCGGGTTTTTTCTTTACTTGTGCTCTCACATATTGTTTCTTGCCAAATTTTATGACTATAGTTCAACGGGAAGTACCCTATAGATTTTGATTTATTTGTGAGTGTCAAAATATGTGGCATAAATGTTCGTATTTTAGAGTTTTTCTTGATTGCTTTGATTAAGAAGCTTGATTTTTTAGAGTTTGAGAGGTTGTTACTTTGTACGTCCCTTTAAAAGTGAATTTATTGCAAACGGCGTTTAAAATTTATAAATATAACTTCAACTTCATTTAAACAAAACCTGTTAAACGACAATTAACACTTTTGACGTAAATTACAATTATAAGTTCATTAAAAAATTGTTCCCTAATATTTTGCTACATATTGTTTGAGATCTCCATTTAAAAAAAATCATTTACGTAAGTCTGATATTGGAAGGTTGTGGTAGATGAGTTAACAGACAGACGGATGGAAATAACCAAATTATTTAATATTGATAATACCGAACCCACAGCATTTTTTATGATACCCCGAAATATTTAATATAATATTAATACGCTAACTATGTACTGTAATAAAAATTGATACCGATATCTTTTAAATACATTTTGATGACTGATAGCTTTCTCGGAGTTGTTGTCAAGTTCAAAGAGGAAAGAACAAGAGTAAAAATGACATTCTACGTAATATTCGTTTCGATTATTTTTTTTGCACTACCTTATATTTAAATTTAAGTAAACATACTATACGCATCATTGTTATGTTATACCGAGAGAGGAAAGAGAAGTTTACAAAAAAGTACGGAAATATATTACGTGAATATTCCTATTCCTGTTCGTAAAAGTCCCTATTTGTGGCTTTCAGTAATAACAAATTTTACGAATAAGTAATGAAAATGTAGAAGCCTACTTAGGTGCTTCACTACATTAGCTTGATACAAGAGTATTTGCTTAACTAAAAAATATGCAATATTGAATATATTTGGCGTTAATTTTGTAGAAATTCATTATTTGCAATTAAATGAAACTACGTGATGTAGTATTATTTCTACTTTCTTTAATTTCTTTACCACGACCTAGGTTTCGTTGTATTACAACATCTTCAGGTGGGAAATTGGCAAAGATATATCTTTGCTTATATCCTATTTCAGATTTAGCAAAGATATATCTTTGCTAATATCCCACCTGAAGATGTTGTAATACAACGAAACCTAGGTCGTGGTAAAGAAATTAAAGAAAGTAGAAATAACACTACGTCACGTAGTTTCATTCGATCGTAAAAAATATGCTCTAATTATTTGATTAATGAAATTAAAACCATCGTTTCAAAAGTTCTATTGGCATTAAGCACATATACAATCATCATACATTGTTGCAAATGCAGCTGGTACGGTTATTGCTGTAACGATGTAATGTTGCATCTAGTACTGTTATTGCTTTGGCAAGAAAAACCTTTGTGATTAAAAAAATTTCCTCAATCACGCTTTATTTACTGTCACCTTTTAAATTGCAATTCCAAAGCGTATCGTCAGGTTTATTTTATACCATACCAAATTTATATGGCATCATCCTTAACTTATACATTCCTGAATAAAAAAAACCATTGAACTGTGTTTACAGGAGACATACGAAAAAAATACAATCAATGTCTGTGATTTTCATATAGTCATTAAGATTTTGCTTTATAAATCGGTACAAAAAAACGGTCAAAGAATAAAATAACTAAATAAATAAACTATTTATTTCTTGCTCAAAAATGTTTATTTAATGGCAGCAAAACTTAATAGTAAAAATGTATTAAATATGACTTACATTATGATGGTTCCGTGCACATTCTATCTGAATATTTAGATGTACGTAGTATTTCCGAAAAAATATTTACCGATATCAATTATACTTTTTAACTACACTGCTATATTTTTTTGGAAGACTCGAAATGAACTGATAGTAATGCTGTTTTTTGTCATAATTTTGACTAAAGTAGATTCGAAGATGTGGAAGGAAAAATTTGTTTTTTGTGAATATTTTCAATAATATTTATATACAATTATAAAAAGTAAGTTTGAAATCACTATAAGTTGATATTTTAATTGATAACTAGAACGACACATTACACTAAAAAAATCGAATTATATAGAGGAGGAGATAGAAAAGTCTTGAAGTTTATTAAAATATGGGTCCAAAAATCGCTTCCAAGGGTCTGGCTATGATACATTTTTCAAAAATATGACTGACAGACAGGCACATGAATGATCCTACGACCATTCCACTTTTTTCCTCTTTAGGTATGGAACCCCAAAAAGGGACCATAATAACTTTAAATCATAATTATTTATGATAATTTAAATAAATTATAATAAAGATATTGCCTCAAAACTTCTGACTGAGCTGCTTGATTAATTTTTTACAATAAATAACTTATAAGGTTGATCATAACGAATCCCGGTGAAACCAATTAAGATAATTAAATGTGAATCGGTAATTCTTTCAAGAGATGCGAGATACTACAGTATTCTCGTGAATATTCATAAAAACGTTTTTCTGGATATATCTCCTTTACTTAATGTAATAGAGGGGATTTGCTCTCCTTAAAGATTGAACCTGCGCCTCCGATTTCTTCGAAATTCAGTTGAATAATATGACTAAATCAAATAATATTTTGAGGCATATCCACTACGGTTTACAACTCTGCACTATTTCGCGAGTGCGAAATCTGAATATTGTTTAAAAACTCGTTAAGAAGAAAGTTGCAAGAAAGAAAAGGTCACATTATATGGGATAGGTACTTAATAAAGTAAAAGTGTTCTGAAAGTGCTCGAGTTTCTTCAACGAGATTTAGTTTAAAGCTTAGTTTTCTTAACAGCTTCCCAACTAAGTTGTTAATTCATCATCTGTGTTGGTTTTTGAACATGCGTTTTATTTGAACGAGTGAAGTAAGTTCTGATTCAATCACGAGTTGCGAAATATTTTTAATATAACATTTATATGTAGTTTTGTGATCCTTTATTTCGAAAAACATTTTTAATTTTTTTTTAAACTATGCCATATATATATATATATATATATATATATATATATATTGAACTTCTTTCAGTATTCAAATATTCACGCCAGTTCTATTTAGACTATTACTCCGGGTGGAAAACTCATATAACTGAAATGGAAATTAGCTAAATATGTCATCACGAAACAAATATCGACCTTAAAGTTGGTGTTAGCAATTAAGTAATGGGGCATTCATATCATTAATTTTAATATGAAAACCTTTATATCGCAAGTTACTTTTTTATTGCTATGTTAACCTAACGTGAAAATGGCAGATTATATATATAAAATATTTATTGAAGAAAAAAGGGACAATTAAATGAATATGTGTAACAGATCCATAATATTAACAAGTGATTTGAATTTGAAAAGATGTGACTTTTAATTAATTTCTTATAAAGCTGATTTGACTCTTGAGAAAAAACAAAGTTTCTTGAGTTACTTCTTCGCAATTTTAATATAGAAACATTTTCACAATTTTGTTTTGTCTTCCCTCAAATAGTAAATGAAATATTTATAAATTGTTTACTCTAATTTTATCGTCTATAGGTTTGATAGGTATCAACCTTTTTGAGACAGAAAATAGAATGAGAAGTGAATTTATATTTACTCTTATATTTTTGTAGGTAACATCGTAGACCTAATATATTTTTATCTCGTTGATGTTACTTGTCCTAGGTATTTTCAGTAGTTCTGATATTTGTATGCCGAAGGTCGTAAAAAATATTATATAAAGATTCTGCTATAGAACTTCGGCCAGGAACTTATTTAAAACAGATTATCATTATCCTTCCTATAGAGATTCGTTGCTGATTTTAACATTAAAATGCTGTGACCCTGTGTTGAAACAGTCGAATAAATTATTTAAAGTAATAAACGATTGATTTAAGTGTAATTTTTTGATTTTGTTTATACCTGTTGAATGATAATACAACTGTTCTTATATTATCAATGTTTATATGATAGTTACTTTTACATTTATATTGAAGTTATTTATGAGCAAATTAAAATAAAGACTGTATGATAGGGTTATGGTAGTATAACTTCATTAAATAAGCATAGAGCCAAAGTAGAACCAAAGAAATACTGACAAAATTTTATCGTCATTAGGCAAATATGGCAATTAAATTCCACGTTATAATTAAAGATTAATATGCTTAAGCAATGAAATATTTTTGATTCTCTTTCATTTACAGAAACAATGCTATATTTATTTTCAAATTTATGCGAGTGTATTGCCAACTCAGTTTATTTAAAATTTTTCATATATAGAATTTTCTTAGTTTAACATAAATCTAATATTTGAGGTTATCCTCTTAGTAACAGATAAAAAATATGAAAAAAATTATTAAATCATGTGTATACAGATCTTTTGTATTTATCGGCATCTCCCTAGAGCTTAATAATGCCGTCTTCTTAAAAATTCTGCGGGTGGTTAGGAAAATATTAATTAATGTGCAATTTTAAACAACATGTAAAAATAAATAGTTTATCACGGAGAAAATTTTTCCTACAAAGAAACAAATAATAATTTACATTTATATCAATGTCCGGAAAATATGAAGAATGTAGCGGAACACTCCAGTAATATGAAAATAATTTAATTCTGACTACTAAAGACACAAGGGATCATAAGTTAAGGTAATAGAAAACGGTGCTCCATCTGTTCATTTGTGGTAATGTGTGTTATTTTGTGGTAATCACTTCAGTTTATCAAATTAGCGACCATATTTCATTGTGTTGATAGTATCACTTTGCAAAATCAATTTGTTATAAGATTTACATCTACATTCACACTAAATACATAAAAGCACTATTTATCTTTTTTGGATACGATAAGGTTTTACCACTGTTAAAAGCTCTTTACTATTGTTCCCAGAGATTTTACGTTGAATATTGTTATTATGAATTTATTTTTGACAACAAATATCTGGTCTCTAAAAAATGTTAATTTTTATCCTATCGAAGAAACAAATCACACATCGCCGATAACATTTTGCTCTGATAAGTAACAAAAAAATTGTACAGTTGAACGATAGATATAACTCGACTTTGTCAGATCATTGTGGAGATTTTTCAAAGCATATCGAGGGTTTTCTTCAACTATTGCTTTGATGATATCCATATGTATATTTAACGAACAGGTATAGCGTTTTTTATCTTCCAAATGTAAAATAACTGTTCCGAAGTTCATAAATCAACTGTATATTGTCTAGACATTTCTGATACCATTATCATAAACCGCACAAACCTCTTTATCACTTGGACTATTGTATTTTTTTAAATATTACACGTCTCAAATGTTTTAATTTATAGCCTTTGATTGAATGGTGGAAAAAGGTTTTCTAAAAAAACTTTTCCGTTAATGAAAGGTACGCTGTGATGGAAAAAACGTCTGAAAATAATGACATTAACATTTGTAGGTTTATATAAACATTAAACGATGAAGCATTTGTGCACATATGTTAAAGAAAGAGTTTAGTTTATTCTTCAATATTTTTTATGTGGTATATGACTTTTATTTAAACTTGCAGTTAGGGAATATACATACTTGGATAACAACACTGAATATAGGTTATACTTGTTGTGTACTATTTTCATTAGTAAATTTTTGATTATGGTAGTTTAAATAATCGTAGATTGTTTTTAAATAAAATTTATATTTTCAAAATTCGTTACTTATACGTTTTCTGAAGCTAAATTGTTAAGAACATTATAAAAGAGCACACTGTGAAGTATTGGTGTTACGTCGCGGTTATTTAACCTCTTTAGTCATCGCTATTCTGTTGCCCTTGTATTGTTGGAGTTTCGTTAAGTATTTGGTTATTGAACTATTAAGAAAGTTTACTCAGTTAATCTTTCTTAATTTCAATTTTAATAATTTAGTACTTAATGCTAACGCCGCATATATGTAGTTGTGATTTGGGAAGAGGGTCAAAATATGTCTAAATAAATATTTGCTAACAATGAGAACTGTAAAATGTATTCAAAAATTTTAAGGAGGATAGCTTTGAAAAGAAACTGTTAGCAGTATTAAAAATATGTTTTTAGCAAAACTGTATGCTTACTTTAATTTATGTAAAAATAATGAAATTGTAAAAATAAAATTTCTTTCGATATTAAAAAAAAGGCGTCATATATAAAAAAAGGGAGAGCGCGACAAAAATTAAACTAATTCCATGTTGCATAAAATGAATGTACCTTAGAAAGTAGTATAATAAAACAACAACTGACAGAATTACGAGAATTAATAAAACTAAATCGAACTATGAAAGAATAATAAATAAATTTCAAAACAAATAAGTCGCAGGATTGTCACTTATTCTATGTAGCATTGAGAATTATTCAGAATACATGTATTAGGACATAAGTAAAGACACAAGTATTGATCCCGTATTTCTTCGTTTAATTAAAATACAAACTGACTTTGTTCGAGACTAACAACACCGGTCATAGCTTGCGACTAACTTTGTTTTCACATAATACATGTTTTCGCGTTGTTATTAGCTCACGGCCCTTCGTATATCTTAAAAACATTTATAGCGAGAAGGAAGCCAAAACAACCAAAGACGCCCGGTGACACTCAATCATGGTCAGGATCCTCGGCCATGTCGCTCTCGTTAGTTTTCCAACGTATATTTTTTGTTCATGCTGACATTTACACGCAATAAGAACTTTCACTTCAATAAAATACCCGTAATTTTCATAGTTAATCTTCAAGATAACTTCACCATACAATTTTTTTCTGCATTGTAACTCGAAACCCTGACCATATTGTGCAATTACTAGGTGTGACTTCAGATTCTACACCCTGAATATAGTAATCCATACTTCTAATTCGATGCACTGATAAAAGTAGTCTATATTTCTGATTCTATACCCTCAAATTTGTTGTGTATACTTCTGATTCGAGATCCTTACAATAGTAGTCTTTACTTTTGATTCGGTACCCTAAAAACAGTAATCTATTCTTCTGATTCGATACCCTGAAAATTGTAGTTTATACTTTTGATTCTATATAAAATGTATGAAAATGTAGTCCGTGCGTCTGATTCAATATCCGTCAAATAGTAGTCTTACTTTTGATTCGATAATCTGAAAATACTATACTATATATGGCTATACTAGTTTACGTCCCGAATACTTCAGCAATTTTGATACGCATGGATGTAACTATATAGTGTTATAAATTGTAAATAAGTTTTCAAATATGATGATCATATTCATATAGGATATTCTTTTAAGATACAGTCAGCAATAGCTGACTGTATCTTAAAAGTATTTCCTGGTAAGAAGAATATATCACTTTTGTCATTTGAAGATGTCACGATATTCATTTAATTTTTTCTTTCTGGACCATCATTTTTCAAAATAGAAATGTGCTTGATGTCTTTATTAAGTTCGTACACATTGTATAAATAACAGACGTCAAATACTCTACCTATATACCCAAACGATAAATCGCACCAATTAAATTGTTATAAATGTATAAAAAATTGCGTAAACTATTAAAACTTCAGCTGAAATGTTAACACGGTAAGCGTATACCTTCCGGGTGGACAGATATTTCCTAATCAGTTTTAACAATAAACTTGCATCCAGCTCTTATGTTACCGTAACCCGTGAATTAATTTATAGAGGTTAAATAATTTATTTCTATTAGTGCTTGGTAAATATGTATTTTTAATTATTGATATCAACAATCGTTATGAATTGTCTAAATTTTAGTAAGTTCACGGAAAATATCGATAGCCTTTTGACTTTAAAAAGAAAACTTGATTATTTCATGTTTAATCATGTTACCATGAAGTTAGAATGCAATTTTTTATTACAGTCACAAATTGTATTAAAGTCACTAGGCCTTTTATTACATTCACTAGGGATTAGCATAAACGTGTAAGGTAATAATATAAAAAGAATTCTCAAAAAAGAAATAATTCATGTCATCACGATCGTTTTTAATTTAAAATGGAAAAAACAAAGGGAAAACAAAGGGTCGGGGGAAACGGGTCTACGGTTATTAAATATAATTTTTTCAGAATAAAATTTTTAAAAAGTTGATATATATTTACAATAAAAAAAAACAAACAATTCAAACAACAAAAAACAACACGCATATATTGTGCCTATTTTCAATACATTTCTGGCAATTTTTAGTAAAGACTAAAAATAACAATAAACATGTAATGAAATATTTGATAACATTACAGAAAGGGTTATAGAATAATTATCAATACCACTCTCTTATTTAAATGCGTAACCATTGCCTTAACTAATTAAAAATGAACTTAAAACCGACATTCAAATTTATTGTGTGTTATGTCCTGTCCGACTTTTAAGTTTTATTGTTTTATACATTATATCCATATTGTGGAGGACACTACCAGATACAATCTGCACTTTGTTTATCTCCTAGTTCAAATAGATTATAAAAATTACATTTAAAATCTGTTCAAACGAAATTTTTCTCTTTTAGAAAAGCGCCATTTATCTGTAATACTCTGGTGTATTATTATGTGGACTTTGCCGGTCTCATTTAGCAGTATCTTTCGATGTACGTGTAACATGTCACCAATTTGTTCTACAAAAATATCTGAGTAACAAAAAAAACATTTAGTAATTTGTATTACCTAAATAAAAACGTTATTTAAAACTATATTGAAATACCAGACAGTAGGGGAAGAACGTGATTTGTGGAACTTTAAAATACCTGTAATTTATATTCGAAAATATTTTATAATAAAATAAAATATGAATGAAAGAAAAAAGTCCAGTTATGTACGTCTCGCCAAATAATAAAACAGATAAACTAACAAGTAAATAAATATTTTTCTTACGGTCGGATCCATTTTCTGATTTATGCTTTCCAACATTGGTCGCGAGTTGAATGTTGGCAAATCCCTCTGTTTCTTCAGGCCTGCGGATACCAGATATGCCGCTCCCAACGAGTGGGCCAATAAATCGTCCATTAGCCGTAATTCCCGACGATCAACCGAGATGAAAGATACTGTCTTTTTATTATTACACCCTCTCCATATTGTTACAATCTTGAGATAGTTTTCTCGTATTACTGACATGATATAAATTGTTCGCTCTATTTAGTCGAAGTAGTTGCAAATATTACTCAACTTCAGAAAGGATTAAGACGGGTTACCGCTGTGTAATTATAAGTAATTCACAGTTTTAGTTATCAAAAGCGACAACAAATTTCCCAAAGCGCAGTTTTGAATACTATATTTAGCAAAATCCCCAAATAGACCATTGGTACTAAATTTTATGGTGCCATATAAGTACAGTGATCAATTATGTTCGATTTCTAACGAACTTCGGTTCGTTTTTTGAAAATATTAGACTGTAAGTAGTGATGATAGATTAATGAAAATAATACGTGTATGTTTACTAGCACACTTTTGACTTCATTTATTTTTTTATATTTACACGATAGTCCATAACGTATTAGACGTGTTTAAATATATGGACATAAGAAATGTAATATAGGCCAGAACAAAATCATTGTTTCTGTGCTTTGTAATCTGATTGCTCTACATCTTTCTTGTATTACTACTTCTCATGTTCCAAAATTTTTGTACATTATGAAATTAACTAAAATCTAAGGAACGTATAACGGTGTTCACTATACAATGGTTCTTGTTCAAAATTATAAAATTCTCTGGAAAATATTTCAATCGCCAAAATATAATGTTCCGAATGCAGGTAAAAATATGGACCTATGAATTAGTAGCAAACGGTTGTCTCTTGCTTGAAAATTTTAATGAAAATTAACCGATGTAATTTTGATTGAACGTTCTATTTAACAGAGAAACTTTATTGTTTTCCAATATAAAATGTCGCCCTTGTTGGGCAATTTGCTGCTCTATTAGCTAATGTGATGGAGTAAATTTATATTCATTTTTAAATGTTACATATTTCATGGAATGTAAATTACACGCAGTTTCAGGAAGTTTTGAATAGAAGCCATTTTACATATGCTTTCGTAACCACAAATATAAATAAATAACTTAAACATCAACCGGAAACAAAAAGCATAATCATTGTGAACAAAAAAAGGGACTATATTTTAGAAATGGTTATTTTAGCTACGCAAAAATTAAATATTTTTCAAAGCCATAACTAAAATAAGAAACTTCGGTCTAGGTTGGATACAATTCCAAAGAAATAAGAAAGAAATATTTAAAAATTATTTTAATGTACATAACATTAAAATAATTTTTAAATATTCTACTACATATTTATTGATATTCCTACCTGAAGTGTTTTCTTGCAAATTTTCATGGACATCGATCAAAGACTGTAGAATCAGTGGGGGTGTAACAGAGAGACGGACCAATAAGTTAAACATGATGAAACTTAAAATTTGATTTATATATTGAACTATTGTTAGGGTTCAATATATAAATAAAATTTTATTGGTAGGGTTATTGAACTCTAAAAATGATGACGTAACATTAAATATGTTTAATTGTCGTTACTTAAACAGAATAATGGACAAGAATGTAGGTATTATTATGAATGTTTAATTTATTACGGAGACAATTAATTTCCACAATAAATGCCTTTAAAAAATTCGTGATGTCATTTTCCTGAATAGTTTAATGGTCGTAATTATAGCAATTGCGGCTTGTAATTAATTAGATTGCGTTTAATTAATTCTGTAAATGAAATGATGTCCAATTTTCATTACATTATTTTATAAAGGCAATTTTGTGATGTTATATTTAAATCCTTCGTGTTAAAACTCGTAAATAAAAAACTGTTTGGGTCAACTTACTGAAAGCAGCACACAACAAAAAAATGAAGACTTAATTGATTCCTTTCCAACTACGGTTTGTCTACGAAGTTAGAATTCAAGTATTTAAACATCTTCATACCAACTAGTACTAATCGTCAGAAATCATTACTTTTACATCACTTCCAAAGTGTATATTCACTTATAAGAATATTTCAAGAAATCAAATGGGGTTAAAAAAAGGAATTCAAATATTTTTATGATGTTGAGTCTATGCAAAAACGGAGAAGAAAATGTTACGGAAGTACATGACAATTTTCACTCGTTTTTGGAAGAGATCGCTGTTAAAATTGTAATTGTAAGGAAACAATTAACATTGTTTTACAAAAAAAAACTTCACGTGTATTCAGTGTACTGCGGAGAATCAATTTTACGATTAGTGAACACGTTTTTTGTTACATCTATATTTTAGAATAAAATAATTACGATAATGATGCAGCAGAATTTTTTCTTACATAATTTAATTCTTACATAAATATTTTTTTCTTACATAAATAAATTCTTACATTTACCAAGTTATTGATTTGCATACTTATATTTAACTTGAAACATATACCGACTGTCCATACGAAAATGTAAAGTATTTTCCATAATATTTTGATAACTACTATATTTTCACAATGAAAAATGAAATGTCGAGGAGTAATAGATTTTTTATTTAAGTAGGTTTTTCAAATCCTTTAAACAATTATAGCATTAACTAAAAATTTTAGTATTTAATTAATTAACGACAAAATGTTTCGTACAATATTTGAAGGTCCAATTTCTTGTCGTAGAGAAGCGATTCTAGAGTTATGAATAATACCACGTCAACCACCCTAATTTACATTAGTTATTAATACAATTATTTGGAGTAGTAAATATTTATTTTTACATACATGTTAAGTACCGTTATTAAATTACTACGTGAAAAAGGGCTGCGGTAGAAATGAAAAAGATAAAAGTTTGAGAACAATTTTTTGTTCTGAGACTTTGATTCTTTCTTTTCAACGGTACAAAAAACCTAATCTGCTCTAATTTGTTTTTCCATCTCATGATACGACCTGAGAAGGAAAGATTATATGCCCTAATCAATTGACCTAAGTACCTATGACTGAATTAACCTAGTCATAAAATTGTGTATGTCGTAATGTGTTAAATTTACCGAATAAATTTAATTACACACATTTATATTCTAATAATTTCTTATTTTAAGGATGCGAGTAGCATTTAATGAAAGTATAATGACTTATTTATCTTTGATCTTCAAAGTACACATAAGTATACCTTCGGCGGACTTATTGCGACAAGGACAGCCTTTCATAATCAATCACGTTGGTTAGATTTGAATATTTTTTAATGTGCAAAAGTAAAACTAAATCAAGTAAAAAATAAAACTAATCATGATAATAACAACAAACCAGAAAAATATCAATAGAGATAAATAAAAAAACCGAATTAAATATTAATAACCACAAAAAAAAACAAAAAGTTATTAATTAAATATTTGGACATTGTTGAAAGAAGCATATAGGACAAAATGAAATTTGGAAAGGCGGGGCTAAGGGATTATGAGAGGAAGAACTTTTTCAGATGGTTTTTGAACACCTTTATAGAGAGCGAGGTCTTCGGTACCGGCATCACTTGATCTAAGTCTTATAACTTGTATATAGAAGAACTATTCACAAAAGATAGATACTTAGGAAAAACGAAAATGAGCCAGTTTTCAGAGAGTAGCTCAATATCGTGCGTAGATAAGTAAGTAAATCTGCTTCTAAAATAAGTTGGATAAATAGGATTGTTGAAAATATTATAAAGTGTAAAAATGCGCAGATTGCGCCGATTACGGACCTCCATCCGTATAAGTTGAGCTCTGAATTCAGAAATATAGCATATTTATTTCAACCAGAAGCATAGCCGACACACAAATTTTGAAGAAGCTCTAATTTTTTAAGGCGACATTCCGCAAGGCCTGGGTAGCATACAAGCAGTGGCTGTAAGAGTGAGTGACAGACGTGAGCTGTGGTTTGAACGTCTAAAAAACTTTGAGAGCATTCTGCTGAAGATACGATGACGAACATCATTTGCTTGAGATTTCCGGTTAATATTTTGCGAAGATCACTATGATCAGTACTAAAAAAAATTCTTGCTCGAATACATATAATTATGTTGGTGGACCCGAGATATATCAAAAAATCTTAAAAGGGCCAAAGATTTCTAAATTAAATTGAAATCTTTATAATATATTTTCTTTTCCATCTAGTTATGGTTTAATTTGAACATTTGAAAAGAAAATGTCAAGCAGGTTTTGTCGAGTTCAAAAAGTTCTTCTATCTATTGCTGTGCACAAAATACTTAGCACTGACCTTCGTTTTTTTTTTAAAATGTAACTCTTACAGGGTTCTTGACTCTCTGTCCTCCGTCTGTTAATTTTTAATATCATGAAAGTAATTTACTTTCTTTTACTTACACTATAATATATAGTCGAGCGATTAGCTCTTGGATAAAATATAATATTACACTCCTAATTGCTTAATAATCACTCGAGTCGTATCTATTTGTTTTCCTCATAAACAGAGTATAGACGTTTAAACGATTCACTCGTTAATTTTAACTGAATGGAAGGCGCAATCAATTAGTACTAAGGCGCATCAGAACGAAAAAAATAATATCAAATATATTGAAATAAATAGAACAAGAATACAAAGTGCTAAATGCAAGAATACAAAGTGTAATTAAGAGTAAATTAGTTTACATTCTATTTTATTTGAAAATGTATCCATTACCTTATTTCACTTACACCGCAACATAGTGTAAATTTAGGTGATTACTTCGACTCAAGTCAACGGATTTATGGGATGAGACTTTTCTTCGGACTGATATTGATGAGAATTTTCTTTGGATCACTGAAAATAGAATTAACTCTGTATTTTCTGACAATAAATCGTTTTGTTTTACATGTCATATTTCAATTTTTAGAATTCCGTACCCTTAGAGTCCGAAAGCCTTATTGCTCAATCTCAGTTCTCCGTCCATCAATTATCGCCATCTTCCCACAATAAATGCCATAACGCAATTTTTTTTAAAATTTTAATTCAAACCCAGGGTAGAACTCGATTTTGATAAAAAAATTGTAATATATTCAAATTTAGTGGAGAAAAAAAATATCATTAAATATCGACATGCCATACGCTGTACGTTGCATAAAGCGTTTTAATGATAGTATAAAAATAAATTGCAGCTCCTCATACAAAAATACATGAAATTGATTCCATTTTATAAAATATATGTAACAAAAGTATAAAAAAATCCATATGCTTAGTAAATCTTGAGCCTAATAACGACAAACAAATTTCAATTTGATTTTTTATATTTTTACGAAACTCGTTAGGGATATTCTTTTTTATTTTATTTTTACGTCTGACGAAGGTGTATTTAATTTTTAAAAAATAACCAATATTTGTAAATAGTTTTATAAAAATGTTATTCACCCTTAAATATTTAAACTTATCGAAATCTCTATGGAATCTTCTAAGGTAGAGTTCTAACCTATTTAAAAAGATTTATTTTCTTTAGAATTATATTTATGTACAGAAGTTTAATTTCTCGCGCTCGCAGCGGCTATGCACCAGTTTTATGGTAACCTATGTACAGGATTGTTTTTTTATATAATTAATGTCAAAAATAGGTTTGCAACACATATGGTTTATGAGTTAGATTTATGAGTTAAATAACCGTAAAAGATATTCGTTTTTTTTATTGCAAAATTTTGTAACACTATAAAACTAATATTACTTCATGAAATCAAGTAATACGTTTTATCAAAGCTTTTGACATGTTAAACTAATAAAATTTAAGATGATAATACTACAATCCACAAAAAAAATGTCCGTTCACTATAGTGTTCGAAACTGCATTGAAATTGATACCTCAGCACGACGACCTCACGGGACACTCACCTGTTGTATTGTTGTATTATCGTGTAAAATTTGTTATTGTAGCATTTGATTGAAGCCTTGGCCTAATTAAGCCAAATTTTGCAGAAGCGTCTCTTTTATATCAGATTTTCTTGATATGTAAGTGGACTGGATTGAACATCAATGGTTCTTGACTACATTAAGATTGTTCCAAAGCAACATATATTTTTGACAGGCTTAAATGCAAATCGATAACCTCTAAAATATATGGTTCTCAAACTTACACACAATCTTCATTACGACCGTTAAGAACACTTGAGTGAAGATGTAGGGGTTTTACCACAGTGTCTAAAATAGACCGTATTAAATATGTCGGCGGGTGGATGCCACAAAAGCAAATGCTTTGTTTTTTTTGTTTTATACACTTTGTACTCGAGGTAGGTTTGCTTTCCACCTTGTGCGGAAATATTTGTATTTTCTAACATAGATCTTTAGATCAATCACTATTCCTTGATATTTTCACTCGTAATAAATAATTTTTAATCTGTGATCAAAACTGCTGCTGTATTTGTTATTTACTCACAAACCAAAACTGTTAATAGGCATAATCATTTAGAATTATTATAATTCACTTGGACAGATTTGGATTGTGTGTTCAAAGTGAATTTGAATCACTAGCTGCCTTTTAACGTCAGCCATCATTCTATGTTAATTTTTAATTTACTACAAATTAGTTTCACTGAGTTGGCATTCTGGATGTCAATTGCATCTTATTTCTAAAAAATATCGGCCTGAGGTTCTCCGGTGTGCATTTGTTTAGAGCGTTTACTTGTCCAATTCTGCGTTAGTAATGACATTTTATGTTGACATATTTTGAAATCAAATAAATTATTTACAAAAATATACCGAAAGTAGAAATGTTTTTATAATTTTCTTTTGATACTTCAATATTGTTGTCTATATCTTCAATATTGACGTCAATTTCAAAATTGTGTAACATAAAGTGAACTTGATACAAGAAAACCTTTATGAAATTAATATTGAGATAATGTTGTGATCGGATGTAGACATTGGTATTAGTCAAATATGAAAAAAAATTATACGACCATTTATGTCACAGTTTTGAAATAAATTAACGTCAATCATTTAAACAGGTGTCCTCAAATTATACAGAAGGAAAATAAAAAATGAAGGTAAGTCAGAAGGCAGCCGAATACTGTATTTGACATAACGATAAATATGGAATGAAAATAATAGACGAAAGAAATGTGAAAACATTTATAGTAGAGTGCGCGTTTTCTCCCCAACTGTTGACGATAAAAATAAAGACAAATATTGGTGAAAAACGAAAGTACATTTCTTTGAATGATTGCTTAAGTGCTTTACTCAATGGTTTAGATGGATGTTGAAGTATATCGATTGTACCGAATGTTAGTTATTTTAAAATTGTTTATTTTTTATTGTTACTTTCGTATGTTAGTTCAGTTTATTTAAATATATTTATATATCCTTACTTTTGGAAAAATCTTCCTTTACATCGCCTTTATTTGTAGATTACGAATTATTACCAAATTATTTAAATGATTTTACGATATAAAACACTCTATTTTCCTTCACCCAAAAATACATACAGATTGCCTGTTGCTTCGCACGCTTTTTGTCCTAAAGGGATTCAGGAAGCTAGAGTACTTAAATTTCTGTTCGTAAAATTCTTCTTAACTCATCCAATTCGGTTGCTTACTGAAAAAAAGATGCTGTGTTATTTATATACCCTACCAGAGATATTCGAGAAGTTTCAAAAATATTTCAAAAATTGCCGAAAAAAAGCAAATTGCAAATGCAGAATTTATTGGTTGGCAGCTTAGTAATGTATACATAGTATCTACTCAACATATAAAAGGGATCATGTATCTAAAGAAGTGAATGTGTTTGTGTACAATAGGACACAGAGAGCAGTTGAAAATAATAGGCTTAATTAGGAATTGCGAGGAAATAATATACTCGATATATTGTACTTATTAAAAATTATTACGGGTATATTCAGATTTCATCGCCTAAATTAGAATCAATGAAATGAAACAAATACGAAATATATTAGAAAAATAATGCGAAATATTTTACATAAAACTTCACTAATATTGTTGTGGCATCGTTTGTTTCTCTTAGTTTAAATCATTATTCATCGCAGCGATCGATAATCCTCACCTGAATAAAAAACCAACTGTGTGTTTCACATTATCATATAATCAGTTTTATGATTGTTTTCAAATATCTGTCAAATTTTTCAAAGGTGATTATACTCATATACATGTAATTTTCCAAAAATATGTCTCCAGTATTAGAGCTGAAACATTTTTTAACCATAATAAAGTTAGATGTACAACGAATATTTGTTACATGATAATTCTCTTATGATCATTTATTATTATAAATATAATATATTATAATCACTTATAATCATTTATGATTCGGAATAATTTATGATTTATGTGTTTTTTTTAATTGAATAAATACATGAAATGTTTTCTATACTTGCACATCATTAGTCACTGCACATTTGCGATATGACGGAAATGTTGTGAGTGGAATATTTATGAAATTCAGTTAATACAGTGTAATGTTGTACAGAATAATCATCTGGAGACTAATTATTATAATTTAACTCCTATCTCTACAAACATCTTCTTTTTTAATTGCTTTCTGATAAAGCAGTCAAAAAACATATTTTATTACATAGTCAGTTAAAAAGTACATCATTATTATATTATATATTTTATTAAGATCTCACATATTTTTATTAAAGCAAAACTTAAATCTTATAGGTTTTAGATCATGTTTTCCGAATCATAGTAATGAGGCGTTCCAGGAAATGGCAAAACTATGAAGATAAAGTGGAAGATTTAGGAATGTGAGAGAGTGAGCAACGACAGCGTAATAGAAGAGATTAAAAAGTTTTTGTTGAAATAATATTTTTAAATTAGAGCAAATGGATTAAAGAAAGTAAAAGATAGAAGGCTTTGAAGGATCCTCAAGGATCGTGGATCGTTGGATCGTTTTCAGCATTTATTGAAAAAGTAAATATTAGTGTTTTAATGTTAGGCGATCCTGAAAATTATTCGGAACAACATATTTGAGAAATTTCCTCGATTTTCTAGTACAGGTAATCAGATTTTCTCTCATCGTTCTCGTAACTTCATTGCAATTAGCAAAATGTTATCGACCGATTGACTATTCATCTGAATCATGTAGTTAAAATATATGGATTTTTTTCTTCATGTAACTGCTTAAGTAGGGGTGATTAATTGGTGAATGAAATTATGTAAAATTTTATGATTATTTTAGTTTCGAAGTCATGTACAAAATTAAAATAAAAAATATAATATTTGTATTATTATGTTCAAAAATATAATGAAAACGAGAAGAAATAGCTCAATATTTTCTGTAGTAGACCTTGGCCCAGTCTGAGATGTACAACTGCATAGTTTTATCAAGATTTTTCCAGAAATTTTACCACTTTCTAAATTCCATAGTTTTTACTGCAATTGCGACAATGACTATGAACGAGGGGCATAATGACGATAAAAATATCTATTCTTCACGTTTACATTGTGAAAAATATGCGTTTATATCTTCTATATGCCGATGTTTTCTTCATTGTCATTTTTAAAATTACAGCATTATCAGGTTGTACTGTATTATATGAATGAAATCAGACATTAAAGTTAGTTTAGAATAATTTGAATTACTTACATATTTATCTTATGTAAATATCTTTCTGTGAAGATAGTTAAATTAGAATATAAAAAAGATGTTAGTAATAATACTGATATGAGTGTCTTAATGACTCAGTGTAACATATGGATGCCTTATTATAAATATACCACAATTGTTGCACTGAAATATTCTTTATATAGGAGATGAAGTGAATATGAATAATTGAATTAGTATTGTGAAATAAAGGTGAAATAAAATGAATATGAATAATTGAATTAGTATTGTAGTTTCAAATAGGCGGCGCACTTGGTCAACAGGACCACGATTAGCCATTCAAATTAATATTACTTTTACTCTGTTAAATGAACGACTCGCATTGTAATCGGTCGCTTGATTGTCTCCAGATTCATATAGTTTTATTACTTCTAAAATCTGTAACTTCGATATTGCAACTATTATGGTCCCGAATCGGTTTTATAATATTTTCCGCCTATTAAAATGTATAGTTTATATTTCAATCGCGCTATTTACGAAAATAATGGTACTACTTGCAACATATAATTTAAGCGTAAATACTATCTAGGTTTGTTTAAATGTTTGCTTTTGTACATAAACAAAAAAAATAACTGGTTGTATCGTAATGCATCAACAATTTCCAAGCTATACTATTAGGTGATGCACCCTTCATCAGAAGCACTTTGCAGTTACTTTGCTACCTAAATCTGAGCTCTTGGAAGTGCCATCTGAGGGGCTGATTTTTTTTTGTAAAACTTTCATCTGATTGTAAAGTAATTTTGAGTTTGCATATAAAGTAGTTTTCAAATATTTAACATCGAAATATTTTACTTTAGTTCATAGCTTATTCTCTCATTTATTGACACATCATCGAAATCTTATTTCATTAGAACTAAGGCTTGGGAATTTGGTACATTATTACTAATGAAGGAAAAAGTTCACATGTCAGAAATTTTTTGTCCAGAAACAAAAACAAAATTTATGTTAATATATTAATCCACTTTCCTACATACTTGTAAGATTTTGCGGCTTCATGAATATTTTGAAGTTACAGTTAAATATTTAAACTAGACAATAACCGGTTTAAACTTAGTTCTATTGTACCTGCTCCTTTTCTAAACTTCTTACTTTTCTGTTCTACAATATTGCCTGTAGGCAACAATTTTATATTTATGCGACTTCTAATTACATAAAACATTTTAAGTAATTGAATTTCTACTAGAAGACGCCACCGTATTATTTACATAAAATTTTATTTACACTTCATTAAACAAAACTAATTGAATTTTTACTAGAAGTCAACTAGATATCGCAGCTTTCTAGTATATTGTATTTATTAAATTAAAGGAGGATTCAATTCAAAAATTTATTTTCAGATATCTAGAATGGGAAATGTTTGACACTCCCACACTTTTACCCATTATTATTACTCCCAACGATATAATCAAGAACAGTAATAAAAATACAGTGAAATAAGTTTACTTTTGAGATAGATTGTGTAATCATTTTACAATGAGACCAAGATAGTAATTTTTTCGTCGGCTTTACACACTAATACAACTAATATTAAAAGATATATTGAAACAATGTACAAATTGCAGGGCATATTTCAAAGGATTATATTTAACAGAGAAAAACTGAAACAAATTTCCAATTGTGCGTTTCAAATTTAAATTAATGTTAGATACAATTAAATGAAACAACGTGATCATGACCTAGGTTTCGTTGTATTACAACATCTTCAGGTGGGATATTAGCAAAGATAATTCTAATATTATATATTCTAATATTATATGGCTTTGCTAATATCCCACCTCCAATCTAATATTATATGGCTTTGCTAATATTCCACCTGAACATGTTGTAATACAACAAAACCTAGGTCGCGGTAAAGAAATTAAAGAAAGTAGAAATAATACTACATCACGTTGTTTCATTTAATTGTGAATAATGAATTTGTACAAAATTAACTCCAAATATATTCAATATTAATGTTAGATATTAAAATGCCGTTCAAATTTCTTTATTTATTTAAAATTTTAGCACCAATTGTTTTAAATAATTCTTTTTTTAAATTATGTCAAATTCATCATGTTTATTTTAAATTTCTAACTTTTTAATTTGGAAATATTTCATATCAGTATTTTTACTAATAGTAATAATAGCTTCATATCAGTATTTTTATACCAAACTTCATGTAGTAAAAAATAAAAGATATCGACATATACGTCTTAACAAGCAGCTTCTTTAAAGTGATGAACCAGGTTTTTGAATATGTTACTCTTCAAAAAAGATGTTAATAATTTATATTAATAAATCGTAATTCAGAGATCTAATCACAATAAGTCCATCAATTAAACTTTTTTCGTATCCCAACGTTTACTTCTTAGTTAAAATTATTATTGAATCATGCAAGTAAATATATTCAAACGCACCAGAGTCCATCCGATAGGAATGAAGTTTTAAAGAACTTCAAGGCATGGCTGCCATTATATCGAAATGCAGTTAATAGATTACACTAGTTTATCCGATTTGCGGTGTGAACTTTGAGGGATCTTTTATATGAATTGTATAAACACTATGAATTTCAAAGATTTGTGGGGATTTAATTTTATTTACTATTTGCTTTCACAAAGTAAGCCTGCCAGTATTTAGATTCAACCTTTTAAAAGTGTATCTTTATGTTGTTCATATGCTTTAAAAATAAATGAATTCGTGAATGAATGAAAATGGAAATGATACTTATTTTATCCTTCCAATTATGTAGTTTTGGCACTAAACTACCGTTAGCAGCAGATAGAGTTATTTAACATACCACCATTTTTTGTACTCTATTACTGCCTTGGGCACTGGAGATATTTCTTAGAAAATAGAAATAGGGAAACTAGTCATGTTGGAGAGGAAAAGACCTCAACAAAACTAGCTTTTCTGTCTCTATTATATAAGAAATATGTTATTACGAAGAGAAGATGGAATTTCATTCCACTAAGTTTTTCATTGATAAAAAATGATATTAAATATCAATATCGAGCTTAAAACTTGCCAGGATATTTCGTTTTTTTCTTTACAAAAATAGTAGAGGTTTTAATTAGTCTCAACCATAATAAGAATGAAGTATTTTCTATATTTCTTGGTTTCAATATTATTTTATTGATATACTAGCTATAATAGCAGGGATATCACAAATATAAAGAATATTGAATATTGCCTAAATAGGCAATTCATTAATATTTGTTAATTATTTATAAACTAGCTATTATCTGCTACTTCGTCTGCGTGGAATTATAAGAAAGAAAAGTAAGTTTGTTCAGTTATAAGATTTATCCATTGTCTCGAAATAAAGCACTGTCAAAACATGTTTCCGTCAAAACTCCATGAAAATTAGACTAACCTTATTCGACAAAAGGACACGACCGATGTACGCAATTTATGTGAAATATCTTTCTTTGGCGCGTGACTAATTTAGATATTTCCGTGGTTTTTAAATTTATAACGGGAGAAGACTGAATGGTTACCAGAGTCCGCACTAACACACACTTATTATGTTTTGTTTTAATATAAAAATAGAGTGTAAAACCTATTACCTATTTAATTTTTTTCTACAAATAACCATATGAGCTTATAAAAGGCAATCGTTTCAAAATCACAGACCGACACTTTAGTTCTATTTCTTTGTGTATAATATAATTATGAGTAAATAATGTTGAGAAACTATGTGAAAATTATCAACTGTGTTTTGAAAAATCGGCTATCAAATTTGCTACTTAACTGTGTTTATAACAGAGATATTCTTCGTTACAGGCAATATATATATATATATATATATATATATATATATATATATATATATATATATATATATATATATATATATATAGATATATATATATATATATATATATATATATATATATATGTCCCGTATCCGATTGCACTGGTAGTTTCACACTGTCCGCCATGTTAGGTTTTGTGAAAAGTGTACGGTAAAATATTACAATGTTAAAAAAATATACATAAGTACGTAAACAGTAAGCAATAAAATTGTTCTAATCTATTTTCATACCGATAATTCATTTTTATATATTTCTCGTATGTTTTATATTATTTTTTAAAGTCTGCGCTATATGAATAATGGATTTTCCTATGTTTCTAAAAAATTCTCACTAAAATTTTCATAATTTATATAAAATTGTTTGGACATATTTTCTTTATACTTGCTTCTTTTTTTAAATTATTTTTATTATCTGATTTTATGAAAACTAACCTTAGTTGAAGATTTGATGACAGTAAGATATTGTATTATACTAAGGCATTGAAAGTAAAAAAAAATATTAAGAGACGGTACTGGCGAAATAGATACATGACATAGACATGTGCATAGATTTTTGGAAAGAAATTCTAATTTCCTTATGGTGTATGGTAGTTATGTCTCTATCCCATGTGTTTGTAACGCCTTAACAAATATAATTATTCTGACTATATTTTATGTTTCCCACAGATATTATTAAGAAATTATGTTTACTTGTTGGGACAAGTAGAATATTTCCTACAAGAGGTAAACATAAATGAGGTATTCAACTCTCGCCACAATGGATAATAATAAGTTTCCTCTCCGTCCACCGGAAGAAGTTTCAATGTTTCCACACGTGAGCAATGAATCCTTCTTAGGTCTGAAGTGGGTTTGAGTTGATGCTTTCATATAATAATGTCCGCAAGAAAATTTTTCCTAATATATTTATGTTATGTACATAAAACATGACACATATAACTAATGTGTTACCGCATTCACTTGTGGATTGATTTGTAGCTCGCTTGCTAAGTGTGATCGATAAATTGACCATTAGGTAAAGTCACATATTCGATATTACTGAATGTGTAATGGCTGAAATTTGATTATAATGAGAAAGGTTGAATTTATGCTTATGATGGTTGTAATACTATCCAAGGACTTGCAAACTTTAAAATATTAGAAAATCAAATATCATTGGACAAGTGAAGAAATGTTAAGAAGAGTATGCACGTTAAAATTTAAATTGTTGTTTGTTATATCTATAATATATCACGTTGCTTTTCGTAAAATATTTGCTTTGGAGTTAAATTAAATTTGGCTTAAGGGCGAATTATCGTTGCATATTTGTGGCTCTCATTCTGTGTAAAGTGCATAGTTGTACTTAAAAAGGTTGCAATGATTCTTTTTAATAAAACGTAAATTTTTATTAATAATTGAACTAAATTTAATGCGGTTTTTAGCGAAATATTAATTTTGATTCTGAAACAATAGAAGTTAATACGAAAGTGAAACTATTATTGCTTTAATGTTTTCAGATAAAGATTTTTGTAACCCATGAGAGAAATCGAACGAGCCCAATTCCAAAGTTTTACTCTTACCCATTGAGAAAACCCCACCTCTTTTCTCCATTAAAGACCCTTCTAATTACAATATATAACCAAGGACTCGACGAGATAAGTCAAACCAGCTCAAACTCGATGAGTTTACTATCAGCCATTGAGAAGTTTCCATGACCACACTTCTCTTTCATGATCTTATCAACTAAATAGTACCACATTTTTCTATTGTCATGAGAATTTCATTTGTTTATAAAATTTCTAACCTGTATGATAATTGGGTGATAACTGACTTGCATAGTATGCATTCATTAAATCATAAGTACTTACAAAATGTTGTAATATTATGAGAGGAATTTACTTGAAAGTCACATTTGTCATGAACGATAATAATATCTATATTATGACCGTGCAGTTTTATACTAAACATTTTATATAGACATAATGACATATAAAAACGATTCTAATAGATCAAACGTATATTTCATATTATAACGGTCGACTGGCAACAAAAACGGACATAGCTTCCTTTAGTTCCGTGATTTATTAGACTGAAAATTTGTGCGCAATTTTCCCAGAAAATATTATCGTTAGATTAAATGGGATAATTTTTTATTAATTTTCAATTAGTACCTCTATTAGATATGTATCTATGTTATATGATCGAGCTCAGGAAATGCGATCACAGTATTGACTAATTGTTCATCATTATCATTACCAGAAACTGAAAACTGGGCACTGCTGAACATAACCCTTCTCCATAGATTCCTATAAATGGTTTCACGCGACCTTTTTCGGTCCATTTAGTAGGTAGCCGTCTCACTCTGTATCTTCCCATACGTGGTCATAAAATCCTTTCCAGTTCAAGAGCTTGGAGATACTTTTCACTATATTTTATACACTCAGCTGAATAGTTTCTAAGAAAGTATATCTCGTTGTTTTACAATTTGATGCAATTGGATTGGTTTTGTAGTTTTGGTCTATAGTCCGACTGCTAGAGTTAGTGTATAAACACTTCAGTACTTCAGTATACCAGTAGCTAATAGACTGGTGCTGTAGAAAATCAAAAATGGTCCAGGTTTCGATTGAATCGAGTGATTTCTCACAATCCATGAATATAGGATGTAGCAGTCGATTATTCTGCTCCAGTGTTTGTATAATATTGCAAATAAAGTAAATGTGGTTGATGATAATAAAGCCTTTTCAGAAATTAATTGTTTATAATTTGAAGACTCTTTATCAAAAATTTTGCTAATATTTTCGTCACAAGATTTTAGTTGGTTTCACACGGCATAGGTTTTGCAAATATTTTTTTTATTCGACTTCGAACAAATGTGGAACAACTGCAAATATCGTCCACATCTGATAAATATAACTACAAAATAAAATTATTTTGAAATATAATCAAATATTTATACTGATGGTGCATTTAATATGGAAGATAAACAGAAATTAACTTTGTTTTGATTACTGTTTTTAAGAACTTAATAGGTCAGAACCTAGTCAACAAATTGGTGATGTAAATATACTACGTCAAGAGATAAGGGCATTGATTAGAGATCAATCTTCCAAATTGTGCTTTATTACGTTGTCTTAAGAAATAAGTACACGTTAAGTTAAAATATGTTATTATATAATTTTGTAAAGGTTTTGCTTGCACGAAAGCTCTTATTCAAGTTTAGTTTTACCTGTAATCTTTCCAAATGAAACACGAAATTACTGTTAATAGGATAGCATATTGCAAATAGTGAATAAGGAAAGTGTAAATATTATATTTTTATTATTAATACAAAGACCTTAAAGTGGAACATACCCTAAGATTCGTTAAATCTGTTCGTAAGTTTGTATAACTAAATTTTGTGATTCTTCAACTTTTAGCGTAACACAAGTGTTGTGTATCATATTAAATAAATGAAAATAAATACTAAGTATACTTCATAAGGTATCTTGTTAACATACGTATCTGTCCTATAATCTTGACAGTGTTTTGTTAATAAGGTCTTATTATAGTTGATCGTTTATGTTCATCGGGGAAAAAGTTTTGGTTAAAAAATATTGATTTCCACATCATTTGTTTTGAGATATAAGATTTGGTATCTCAATATATATATATATATATATATATATGTGTGTGTGTGTGTGTGTATATATATATATATATATATATGTGTGTGTGTGTATATATATATATATATATGTACAAATTTATTTTTTTTTGTGAATAGAAAAATTTAAAAATATTCATATTTATTTTTGTAAGCTTCCATCACATGGACGTTTCCATCACATTTCCGGTCACCCAAATCATCTTTTGAATTCCCAGCACCTCATCTATAAAAAAACTGACTTTGGACCAATGTGACCAGCTCACTGCCTACTGAATTTTGCCACTCTCTTGGCAATGACAGTTACTTTGCTTTTTCACCGAAACCACTCATTTGCTTTGCGGTCCTTTAAAGATATCCCTACCTTCTTCTTCTTGTACATCGTCCTTTGAGCAACAAGAGGATTTTGAAGGATGGCGTTTGGTCTTAACCAAGTTTATTCACGATTCCTTTTAACCAATCGTAGTTATTGGTCTAAGTATACATACTTATCTACAGGCTTTACTATAGTATCGAAAACATTTATAATCGCAGAGCTATTAGTTTCCGACGTCATGACTTTTGTGTTCTTCTGATTCACTTTAAGTCCTACCGGGCGAGTGGCTTCCTGCAGTCCATGAATTATTATCAGTAGGTCATTTACGTTATTAATAAAAAAACATCAAGGCTATCACAATTTAAAGTAGTTATTTAGATAATAAAGAAGGTTTATGGACGATATAGCCCAAACCTAAATTTAACAACTTTAAATTTTGCGCCATTAGCACCAGATATCATAAGACTTTTCCCCGTCCTGCTATTTAAAGACGTCTTCCACAGTGAAGGTAAAATGTTTGAGTGCTACTGTGCCCTACTACCTGACTCTTCTTCAAATAGATATAGGTACACTTCTAAAGACACTTTCAGAGTAGTATAGTTATATCTATTGACAATCAGGTCCCTGTATCTGTTCTCGCATTTCTCAGAAATCTTTGCTTTTTCCATATATCCACCTTATTGAATGGTTTTTTCGTAGGCGAAGTACATTAGCCATAACGGAACATTTGATTCTGTAGTTTTTTCATTACACTTTCCAATACTTAGGATGAGGTTTAGTATCCTGATGCTTTGTCTGAAGTATGCTTATTACATTGTTGATAAAATGTTACCTTGGGGGTTGACATGTTTGTGATTACCTTGGAAAATATGTTGTACACTTACGAAAGAAGATTTTCTGCCTGCAGTTATTCAGATTGCTTTAACATCGCTTCTTAAATAGCAAGATTGCTATAGCTGTTTCCCAGTTTCTTGGTATCTCACCTAAGAGTAAAACTTAATTCAACAAGACGATCAGTTCGTCTAACAAAGCATTGCTACCGTCTTTCAACACTTCAAACAGGATTTCATCAGCATCCCAACTATTCCATACTTGAATATTACACAATGTCGTTCGGATTTCATAGCGTCTTTTAATTTTGCAATGAAATAATCACAAGGCTCTTTGCTATATGTATAGAGGCCCCAGTAATATTATAGCAATTTCGCTTTATTTGTAACTGTATGGTCCACCCCATTCTTTACTTATATTTTATATTTATTAGATAATTAATATAATATTTTTGTTGAACGTAAATTTATATTGGAACTAAAGATGACAAATCACTTTTCGTATTTATTCCGCAATGAAGTAATAATAATGCCTGGTGGAGTTTGAAAAAATTGTTTTCAATTAAAAATAAAAGGTCATTTTGATTTCAATGAACCTGTAAATTAATATAAAAAAATTTTATATTTTTTCTTTATATGAAATTGCCGATTCTTAATCGGTTCATAATTCGGTCAGGACCCTGTATACATATATATATATATATATATATATATATATATATATATATATATATATATATATATATATGTATATATATATATGTATGTATATATAATCCTGTATATATATATATATATATATATACATATATAAAATATGCATAATTGAGTACAGAACCCTTGTAGGGCAAGTTTCGCTCAAAATTATTTTTTTTATATAAAAATACCACGCAATATCAATCAGAAAATATTTATTAGCTTTATAATAATGTATCCAATTTGTTAATAATTGCAAAAAATATATTTAAACTAGCAACTCAACCCGATTTCACTCAGGTTATAATAGTTTTTTCACAAAATTTTGTCCTTGTTTATATTTCGATCCCCAATGAGTTTGAAGAAATCCTACTGATAATGATAACGCACGCAGTCCGTGGGACGTGTCTGTTTGTTTGTTAGAGAATTAAATTTCAAATGACGTTTGTTTCTCATGCAAGTATAATCAGATTCAAATTCATTTATTTTTGCAAATGGGTCGCTATGAGGGATATTTTTTTAGTCTATAAATTACTTCTTTCACATTTTTTATTAGGAATGTCAATTTATACACATTACATGTCAATTTTTACACATACATTACATAAATGGAATAACTGATAGTCATTTGTAGTAGTAGATAAGTATATAAATAAACTCAATTACGTCACATTCTGTATAAAAAACTAATTTATTATCATTTAAACTTCACCTAAAACTATACAATTTTCTCTTTTTAATGTTATTATAAACATTAAGAAAATCAATCAACATCAATAATCCCGCGGTCTTCTTGAAACGACTCGAACGCAACTCATTGCACGTTCCAACAAATAACATTATTTACTTCGGTTTGTGTTTTGAAGATACTGTAATATCTTTAGAAATATGCATCCAAACTCTATAGCGTAATGATTATTGTTTGTCGACATCAAATACTAAAATCGAAGGCATTGCAAAATCACGACGCCTTAGTAGTTTGTTCTTGCACCGGACTGTTTTGCATTGTTTGTGCGAGTTGGTTCGCAATCGGCGTACAATTTATGCGTCGGTCTCATGAAAACCGCTAGACGTAGCCAGCTAAAACCGAATGCAATTAATTCTGTATTTAATATAAAAATAAATAATGTATTTAAATGAAAAATAAAGCTAAACTTTTGCAAATTATTCAAAATGAAAAGCATACAATATTGCCAAATCTGGAAACCTGAATGATGGAAAATACCATTTCCATCATTCGATTTAATTTAGATAAATTAATTATACAAAAGATTATATAAATTTCTCTTGCTCGTAAAATTCAAAGCAACACATTTATGTAATATGTAAACCTATCTTTAGATCACAAATATCATAAGAGGTCCACTTTTTTTTCATCATCCTCCACATCGACCCAAGGTAGCGTCTAGATGATTCAATTTTTCCACCAAGTGTAACCGACCGAGAAAGGAGCCGCGTGTTGGTCGTCGTCTTTCCAATGGCTACTTTTAGTACAGCCTCTCCGTCAACGCAAGGGTCTGAGAAGCGGTTTAACCTTCATCGCCTCGATGTTCCATCACGTTGTACTTGTTTATTTGATCGCCATATGGAAGTGAGTACGGTTTACGGTAGTTGAATGGAAGTGAGGAGAGTTTTTTTTAGCTGTATTAGTGTTTCCGCCCTAATTCCCCTGAATGTCGAGTAAGTGCTCCCTTAGGTAATGACGTGACACTTATATAGAAAAGTCAACATAGGGAGAAAATTCTTTGCAAATTTGAAAAGAGTTTTCCCTCCATTGATATTAACAACTCGGTTAACATTACATTTCCAACTTCGTGTAAATATGCCCTAAGCCAATTTATATTTTGTGTCATTTAATAACTTTAATTTAAATTGTAAAGATTTATATGTTCGGAAACTTTGCTATATTATTTAGAAATTTCTTTCTGGACCATTTTTTCGTGACATTAAGGCTAAATACCAAAAAAAAATGTTCGTGAAATTAAAAACCTGGTGACATTATCAAGTTATATAACCAGCCTTGTCAAACCAATTTATGTTTTGGATCATTTAATAATTTTAAATTAAATTGCAAATACTTCGAGTTTTCAAGAGTTTTGATATCTATTTTTAAAATTCGGCTCCAATAAAATCTTTACCTGTCTCCTTGTCATTTCAGTTTCACTTTTTATAAATGTAAATTCGTCAACATATTTACTACCCATATTTACCAACTAAATATATATTGACCACTTAATCGCACAATTTAATGTTTTAACACTATTATCTTACTATAATATCGTCAAAAGAAGGAACTCTCTTAGCGAAATAAATTTGTTACTCATGCAGGTGATTCTGTGAATTAAACTGAGTATATTTGAAGCATACATTATTTTCCTTTGTTGATATCAAAAATACTAGTGATTTTTTTATCAGAAACGTTTGGATATTTCGTTTAGTTCCTTAACATTTTCTATTCATTTTGATGCATAGAATCACCTCTATTAATTTTTCGACAAATCATTTTTACCTATCGTGCAGTATAATTTTCCTTCAAAAATTCTTTTTATTATATTTCGATAAACATACTTTGTTTTTTGTAATATTATAATAGTATTCGTAGATTAATTCCCAATAATATCTATATAAGTAAATATTGATATTTTTACATATCGATACATCCCTACTTCTTACGCCTTGCCTATGACCGAGCTCATGTGTAACTATGCACAAGTGTATGAGTGGACCGATAAGCACGTGCTTGCGTTGCGGGTGTCGGCGTGTATGCGGAAATATGTGCCAGTGCGTGAATGCGTGTGTATATATTGTATTTAGGTATAGGCATGTGTAAGTATGTATATATATATATATATATATATATATATATATATGTATATATATGTATATATATATATATATATACACACACACACATATATATATATATATATATATATAGGTGTGTGTGTATATATATATATACCTTTATAAATATACAAGTATTTTCTAATTCTAACCTAATTATTGACACGGTTCATACACATTATAAAGGTTCAACAGAATCACTCTCTTTAATACCCAATTTAAAGGGAAATAATTTTGTCAACATCTTTTGTATTATATCACGAAAACAATATTTAGGATTTTACTTCCCTTAATCATCACACGTTTTTCCACCCTTACTTTTATCATTCTAGATAGTTGCTCGTTGTGATTTCTTCTGAAAATTATGTAACTATAACCATGTGAACGAAGTCGCTGTAAAAGCTGATAAAAAATGCTGGACGTAGAAATTTTTCCGAAGACTACTGTAAATATTTTTCAAAGATCACTTGTCAATTTCAGAACTCAATTGAATTTAAATTTGGTGGTTTAGATCGAAAATAACTTCAATATTGAAATACCATATGGGCGGTGAGAAAATTTAATAAATTTTAGAATACGGTTCAAACATTTTAGAGACAAGTTATGAAAATTAGCGTCTAAAACAGGTTTAATCCAGGCATTATATATGAAATATGGAAAAATAAAGATATTTTTAAATGGAATCGATCCTGAATCTCCACATAGAGAACAAGGAAACTCTTTGGGCTTTCTGTGTTTTCATGCACATAAGTGTAAATACAACCTATTTGAAAAGGAACTTGCGGATACACGAACAATAAGAGGATATTTTAATTTATACAAACTTCAGGTAACTTGCTCAGGGAACTTATAAAATGCTTCACAGTCAAACAATGACGGTATCTAGAAACCTTTGAATGTTCGTAAAAAATAATTTATACATTGAAGTGTAATCGTAATAACTTTAAGGTTTTTTGCTTGTTATTTATTTCTCTCCATTTTGTGTACTTACGAGAGTTTTGGATAGGACATAGAGTTAAGATAGAATAACAGTTTATAATGTGTCTGGATATAATAAAATAACGATAGCATAAAAGAATATCATAAAGAATATGCAAGTAACCTCTTCGAAACTCCGTGAGCCTCCCCAGATTATACAATAAATGGATAAGTTCAAGGCAGGAAAATGCTCCTTTATTTTTCTCAATCAATTATTTTAAGATACTTTGTAGTCGTGATTTACATACTTTAAATGACGTGACTCCACGGTTCCTTCCATATTTCTTTACTGTTTAACAATTATAAACAAGTAAGTCCGATAGAAATGTCCTGTCCACCTAGGAAATTGCGATGTTTTTATTACTGGCATTGACCACATTGTTGAAAAAAAATATTCATGCGAAACATATATTCCATTCAAGTTAGCTGAAACTACACTGCTGAATGGAGTCAACTTTCAGTTTGGGCGAAAAATTGGTGAAACATAAAAAATATAATACAGTGCCATCTAGTTGACTTCTAATTAAAATTTAATTAGATTTATTTAATATAGTATTAACTAAATGTTATTACATAAATAACACAGGGCGCTTTTCTAGTATAAACTGCTATGTAATCTGTATGAATTGTATTAATATTATTTTAGGGGGTGTATCTATTTACACCGTATTATAAAAATGAATATTAATTAATTAAATAGCAATATATAGAAAAATATAGAATCATATATAACATTTCTCGAATAAGTATTTATCAGAATGTAATGACTATTTTACTTAATGAGTTGCCATCGTAGCTCATCTTATATAACATAGGATCGAATGCAGTTTAGGGCATATTTATTTTTTTAAATAAGTGCATAATCCTTATAAAAATTAAAAATTATTCTCCACATATTGACAAAGAAAGAAAGTGTGAAAATGTCATATATTCTTTTCCTTTTTACGTGTTCGACTTGTTAAGCGTTTAATTCATCTGAAATTATTTTAGAAACAAAATAATATGTAAGTACTGATCCTAAAACTGTAATAAAACTAGTATCGTTGTTAAAAATCACGTTAAGCAAAACCTACATCATACTTTGATGTTTTTTAGTGCGTGAAACAATGTCCGCACGATAAAGGTAATATACAAACACATTACATCCGGGCAAAAATATATTCAGATGGTTTGTTAAAAAAAACATTAAAGAATATAGTCGTGGATAAAATGAGTAGAGATTCGTAAATAAAGTGATGAACTAAACATTGTAACTGAAACGGTGGCAAAATATTAAAAACTGTGATATAATTTGTATGATTTTTATTAGATAGTTTTAGTTTAATAATTAATATTAAATTAATTTTTGGTGTACGTACGCAATAATATTCTTCGGATCAAATAAATATACGTACTTAACTATGACACCTTTATATAAAGACAGCACAAAATCATTATATATTAAAAAGTACATTAGACTATATGTTCGTTAATAAACTGAGAAATTTTATTTTGTATTCCCTCCTGTTTCGTTCGACGGATATTAATTGCTCCTCGTTGCAGTGAATATATTTGAAAATAAAATGTCCTTTAGGCAAAATGTGCGCCAGTCATGAACATCTCATGGCACCGACAGTAATTACAAACGCGAGGACGAGAACAGTTCTATTGGATTTAATCCCAGCTGCGTTAAGAATAATGTTCAGAGATATATCGCAGGTGGAAGTCATGGGCTTTGTTTCTTTTTTCACTTACAGCTTTCAGTGAAGTAAAACTATCAAACAAAACTTTATAATTATAATTAAACTTTTGTCTATAGATCAAGAAAGTAGCATTATGCTTGTCATATAAAACGCTCAAAATACGGTTTTATAAATAACAGTTGATTTAAAAGGCTAGATAATTTCTCAGGGGATAACAAAATATACATTTTACTAAAAATTTCAACTCATAAATAACAACAAAAAAACTGGCAAAATGGAAGCCAAAATGTTTGTACCATCATATACACATTCAAGCATTGAAGAATAGGTCAAGTTCTTACCAACCGCATGGACACGCCTGTAAGTTTTGATTCAACAGCATACCTGATGTTTTGAGGTGGTAATAACTTAATATATTTTATAATATCAGTGTTCACGTTAAAATTAAATTGCTTATGACAAAAAGCGACTTAAAGCAATGCGATGGTGATAATTTTGGATAAATATATACATCGTTAAAACAATTTAAATTTTTGTAAAATTTCATTTAATACCACATATCTCTCGATACGAACAGAACGTATAGAACATGTATAATTGGACCACTACTTTCTTTAACTATACTAAATTTCAAGTTTTGATGTACATTCGCATTTGAGAAAAATACTTACAAGCCTTTTTCTACGGTTATTGTAGACAGGCATATCACATTAAATATTATTGAGAATTAGAAAGATAACTTTCAGTAAAGTTTACTGTAAGCAACAGATGACGGACATCCAACACAATCCAAATCTCTTAGTACGCGACATCCGGCAACGAACATCCGCTTGCGTTTGGTGTACTTACTCGACAAAATTGCTGCGCTTCTCGCTCATATGTAATAGACGCGTCTCCGCTTTGGCATTACAGCCTCTGTATCGGTGCGAGATCACATTTTATTGATGATTTCTACTTTATTTAAATTCTTTACCATGACTTGGGTTTTATTGTATGACAACATCTTCAGGTAGGCAAATTGAAATGGTAAAGAATTTAAATAAACTGGAAATAATGTTACATCATGTAGTTTTATTTACTTGTGAAAAATTAAATTAAAAACTTAAAAAACTATAAGCTAAAGCCAATATTTATACAAGCATTTAGAAATTTTTATACAATTACAAAAAAAAAGTCATAAAATATTGTAAAAACTCAAAATATAATTTGTCTTTTCTTTTTACCAAATTCTTATACAACAGATATGAGATTTAGGGTATTTGAACAGATTGAATTATCAAAATATATCAAAAAAAATATTTATCTTATTTAAGCTTTAAACCCTTATCGCTTAAATAGGAAATGGACTATTAACACAAACAAATTTATTATTCTAGTTGCTGGTACTTGACAGATTGGCAAATTGAGCAGAAATAAGATCGTGGATGAACAAAGTAACTATCTAATTTACATGAAGCTACCATTAATGAAGGCTTACTCACATCCTATATGACGCCCTTCTCACTAGACTATTAATTCTGCATAGCGAAACTCTGTTCCAATTTCCTGTTATTAAAATATGGATAACCTAATTATTGCTGCTGCTTTGACTATTAAACTTAAATGGTTATAGCATCGATATACTTCTCAATTTGTATCGTTGTATCGTATATAAATACAAATTTTGATATTAATCTTAAATCAATTTACATGCCAATATCTCGGAAGAAATAATGACACATAAAGATTAATGTATGCTAGTAACACGTTATTTAAGTGGTGTTAGAAAAATGTAGTTTAACAAATATTAATTATTTTAATAAACCTTTTTTGAAATTTCATCGGCGATGTCGAAATATTTCTAGGTTTGCTAAATCAAGTAATACTCTAATTATGAGAAGAAAATCCATGACACTAGTGATTGTATCCCTTGAGTGATTTTATTTGAAGAAATAAACTAAATATTAGATAGTATACTAAATCGTAAGCAAGGTAAATTAAAGATATATTTTCAAATAAATAAAATATAAAATCACATATGGAGTAAACTTATCCATGTATATTCTTGTTCTATTTATTTTACTTTGTTTAATAATTCTTTTCTCTTCCTGATGCGTCCTAATTTTAATTATACATTTATATGATATAGAATACATTTATGAGAAAACAAATACGATAATACGACTCGAGTAATTGTCTAACATAAGTGTAATATTTTATTCAAAGACTTGACTTTATGTTGCAAAAGTGAGTGAAACAAAATAAATTATTTTTACGACATTAAAAACTAACAGACAACTAATGAACAGTTAAAAACCATACAAATGTAACATTTTAAAGCAAATAGTGCTCAGTGCTACACTTATGTTCACAGCAATAGTTAAAAAATCTTTCTGAGGTCGACAAAAGTAGCTCGATATTTTCTTATCAAACGAAACCAAAACTAGACGAAAAAGAAAATACAAATATTTCGATTTCATCTGGAAATCTTTGGTGCCTTTAAAAGTATTTTAATATACCTTACTCTTTGTTTAAAATGACATCAGGTCCATCAATAAAATTTTATGTATTTGAGCAAGAACTATTTTGAATAGTGATCATCGTTACATATTTATTAAATTCGACTCACATCCATAAAATAGGAAATTATTATAATATTAGTGTTTAGATAGTTTTATCAGAAAATTTAATATAATAGGGCAAACTCATATTTATTACTATGTTAATTAAATAATAAGTACTTTATTTTAATTGTTTACGACAAATGACCATTTCTACTCATGTGGTGTCATGAGATGTAGAAAAATAATAACAGGTTAAGTTCCAGTTATAACAAATTGTTCTCATTTCATTATTTCCTTTCCCACAAAAGCTTTTCTGTCATGTAAATAATATAATTACGATGATTTAATACTTAACACGTCTCTTTTAAAATAAGTTCCTACACGATCAACCGATATAATAATTATACGGAACACCAAATATTTGTTACCGCTAGTAAATTAGCATGGTTAGTGTTGTCCCATTCCTAGCCGAGCATCACTTCTCTACGATGATAACTTTTTCTTTCTCTACGATTATAACTTTTGTTATTTAACAATCAAATGTATGGTACAATGCATTACGACACATTTTATCGGTATGTAACAAAATATTGAAGTTAAAAATCAATTTTAAGATTAACTAAAGGATTTTCAAAAAACGTAGTTTAAAATAAAATCTTCCTAATTCGCAACATCTCATTTGTCGTTGTGAAAATATAATGTATAAAACAATGTATGACAAATACGGTAATACTAGTGTGGATAATGTCATAAGTTAAATATAATTATATATATATATATATATATATATATATATATATATATATATATATATATATATATATATATATATATATATATATATATATATATATATATGTATCAACTATTTAGTACGTGAAAGAAATTAAAATACTATGGAAAAATTAATACGGAAACATTAGCTCAGTAAAATTCTGTGATATAAATATCATACTACCAATATAGAGATGTAAAAAAGAACGTGTTGATTGTTTATGCAGGTATATGCATAACACTCAGTACGTTTAAAACGTGTATCTGTAAAAATTATAAATTTATTTATATAAAATCACAATTCTTAACGATATGTTTATATACTTGAATGCTAACTTCATAGACAAACAGTAATAAGAAAGGAATAACTTACGCCATACAATTTCTTGTTGTATGCTGCTCTCAGTAAGTAGACACAATTAGTTTTTGTCATTCATTTAATTAGTACATCACAAAATTGTCTCTTCGTTGAAATAGTATGAAGACGTAATATAATGGATATTTGTCTCTTCGTTGAAATAGTATGAAGACGTAATATAATGGACATTTGTGAATATTTTCAATGAAAATACAACATATTTTTGTTTAAAGAATTAATTAAACGCGACCCAATTAATTACAAGCGGCGATCGCTGTAATTACAATCATTAAATTATTCACGAAAACCATATCACAAATTTTTTAAAGACATTTACTGTAGAAATTAAATATCTCCGTATTTAATTAAATAAACATAATAATTACCACGTGCCTCATCCATTATTCTGCGTAAATATTGACGGTTAAAAATATTTAATGTTACGTCGCTCTTTTTTGAGTTCTATAAATAATTAACTTATAAATTTGTCATGATTTGGGACGTTCCTCTGTCTGTTACACCGTTACCATTTCTACAATTTTTGATCGATGCGATACGTCAGATAAGAGTATTGATTAACATACAGTAGAATATTTAAAACTTCTTTATTTTTCGTACCATCCTTTAATGAAGAGGTAAAGGAATTTTTTCGCGTTTAGTTAGGTGTGATCGAAAAGGTCGTTTAAAGTGAAACCAATTTTCTATTTAATATTTTAAAACATCTTTTTCAAAGTATTATACTTTAAAAGTATATACAACGTAGAACGAAATCAAATTTTTAGTTAAAAATTTGAAAGTATGAAAAAAATCAAGGTTTAATATAAAATTTTTTTCATACCTAAGATTGTAATTTCTAAAATATTATTACTGGTGTATTCCTAATATTTGCGCTTTTTGTTTGCGAGTAATGTGTAGTTATTGCGTTAGTTATGTTTATTTATTTAGTTTTATTGTCACCAAATTTTATTTAGAATGGCCAATACTTAAAGCTTTTTAAAATTTGTATGATTTACGTTCCACAAAATATATAACCTATACAAATTTATACTATATCTACTTCATCACATCTAATAATAGCCTTGTAAATTGCTCAAAAAGAACGACCTTTTACATTGGAAAACAATGAAGGAACGTGCAATCAGAATTACATCGGTTAATTTTCATTAAAAATTTCAAACAAGAAACCATTAGGGCTATTTCGAGAGTCATAAACCTAATTTAATGCGTATTCTGTCGAACACTGCCAGATAAATACATAGTTTTACTTGTGCTTCTAAAGCACATGTAAAATGTTTCTATTGTAATTATCAATTGAGAAATTTTCAAGAGAGTTATAAATTAGAACAAGTCATAAGTTTCTAAAAATTGAGTCAATTTCATAAAATGAGAAAACTTTTGGAAGATGAATCTACTATTATATACTAAGCCAAGATAGACGCAGACAAATCAGATTACGAAATATGAAACTAGAAGTTTTTATTCTGCACTATATTATATTTCTTATTTCAATGTATTGAAAAACTTGTCTGCAAATATATAAAAAAATAAAATGAATGAAAATTGAAGGAAAAAGTGTGTCAATGTACATGTACGCAACAGTTTCATTATTCTACCATCACTGTTTATAGTGAAATATTTGCTAAAAAGGATATAAAGGTAAAGACATTTATACGAAATGAATGTAAACACAACACAAGTGGAACATAATCTATCATTGTACTTATATCAACATACAATTTAATCCCAACTATCTACTCGAAAATTTTACTAAATCTAATAACCTAAATTGCACTTTTGTCTCTTGTTGTCACTTTCGTTAACAAAAACTATAAATTATCAAAAATTATAAAGCGATATCCCGACTTAATCTTTTTTGAAGTTGAGTAATTTTTTGCAACTACATTGATTAAAAATAGCTAACAATTCATTTCAGTAGTATTCTTGAGATAGTTTTTAAGAATTAATTTATCAATGAGCGAAATTTATTTCAAGTTTACCACAATATGAAGAGAGTGTAATAATGAACGAAGTATCGTTTATCTTGTTTGGCCGTCGGGAATTACAGCTAATGGACGATTTATTGGCACGCGCATTGGGAGTGACGTATCGGCTATCCGCAGGCGTGAAGAAACATATTGATTTGGCAATATTCAACTTGCGACCGACGTTGGAAAACATAAATCAGAAAATGGCTCTGACCATAAGAAAACTGTTTATTTACTTGTTAGTTTATCCGATTCATCGTTTGGCTGACAAGTTTCTTTTTTCATTTTCTTTTATATTTTATTTCATTTCGTAATGAAAATATTTCTGAATAGAAATAAACATCACATTTATTTCTTTGTATTTCAATGTATTTAAATGTGATACGATGAATGCTTAAAATTATATCTATCATTTTAATTGCAGAAATTGAATCACGTGTACATCCATCATGTTTGCACATTTTGCTTTCAGATAAATATTTAGTTATTGGAAATTTTATTTATTTTTTTTATATTCCCGAAAGTACACTCAAAATGTAATTTATATTGTACAAAATATTGGTCGATGCTGCCACAAAATAAATTATGCAACGGCGATATGTTATACTTACGTCGAAAGACACTGCCAACGCAATCCATATACCTACCATAATACCTAAATATTAAGAGAATAAAAAGGATACTATTATGAGAAAAAAGTTTAAGTTCATTAGTTAGTTTGCAAATCTTATTTCTTTAAACTCTTCGAACTATCGAGATGAAACAAAGTTCAGATTATTAAGTGCCACACAATAAAACTCATTTTTCGAGAATTTTTCATGCCAATTAATATTTTATTTTTAATTTATTTAGGCAATGTCTGCATAGTCAAATAAGCGGTTGGTATGGATTCCTTTTTAAAATCGTTACTAAAATGTTACCAACAAAAACACTTGCAAATCCGACAGGATCGTCTAAAAAATAAAGCAAATTAAAAAAAGCGTAATTATCGTTATTTTTAACAACACAGAACAAATTTTGTGTAAATTAAAAATGTATTTTTAATTAATTTAAAAGGCAATGTCTACACACAAAAATAAAAGATAGGCATTGAATATTTTGTGAATAATCATCTCTAAAATGTTGTCAAGTACGCCATACTATGTTTATGGTTATTTGTATTTCTTGTTAACGATTCCCAATATCCTCAAAAAAATAATATATGCGCGTTTATAAGAAAAGGTTTTTGTTGTGTATTTCCGTTACAAATTTTATTGTTTTTTGCTCTTTCTTTATTGTAAACCGCTTAATTTTTTGGTTTTTTTATTCTAAAAAATATAATATTTTTAAAAATAAATAGCCTGAAAAATAAATTGTATAACATTATACTCATTTTCCCTGACATTCATTCTCATTTCACCGTTTTAAATTAAGCAAGATCGTGATCGTATGAACTGTTTTATTTCTGTCAAATCTTATTACATGATTACCTTACGCATTTAGTCTCTTCCTAAACTTCTGACATTCTGAACGTAGCATCCTGACGTAATTTTTGCTTGATTAAATATAAAAGAATTCAAAGTTGTCTTTTTGAAGCCAAGATTCAATCGATATTTCCCATGAATTAATTCAAATAAAAAAAAATTATTAATAGATTAAATATAAAAGAATTCAAACTTTTCTTTATTGTATTAAGACTACTACGATATATTAAAAATAGATACCAATAATTAGCAAGACCTAAGGGCTGATAGAAATAAATATATTTCGGCTCTGTAAATGAAGAATCGGCGCGATAACAAAAGACCTGTATTTGGGTTTTCTGTTAAAACTGATTAGGAAATCTCAGGCCGTTCGGAACTGAAGTTTGACAGTTTACACAATTTTTTACACGTCTACAATAATTTAATTGGTACAATTTATCATTTGAGTGTCTAGGTAGTGTGTTGAATTTTGTAATTTTTACGGTGTGGATAAAAACTTAATGAAGACATCAAATTTACTTTTGTTTTTGAAAGTGGATGCCCAGAAAGATAAAACGAAATAAATTTCATGACGCGTTCAAATGAAAAAATTGATACTTTCTTCTTATCTGGAATTGCTTTCAAGGTACAGTCGACAAAACCATATGAATAAGATTGTATAAAAAAATCTCCATACAATTTTTAACATTAGACACATGCTTCTCCAAACTGCTGAAGTAGCCGCAGTGTATACTAGTACTGGCAAAAAATTCAGACTATTATTACAAGCGTATCGACTCTAAAGTAGAGACTACCATTGTCAAGATATGAAATCGTGAGGATCATATATTGCTATTGTTGGTTATCAAATCAGAAGAAAAGATTACTATCGTCAGGATATCGAATCAGACCTATAGACTACTATGGTCAAGATATCGAGTTAGAAGTATATAGTATTATTTTCAGAGTATCTAATAAGAAGAACAGGATACTATTTATATAGTATCGAATCAGAAGTATAGATAACTATTTTGAGGGTATCGAATCAAATATATCGAGTTAGAAATATCGAAAACCATTTTATATTCATGTTGTCTCAAACAGGAGCTATAAACTTAAGGGTATTTTATTTCAGTGAAATTTCTTATTGAGCGAAAACGTCAACATGGAAAAAAAAATAAATGGGAATAATCTGACGAGATCGATACAGCTAATGGCATTATATACATAGCTTTCTCTTTATAATTTTTGCAATGAATTTCATAATATTCATTGTTTACACGTATTATTTACACGTATTTTGACCCCTTTACCTTTAGAAAATTATATATTTCTGCCGTTAGCAATACACTTTCAATTATTACCATTAGATAGAAGACATTTTATGAAAATCTTAATAACAGGTTAATAATCAATTACTTAACGAAATCCACCAGCGATAGAAGGGCAACAGAACAGCGATAACTAACGGGGCTAATTCTCAGATTAGAAAACTACATAGAACACAAATATGCCTTTCACACATTTTCGTATAATATTTATTAAATACCCTCACGTACCCCCAATTCATTACACAGGAACAATTCATTTCGTTAATCGAATTTTAATTTAAAACAAAATACAATCAATTAAAATACTGTAATAAAATTAACTATTATAAATTTAAGATATAACAAGTATGTTTCCTAAATACAAGATTTAATACAAATCATGTACCGTAGAAAAAGCATTGAGGACAATACTAAATTTCCCTCTTTCGCATATGTGAACAAACTTTTTTTATGTTTTAAACTAATATTTACATACACTGACGGATGTTAATATCAATATTTTCAGTTGCATTTTTTCAGTAGTCTCGTCAATCACAGGGTATGATTCATTAATTGAAAAGTTCGTTTAGAAACTTTCTTTCCACCTATCAATTACAGACTACCAATGAAAACATTTTGAATGTATAATACAATAGTTTTAATGATAAAGAAAGAGTTTTATGTGGTTTATGAGGTTGGTTTTGGAATTATCTACGTAGTATGCAGTTGGTTTAGGAATTTCAGAGCAGGTTAATCTGAAAGATAAGCAACGTTGTAGCTGTTCAATAAACAGAGAAGTTCACATTATCCAAGCAACGTTTAAAGAAAATCCCCGATATGCTTTGTGAACTCGTAAAGTATATATTATCAATCGGACCGATGTACGATTTTCTCGTCACTCATTAGAGCGAAATATTGCGGGACGTATGTTAACGTGTGATTTAATTTGTCAGCAGGATGAAAATAAAAATGTTTTGGAGACTAGACAATTGAGATAAAAGATAGATATATTATACAAATGATCAATGTAAACCCTCTTGGGCCAAAGGTATAAATCTTTTATTTTGGCGAAATGTAATCCAATAAGCTGAAATAATTGCCATAAAAAATCAATATAAGTATTCTAATGAATCACAGTTTTTAATCAGCT